>CM077034.1:236240725-237440725 GCA_039090855.1 Macrothele yani | reverse complement strand
ATGATTGTTGGCAGCGGTGGTCAAGGGAAGGTACTGCCTCAATAAGACCGGGTTCCGGCCGGCCACGTGGCACTACTGAGAAGGAAGACCGCCGTGTACGGCGTATGGCCGTGGCGCATCGTACCGCGTCTGCGGCAGCAATTGGAGCTGCAGTTGCCACCACAGTAACACAACGAACTGTTACAAATCGGTTACTTGAAGGACAGCTCCGAGCCAGACGCCTTGTAGCGTGCATTCCACTTACTCCAAACCACTGCCGTTTGCGACGTCAGTGGTGTCAAGCTAGAGCTCATTGGAGGACGGAGTGGAGATCTGTTGTGTTTTCTGATAAAAGCCGGTTCTGCCTGGGTGCCAGTGATGGCCGTGTGTTGGTTAGAAGGAGGTCAGGCGAGCGCCTGCAACCAACCTGTCTGCGGCCGAGACACACTGGACCTACACCTGGAGTTATGGTCTGGGGAACTATTTCCTATGACAGCAGGAGCACTCTCGTGGTTATCCCACACACCCTGACGGCACAGTTGTACGTCGGTCTGGTGATTCAAACCTGTTGTGCTGCCATTCATGAACAGCATTCCAGGGGGTGTTTTCCAACAGGATTACGCTCGCCCGCATACCGCTGTTGTAACCCAACACGCTCTACAGAGTGTCGACATGTTGCCGTGGCCTGCTAGATCACCAGATCTTTCACCAATCGATCACGTATGGGACATCATTGGACGACAACTCCAGCGTCACCCCCAACCAGCATTAACCGTCCCTGTATTGACCGACCCAGTGCAACAGGCATGGAACTCCATCCCACAAACTGACATCCAGCACCTGTACGACACAATGCATGAACGTTTGCGTGCTTGCATTCAACATTGTGGCGGTTACAGCGGTTATTAATGTACCAGCATTTCACATTTAAAATGGCTCTTCTCGCGCTTACAATAAGCTGTGATCTTGAAACCTTAATCGATTAAATATGTTACCTATACAAATGTATTGCCGCCATTTCATTCCTGTACAACTATTTTTTCGTGGTGTTGGGATTTTTTTTTTCCGTCAGTGTATTACGATCAGTTTTACACCATGGCGTTTTCCATATATCAGTGTTCAAACAACTATTTTTCTTTAACAAGTAGCGTGGCTTTGTAGAAAAAAAAAATTAAGATATCAAATTTAATGCATATTTCCATTTCTCCTGCGTATTCTTTCGTTACAAGTTTCAAGGGTTACTTAGCTGATGAATAAAGCCGCAGCTTGACCACAAGCATATAGAAAGTGTAAAATTAATATACCTATTCCACACTAAAAATCCTGCTACAAACGTTTCTGATTTTATTGAGTAATAGTTTCTTTATTTCCAGTGTTTCTGAAATTGAATTTGAATTTAATTTTGCCATATTACACCATCCACCGCACAATAAATCGCACATACAATTTCTGTACCAAAAAAGGATTGACCAAATACAAATCGCACCATATGCAAACACAAAAGAAATACAGTACATATATGTGAGAAAAGCATTAATACAACACATAAATGGAAAAATATGAATAATAATACAACTAATCATCATTGTCAACCATTATCAATCCACTGCTGGACGAAGGTCTCTCCAAGTTTCCTTCACAACGGTCTGTCTTGTGCCAGTCTCCTCCATGTCACTCCCGCATACTTTGGAATTTCATCCACCCATCTCCCAACATGGTCTTCTTCTGGGTCTTTTCCTGTCCCTTGGAATTCAGTGTAGTATTTCACTTAAAATCTTCAGGCCTTCTTCCCCCAAATATTACTAAAGCTATGCACTCACCAGCTGGACCCAGTGTACCCGAATTATTTGGGAAACTTTAAACCCATAAAACAGGTAATCGCGTAAACCCCTTAATATCGGCCAATGCATGTCCAACTAGGCTCGTCGAGGCGGCACTGGCAAAATGTCTAGCCAATGCATGTCCAACTAGGCTCGTCGAGGCGGCACTGGCAAAATGTCTAGCCAATGCATGTCCAACTAGGCTCGTCGAGGCGGCACTGGCAAAATGTCTAGCCCCTTTAACCCCTTCATCCATGTACTCGGTTTCCAGCTCAACTTAGGCGTTAAATAAAATACATTCAGTATTACCGTCTAACTCGCAGTTTATAATGGCTTCACTTGATATAATTTCTTCATATCCTAACGTACCCGTCCTTGCTCTGCAGTTCGCCGTATCATCGAAGAAATGCTGTTAGCAATGAACTTAGCAGTCTGAAGTTATGAAATATGTAATCTTAAGGCATTGTTTATTTCTTAAGACTAGTGTGTAAAACAGGGTGATCCATTTAAACCAGTACCATGTGATTTATTTATAACTTTTTTTATAAATAACAACAAAATCTTACAGTAAGTTGAGAATTATACATGTGGTATTGGAGAATCATTTTATCAAAGTAAATATTGTAATTGTCCTCCATTTTCTTGTAAACACAGTTGAACACGCAGCACCATATTCAGTGATGTCTCATGTAGAGTACGAGCAGTAACATTGCCAATTTCAGTCGTGACTGTTTCACGCAATGCATCCAATGTTTTTGGATGGGTTTTGTAAACTCTATCCTTTAAGTAGCCCCATAAAAAAAAAAAAAAAAAAAAGTCAGGGGAAGTTAAGTCCGAAGATCAGGGTGGCCGTATGTTTTTTGAAATTAATCTGTCGTCAAAGAAGCTGGTTATGACTTCCATTGAGACTTTCGATGTGTGACACGTAGCGCCATCCTGCTGAAAGTAGCCCTCTGTCAATTCAATGTCATCAAGTTGTTCCACAAATTCGTTGAATATGCGGCAATAAACGTTAGTGTTGACAGTCTCAGAGAAAAAAATGGGGCCAATAATTTTCGTGGACGAAACCGCACACCATACACCAACCTTTTGTGAATGCATCGGTGTTTCACACATAACGTTTGGGTTTTCGGTAGCCCAGTATCAGCTGTTTTGCGAATTGACGTAGCCTGACAGATGAAACCAGGCTTCATCCGTAAACCATGTGATGGAGAGAATATCAGATCGCAAATTAAGAAAATTTTGAAACCATTTGCAGTAACTTACTCTCTTTGCCTTGTCCGGTTCCTGCAGCTGATGGATTACGTGCACTTTAAATGGTCGAATATTCGCTTTTTTTGCTGCCTTTTGACAAGTTCCGTATGAATATCCTGTCTGTTGGCTTAATCTGCGCAACGATTTCGTCGGAGATTGAAGTAAACGTTGCCGAACATCGTCCACCCGCGTTTGGGGCATCGGAGGGTGATGTCTACCGCTACCGCTGAGAAGAGAACCGGTTTGCTCCAGTTTTTTTGCCATCGACAGAATTGTTGACTTGCTTGGCACTTTTCGAACTCCAAATTCTTTTCGAAATGCTCGTTGCGTTTTGATGACAGAATTTGTTACCCAATACGATTTCACTAAAAAAACACGCTCTGGAACAGAGTACTGCATGTTTCCGAATGCACGCAAGTGAATGACAACGCAACATTAAACAAATCACGAGCTGAGTTACAGTTACGGTTAACAATCTTCTTCACGGTGGCGGTTTTCATTCTACAAGAGTTGCTGCTTCTATTGAAAAAAGAAGTTCCTTGCGCAATCCCTTGCAAAATTGTAAGGTTTTTTCAGGGTACTGGTTTAAATGGATCACTCTGTAGAACATTCTTTCGATTTAATGGAACTATTTGCCGCTAACGGGAGGGGCTCCCTGTGGGGTCACCCCTCTCAGCAGTTCTAGCAATTGTTCTTACAAGATCTGGAAAACTTTCAGGAGAAATCTATTCTATACCTGAGACACGTGGATGATGTGTTATTGTTTTGGCAATTCACACTTGAAAATCTTACCGAGTTCACCTCTTTGTTGTCTACAAAATACAGTTCCATAAAATGTTGTACGGAACTTGAGACTAATTATGCATTACCCTATCTAGATTTCTTGTTGGAAAGAAACTCTATTACGAACGAAGTAACTCACTCTGTATATATGTATATAGAAAACCAACTGCAACAATATCTATGATTCCTTACAACTCCTTCCCAAAACTCTCAGCCCTTCATTTTATGTTTCATCGAGCAGAAACACATTCGTCCACAGCCGATCAATGAAACGTCGAAGTTGCAAAAATTAAGGACATTGCGGCATTCTATGATTACCTATCTACCACTGTTGACTTCATAATGCACCGTCACTTTAATGCATCATACTCAACATTGCCAGGAACGAGACCAAACTCTTCATACCTGGGTAAATTACCACGCATCCCTTCTGTCACAAATACCCTACAATACGCATGCAGAACTTTTAATATCGATTTTGGCATAAAAACGTGCAACTTAAAAATGACAAAGATCAGTTCTCCCTTGATTTCAAGTTTGGTGTGTATGCAATCCCACTAAAAGCTATGAGTGATGATTTGATCATTGCAAACCATTATCAATCCATTGCTGGACGAAGGCCTCCCCAAGTTTCTTTCTCAACGGTATGTCTTCTGCCAGTCCCCTCCATGTTACTCCCGCATACGTTCGAATTTCCTCAACACATCTCCCATATGGTCTTCTTCTGGGTCTTTTCCTGTCCCTTGGAACCCAGTCTAAAATTTCGGCTGTTCATCGATGGTCTGTTCTTCTGGCAGTATGTCCAGCCCATTGCCATTTCAGGGATTTAACTCTGATCATGATGTCTTGTCATTTTTCGGATCCACGAGTTCCTCTTCTTATCTCTCCTGGTTACACCAAGCATGCACCTCTCCATGATGCTTTGAGTTGTATGTCTCTTTTAGTTAAGGTCCACGTCTCTGCACCATACGTAAGCACTGGAAGGATGCATTGATCAAACACTTTCCTTTTAAGACATAATGGCATATTGCTCTTGAAAATTATGCTGTTTCTTCTAAAAGCTCTCCAGGCAAGTTTTGTACGCCGATTAATTTCTTCATCAATGTGACCCTCATTTGATATCTGCTGTCGAAGATAAACGTACGTGTCTGTTATCTCCAGCTTTTTCTTCATCAATCGATAAATCTTCATTTCTTGTAAAAGCATTGAACATCACTTTTGTCTTCTGAAAGTTCATTTTTAATCCCACTTCTTTGCTCTTGTCAGCAAGTTCCTGGATCATACTCTGCAGCTCTGATGGGGTAGTAGCAAAAAGGACTAGGTCATCAGAAAAACGAAGGTGGGTTAGATAATCTCCATCAATCTTTATCCCTTTGTTTTTCCAGTTCAGTGATTCAAAGACATTTTCCATTGTGGCATTAAAGAGTTTGGGAGATATAATGTCCCCTTGTCTTACTCCCTTTCCAATTTTTCTTTGTGCTGTATCCCCAAATATTCGAATCTTTGCACTTGCATTTTCATAGATGTTATTAACAACGCTAATGTGTGCCTCTTCAATACGGCAGGATTTCAAAGCCATTGTAACTGCTGATGTTTTCACTGAATCGAAGGCTTTTTCATAATCGATAAGAGCCATTCACAATGGAAGTTCATATTCCCTCTTGCTCTTTCAATTAGTTCTCTGAGTACGTGGATATGATCTATTGTGCTGTAGCCACTCCTGAACCCAGCTTGTTTCCTTGGTTCAGCCATGTCGAGTGCTGCCTTCAAGCGATGTGAGAGAACCTGAGTGAAGATTTTATAAACTATTAGTAGTAGTAGTAGTAGTAGTAGTAGTATCACACTATTAAGATGTTATGTAGTTATTTCACAGTAATACGTATCAAGGTAAGATTAGGCAATTTCTGTCTAACTTCCTTGAAAAAGCCATCTGGTTGATGTGCGAAAGCTTGGAAACGCTTATGTATATATTCCTACGCCGATAAATTAGGTTACCAGTATAGTGTTACTATTTCCTACATAATTGGTGTTCTGCGTTCTCACTCTGTGTGTCTTTTCCAGTTAACGTTCATGTACCTAATCCATAAATACGAACTGGAAATATGCACTTGCTGGCCGACCCGGTAGCGCAATGTTGTAAGCACTGGCTTCTGATCATTCGTCTGTGATGGGTCCGGGTTCGAATCCCGGTGAGGCATGGATGTTGTGTTTGTCTTACGGCATTGGCTCTCTCTCTTTCCTGGAAGCAGTGACCGTAAATTAGGGAGGGCGACTGTTTATTATAGCCCACTGAGTTGCTCACGGTGGTCGTTAAACCTCGCAATTAAAGAAACTGCACTGACAGAATGTTTTGCTAACTTTAGACATGATGATAAATTGCTCTAGAAAACTGTACTGTTTCTTCCAAATGCTTTCCAACCAAGTTCTATACGTCTATTAATTTTTTCTTTGATGTAGTCCAGATTGCTTAATGCCTGTTCTTCTAGATTTGTTTCATCAATCATTAAATCTTTAGCGCTCGTAAAAGCTATGTACATCAATTTGTTTTCTGTAAGTTCACTTCTTTACTCTTGTCACCAAGTCCTTCGATCGTTCTATCAGAGCATTGATTGAAAAGCATTCTTTAATGTGGCATTGAAGAGTTGCGGAGATATATGTAGATGCATATACACTATCTACCAACAAGTAATTGGACACCTGTTATAGCAAAGGAAAACGAAATTTATTCACCTTCAATAGTTGGTGGAGCCTCCACGAGCGGCGATTACACCTGCGACCCTCCGGGGCATACTCTCAACCAGGCGTTGTACGACGGCTAGCGGTATTTTCTTCCACTCGGCTTGGAGAAGACAGGTCAGTTCCTTCACCGATTTCGGACGGTGGGGGCACCCTTTAAGTCGACGCTCCAACTCGTCCCAGAGGTGCTCGATAGGGTTAAGGTCCGGGACCACTCCATTCGAATAACCCCATTGTCACCATACCAAGCCATGGTGGACCTCGCAACATGACAGGTGGCATTGTCATCCTGAAAGCAACATGGGTCCACCCCGTAAAACTGCCACAACGTAGGAAGCGCATGGTCATCCAAAATGGTGCAGTAGGTCTCGGCGTTGAGTCTACCAGGAATTGCGACCAAGGGTCCCGTGCCATACCAGGAGAAACACCCCCATAGCATAATTCCACCGCCGTCGAACTTCACAGTTGGCACAATACATTCCAGCAGGGGGCAATCTCCAGGCAGACGCCAAACCCAGACCCTGCCATTCGAACGGTAGAGGGTGAACCTTGATTCGTCGCTCCAGAGAACCTGTTTCCACTGTTCAACGGTCCACTTTTGACGTTCTTTGCACCACGTTAGCCGAGCAGCGCTATTGGACTTGGTGATCAAAGGCTTGTGGGCGGCAGCACGTCCATGATAACCGAGTAGATGGGCTTCCTTACGGATGGTATTCATCGAAAGAACACTCCCGGATGCCTGTTGAAACTCCTCGCGGATGTGGCCCATCGATTTGGTGCGGTTCTTCCGAATTTCTCTGGCCAGCACCCGTCGGTCTCTAACTCCCAGTTTTGTGGGTCTGCCGGGTCGGGGTCACATTCCGACAGTCACCTCTCATCTTCCACTTGCCAATCACGTAGGCCACTGTCGATTTTGGGTACTTCAACTCGCTGGATATGTCACGTATGGATCGGCCATTTGTGTGATACCCGACAATTACACCTTTCTCGAAATCAGAGAGCTCCGAACTGCGTGGCATCTTGCATGCGACTGGTTGCGTTGTTGTTTCCCACACGATATTTAAGAGCGGCGGCCGTGACGTGTATCAGGACCGCAGATATAGTCGATTGCAGCGGTGTCCAATTACTTGTTGGTAGATAGTGTATATTCACATACACCACAGGATATGGGAAAATGTTTTCAGCATTTTTTCGCTGTCTCGTGGGGGTTACTTTGTCATTTGCAGATAACACTTCTCTCTTAGTCACTTATAAAAGTTTAGGATTTCCTATTTGGCGGTTACGTGAGTTGTCTGCTGTTTAACAATACACATGAAGCAAAAGTAGCAGCGATCTTTCCTATGCAACGCTCACTTGGAGGGTGAAAGGGTCAATGGAGACATAGCAATTCCTCGAATTGTTATGTCCTCAGGCCACACCCCATTCGATTACTCGCCTACTTCTGTCTGTCATCGTTGGTTAGAAATCCTCTACACAAGTGTCGGATATCCTCTTTTTGTGTAGGAATACTGCGCCTGTTTCCAACTCTGCTGATGCGATACTCCCAAGCAGGGTATCCATATTGGCTTTTTTAACGCTAAATTCCCGAAATCTGGCCTTTTTTTTTCCAGTTTAGTTGGCGTCAGACAATTTATTTGGCTTGTTCGGCAGTTTCCTGGCTTTTTACATTAGTTGCACGAAAATTACATACCAACCTCTTTTAAAATATTTTTTTCTTTGAAAAAAGTTATTTTTATTATACACACAGCAGAAAAGTCTTCATAGCAGACTGTATGATGTCAACGGGCAGAAAAAAAGTATTCATCAAGTCGATTTTGGTATCAAATCTTTAACAATATGTGGTACATTCTAATTAAAAATGATGAATTAATTAACAATTAAATAGACGTCATCGCTCTTTCCACGTTTCTAAGTGAGTCACGGAAAAATTCTCATCGGCAGCCACCGGAAGTCGAACCCAGGGTCTTCCAGTTTCGCGCCGGATATGCTTCCGCTACACCACAGCGGCCTCGAATTCCTCCAGACTCACACACGCTAACTGCCAAGCCAAGTTGGCAGGTTGCTTCTTGGAGCCCCGCACAATGCTGGGGATTCACGAAAGATGGTAAGCAGCAACTGAAGAAATAATTAGAAGGCGAATGAATAATTAATACAGACATTTAACTTGGACCAGGAACATCGAACAAAGATCTTCGCTCTTTCCACGTTTATAAGTGAGTCACGGAAAAATTCTCATTGGCCGCCACCGGGAGTCGAACCCAGGGTCTTCCAGTTACGCGCTGAACATGCTTCAACTGCACCACAGCGGTCTCGAATTCCTCCAGACTCACACACGCTAACTGCCAAGCCAAGTTGGCAGGTTGCTTCTTGGAGCCCCGCACAATGCTGGGGATTCACCAAAGATGGTAAGCAGCAACTGAAGAAATAATTAGAAGGCGAATGAATAATTAATACAGACATTTAACTTGGACCAGGAACATCGAACAAAGATCTTCGCTCTTTCCACGTTTATAAGTGAGTCACGGAAAAATTCTCATTGGCCGCCACCGGGAGTCGAACCCAGGGTCTTCCAGTTACGCGCCGGATATGCTTCCGCTACACCACAGCGGCCTCGGATTCCTCCAGACTCACACACGCTAACTGCCAAGCCAAGTTGGCAGGTTGCTTCTTGGAGCCCCGCACAATGCTGGGGATTCACCAAAGATGGTAAGCAGCAACTGAAGAAATAATTAGAAGGCGAATGAATAATTAATACAGACATTTAACGTGGACCAGGAACATCAAACAAAGATCTTCGCTCTTTCCACGTTTATAAGTGAGTCACGGAAAAATTCTCATTGGCCGCCACCGGGAGTCGAACCCAGGGTCTTCCAGTTACGCGCCGGATATGCTTCCGCTACACCACAGCGGCATCGAATTCCTCCAGACTCACACACGCTAACTGCCAAGCCAAGTTGGCAGGTTGCTTCTTGGAGTCCCGCACAATGCTGGGGATTCACCAAAGATGGTAAGCAGCAACTGAAGAAATAATTAGAAGGCGAATGAATAATTAATACAGACATTTAACGTGGACCAGGAACATCAAACAAAGATCTTCGCTCTTTCCACGTTTATAAGTGAGTCACGGAAAAATTCTCATTGGCCGCCACCGGGAGTCGAACCCAGGGTCTTCCAGTTACGCGCCGGATATGCTTCCGCTACACCACAGAGGCCTCGGATTCCTCCAGACTCACACACGCTAACTGCCAAGCCAAGTTGGCAGGTTGCTTCTTGGAGCCCCGCACAATGCTGGGGATTCACCAAAGATGGTAAGCAGCAACTGAAGAAATAATTAGAAGGCGAATGAATAATTAATACAGACATTTAACGTGGACCAGGAACTTCAAACAAAGATCTTAGCTCTTTCCACGTTTATAAGTGAGTCACGGAAAAATTCTCATTGGCCGCCACCGGGAGTCGAACCCAGGGTCTTCCAGTTACGCGCCGGATATGCTTCCGCTACACCACAGCGGCCTCGGATTCCTCCAGACTCACACACGCTAACTGCCAAGCCAAGTTGGCAGGTTGCTTCTTGGAGCCCCGCACAATGCTGGGGATTCACCAAAGATGGTAAGCAGCAACTGAAGAAATAATTAGAAGGCGAATGAATAATTAATACAGACATTTAACGTGGACCAGGAACATCAAACAAAGATCTTCGCTCTTTCCACGTTTATAAGTGAGTCACGGAAAAATTCTCATTGGCCGCCACCGGGAGTCGAACCCAGGGTCTTCCAGTTACGCGCCGGATATGCTTCCGCTACACCACAGCGGCCTCGGATTCCTCCAGACTCACACACGCTAACTGCCAAGCCAAGTTGGCAGGTTGCTTCTTGGAGCCCCGCACAATGCTGGGGATTCACCAAAGATGGTAAGCAGCAACTGAAGAAATAATTAGAAGGCGAATGAATAATTAATACAGACATTTAACGTGGACCAGGAACATCAAACAAAGATCTTCGCTCTTTCCACGTTTATAAGTGAGTCACGGAAAAATTCTCATTGGCCGCCACCGGGAGTCGAACCCAGGGTCTTCCAGTTACGCGCCGGATATGCTTCCGCTACACCACAGCGGCCTCGGATTCCTCCAGACTCACACACGCTAACTGCCAAGCCAAGTTGGCAGGTTGCTTCTTGGAGCCCTGCACAATGCTGGGGATTCACCAACAGCAGCAACTGAACAAATACCTAGAAGGCGAATGAATAATAAATATACAGTTGAAGTGGACCAGGAACATTAAATCACTGTTTGATGTTCCTGGTGCATGTCAACTTTGTATTTATAATTAATAATTAATTGGGTAATTAAATTCCGAATTTAGGTATTTTTTAACCGAAGCAATGTGCCCGAAATATCCATGGCATGACGACAGGGAGGAAAGTCACGCGTGCTGAACAGTTTCGCCACTAAGTGCAAATTTTCACACCCACATGGCCGTGTGTCCAGAAGCGCTGGATTCTGAATAGCAGATCAGACGTGAGTGGTCTTACGGCGCTGGCTCTCAGCTTCCCCTGGAGTCAGTGACCTTCAAGCTAGGGACGTGCGACTGCTCATATCCCACAGAGTTGCGTATGGTGGTCATAAAACCTCGAAAATAAAATGACATGTTTCTATTTCTTTTACTTTAAAGTCAGATTAAAGGAATTCTTTTTTTTTTTTTTTGTGATGCCACTCACAACAAAAATTACTTATATTAAACTATCTTATCGATTATTAAGAAAGACAGAGACCCCATAGATCCGTGTGAAAGGTTTGGAATTTACAGTATTCCCATGAAACCAGAGGACAGTAGTTCATCACAAAAACTGTATATTGGCTGCACAAAACGTTCTTTACAGCTTCGCCTTTCAGAACACATTTATAGTGTGAAGAATGGGGCTATGAACTCTGCCCTAGCCCGACTTACACATAGTGAGACCCATTATCCGGCCTGGAAAGAGGCCAGTATACTTTTTACTCCATGGGACGTGTCTACTCTTCTTTTCGCAGAGAGCTTGTATATTCTTTTTTTTTTTTTTTTTTTTTTTTTTTTTTTTTTTTTTTGATTGGAGGTTTAACGACCACCGTGAGCAACTCAATGGGCTATAAGCAGTCGCCCGTCCCTAATTTAGGGTCACTGGTTCCAGGGAAGGGAGAGAGCCAGTGCCGTAAGACAAACACAACATCCATGCCTCACGGGATTCGAACCCGGACCCCTTTCGGACGAATGATCAGAGGCCAACGCCTTAGACCACTGCGCCACCGGGGCGGCGCTTGTATATTCACTCCCAGTTACAAGTCTGTTGCAATGACTCATTTCCTAGTGAAATACCGCAACCGTGGAAATTGTTATTTCCAGGAGGGTATCCACGTCAGACGGAATAACCTTGTAAGTGTTAAATATATGTCATAACTTGCCTTATGTGTATCATAGTGCAAATTTAAGTCATGACTAACCATATGTGGTTCAATTGTGTAACGTTGATGAACTTCGTTTTGCAACCTGATTTCCGCTAGAGTGTGGGGTGAATACTCTTCAAAAATCGGTCCTACGTCATGGAAGCTCTTGGGCATTTTACATATAGAGAGAGAACACTGGCACATACTATTGTAGTCCGAAGATGGGACATAGTGCTCCCGAAAGGTCTCACTTTTAATCTGTAAATCTTTTAACTTTTAGTAAAGTTTTACCTGACTTGTAAAGGTTCCAGGGAAGGGAGAGAGCCAGTGCCGTAAGACAAACACAACATCCATGCCTCACGGGATTCGAACCCGGACCCCTTTCGGACGAATGATCAGAGGCCAACGCATAAGTTTTTATCGTGTATTGACAGTGTTGTTTTTAACTTTTGAATTAGGCATATTTTCTGCTCAGAATAATGCAGATATTCCTTTTTCTCTTTAAAAAAAAATGAAGTACACAGTGTGGCAAAGCATTTTTAAGACTGGGTCTGTAAAACGAAATAAAACAAGATATTATAATTTGTTTTGGTTTGTTATTCAAAATAAGTCCCTCCGGTTTCAATACACTTGTTACAGCGATTTAATAATGATTCGAATGCCTGTTCCAGTTCACTTTGCGGAATTGCCTCCAACGCAAGCGTCGAAGCTGTTTCTATGGTCCAAATATCATCAAAATAACACCCTTTTAACGTCATTTTAAGTTTTGGGAAAAAAGAAAAGTCGCAGGGTGCTAAATCAGGCGAATACGGTGGATGATTCAACACACAGACGTTATTTTTCGCCAAAAATCTACGAACAAGAAGTGAGGTGTGACTGGGTGCATTATCGTGCAACAAACACCAACTGTCTTCATCCCGATATTCTGGACGAATGCGACGAATTCTGTCCATCAAACGCCTCAAAATATTTAAATAAAACTCCCCAGTAATTGTTTGTCCACTTGGAACAAATTCTTTGTGGATAACACCCTTACTATCGAAGAATGTAATGAGCATTGTTTTAATTTTCAATGGAACTTTTCTTGTTCTTTTGGCTTGTGGCGAGTTGTTTTGACTTCCATTCCGCACTTTGTCGCTTTGTTTTAAGATCATATTGAAAACACCATGTTTTATCACCTGTAACAATCGATTTTAAGAAGTTTGGATCGTTTTCAGCGGCTGAAATGATGTCTCTGCAATGTGCACTTCTCCTTGATTTTTGTTCATTGGTTAACGTGTGTGGAACAAATTTAGCACAGACTTTTGTTTTGCCCAAATCTTCATGCAGGATGGTTCGAATCGTTTCTTTGTTGATGTTTAAAGACTCTTCCATCATTCTCAGTGACGCACATCGATTGTTTGCCACGAAATCACGCACTTTTTCAATAATCTCAGGTGTCCTAGATGAACTTGGTCTTCCGGTATGCTTATGATCTTCTAGCGTCCAAAAAACGTTTGTGCCACAGGAAAACATTTGATCTACTTAAACAAAACTCACCGTAAACTTGTTTCATCATTTGGTACGTTTCCGAGGCACTTTTACCAAGTTTTGCGTTAAATTTAATAACAGCCCTTTGTTCCATCTTAATAATTGAACATGAAAAAAATTTGACTTCTCTAATGAACGGCCGTTTCGTTTGAGTTACTTTAACAACTGCGCAGTACTTTTTGCAGAAAGCAAGCAGATGGTCACTGTTTATAACGCATGCGCGATTACACTGGTGGCGCCACCGTAGGCTGAAATCTAGCGCCACTGAAAAATTCTTTGACTCACTGTGTATGTAATATCGTTTGTGCTGACTCTGCTCGCTAATTCCCTTCATTTTTTTTCTAGATGGGTGACGTGTAAGGAAATAAATAACAATTAACGCTGTTTCTAAGGAAGTTGTAATTGGAAATGCGACAATAAAAGTTCTCTCTGATTCTTTTTCCGCAGGTGGCTGTTTCGCTTTTCTCAGCCTGCGCATCTGGTGACTCTGGTGACGTCATTGTACTTGGCAGTGTTGTTCTTTCCCCGACAGACGTCGCTGAGTTCAGCAAACGAACCAACCACGTTGAGCAGTCTTCTGTACGTCGCATGCTTCGCCACGCATTTTGGAACGCAGTTTTGGATGACCTTTGCTTCAGGTAAACAAATAATGGCATCACCCGTTACGAACACGCGTCAGGAAGTGATGTAACAGTACAATTTTTTTTTAATTATTTAACGTTTTGAAACAGTCGACGATTTTGAGTTGATGAAGTAGAAAATAGCAAAACTATTCTAGTAATCAGAGATGGAAACGGGTCACGGGTCAACGGGTCGGCAAAACGGGTCGGGTCAAGACGTTTCTGACCCGGTTTTATTTCGGTTTTATCTTTGGAAAGCCAAAAAAAAAAAAAAAAAAACGTGGAATTTTGAGCTCGATATTGCTTCCCGCGAACTGAAAAATGATTTGGCATGCAATTTGAAGGAAGAGTGTCCTCAGAAGAAAAAGTTTTCCTTCCTTCAGAGGGACAATAACGAAAACAACATCCACATTTTGGAAACTTTCAACTCATCATAAACTTGTAAAAATTGGTGGCGCAGTGGTCTAAGCGATAGCCTCTGATCATTCGTCCGAAAGGGGTCCGGGTTCGAATCCCGGTGAGGCATGGATGTTGTGTTTGTCTGACGGCACTAGCTCTCTCCCTTCCCTGGAACCAGTGACCCTAAATTAGGGACGGGCGACTGCTTATAGCCCATTGAGTTGCTCACGGTGGTCGTTAAACCTCCAATCAAAAATAATAATAATTGGTGTTGTTGTGATGAAATATACACTGACGGAAAAAAAAATCCCAACACCACGAAAAAATAGTTGTAGAGGAATGAAGCTTAATGTAAGCGCGAGAAGGGCCATTTTAAATGTGAAATGCTGGTACATTAATAACCCGTGTGACCGCCAGAATGTTGAATGCAAGCACGCAAACGTTCATGCATTGTGTCGTACAGGTGCTGGATGTCACTTTGTGGGATGGAGTTCCATGCCTGTTGCACTGGGTCGGTCAATACAGGGACGGTTAATGCTGGTTGGGAGTGACGCTGGAGTTGTCTTCCAATGATGTCCCATATGTGCTCGATTGGTGAAAGATCTGGTGATCTAGCAGGCCACGGCAACATGTCGACACTCTGTAGAGCATGTTGGGTTACAACAGCGGTATGCGGGCGAGCGTTATTCTGTTGGAAAACACCCCCTGGAATGCTGTTCATGAATGGCAGCACAACAGGTTGAATCACCAGACTGACGTGCAACTGTGCCGTCAGGGTGTGTGGGATAACCACGAGAGTGCTCCTGCTGTCATAGGAAATTGCTCCCCAGACCATAACTCCAGGTGTAGGTCCAGTGTGTCTCGGCCGCAGACAGGTTGGTTGCAGGCGCTCACCTGGCCTCCTTCTAACCAACACACGGCCATCACTGGCACCCAGGCAGAACCGGCTTTCATCAGAAAACACAACAGATATCCACTCCGTCCTCCAATGAGCTCTAGCTTGACAACACTGACGTCGCAAACGGCAGTGGTTTGGAGAAAGTGGAATGCACGCTACAAGGCGTCTGGCTCGGAGCTGTCCTTCAAGTAACCGATTTGTAACAGTTCGTTGTGTCACTGTGGTGGCAACTGCAGCTCGACTTGCTGCCGCAGACACGGTACGATGCACCACGGCCATACGCCGTACACGGCGGTCTTCCCTCTCAGTAGTGCCACGTGGCCGGCCGGAACCCGGTCTTCTTGAGGCAGTACCTTCCCTTGACCACCGCTGCCAACAATCATGCACAGTGGCTACATTCCTGCCAAATCGTTCTGCAATATTGCGGAAAGAAAATCCACCTTCTCGTAGCCCTATTACACGACCTCGTTCAAACTCCGCGAGCTGTTGATAATGGCTTCTTCGTCTTCTTAAAGGCATTCTTGACTAACATCAACACACTACTTCGAATCTCAACGATAACTAACGCTCACGAACGTTACAACGCGTATTTACAGCAAACCTGCTTTGCATGTTCCGAGGGGCGCTACTAGCGCCACACGTATGCGCCGAGCGCGAAATTTGCATAGACGTCATCTTACAGATGTACTCTCACCGCCTACTAGCTGTCGTTTATCTAACACAACCCCTTCTTGGTGTTGGGATTTTTTCCCGTCAGTGTATTCTGAAGCTTGAAGTCAACAAAACAGCAACAACTGAAATTAAACATACAAGGTGCTTAAAATTTTTTGACTGTAACGCCATCAAAATGAGGTGGAACATCCTTAACATTATTGCGAAGGGACTTTTTGACTCTCTCAGATGCGTTTCAAAACATGCGTATAACAGGAAGATTATTCCTATCAAATGAAGGTCGCCAGTTTCCATACTTCCTATAAGTGAGTAAATTATACGCTCCTATAACACATTTGTTTGATTTTCATATTACCTAAGATACACACTGCGCAGAGACTTTTTGGACACCCTGTATATATATATTATAGTTCAAAGCAAATTTGTCCCGGTCGGATCCGGGTCAGTTACAGATCCGGGCGGGTCCCATTATGTGACGTCCGGTACCAAACTTTTTGACCCCGTTTCCAACTCTGCTGGAAATCCCGTATATTGGCGTAAGGATGTACACGACCGAGTCACATTATTTGTGACCAACAGCTGTTATCCAGATTAACTGCTGTGCGCAGCGCGGACAGCAGCTAGGCGGACTGTGAGTGACTCAATAAGGTGCTGGAAAGTGTTCACACGTATGTTGAGCCATGCTGACTGCAGTGCATCTGAGAGAGCTGCTGGAAGATGCGTGGTGGAGGCTCCATAAAGCGAACAACACGACTGAGGTGGTCCCACAGCTGCTGAATTGGGTTTAAGTCTCGGGAATTAGAGAGCCAAAGAAGTACTTTGAAGTCTTCAATGGGCTCTTCCAACAGCTCTCGGACATTTCTAGCTGTATGATACGTCGTCGCATTGTCATGCTTGAAGATCCCATCCGCCCCAGGGAAGAAAATGAGCATGTATGGGTGTACGTAGTATGCAAGGATGATTTGATAACGAATTCGGTCCATAGTGCCTTCCGCATGAATGAGTGTACCCAGGGAACGCTACGAAAACATTCCCCAGACCATAACGCTACCCCCACCAGCTTGTGTTCTTCCAGCAGTGACTGAACAGTGTTTGTTCTCCGATGTTTCTCGCCTTATGAGCCAACGTCCATCCTTTCGATGAAGCAGAAAACGTGACTCATCGGAGGAGGCAATCCTTTGTCAATCAGCGGAGGTCCAATTCCAATACTGGAGTGCAAATGTAAGCCTTTTCTGTCGACGCACTTTCGTTAGGATTGATGCAGTGACCATCCGTCTGCATCGGAGCCCCATACGCAGCACGGTTCGCTGAACTGTCGTTTCAGACAAACTTCCGGTAGCCCCCTGGTTCATTCGGCCAGTGAGTTGCTCCACTGTAGCGTGTCGATCGGCCCTCACGCACCTTCGAAGCCGACGTTTACCTCTCACATCAATGGCATGTGGTGCTTCGCAGTTTCCACGTCGCTTATTCGTAACAGGGCAATTTTTCCAATCACGATACAATTTCACCACAAAAGCACGCGAACAGTTCACAAACTGCGCTGTTTCAGAAATACTGCCACCCTTGGCCCGAAGGCCGATAATCATCCCTTTTGAAAATCTGATAAATTCCTCCTTTTATTCATGACAGCAACGAGTGATATGTTTTCAGATCAGATCAGATCATGTGTAGAGAATTTTAGAAAGGGAGTGTTTGACCCCAGGTCTTAAACAACCCTTAGAAATAGGAAGCTAGAAGATTTGGGCTAGAGTGCCCGATAGGAAAGTGACACGGAAGCGAAGTAGAAAGGGGGAGAAAGACGCCCTTATTTATCTCCTGGGAGGCCAGTACTCGCGGAGGTTTAACAACCACCGTATTTAGGAAGGGAGTGTCTGACCCCAGATCTTAAACAACCCTTAAAAATAGGAAGGTAGGAGATTTGTGCTAGAGTGCCCGATAGGTAAGTGACACGGAAGTGAAGTAGAAAGGGGGAGAAAGACACCCTTATTTATTTCCCGGGGGGCCAGTACCCTCGGAGGCTTAACAACCACCGTATTTAGGAAGGGAGTGTCTGACCCCAGATCTTAAACAACCCTTAAAAATAGGAAGGTAGGAGATTTGGGCTAGAGTGCCCGATAGGTAAGTGACACGGAAGTAAAGTAGAAAGGGGGAGAAAGATGCCCTTATTTATTTCCCGGGGGGCCAGTACCCGCGGAGGTTTAACAACCAACGTATTTAGGAAGGGAGTGTCTGACCCCAGGTCTTAAACAACCCTTAGAAATAGGAAGCTAGGAGATTTGGGCTACAGTGGCCTATAAGAAAGTGACACGGAAGCGAAGTAGAAAGGCGGAGGAAGACGCCCTTATTTATTACCGGGGGCCAGTACCCGGGGTCCGACGGCTTAACGTGCCCATCCGACGAACGGCGGATATTTAGTGGATCGAGCGTTCGTACCTACCTGGGATCGAACCTGAGGTCCTTTCCGCGGCAGTCACGAACGTTGCCCAGTAAGCCACCCGCGACATGTTTTCAGAATGCCTACAGTACACCTTATATACCCTTTAAGCCAGCTAACGACACGTGCCTTCTTTCATTGGCTGCGCGCTGTTGACGTCAAAAGTAGGAGGTGATCACAATAATATGACTGGACTGTGTATAAAGAAACGTTTCTAAGCTATCGCACATCAACCAGATGTGTTTTTCAAGGAATTTAGACACAAACCAAGGTTCTTATATATCTCTTTCGTTCGTGTTCATTAGCGATCGGTGCTCTCATTGGCTCTTTTATCTGATGACACGGTAGAGGAACCGAGGCTGTTGAGGAACGGAGTCAAAGCAAAGCACAGCGTTCATACCTAACTTAGGCACAGAGAAGAGCTTACAATTTATATGAGCAAAAGTTAAAATTTTTCTCAATTTGAAGTTTTTCACTTCGTCACGTACTTACTAGTAAAGAACAGAAAAATGTCCAGTTCAGAATGAATTCTTAACTAATGTAAAAGAGTTACGTTTCACAGTTTGTGATATGCGTTTCTGAATCAACGCGGTAAGAAACATGAGATTTTTACCTAAACAAGTGAGAAATTGATATCGACAAAGAAATTTTCCAATATGTTCTACTTCGTGCAACTTTAATATCATGATTTTAGGCTACTCTGAGAAAAAATGTTTGTTTGGAATAACTAAATAATTTTGTTGAGCTGTTTTGTTGATTTATTTTGTTGCTTTAGCAAAACACCATCGGAACTGTTTTGTTCGCAAAACAAAATTATTTCGTTGGCTATATTTTGTTAATTCAACTACACTGAAGAGCAATTGAATTAGATATACCTGTCTAGTAACGTGTAGCACCACTTTTCGTCCTGATGACGGCGGCGAGTCATCTCGGCATGGACTCGACAAGACACCGGAAGCGTTGGGAAGCCATACGGATCCACGACCCCTGAACAAGCTCCCACAGTTCACGAAGATTTCATGGAGGGTGGTCATCTCTCTGGATGGCATGCCAGATGTGCTCGATAGGATTGAGGTCAGGTGACCTAGCTGGCCAAGGAAGCGAGGTCACGTCGGTGGAGTGTTCATCCAACCATTCGGATATAATTCTGGGAGCTGCATTGTCTTGTTGCAGGATGAGGTCCCCAGTGGGATGTTGAAGACGCACAAACGGGAGCAAATGGTCGTCCAGGAGATCCCGGTAACGTTGACCTGTGAGGGACGATGCCACACGTACCAGCGGTCCCATTTCAGTCCACGTAAACAGTCCCCAGATGAGAATGCCACCCCCACCAGCTTGAAGAATACCCTACTGGCAAGAAGGATCCATCGCTTCATGTGGTTTGCACCGTACTCGTAATCTGCCATTCGCATGTACCAACGTGAATCTCGACTCATCAGTCCAGGCAACATTTTCCCACATCTTTATGAGTCCAGTGGCGATGTTCCCGCGCCCATGCTAATCTTTGCACCTTGTGATGTGCGGTCAGCAGCGGTACCCTCGTGGGACGATGGCTTCCATACCCCAAAGCGAGGAGATGGTTCTGGATGGTGTGGCTGCTTACACGCTTTTGCGCACCATCGTTAAATTGCCGAGTGATTTCTTGCACTGTGACCCGTCTATCCGCTGTTACAATGCGAGCTAGCCGACGATGACCCCGCTCATCCACACGCTGTTGTCCACGGCAGTTGGCCCTTGCAGGGATGGTTTTACCGGATTCGATGTACTCACGGTGCACCCGTGACACAGTGGCTCGTAAAAATCACAGTGTCTGCACGACTTCCGAGATGGAGTGAACCTTACCACGATAAAATGAGCTTAGATCCTTCGTCTTACCCATACTGCGTCCGACTTACTGATTCCCGTGGCATCACACCTTATATTGTCGGATCGCTGCATACGCCATGTCGTTTCCGTTTACAGGGCCGCCCACAGCGCCACATTTGCATAACGCCAGCTGTCTCTAATTCAATTGCTCTTCAGTGTAAATACGGCGAGAAAAATTAAAATACGGCGGGGTGAAAAATGGCAGACACCCAGGGTTGAAGGGACCGGCAAATGTTGCCATCGGGAAAAAGTTTAGGGACAAATTGGCCCAGCTACATAACTCTACATTTTATTGGAGCTAGAAATTTTTGTGTCACGATAACAATATGTTTGGTTGAAGCAACAAAAGGTTTTATCACGATAACAATACATATTGTTGGATCAAACAAAAGCGACAAAATAATTTTGTTAATTTAACAAACTTTTTTGTTGACTGTATATCGACTGAATTTTTGGGTTGATCCAACAATTTTTTTGTTGAATTAACGAAATGTTTTTCTCGGTGTATGTAGGCATGCACGGGTAACCATTATTGGCTCCGGACAGAAACGGCCGATATTGTGAGCTGTTCATGTGGTACAGTTGTTAAAATGTTCCAGAAATGAGAGGAAACCGGCAAAACCTGCAGTAATAGGGTAATGGTGGATGGTGGTCGCTTACGGAGCATTGACGACCGCGGACAGCGACTGCAATCTCGAGTAATGCGAACCACAGTGGGATAACTGGCCTGAGGATTTGATGCAGATTCATCGGTAAGCGCATTGCGGACCACAGTCCAACGAACTCTGCTATCTATGGGTCTCCGAAGCAGTCATCCACTCAAGGTATTCACGCCTACCGCCAGACATCGACGATTACGGCGTTAATTGGCATCTGAGAAGAGGTGTATATACAGTATAAGGGTGTGTCTAAAGTCTTTCCCTGAATACGATAGATCGTATAAGATGAACCGAGCTAGTTACACGAACGCAGTTTGTTGCATTGATTGGGTCATATTATCAAGTGTTTTGTTCATTGTACTTTTGGAACAATAGGTGGCGCTGCACGTCTGCAGCGTAGTTTGTTGTTGAAAGCGTGGGTTGACGAAATCGCGTCTATGCAGGAGAAGGCTAATTGTGTTCACTAGTTTCACGAAACCCAATCTGCAATTTCAGTGCAGCAGAAGTTTAGGCGTGAGTATGATAGAGCTCCGCATGATGTGAAGAGCATTAGGGGATAGATATCAAAAGTTTGAACGGACTGGCAGTGTCGGAGACCGTGCAAGAAGTGGAAGACCTTCCATTTGTGAGGAAACTGTGGACGCCATGCGTGATTCATTCGTACAAAGCCCGAAGAAATAAATTTGTTATGCCCCTAGTGAATTGTGAATAGCTATGAAGACAGTGCGCCGCATTTTAAGAAATCGGCTTCGTGTTTTTGCATAAAAATTGCAAATTTTTTAAGCCCTGGAACTTAATGATGTGCCCAGACGTGTGACATTCGCGATGGCTATTCTTGAACGAATAGACGAAGATAATGTTACGTGAAGCGGATTTGTTTTTTCAGCCGAATTAACGTTTCATACGTCAGGTAAAGTGAACACGCATAATGCCCGTATCTGGGGTTCAGAGAACCTACATGTGGTTTTGGAGAAACACAGAAAGAACCCTAAAATCAATGTTTGGTACGGACAAATTCATGGCAAAGTTATTGGACCGTTCTTTTTTATTAAGCCAACCATGACATGGGGTATTTGCCTCAACATCATGCAGCTGTATGTTGCACCTCAATTGGAAGAGCTGCAACCATGGATAATATTCCAGTAGGATGGTGCGCCCCCGCACTGGGATGTACCTGTCCGTCAATTCTTAGATGACAAATCCCCTAACAAATGGATAGGCAGAGATGTTTCCATGCTCTGGCCACCAAGATCCCCAGAATTTACCCCCTTGACTTCTTTTAATCGGGCTACATTAAGGATCAAATTGATGCAACACCAGTTGCAAATATTAACACTTTGAAGCGAAGAATAACTGAAGCGTTTGCGACCATCACCGACTGGATGTCCTCCGTTTAACAAAAGGAGCCCACGTTGAGATATACTGACGACCCGGAAAAAAACTCTGGATTTCAGGTAAGCTATTTTGGAAAACAGTATGTGTCTAACGAGAGTGGTTCATTTTATACGATTTATCGTAATCAGGGAAAGACTTTAGACACACCCTGTATATTAATTATGCATATCAATAAACTATAAACGAACCAATGAACCTCATAAAATAGACTAAAATAACACTCATGAATGAGACATAAAAATATAGCCAGAGCCACCCAAAGCCTCAAGAACATGTGACCAATATAACTAACACATTCGTTTGACACACAACACATACAAAATACACAGAATTTCGAACAGTAATTGTAAATATCGAAAGTGTGCAACAAACAACAAAAACCTACCCGAAAATAGCAATAGCAGATAAATACGCAGTTGACGTGGACCAGGAACATCAAATAGAAGTCATCGCTCTTCTCACGTTTATAAGTGAGTCACGGAAAAATTTCTCATCGGCCGCCACGGGAATCGAACCCAGGATCATCCAGTTACGCTCCCGATATGCTTCCCTGTCATGCCACGTGGTTTGCCAGTTTGTCATTTGTGAGTCTAGAGAATTTCGAGGCCGCTGTGGTGTAGTGGAAGCATATCCGGCGCGTAACTGCAAGACCTTGGGTTCAATTCCCGGTGGTGGCCGATGATAATTCTATCCGTGACTCACTTATAAACGTGGAAAGAGCGATGACTTCTATTTGATATACACTGCTGGCCACCCAAAATGCAACACCAAAAAGGAAGCATCCGATTGGCCTGAAATTCGCAGCATGCGTCGCTCGCGAGAGGACATGCAAACGATTATCATTGCAAGGCATATGCAAATCATGTGTGCTCGGCACGCCACCGAGAAGCACTATAAGTAGGGTGCACAGAAGGTGGGGTGTAAGTAGTGGAAGTGTGTTGTGCTGCCGGACCTGTGCGTGGGAAGCTTCCTGATGCCTCGTCGCGGAATACGGCAGTCATTCCATCACGTTTCGGAGTTCGACAGAGGACGAATGGTGGCTTATCGCGACAGCGGTTTATCGTACCGAGACATCGGCGCCCGTGTGGCACGACATCCAGCCACTTTGAGTCGAGTATGGATTCGGTGGGTGCAAGAGGGACGGACAGACCGACGTAAGCGATTGCCGCAGCCGCGGATCATCACCGAACGAGAGGACCGGCATGCTGTGCGGCGGGCATTGACGGCTCGCACCGCCACATCACGAACGTTAGCGCAGGAATTAGGATGTATTGCGCAACAACCTGTGTCAGCACGTACCGTTCGACGTCGTCTGCAAGAGCGGAGACTTGTCGCACGGCGCCCATTGCTCCGATTACCATTGACGTTACACCACCGGCGAGTGCGGCGGCAGTGGGCCGTTGAACGCCGCAGCTGGACTACGGAATGGCAGGGCATTGTCTTCTCCGGCGAATCCGCTTCTGCCTGCAACACCACGATGGTCGGATCCGCGTGTGGCGGCACCGCGGCGAGAGACTGTATGACGCCTGCATTATGCATCGCCATACCGGTCCGTCACCTGGCGTTATGGTTTGGGGCGCAATTGGATATGACACCCGGACCACTCTGGTACGCATCGCCGGTACTCTCAACAGCCACCGCACCATCTCCGATGTTTTGGAGCCTGTAGTCCTCCCTTACCTGCAGGACCTGTCAGCGACCACTTTTCAACAAGACAATGCGCGCCCGCACGTTGCACGCATCGTGCAACAATTCTTCACGGCAAACCAGGTGTCACTGCTGACGTGGCCTGCCTGTTCTCCCGATATGTCGCCCATCGAACACGTCTGGTCGCTGATCGGCAACCCAGTGGCCTGGCAAGCACCATCCGCGGCTACGCCTAATGAACTGTGGCAACGTGTGGAAGCAACCTGGACCGACATACCCCAAGCCCACATCCAAAGCCTCTTTCGTTCGATGCCGCGGTGTGTAGCGGCCGTTATTGCCAGCCATGGGGGCCGCAAGTCGCACGGGCCTGTAATCTCAATCGTTTCATCTTTGTATCTGTTGTTATGTGTCCAGTATATCTGGCTTTGCTATCTCGTGTCCTTCTTGGTGTTGCATTTTGGGTGGCCAGCAGTGTAGCAATAGCACCTGAATAAAAACCATAGTGTTAACCCCTCACAAAATTCAAATAGCAAATTCCATTCCATTTACCGGAAGACTGTTTTGAAAAGTAGAGTAACAAATTGATAGCACGCCGATCTCATCAGGGGAGCACTGGATGGCTTTTCGATTCCCCGATACAAATGCAGGAAATCCTACGCATGTGGGTAGTGCTCCCGAAGCCGTCAAAACCAACCGAACACATCAAGTGATAAGATTTGCTGAAAGTGAACAGAAGTAAGTCGAAACGTTGCCAATCTCGGACTCAAAAACAACTATAACAAGAAAGTTGACACCGAATTTTTCGGGTGTAATAAGCACGTCTTTTGAATCCGTTCTGACGCAAATTAAATTTAGCAAAGCTATTCAAAGTCAATGGAACCGGTATGGGAAACAATAGTATCTGACGGAAGAAAGAAGTTTTAAAATCGTGTCTTTAATTTCTCAGATATTGCTGTAAACGGAATCCTGAGCTTATGCCCTATGGTAGCAGACTTGTGCGTTAAGAAAAACATGAATTTATATGAGAAACATTTCACACCGGAAACGCTCTCCAAAATAGAAAGAATTTTTCAAATCGGACTCTTAGAAACAGAGATATCGACAAAAATAAGGTGTGACTTTACGTCCCCTGGTGGGAAAACCATGCATTATTTTAGAAAGAAAGTATTCCAAAAGGTTTTCCCATACGAGCGGTATCGGTCCAAGAAAAAAAAATTTAGTCGAGTTTTCAAGAGCCCAGATTTTGCAACAAACACATCAGAAGCAGAAATTAACACTTATGCCCCCTGGTGGGCAAACCATTCTTTACCAAACATTAGAAATTATGTGAAAAATATTTTCCATCAGGTCTTGTATGCATAACAGGAAGAATTTTTCTAATCGGAGATTTAGAAGCAGAAATAACGCAGAAAACGCACTGTACCTTTGTGCCCTTGAGCGGAAAGTCTGTGATTTACTTGAAAATTTTGAATTTATAGGAAAAACATTTCGCATCGGAAACACTATCCAACAAAGAAGGAATTTTTCAAATCGGTCTCCTAGAAGTAGAGATATTGGCAAAAATATGATATACATCTACGCCCCCTGGCGTAGAAACCATACATTATTTCAAGAAGAAAAAGTTACTAAAACGTTTGTCGACATGAGTAGTATCGATCAACAAACGACTTTTTTTTTAATCGAGATTTTGGAAGCTCATATTTTGCTGCAAATACATCAGAAGCGGAAATTAAGACTTACGCCACCTGGTGGCCAAACCATTTTTTACAAAAATTGTAAATCACGTGCAAAGGATTCCCCATCAGGAGCTGTATCCGGTGCAGAAAGAATTTTTCAAATAGGAGATTTAGAAGCACAGATGTAGCGGGGGGAGCAATTTACCTTTACGCCCCCTAGCGGAAAGTCTACGAATCACTTGAAAATTCTGAAATGATATGAAAAACATGTTACACTGGAAATACTATCCATCAAAGAAGGAATTTTTCAAATCGGTCTCCTAGAAGTAGAGATATTGACAAAAATGAGATATATATCTGCGCCCCGCGGTGTAGAAACCATGCATTATTTTAAGAAGAAAAAGTTTCTAAAAGGTTTGTTGACATGATTACCATCGGTCTACAAGCGACGTTTTTTTCAATCGAAAATTTAAAAGCTCATATTTTGCTGCAAATACAACAGAAGCGGAAATTAAGATTTACGCTCCCTGGTGGCCAAACTATTTTTTTTACAAAAATTAAAAATTATGTGCAAACGATTTCCCATCAGGAGCCGTATCCGGTGCAGAAAGAATTTTGCAAATCGGAGATTTAGAAGCAGAGATATAGGGGAAACCCCAATTTAATACTACGCCCCCTAGCGGAAAGTCTATGAATCACTTGAAAATTTTGAAACTATATGAGAAACGTGTCACACTGAAAACACTATCCAACAAAGAAGGAATTTTTCAAAACGGACTCCTAGAAGTAGAGATATTGGCAAAAATCAAATATACATCTAGGCCCCCTGGTGGAGAAACTGTGAAATATTTTAAGAAGAAAATATTCCAAAAAGGTTTACCGATGCGAGTGGCATCGGTCCACGAAATAATTTTTTCAATTAATATTTTAGAAGCTCCGATTTTATGGCAAATACATCAGAAGCAAAAGTTAACACTTACGCCCCTGGTGGCTAAAGCATTCCTTACCAAAAATTTGAAATTATATGCAAAAGAGTTTCCATCACGAGGTGCATCCGCTGAAGGAAAAAATTTTCAAATCGGAGTTTTAGAAGAAGAGTTATCGGGAAAAATGGAATTTACTTTTACGTGCCCTAGCGGAAAATCTATGGGTAATTTGGAAAAGTAACTCTATCTAAAATACTCTTCGACATAAATGGAATCGAAAGATAAAAATCTTTTTAAAAGGATGTTTGGAAGCAAATATGTGAAATAAAACGTATTTTTGAATTCGACATCATCTGCATTTACGCCCTCTACCGGCGAAATTGTACATCGTAAAAAAAATATAAATAATAGAGGATCATCATTCGCATATTTGAAGCTTCCCAATGCAAAGAGAATTTTTCAAATCGCACTAATAGTTGCAGAGATATCGTGGGTACAGACGGACGGGCGGACGGACGGACGGACAAACCGGTAACATGAGCACGATCTTTTTTTTTTTTTACAAAAGACGTGCTAAAAAGTACGTCGTATCAAGTAATCAAAGGCTAACGATTGGAATTGTACAACTGGTCTTGAGCCACTGAGAAGTCGGCGAAACATACTGAAGACAAAATTACGTGGATATTCGCTTCTCAGCAGGACACGAATGAATTCTTGTAATTTATATAATAGACTGTTGAAATCACCACAAATCGATACGATTCGAAAAAACTGCGATATGTCCAAGTTTCTATGCACTCTTATAGTCACATTTGAGTTCCAGTTAATAAAAAATTGCACAGGAATTTTTTATTATATTGTATATATATTATGCAATCAAGAACATGAAGCGGGGAAAAGCTCCAGGAGAAGATGGAATTACTATAGACATCATACGAGAAGCAAGTGGAGAAATCGAAACAGTACTCGCCCAAATTTTCACTCGATGCCTTAATGAAGGGAAGATTCCTGAGGATTGGAACAACGCTACAATGATCTTGCTACATAAAAAAGGTGACATTGAGGATCTCAGGAACTACAGACCTATCAGCCTCCTATCAGTGGTTTATAAAATCTTCACTAAAGTTCTTTCACACCGCTTGAAGGTGACACTGGACATGGCTCAACCGAGAGAACAAGCTGGATTCAGGAGTGGCTACAGCACAATAGATCATATCCACGTACTGAGAGAACTAATTGAAAGAGCGAGGGAATATGAACTTCCATTGTGCATGGCTTTTATCGATTATGAAAAAGCCTTTGATTCGGTGAAACCATCAGCAGTTGCAATGGCTCTGAAATCCTGCGGTATTGAAGATGCATACATTAATATTATTAATAACATCTATGAAAATGCACGTGCAAAGATTCGGCTGTTTGAAAATACAACACACATAAAAATTGGAAAGGGAGTGAGACAAGGTGACACCATATCTCCGAAGCTCTTTAATGCCACATTGGAAAATGTCTTTCAATCACTGAACTGGGAAAATAAAGGGATAAAGATTAATGGAGATTATCTAACCCACTTTCGTTTTGCTGATGACATAGTCATTTTTGCAACTACCCCATCAGAGCTGCAGAGTATGATCCAGGAACTTGCTGACAAGAGTAAAGAAGTGGGATTAAAAATGAACTTTCAGAAGACAAAAGTGATGTTCAATGCTTTTACAAGAAATGAAGATTTATCGATTGATGGAGAAAAGCTGGAGATAACAGACACGTACGTTTATCTAGGACAGCAGATATCAAGTGAGGGTCACATTGATGAAGAAATTAATCGGCGTACAAAACTTGCCTGGAGAGCTTTTGGAAGAAACAGCATAATTTTCAAGAGCAATATGCCATTATGTCTTAAAAGAAAAGTGTTTGATCAATGCATCCTTCCAGTGCTTACGTATGGTGCAGAGACGTGGACCTTAACTAAAAGAGACATACAAAGGCTGCAGACAACTCAAAGCAGCATGGAGAGGTGCATACTTGGTGTAACCAGGAGAGATAAGAAGAGGAACTCGTGGATCCGAAAAATGACAAGACTGGAAGACATCATGATCAGAGTTAAATCCCTGAAATGGCAATGGGCTGGACATACTGCCAGAAGGACAGATCATCGATGGACAGCCGAAATTTTAGATTGGATTCCAAGGGACAGGAAAAGACCCAGAAGAAGACCACATGGGAGATGGGTGGATGAAATTCGAAAGTATGCAGGGGTGACATGGAGGAGACTGGCACAAGACAGACCGTTGTGGAGGAAACTTGGGGAGACCTTCGTCCAGCAGTGGATTGATAATGGTTGACAATGATGATGATGATGATGATGATATATTATTAATTGTATCTTTCAGCTGAAGTCAATTTACATCGAACACAATTACGTCGTCGATGTATCTCATGTACAGGGTGTTTCAGAAAATTTGATATCATTTGAGATGTAAATATCTGAGTAACTAAATAGTCTAAGCAAATGAAACTAAACAGGCTTAATGTTGAGCAAAATAAGATTTATTCATCAAACTTTGAATGAGAAACTCAAAGGTACGTGGATTTCATGAACGATTTCACAAGTGTTCAATATGCGCACAGCCTGTGACACGACACGCGTCAAGTCGGTAGTCCAACTCCTGCCGAACACGATGTAGCATGTGCCTCATGCGCTGAAATGCACCAACTGCAATGCAGATTTGGACATGGTACAAAATGTTCAAAGAGGAAGGCTGTCTGTGCAGGGCAAAAGGATCTGAACGACCACCGGTAGCGGAAGAGATGGTCCAGCGGGTGCAGAACATGTTTCTGCGAAACCCTAGGAAGTCCATGAGAAGAGCAAGTCTGGAAACCCAGATTCCTCTAACGACAGTTTGGCGTGTCGCAAGGAAACTGTTGCGAAAGACACTCTACAAGCTACAGCTCGTTCAGACCTTAAAGATAGATGACAAGCACAAGCGTAAGCAATTCTGTGTCGATATGCAAGACAAACTTGAAAAAGGCGAGTTTGAAAATCGTCTTGTTTTCAGTGATTCATGCGAATGGCAAAGTCAACGAGCATAATGTTTGCATTTGGGACGAAGAAAATCCCCATGCCACATTTGAGCACATGAGGGACTTACTCCATCGTGTTTGGCAGGAGTTGGACTACCGACTTGACGTGTGCCGTGTCACAGACTGTGCGCATATTGAACACTTGTGAAATCGTTCATGAAATCCACGTACCTTTGAATTTCTCATTCAAATTTTGATGAACAATTAAGCCTGTTTAGTTTCATTTGCCTAGACTATTTAGTTACTCAAATATTTACATCTCAAATGATATCAAATATTCTAAAACACCCTGTACTTAATCTGCGAGACATTTGTCCTTTTTAAGTATGCGGATTCGAAATAATGAAGGCATAAGTTAGTGAGTATTGATGAAAATGTGCTTATATACATACTATAAAATCTTCACTAAAGTTCTTTCACACCGCTTAAAGGCAACACTGGATATGGCTCAACCGAGAGAACAAGCTGGATTCAGGAGTGGCTACAGCACAATAGATCATATCCACGTACTGAGAGAACTAATTGAAAGAGCGAGGGAATATGAACTTCCATTGTGCATGGCTTTTATCGATTATGAAAAAGCCTTTGATTCGGTGAAACCATCAGCAGTTGCAATGGCTCTGAAATCCTGCGGTATTGAAGATGCATACATTCATATTATTAATAACATCTATGAAAATGCAAGTGCAAAGATTCGGCTGTTTGAAAATACAACACACGTAAAAATTGGAAAGGGAGTGAGACAAGGTGACACCATATCTCCGAAGCTCCTTAATGCCACATTGGAAAATGTCTTTCAATCACTGAACTGGGAAAACAAAGGGATAAAGATTAATGGAGATTATCTAACCCACTTTCGTTTTGCTGATGACGTAGTCAATTTTGCAACTACCCCATCAGAGCTGCAGAGTATGATCCAGGAACTTGCTGACAAGAGTAAAGAAGTGGGATTAAAAATGAACTTTCAGAAGACAAAAGTGATGTTCAATGCTTTTACAAGAAATGAAGATTTATCGATTGATGGAGAAAAGCTGGAGATAACAGACACGTACGTTTATCTTGGACAGCAGATATCAAGTGAGGGTCACATTGATGACGAAATTAATCGGCGTACAAAACTTGCCGGGAGAGCTTTTGGAGGAAACAGCATAAATTTCAACAGCAATATGCCATTATGTCTATCAATAAAAGTGTTTGATCAATGCATCCTTCCAGTGCTTACGTATGGTGCAGAGACGTGGACCTTAACTAAAAGAGCCATACAAAGGCTGCAGACAACTCAAAGCAGCATGGAGAGGTGCATGCTTGGTGTAACCAGGAGAGATAAGAAGAGGAACTCGTGGATCAGAAAAGTGTTTGATCAATGCATCCTTCCAGTGCTTACGTATGGTGCAGAGACGTGGACCTTAACTAAAAGAGCCATACAAAGGCTGCAGACAACTCAAAGCAGCATGGAGAGGTGCATGCTTGGTGTAACCAGGAGAGATAAAAAGAGGAACTCGTGGATCAGAAAAGTGTTTGATCAATGCATCCTTCCAGTGCTTACGTATGGTGCAGAGACGTGGACCTTAACTAAAAGAGCCATACAAAGGCTGCAGACAACTCAAAGCAGCATGGAGAGGTGCATGCTTGGTGTAACCAGGAGAGATAAAAAGAGGAACTCGTGGATCAGAAAAGTGTTTGATCAATGCATCCTTCCAGTGCTTACGTATGGTGCAGAGACGTGGACCTTAACTAAAAGAGACATACAAAGGCTGCAGACAACTCAAAGCAGCATGGAGAGGTGCATGCTTGGTGTAACCAGGAGAGATAAGAAGATGAACTCGTGGATCCGAAAAATGACAAGACATCATGATCAGAGTTAAATCCCTGAAGTGGCAATGGGCTGGACATACTGCCAGAAGGACAGACCATCGATGGACAGCCGAAATTTTAGATTGGATTCCAAGGGACAGGAAAAGACCCGGAAGAAGACCACATGGGTGGATGAAATTCGAAAGTATGCAGGAGTGACATGGAGAAGACTGGTACAAGACAAACCGTTGTGGATGATACTTGGGGAGACCTTCGTCCAGCAGTGGATTTACATTGGTTGATAATGATGATGATATATACATATATATATATAGGAGGGTTCTGCCGAAAGCAATGCAAAAGTGGGCATACTTATTTATTAACTGACAGAGGTCGTTCGAATTGCACATGTTTTTAGAGTAACTCTTTCTCTATACAAAAATACTGCGCAACATAGTATCCACTACAAGAGATGCACTTGCACCATCTTTGAACCCAACTCTTGAATCTTCTTTGAAAAACTTCACTTTTAGTGAAAAACAGTCACTTTTACCTCGTCTGTGTCATCAAATCGTTGTCCCCGGAGTCTGTCCTTCATTGGAGCAGACAGGTGGAAGTCGGATGGCGCCAGATCTGGGCTGTACGGTGGATGGGGACCACCGACCTGCCTAATTTGCTGATGACCTGATTGTTGCTAAAGATGTGTGTGTGGGGTATCGCATTTTCATGGTGAATGTAGATCCTTTTCGGATTCTTGTCCGGTCTCTTCCTCGGCTTCTTTAAGCTTCTTGAGTGTCTCAATGTACCACTCGCTAATCATGGTACAGCCACGTTCCAAAAAATCAAGGAGAATGACACCCCTGTGATCCCAAAGAAGAATCACCATGAATATCTGTGCTGATCGCTGACTCTTTAACTTCTTAGGCCTTAGTGAAGACGTGTGACGCCATTCCATGGACTGATTCTTCGTTTCCGGATCGTAAAGATACGTCCACGTTTCATCCCCTGTCACCAGATCGGGAATAGACGTGTCTTTATTTGCTTCAAATGCTTCCAGGAGGTCAGAGCAGACTTCCACCTTTCTCTCCTTTAAAGAGCTGTAATGAAGAAGAAGGGTTACTATAGAGAAAGAGTTGCTCTACCAACATGTGCAATTTGAACGTCCGCTGTCAGTTAATAAAAAACGTATGCCCGCTTTTGCATTACTTTCGGTACAACCCTCGTATACACAGTGCGTCAAAGAATTTTTAAGACTGGGTCTGTAAACTGAAATACAAACAAGATATTATAATTTCTTTTAGTTTGTTATTCAAAATAAGTCCCTCCGGCTTCAATACACTTGTTACAGCGATTTAATAATGATTCGAATGCCTGTTCCAGTTCACTTTGCGGAATTGCCTCCAAAGCACGCGTAGAAGCTGTTTGTATGGTCGAAATATCATAAAATAACACCCTTTTAACGTCATTTAAAGTTTTGGGAATAAAGAAAAGTCGCAGGGTGCTACATCAGGCGAATACTGTGGATGATTCAACACACAGACGTTATTTTTTGCCAAAAATCTACGAACAAGAAGTGAGGTGTGACTGGGTGCATTATCGTGCAACAAACACCAACTGTTTTCATCCCGATATTCTGGACGAATGCGACGAATTCTGCCCATCAAACGCCTCAAAACATTTAAATAAAACTCCCCAGTAATTGTTTGTCCGCTTGGAACAAATTCTTTGTGGATAATATACCCTTACTATCGAAGAATGTAATGAGCATTGTTTTGATTTTCGATGGAACTTTTCATGTTTTTTTTTGGCTTGTGGCGAGTTTTTTGACTTCCATTCCGCACTTTGTCGCTTTGTTTTAGGATCATATTGAAAACACCATGTTTCATCACCTGTAACAATCGATATTAAGAAGTTTGGATCATTTTCAGCGGCTGAAATGATGTCTCTGCAATGTGCATGTCTCCTTGATTTTTGTTCATTGGTTAAAGTGTGTGGAACAAATTTAGCACAGACTTTTGTTTTGCCCAAATCTTCATGCAGGATGGTTCGAATCGTTTCTTTGTTGATGTTTAAAGACTCTTCCATCATTCTTAGTGACGCACATCGATTGTTTGCCACGAAATCACGCACTTTTTCAATAATCTCAGGTGTCCTAGATGAACTTGGTCTTCCGGTATGCTTATCATCTTCTAGCGTCCAAACAACGTTTGTGCCACAGGAAAACATTTGATCTACTTAAACAAAACTCACCGTAAACTTGTTTCATCATTTGGTACGTTTCCGAGGCACTTTTACCAAGTTTTGCGTTAAATTTAATAACAGCCCTTTGTTCCATCTTAATAATTGAACATGAAAAAAATTTGACTGCTCTAATGAACGGCCGTTTCGTTTGAGTTACTTTAACAACTGCGCAGTACTTTTGGCAGAAAGCAAGCAGATGGTCACGGTTTATAACGCATTAGCGATTACACTGGTGGCGCCACCGTAGGCTGAACTCTAGCGCCAGTCTTAAAAATTCTTTGACGCACTGTGTATACTGAATATAATATCCATAATTGAAACACGGGATCGTCTTTCTATTATGTATATATCGTTGCTTTCCATGTGTGAGCATTCTGCTAATTATAACAATTGTTGCTTCCTTTTTCTTTAAGGGCTGGTGCTGTTCTTCATGCTCCCTCGTCACACTTTTGGCCAAGTACAGAAGTTGTTGTTCCCTAAATACTTCATCGTTAATTCTGTTCTCTCAGCGATCATCTTGGGCATCTTTATACTTCATCACCACTCAGAGCGAACCACTGAAATTCAAGTGCAGGTAAGAATCTTGATCACAACAAATTTCATTCTAGCGGAATAATTGATATCATTTTGTTACTGTGCAGCAGCGGTCTTTAACACCTGTTATACATATACAGGGTTACAAAGAAAGCCCTTAATCAGGCCAATGCCTCACGAACTATGGCAGTTAGCGATTTACGTCTTGTGCAGTTGTATAGGAAACGCCCTATGGCGCACACAATAACACAACGAAAGACCCCCTCGCCCTCTTTGGTGAAGGGGTTGAGGGGGCTATCGCCCCACCCCCTTTGCAGATTAGGCCAAAAAGGCAACTACAAACTTGTTCAGAGAGGCAAGAATAGTACATAAATGTTTTTGTCTCATAACAAAAGATGGAGGGCCGCTGGTGGCCTAGTGGTCAACGTTCGTGACTGCCACGGAGAAGACCTCGGGTTCGATCCCAGGCAGGTACGAACGCTCGAACCACTAAATATCCGCCGTGCGTCGGATGGGCACGTTAAGCCGTCGGGCCCCGGGTACTGGCCCCCCGGAAATAAATAAGAGCGTCTTTCTCCCCCTTTCTACCTCGCTTCCGTGTGACTTTCCTATCGGGCACTCTAGCCCAAATCTCCTAGCTTCCTATTTCTAAGGGTTGTTTAAGACCTGGGGTCAGACACTCCCTTCCTAAAATCCTCTATATCTGATCAGAAAAAACAAAAAAATGGAAGGGGATTTTCCAAACGCTGAAAAACAGGAACCAAAAATGTTAAGCATGGTCGGTATGCCAACACTTCGTGAACCAATGACGAGAAGTCAAAGCTTTACCACGTACGCAAGTCAATTAGATATGCATACAGTTATCCTACTGGATGACTGTTTCGCCAGTTTATGTTATTTCTCCTTGTCTCAGTGTATTTTTAGCACGTCTTTTGTAAAAAAAGATCGTGCTTCTGTTATCGATTTGTCCGTCCGTCTGTACCCACGATATCTCAGCAACTATTAGTCCGATTTGAAAAATTATTTTTGCATTCGGAAGCTTAAAATATGCAAATGATGATCCTTCATTTCGTTTTTTTTACGATGTACAATTTTGCCGGTAAATGCGGATGATGTCGAATTCAAAAATACGTTTTATTCCACATATTTGCTTCTAAATATCCGATTGAAAAAATTATTTTATCTTTCGATTCCATTTATGTCGAAGAGTATTTTAGATATAGTTACTTTTTCAAATTACCCATACATTTTCCGCTAGGGGACGTAAAAGTAAATTACATTTTTCCTGATAACTCTTCTTCTAAAACTCCGATTTGAAAATTTTTTTCTTCAGCGGATACATCTCCTGATGCACAATCTTTTAAATGTAATTTCAAATTTTTGGTAAAGAATCCTTTGGCTACCAGGGGACGTAAATCTTAATTTCCGCTTCTGATGTATTTGCAGAAAAATATGAGCTTCTAAATTCTCGATTGAAAAAAACGTCGTTTGTTGACCGATACTACTCATGTGGACAAACCTTTTAGGAAAATTTTCTTCTTGAAAAAATGAATGGTTTCTGCGCCATGGTTTCTAAAATAAGATATAGATGTATATCTTATTTTTGTCAATTTCTGTACTTCTAAGAGTACGATTTGAAAAAAATTTTCTTTGTTGGATAGTGTTTCCGATGCGAAATGTTTTTCCTATAAATTCAAAATTTTCAAGTCAGTCATAGACTTTCCGCTCGGGGGCACAAAGGTAAATTGCGTTTTCTGCGTTATTTCTGCTTCTAAAGATCTGATTTGAAACATTCTTCCTGTATCGCATACAAGACCTGATAGAAAATATTTTTAACATATTTTCTAAAGTTTGGTAAAGAATGGTTTAGCCACCAGGGGTCATAAGTGTTAATTTTTGCTTCTGAAGTATTTCTTGCAAAATCTGAGCTTCTGAAAGCTCGACTAATTTTTTTTTCTTCGACCGATACCACTTATACGGATAAACCTTTTGAGAATACTTTCTTCCTAAAATAATGCATGGTTTTCCCACCAGGGGACGTAAAGTGACATCTTATTTTTGTCGATATCTCCGTTTCTAAGAGTTCGTAAGCTCACGATTCCGTTTACAGCAATATCTGAGGGATTAAAAACCCGATTGAAAATCTTCTTTCTTTGGTCAGATCTATTGTTTTCCATACCGGTTCCATTGACTTTGAATAGCTTTGATAAATTTAATTTGCGTCAGAACGGATTCAAAAGACGTGCTTATTACACCCGAAAAATCGGTGTCAACTTTCTTGTTTACTCTATTGGATATCAAAGTCTGATATTGAATATGTCAAGGAATTGCGTTTTATTTCAAAACAAGAACTGTTGATAAGGTTTGTAAGAAAAGTTTTCCTTTGTGCTTTCATTTACTTAGAACTTACCAGTTTAGTAATAAGTTCTTGTCTAAATACTCTGTCGTTTCTTCCTGATGTGGTGATTTTCTTGGGGACACATTCCCAGTCCTCTTCCATCTTTTGTTATGGGACAGAAACCTTTATGTACTATTTTTGCCTCGCAGAACAAGCTTGTAACGGATTTTTTTACCCTATCTGCAAACGGGGCGCGACAGCCCCCCCCCAAAAGGGGCGAGGGGATTCGTCGTGGTGTTATTGTGTGCGTCATAGAGAATTTCCTATACAACTGCATAAGAAGTAAATCGCTAACTGCCATAGTTCGTGAGATTTCGGCCTGATCAAGGGTTTTCCTTGTAACCCTGTATACATTGCATGCTTGGTGTGACCAAGAGAGATAAGAAGAGGAACTCGTGGATCAGGAAAATGACAAGAGTGGAAGACATCATGATCAGAGTAAAATCCGTAAAAGGGCAATGGGCTGGAGATGTTTGCCAGAAAAATGGACCACTGATGGACAACCGAATTCTAGACTGGATTCCAAGGGACAGGAAAAGACCCAGAAGAAGACCACATGGGAGATGGGTGGGTGAAATTTGGAAACTTGCGGGAGCAACATGGAGAAGACAGGCTCAATTCCGTGACTCACTTATAAACGTGGAAATAGCGAAGATCTTTGTTTGATATTCCTTGTCCACAGTAAATGTCTTTATTAATTATTCATTTGCCTTCTAATTATTTCTTCAGTTCCTGCTTACCATCTTTGGTGCATCCCCAGCATTGTGCGGGGCTCCAAGAAGCAACCTGCCAACTTGGCTTGGCAGTTAGCGTGTGTGAGTCTGGAGGAATTCGAGGCCGCTGTGGTGTAGCGGAAGCATATCCGGCGCGTAACTGGAAGACCCTGGGTTCGACTCCCGGTGGCGGCCAATGAGAATTTTTCCGTGACTCACTTATAAACGTGGAAAGAGCGAATATCTTTGTTTCATGTCCCTGGTCCACGTTAAATGTCTGTATTAATTATTCATTCGCCTTCTAATTATTTGTTCAGTTGCTGCTTACCATCTTTGGTGAATCCCCAGCATTGTGCGGGGCTCCAAGAAGCAACCTGCCAACTTGGCTTGGCAGTTAGCGTGTGTGAGTCTGGAGGAATTCGAGGCCGCTGTGGTGTAGCGGAAGCATATCCGGCGCGTAACTGGAAGACCCTGGGTTCGACTCCCGGTGGCGGCCAATGAGAATTTTTCCGTGACTCACTTATAAACGTGGAAAGAGCGAATATCTTTGTTTCATGTCCCTGGTCCACGTTAAATGTCTGTATTAATTATTCATTCGCCTTCTAATTATTTGTTCAGTTGCTGCTTACCATCTTTGGTGAATCCCCAGCATTGTGCGGGGCTCCAAGAAGCAACCTGCCAACTTGGCTTGGCAGTTAGCGTGTGTGAGTCTGGAGGAATTCGAGACCGCTGTGGTGCAGTTGAAGCATATCCGGCGCGTAACTGGAAGACACTGGGTTCGACTCCCGGTGGCGGCCAATGAGAATTTTTCCGTGACTCACTTATAAACGTGGAAAGAGCGAATATCTTTGTTTCATGTCCCTGGTCCACGTTAAATGTCTGTATTAATTATTCATTCGCCTTCTAATTATTTCTTCAGTTCCTGCTTACCATCTTTGGTGCATCCCCAGCATTGTGCGGGGCTCCAAGAAGCAACCTGCCAACTTGGCTTGGCAGTTAGCGTGTGTGAGTCTGGAGGAATTCGAGGCCGCTGTGGTGTAGCGGAAGCATATCCGGCGCGTAACTGGAAGACCCTGGGTTCGACTCCCGGTGGCGGCCAATGAGAATTTTTCCGTGACTCACTTATAAACGTGGAAAGAGCGAATATCTTTGTTTCATGTCCCTGGTCCACGTTAAATGTCTGTATTAATTATTCATTCGCCTTCTAATTATTTGTTCAGTTGCTGCTTACCATCTTTGGTGAATCCCCAGCATTGTGCGGGGCTCCAAGAAGCAACCTGCCAACTTGGCTTGGCAGTTAGCGTGTGTGAGTCTGGAGGAATTCGAGACCGCTGTGGTGCAGTTGAAGCATGTTCGGCGCGTAACTGGAAGACCCTGGGTTCGACTCCCGGTGGCGGCCAATGAGAATTTTTCCGTGACTCACTTATAAACGTGGAAAGAGCGAATATCTTTGTTTCATGTCCCTGGTCCACGTTAAATGTCTGTATTAATTATTCATTCGCCTTCTAATTATTTGTTCAGTTGCTGCTTACCATCTTTGGTGAATCCCCAGCATTGTGCGGGGCTCCAAGAAGCAACCTGCCAACTTGGCTTGGCAGTTAGCGTGTGTGAGTCTGGAGGAATTCGAGACCGCTGTGGTGCAGTTGAAGCATATCCGGCGCGTAACTGGAAGACACTGGGTTCGACTCCCGGTGGCGGCCAATGAGAATTTTTCCGTGACTCACTTATAAACGTGGAAAGAGCGAATATCTTTGTTTCATGTCCCTGGTCCACGTTAAATGTCTGTATTAATTATTCATTCGCCTTCTAATTATTTGTTCAGTTGCTGCTTACCATCTTTGGTGAATCCCCAGCATTGTGCGGGGCTCCAAGAAGCAACCTGCCAACTTGGCTTGGCAGTTAGCGTGTGTGAGTCTGGAGGAATTCGAGACCGCTGTGGTGCAGTTGAAGCATATCCGGCGCGTAACTGGAAGACCCTGGGTTCGACTCCCGGTGGCGGCCAATGAGAATTTTTCCGTGACTCACTTATAAACGTGGAAAGAGCGAATATCTTTGTTTCATGTCCCTGGTCCACGTTAAATGTCTGTATTAATTATTCATTCGCCTTCTAATTATTTGTTCAGTTGCTGCTTACCATCTTTGGTGAATCCCCAGCATTGTGCGGGGCTCCAAGAAGCAACCTGCCAACTTGGCTTGGCAGTTAGCGTGTGTGAGTCTGGAGGAATTCGAGACCGCTGTGGTGCAGTTGAAGCATATCCGGCGCGTAACTGGAAGACCCTGGGTTCGACTCCCGGTGGCGGCCAATGAGAATTTTTCCGTGACTCACTTATAAACGTGGAAAGAGCGAATATCTTTGTTTCATGTCCCTGGTCCACGTTAAATGTCTGTATTAATTATTCATTCGCCTTCTAATTATTTGTTCAGTTGCTGCTTACCATCTTTGGTGAATCCCCAGCATTGTGCGGGGCTCCAAGAAGCAACCTGCCAACTTGGCTTGGCAGTTAGCGTGTGTGAGTCTGGAGGAATTCGAGGCCGCTGTGGTGTAGCGGAAGCATATCCGGCGCGTAACTGGAAGACCCTGGGTTCGACTCCCGGTGGCGGCCAATGAGAATTTTTCCGTGACTCACTTATAAACGTGGAAAGAGCGAATATCTTTGTTTCATGTCCCTGGTCCACGTTAAATGTCTGTATTAATTATTCATTCGCCTTCTAATTATTTGTTCAGTTGCTGCTTACCATCTTTGGTGAATCCCCAGCATTGTGCGGGGCTCCAAGAAGCAACCTGCCAACTTGGCTTGGCAGTTAGCGTGTGTGAGTCTGGAGGAATTCGAGACCGCTGTGGTGCAGTTGAAGCATGTTCGGCGCGTAACTGGAAGACCCTGGGTTCGACTCCCAGTGGCGGCCAATGAGAATTTTTCCGTGACTCACTTATAAACGTGGAAAGAGCAAAGATCTTTGTTTGATGTTCCTGGTCCACGTTAAATGTCTGTATTAATTATTCATTCGCCTTCTAATTATTTGTTCAGTTGCTGCTTACCATCTTTGGTGAATCCCCAGCATTGTGCGGGTCTCCAAGAAGCAACCTGCCAACTTGGCTTGGCAGTTAGCGTGTGTGAGTCTGGAGGAATTCGAGGCCGCTGTGGTGTAGCGGAAGCATATCCGGCGCGTAACTGGAAGACAATGGGTTCGACTCCCGGTGGCGGCCAATGAGAATTTTTCCGTGACTCACTTATAAACGTGGAAAGAGCGAAGATCTTTGTTTCATGTCCCTGGTCCACGTTAAATGTCTGTATTAATTATTCATTCGCCTTCTAATTATTTGTTCAGTTGCTGCTTACCATCTTTGGTGAATCCCCAGCATTGTGCGGGTCTCCAAGAAGCAACATGCCAACTTGGCTTGGCAGTTAGCGTGTGTGAGTCTGGAGGAATTCGAGACCGCTGTGGTGCAGTTGAAGCATGTTCGGCGCGTAACTGGAAGACCCTGGGTTCGACTCCCAGTGGCGGCCAATGAGAATTTTTCCGTGACTCACTTATAAACGTGGAAAGAGAGAAGATCTTTGTTCTATTTCAACACCGACATTTGTGGAAGAAACTTAGGGACACCTTCATCCAGCAGTGGATTGATAATGGTTGACAATGATTATGTAAATGTGCTGATGCAAAAGAGAAGGGAGAATAGGACAAATAAAGGTGTAACTTCCAATGGAATATAGAGCTATGTAAGACAGTACCAAAAAGTATATCTGAAGACGTAAGGAAATTCAATTGCGAACTACTGAGAACATCAATTGAAAACAATCAAAGCCTCAAGAGAGTTAAGGGACGTCTTTGTAAATGAAGAAAACAGATTATGGCACTCAGAAAAGGAGATGGTACTGTAACAAGAAATAGAGACGAAATTTTGAAAAGAGTGAAAGATTTATACTCAAAATTATGAAAGGGACGGTACATCTACTCAAGATATTATGAAAGGGACGGTACATCTACTTCAGATATTATGAAAGGTACCAGTACCAAAGTCCTTCCAGTCTTCCCAGCAGAAATTACCCATGCAATTAAGAACATGAAACGGGGAAGAGCACAACGAAAAGATGGAATTACCGTGCACATTATACAAGAAGGAAGCGGAGAAATTGGAATTAGACTCGCCCAAGTTTTCACTAGATGTCTCACTGAAGATTCCTCAGGTTTGGAGCAATGCTACAATGATTCTGCTGCATAAAAAGCCCAAAAATGAGGATCTCAGGAATTACAGGCTCATCAGCCTCCTTTCAGTGGTTTATAAAATCTTCACTAAGGTTCTTTCACATCGCTTGAAGGTGACACAAGACATGGCCTAACCAAGGGAACAAGCTGGATTCAGGAGTGGCTACAGCACAATAGATCATATCCACGTACTCAGAGAACTAATTGAAAGAGCGAGGGAATATGAACTTCCATTGTGAATGGCTTTTATCGATTATGAAAAAGCCTTTGATTCGGAGAAACCATCAGCAGTTACAATGGCTCTGAAATTCTGCGGTATTGAAGATGCATACATTAATATTATTAATAACATCTATGAAAATGCAAGTGCAAAGGTTCGGCTATTTGAGGACACAGCTCCAATAAAAATTGGAAAAAGAGTGAGACAAGGTGACACTATATCTCCGAAGCTCTTTAATGCCACATTGGAAAATGTCTTTCAATCACTGAACTGGGAAAACAAAGGAATAAAGATTAATGGATATTACTTAACTCACCTTCGTTTTGCTGATGACGCAATCATTTTTGCAGCTACCTGCAGAGCATGCTAAACGACAAGGAGCATACCGAGTGGAGCTGAAAGGCTTATGAGCAGCCGCACGACCTCGGTAACCCATGAAATGAAGTTCTCTGTGAATGGTACGTGTGCATACCGAGGTTCCAGCATTTTTATTCATCTGTACACTGAGGTCTTGTGCAGTACCCCGTCGATTAGCTGTAACGACTCTCCTGAGGCTTCGATGTCCTCTATCACTGATTTTCTTTGATCTGTAGGTTTTGCTGCTTCAGGCACACCACGTGTCTTCCACTTATTCAGTACATCCAAAACAGTTGACTTGGGTATGTTTAACCGCCTCTCGGTTTCTCTTATGGACAACCACTGATACACAGTGTGGCAAAGAATTTTTAAGACTGGGTCTGTAAAATGAAATAGAAACACGAATTTATAATTTGCTTTGGTTTCTTATTCAAAATAAGTCCCTCCGGCTTCAATACACTTGTTACAGCGATTCAATAATGATTCGAATGCCTGTTCCAGTTCACTTTGCGGAATTGCCTCCGAAACACGCGTCGAAGCTGTTTGTAGGGTCGAAATATCATCAAAATAATACCCTTTTAACGTCCTTTTAAGTTTTGGGAACAAAGAAAAGTCGCAAGGTGCTAAATCCGGCGAATACGGTGGATGATTCAAAACACAGACGTTATTTTTCGCCAAAAATCTACGAACAAGAAGTGAGGTGTGACTGGGTGCATTATCGTGCAACAAACACCAACTGTTTTCATCCCGATATTCTGGACGAATGCGACGAATTCTGCCCATCAAACGCCTCAAAACATTTAAATAAAACTCACCAGTAATTGTTTGTCCACTTGGCACAAATTCTTTGTGGATAATACCCTTACTATTGGAGAATGTAATGAGCATTGTTTTGATTTTCGATGGAACTTTTCTGGTTTTTTTGGCTTGTGGCGAGTTTTTTGACTTCCATTCCGCACTTTTTCACTTTGTTTTAGGATCATATTGAAAACACCATCACCTGTAACAATCGATTTTAAGAAGTTTGGATCATTTTCAGCGGCTGAAATGATGTCTCTGCAATGTGCACTTCTCCTTGATTTTTGTTCATTGGTTAACGTGTGTGGAACAAATTTAGCACAGACTTTTGTTTTGCCCAAATCTTCATGCAGGATGGTTCGAATCGTTTCTTTGTTGATGTTTAAAGACCATTCCATCATTCTTAGTGACGCACATCGATTGTTTTCCACGAAATCACGCACTTTTTCAATAATCTCAGGTGTCCTAGATGAACTTGGTCTTCCGGTATGCTTATCATCTTCTAGCGTCCAAAAAACGTTTATGCCGCAGGAAAACATTTGATCTACTTAAACAAAACTCACCGTAAACTTGTTTTATCATTTGGTACATTTTCGTGGCACTTTTACCATGTTTTGCGTTAAATTTAATAACAGCCCTTTGTTCCATCTTAATAATTGAACATGAAAAAATTTGACTTCTCTAATGAACGGCAGGTTCGTTTGAGGTACTTTAACAACTGCGCAGTACTTTTGGCAGAAAGCAAGCAGATGGTCACGGTTTATAACGCATTCGCGATTACACTGGTGGCGCCACCGTAGGCTGAAATCTAGCGCCAGTCTTAAAAATTCTTTGACGCACTGTGTATAACACCCAACAATCTTTCCTTTCTCAAAGTCAGTTCTCTCCCGCCGCGACATTTTCACTCAACCTCAAAGTGCGATACGTTCGCGGTCAGCTGCAGGCTTGTTTTTATACCGTTTGTAGCTGCACCGCGCATCTAAACAACGCAGTGGATCCGTTCATTTGCTTTTGAAGGGGTGTCCGGTGACTTTTGTCAATATAGTGTACATTACACATTCCAATTTTCATCTGGATTTGGCGATTCCTTCTAGGTGCTTCGCTCTTTTTGACAAAGATTGTATTTATGCTTTATACCCGGAAGTGTTCTAATGAGCACCTGGTGTCATGTATGCGTATTTAATTTGGTTTTCCTTTTATTTGCAGATGTGGACTTTACTGCTTTGCTTCTTAAGCGAATTGAGCGCTCGTGCTTATGTTGTGCCAAGACTTCTTGAGGCTCTGGACGAAAGGATGACTTTGGAAGAGAACGCCGGTGTAGGAATGGAAGTTGGTCGTCACGATCCCGGTCCCTTAGCGTACTGCCCTCACTACCGTTGCATCAACCGGAAGTTCAGGATTTACCACGGGATCTGCGCGTGCGCCAACGTACTTGCCATGGGATGCAGTGCAGTTCATCTGTACTTTCTGTCAACAAAACTGCGGAATGCTCTCACCTGAAAAACAAGTGCTCCCCCCCCCCCCCCGAATGGTGAATACAGAGTATTTTGGAATTCGTGTTGGAAGCCGTGAGAATATTGTTAAGAATTTTCCGCCCGACTGAAAATCGGGAAACGAATTTGGAAAGAGATAATGTGCATTTTGTGGAGACAGTAAAGAAGATGTGCCAGTGTATTGTACAAATTAACTCGAGCTAACGGTCCTCAGGTGACGCAGTTCAAATGGACTACTCATTGTTGTTTTTATCCTCGTCAGTGTTAATTGCAGTTATTTATTTCATCTTATTTATTTTTGAACATATCACAAATCTGTATTCCATTGTTCTGTAAATAGCAGTATTTTGTTGACATTAAATCGTACTTGTGTTGATACTTCTCGTATAGTGTCTTTATTTCCACCAGACTCGCCAAGAAGTTTTTAAGGTGGTTCCACCTAAAATCTGGGGCCGCGGGTGGCCTAGTGGGCAACGTTCGTAACTGCCACGGAAAGAGCCCCAGGTTCGATCCCAGACAGGTACAAACGCTCGATCCACTGAATATCCGCCGTGCGTCGGACGGGCACGTTAAGCCGTCGGACCCCGGGTACTGGCCCCCGGTAATAAAGGTAATAAATAAGGGCGTCTTCCTCCCCCTTTCTACTTCGCTTCCGTGTCACTTTCCTATAGGGCGCTCTAGCGCAAATCTCCTAGTTTCCTATTTCTAAGGGTTGTTTAAGACCTGGGGTCAGACACTCCCTTCCTAAAATCCTTTACATATGAAACAATTGAGTAAAATCATGCAATGCATTGATTATGATACGCTTTCCAACATACTAGAAATCATTACTCAAGTTATGAGGAAAATGGCTGAGGAATAAATCTCACTCCTGTGCCCTGACCTTTGATATCATTTCGATGGTATTCAACAGAACTGGTTCAGTATATCTCCAAAATAACATGATTAAGTTTTGTCGCAATCGAAGCAATTTTACGTAAGTCATGATGCATAAGGGCTATGGAATAGATCCCGCTTCTGTGTCCTAACCTTTGACACATTTCGCCCATTTTCAACAGGATTCGTCCCCAGGCAGGTTCTTACAACATATTAACATTTTATCCAAATCGAAACATTTTTACGTAAGTTATGACGCATAATGGCGATGGAAGTGATTCCGCTCCTATGTCCTGACCTTCGACCCCCATTTCGCCCACTTTCAACAGGGTTTGTCCCTAGGTGGTCCCCTACCACATACTAAAATTTAATCGAAATCGAACCTTTTTTGCGTTAGTTATGACTCATACGAGCAGTGGAATGGATCCCGCTCCTATGTCCTGACCTTTGACCCCATTTCGTTCACTTTCAGTAAGGTTCCTTCTCAGGTGTTCCCCTACCACATACTGAAATTTCATCGAAATCGAACGATTTTTACGCAAGTTATCGTGCGGACGAACATACGCACACAACGCGTGACGTAATGAGGCAGATGGGAATCGCGACCATCTGCTGGCAAAACTGCGACGTCATAAAACTTTAATGGGATCCGCACACAACGCGTGACGTAATGAGACAGATGGCGTGACCACGCGCCAACATCTAATCGGACGACGCCATGACATTACACTAAAAACGTGGTAATTCGGGGTGGTTATTAATCCACTAAACGAATTTCCCTGAAGTCGAGATCAAGCTAAAACGATTTCTATTACCAGAAAACGGTAGGTTAACGACTTTCATCAAAATCCTTGGAGCCGTTTTCAAAATAAAATTTACATACATACAAGAATTGCTCCTTTAAGGTGAACGTCAAGTAATTTTGCTTCCTGTAGTTCGAATGGAAAAATTTCTGTACACATTTTCTTCCCAATTAATGCGTTCCCAAAGATGAAAATTTTAATATCGATTAAAATAGCTTCATTTCATAACTTGGAATACCTAATATTTTCTAAAACATAACCATAATTATGCAATCCAACATTTGTTTGTCTACTGACGTCATCAAAGTACAGGTCGCGCCATCTTTTTTCTGGACAATTAATGCGTTCACAAGGATGAAAATTTGAATATCGATTAAAATAGCTTCATTTTATAACTTGGAATACCTAATATTTTCTAAAACATAACCATAATTATGCAATCCAACATTTGTTTGTCTACTGACGTCATCAAAGTACAGGTCGCGCCATCTTTTTTCTGGACAATTAATTCGTTCACAAGGATGAAAATTTGAATATCGATTAAAATAGCTTCATTTTATAACTTGGAGTACCTAATATTTTCTAAAACATAACCATAATTATGCAATCCAACATTTGTTTGTCTACTGACGTCATCAAAGTACAGGTCGCGCCATCTTTTTTCTGGACAATTAATGCGTTCACAAGGATGAAAATTTGAATATCGATTAAAATAGCTTCATTTTATAACTTGGAATACCTAATATTTTCTAAAACATAACCATAATTATGCAATCCAACATTTGTTTGTCTACTGACGTCATCAAAGTACAGGTCGCGCCATCTTTTTTCTGGACAATTAATTCGTTCACAAGGATGAAAATTTGAATATCGATTAAAATAGCTTCATTTTATAACTTGGAGTACCTAATATTTTCTAAAACATAACCATAATTATGCAATCCAACATTTGTTTGTCTACTGACGTCATCAAAGTACAGGTCGCGCCATCTTTTTTCTGGACAATTAATGCGTTCACAAGGATGAAAATTTGAATATCGATTAAAATAGCTTCATTTTATAACTTGGAATACCTAATATTTTCTAAAACATAACCATAATTATGCAATCCAACATTTGTTTGTCTACTGACGTCATCAAAGTACAGGTCGCGCCATCTTTTTTCTGGACAATTAATGCGTTCACAAGGATGAAAATTTGAATATCGATTAAAATAGCTTCATTTTATAAGTTGGAATACCTAATATTTTCTAAAACATAACCATAATTATGCAATCCAACATTTGTTTGTCTACTGACGTCATCGAAGTACAGGTCGCGCCATCTTTTTTCTGGACAATTAATGCGTTCACAAGGATGAAAATTTGAATATAAATTAAAATAGCTTCATTTTATAACTTGGAACACCTAATATTTTCTAAAACATAACCATAATTATGCAATCCAACATTTGTTTGTCTACTGACGTCATCGAAGTACAGGTCGCGCCATCTTTTTTCTGGACAATTAATGCGTTCACAAGGATGAAAATTTGAATATCGATTAAAATAGCTTCATTTTATAACTTGGAATACCTAATATTTTCTAAAACATAACCATAATTATGCAATCCAACATTTGTTTGTCTACTGACGTCATCAAAGTACAGGTCGCGCCATCTTTTTTCTGGACAATTAATGCGTTCACAAGGATGAAAATTTGAATATCGATTAAAATAGCTTCATTTTATAACTTGGAATACCTAATATTTTCTAAAACATAACCATAATTATGCAATCCAACATTTGTTTGTCTACTGACGTCATCAAAGTACAGGTCGCGCCATCTTTTTTCTGGACAATTAATGCGTTCACAAGGATGAAAATTTGAATATAAATTAAAATAGCTTCATTTTATAACTTGGAACACCTAATATTTTCTAAAACATAACCATAATTATGCAATCCAACATTTGTTTGTCTACTGACGTCATCGAAGTACAGGTCGCGCCATCTTTTTTCTGGACAATTAATTCGTTCACAAGGATGAAAATTTGAATATCGATTAAAATAGCTTCATTTTATAACTTGGAATACCTAATATTTTCTAAAACATAACCATAATTATGCAATCCAACATTTGTTTGTCTACTGACGTGATCAAAGTACAGGTCGCGCCATCTTTTTTCTGGACAATTAATGCGTTCCCAAAGATGAAAATTTGAATATCGATTAAAATAGCTTCGTTTTATAACTTGGAATACCTAATATTTTCTAAAACATAACCATAATTATGCAATCCAACATTTGTTTGTCTACTGACGTCATCAAAGTACAGGTCGCGCCATCTTTTTTTCCGGTTTCAACACCACGAAAGGAAAAGTTATTGATTTTTAATATAATTATGGTTATGTTTTAGAAAATATTAAGTATTCCAAGTGATAATAAGAAGTTATTTTAATCGATGTTCAAATTCTCATCTTTGGGAACACATTAATTGTGAAGGAAATGTGTACGAAAGTTTTTCCATTGGAAGTATAGGAAGCAAAATTACTTGACGTCCACCTTAATAATATGGGATAAGGGCAATGGAATGGATCGCAGCTCTATGTTCTGACCTTTGACCCCATTTCGTCCATTTTCAATAGGGTACGTCCCCAGGTGGTCCCCTACCACATACTGAAATTTTGTCGAAATCGAACCATTTTTACACACGTTATGATGCATAAAGGCAATGGAATGCATCCCGCTCTTATGTCGTGACCTTTGACCCCAATTCACCCATTTTGAATAGGGTTCGTCTCCAGGCGGTCCCTTACCACATAGTCAAATTTCGTTGAAATCGAGCCCTATTTACGCAAGTTATGACGTATAAGTGCAATGGAATGGATCCCGCTCCTACGTCGTGACCTGTGACCCCATTTGTCACATTTTCAATAGGGTTCGTCCGCGGGTGGTCCCCTACCACAAACTAAAATTTCATCGAAATTGAACCATTTTTACGCCAGTTATCGTGCGGATAGACGGACGGAAAAAGCTGGAGCATATACGTTTCTTCAATCTACGGTTAGAAAGCGTAAAAAAAGAAAAAAAAAACCCTAAAATCTCTGCCTTATGTTTCCAATGGTACAACTTCTTTACATATTTTCTCCGCAATTAATGCCTTTTCAAAGATGAAAATTTGCACATCGATGAAGGTAACTTTAAGTTATAGTATGGGATAGTAAATACTTGCTGAAACATAACCCTAATTCTATTAAAAATGAATCATTTTTCTTTGAGTAATGTTCAGACCTGTTAATAGATGGCGCGACCTGTACATTGATGACGTCAGTAGACAAACAAATGTTGGATTGCTTAATTATGGTTATGTTTTAGAAAGTATTGAACATCCCATGCTATAACTTAAAGTTTGTTTTATCGATGTGCAAGTTTTCATCCTCGGGAATACATTAATTGAGAAGAAAATATGTGAAGAAATTTTACCATTGGAAACATAAGGCAGAAATTTTAGACGGAACCGCATTAATGGAGCGAAACCCCACCCTAATGGACTTGTTAAGAGTGCGGCTGAATACAATCCCAGCGGATTTCTTAGGTATCCCAGAACTAAGGCGACGATCGTTCACTCCTCTTGACAGAGAGAGTAAGTATGTATTTGGATTCTGCTCCGGCGTTTGGATTTGGCTGCAGTGAGTTTTCAGTCAAGACGGTGATGTCGGCAGCCGGGTGATGGTGTTCTCTGCGATGTTGTGCGCTGTGGTTCCCCTTTCCCCCGGACTGGTGTCACGGTTCACAGTTTAAAAGATATGTCACACTCTCTTTTCACTCATTTTTCTGTTTATCTTTCCTGTTGAGTTCGCTTACTCAGATCTCCTAGCTTCTCATTTCTAAGGTATAACGAAGTCAAATTCTCCGTCATTTTTGTCCACCCCGGGGCTCGAACCCGGGTTCCCTCATTCCGGAATAAGTCACTCTACTAATTGAGCTACGCGGACGTTCGTTCTGACTGCTATCTGCCTTTATGTCGTGTGCGTTCTGCTGGCTGGTACGTCACAAAGGGTAGTTTTAGACCACTTCTAAGGGTAGTTTTAAACCATTTCTAAGGGTAGTTTTAGACCATTTCTAAGGGTAATTTTAGAAAAGTAGTTTTAGACCATTTCTAAGGGTAGTTTTAGAAGGGTAGTTTTAGACCATTTCTAAGTGCAGTTTTAGAAAGGTAGTTTTAGACCATTCCTAAGGGTAGTTTCAGAAGGGTAGTTTTAGACCATTCTAAGGGTAGTTTTAGAAGGGTAGTTTCAAACCTATTCTATGGGTAGTTTTAGAAGGGTAGTTTTAGACCATTTCTAAAGGTAGTTTTAGAAGGGTAGTTTTAGACCATTTCTAAGGGTAGTTTTAGAAGGGTAGTTTTAGACCATTTCTAAGGGTAGTTTTAAACCATTTCTAAGGGTAGGTTTAGACCATTTCTAAGGGTAGTTCTAGAAGGGTAGTTCTAGAAGGGTAGTTTTAGACCATTTGTAAGGGTAGTTTTAGAAGGGTAGTTTTAGACCATTTCTAAGGGTAGTTTTAGAAGGGTAGTTCTAGACCATTTCTAAGGGTAGTTTTAGACCTTTTCTAAGGGTAGTTTTAAACCATTTCTAAGGGTAGTTTTAGACCTGGGGTCAGACACTCCCTTCCTAAAAGTTCTTTAAATATCGTATCGTACAGTGTCTTCATATATTGTAAGTTAGTGATGTTATTCAGTTTGACCCCTTTTTAAGGGTCCGTTTTACTTTGTACAATTCAAAAGGACTCATCATCATCATCATTGTCAACCATTATCAATCCACTGCTGGACGAAGGTCTCCCCAAGTTTCCTCCACAACGGTCTGTCTTGTGCCAGTCTCCTCCATGTCACCCCTGCATACTTTCGAATTTCATCCACCCATCTCCTATGTGGTCTTCTTCTGGGTCTTTTCCTGTCCCTTGGAATCCAATCTAAAATTTCGGCTGTCCATCGATGATCTGTCCTTCTGGCAGTATGTCCAGCCCATTGCCATTTCAGGGATTTAACTCTGATCATGATGTCTTCCACTGTTGTCATTTTTCGGATCCACGAGTTCCTCTTCTTATCTCTCCTGGTTACACCAAGCATGCACCTCTCCATGCTGCTTTGAGTTGTCTGCAGCCTTTGTATGTCTCTTTTAGTTAAGGTCCACGTCTCTGCATCATACGTAAGCACTGGAAGGATGCATTGATCAAACACTTTTCTTTTAAGACATAATGGCATATTGCTCTTGAAAATTATGCTGTTTCTTCCAAAAGCTCTCCAGGCAAGTTTTGTACGCCGATTAATTTCTTCATCAATGTGACCCTCACTTGATATCTGCTGTCCAAGATAAAGGTACGTGTCTGTTATCTCCAGCGTTTCTCCATCAATCGATAAATCTTCATTTCTTGTAAAAGCATTGAACATCACTTTTGTCTTCTGAAAGTTCGTTTTTAATCCCACTTCTTTACTCTTGTCAGCAAGTTCCTGGATCATACTCTGCAGCTCTGATGGGGTAGTTGCAAAAATGACTACGTCATCAGCAAAACGAAGGTGGGTTAGATAATCTCCATTAATCTTTATCCCCTTGTTTTCCCAGCTCAGCGACTGAAAAACACCCTCCAATGTGGCATTAAAGAGCTTCGGAGATATGGTGTCACCTTGTCTCACTCCCTTTCCAATTTTTACGTGTGTTGTATTTTCAAACAGCCTAATCTTTGCACTTGCATTTTCATAGATGTTATTAATAATATTAATGTATGCATCTTCAGTACCGCAGGTTTTCAGAGCCATTGTAACTGCTGATGGTTTCACCGAATCAAAGGCTTTTTCATAATCGATAAAAGCCATGCACAATGGAAGTTCATATTCCCTCGCTCTTTCAATTAGTTCTCTCAGTACGTGGATATGATCTATTGTGCTGTAGCCACTCTTGAATCCAGCTTGTTCTCTCGGTTGAGCCATGTCCAGTGTCACCTTCAAGCGGTGTGAAAGAACTTTAGTGAAGATTTTATAAACTACTGATAGGAGGCTGATAGGTCTGTAGTTTCCGAGATCCTCAATGTCACCTTTCTTATGTAGCAGGATCATTGTAGCGGTGTTCCAATCCTCAGGAATCTTTCCTTCATTAAGGCATCGAGTGAAAATTTGGGCGAGTACTGTTTCGATTTCTCCACTTGCTTCTTGTATGATGTCTACAGTAATTCCATCTTCTCCTGGAGCTTTTCCTCGCTTCATGTTCTTGATTGCATGTGCAACTTCTGCTGGAAGGACTGGAGGAACTCTGGTACTGGTATCTTTCATGATGTCTGGAGTGCATATATCATCCCTTTCATATAATTTGGAGTAGAAATCTTTCACTCTTGTCAAAATTTCGCCTCTATTTCTTGTTACAGAACCATCTTCTTTTCTCAGTGCCATAATCTGTTTTCTTCCCTTACTGAGATGTCCCTTTGCTATCTTTAGGCTTTGGTTGTTTTCAATTGCTTTCCTCACTAGTTCACAGTTGAATTTCCTTACGTCTTCAGTGATACTTTTTCTTACTGTCTTGCATAGCTCTATATATTCCACTTTGGAAGTCACATCTTCTTTAGTTGTCCTCATCTCTCTTCTTTTTTGCATCAACATTTTGGTTTTTCCTGATAATTTGTTCACATGCAACTTGTTCTTAGACCCAGCTAATTTTATTGCTGTTTCCATAAGAGCTTTGGTTACTTTTCTGTTAACTTCAGAGATGTCCACTTCTTCCGATGTTAGGCCTTCTAAAGCAGCGAACCTGTTCTTCAGTTCTAACTTGAAGGTATTATGGTGTTTTTTAAGGTTGGTTATGTCAATAGATTTTGTTCGTCTTATGAGCTTGCTACGTTCGAGTTTAGTGTTGAGGTGCATCTTACATCTCACCAATCTATGGTCACTGCCTGTGTTGAACTTGTTTAGCACACTGCAGTCTTCTATGACGAATTTTTTGTTACACATAATAAAATCAATTTCACTTGTCGTCCCATTTGGATGTCTCCATGTCCATTTCATGTGTGGCTTTTTCTTGAAGAAGGAGTTCAAGATGAAAAACCCTTCTGCCTCTGCAAACTCAACGAGAGTATTTCCACGCTGGTTTCTGTTGCCGTGACCGAATTTACCTACTGAAGTTTCATTCTGTTGCCGTTGCCCTATTTTTGCATTGAAATCTCCCATAATTATTTTCAAGTGCTGCTTACCTTTATTATTTAGATGACAAATTTCCTCATAAAATTCTTCAATTTCTTCTTCAGGATGACTTGTGGTGGGTGCATAAGTTTGAATAATCTGAGCCTGGTATCTTTTCGAGAGTTGGATAACAAGTCGTGCAGCTCTGTTAGAGGAACTTTCAACTTCTACAACTTTATCCTTCAGTTTCTTGTTTATTATAAATCCAACACCACTAGTTCTGCCAGTATCTGTCCCACGATAGTAGAAGAGATGTCCACTTTTCAGTTCGATGAGATCTTCTCCTTTTCTCCTTACCTCACTTAGCCCCACGATGTCCCACTTGATCCTTTGTAGTTCCTCTTCCAATTCAAGAAGCCTTGAATCAGAAGATAGGGAGCGTCCGTTGTAGGTAGCCAAGGTCAGCATCAAATGGCAGCTTAGTCCGGTCCTCCGGGGATTCTTAGCACCCTCTGCCTTCATGTCGCACTGGCCGCTGCCTTGGCCAGGTACATTCCAGCTGCCGGAGACTGAGGGCCAAGATTTAAGTTGTGGAATCATTTTGGAGGGGTTTGGCCATAACTCACCACGCTGGCCAAGCGGGTTGGTGAGTGCAAAAGGACTAGCAAGCGATATTTCTCCTAGGAAGTGTGTTATTTGCTTTTCTGTAGAAGAGTTATCAAAGTAGCATTCGCAGAGCAATGCAAATGCAGTTGCTCTTCAATTTATGCCATTTACGATATCAGTTTGATACTAAGGACGAGTGACGTGGCTGGACAGGAATACATTGAGGGACAGTATTACTAACTAGCAGATGGAGAAGAAGAAAGTTAAAGTTATGAAATGAAAGATCTTATTTTAATTAAGACTATTTTTTTTACTAACTAGCAGATGGAGAAGAAGAAAGTTAAAGTTATGAAATGAAAGATCTTATTTTAATTAAGACTATTTTTTTTTACTAACTAGCAGATGGAGAAGAAGAAAGTTAAAGTTATGAAATGAAAGATCTTATTTTAATTAAGACTATTTTTTTTTACTAACTAGCAGATGGAGAAGAAGAAAGTTAAAGTTATGAAATGAAAGATCTTATTTTAATTAAGGCTATTTTTTTTACTAACTAGCAGATGGAGAAGAAGAAAATTAAAGTTATGAAATGAAAGATCTTATTTTAATTAAGACTATTTTTTTTTACTAACTAGCAGATGGAGGAGAAGAAAGTTAAAGTTATGAAATGAAAGATCTTATTTTAATTAGGACTATCTTTTTTACTAACTAGCAGATGGAGAAGAAGAAAGTTAAAGTTATGAAATGAAAGATCTTATTTTAATTACGACTATTTTTTTTACTAACTAGCAGATGGAGAAGAAGAAAGTTAAAGTTATGAAATGAAAGATCTTATTTTAATTAAGACTATTTTTTTTTTACTAACTAGCAGATGGAGAAGAAGAAAGTTAAAGTTATGAAATGAAAGATCTTATTTTAATTAAGACTATTTTTTTTTACTAACTAGCAGATGGAGAAGAAGAAAGTTAAAGTTATGAAATGAAAGATCTTATTTTAATTAAGACTATTTTTTTTTACTAACTAGCAGATGGAGAAGAAGAAAGTTAAAGTTATGAAATGAAAGATCTTATTTTAATTAAGACTATTTTTTTTACTAACTAGCAGATGGAGAAGAAGAAAGTTAAAGTTATGAAATGAAAGATCTTATTTTAATTAAGACTATTTTTTTTTACTAACTAGCAGATGGAGAAGAAGAAAGTTAAAGTTATGAAATGAAAGATCTTATTTTAATTAAGACTATTTTTTTTTACTAACTAGCAGATGGAGGAGAAGAAAGTTAAAGTTATGAAATGAAAGATCTTATTTTAATTAAGACTATTTTTTTTACTAACTAGCAGATGGAGAAGAAGAAAGTTAAAGTTATGAAATGAAAGATCTTATTTTAATTAAGACTATTTTTTTTACTAACTAGCAGATGGAGAAGAAGAAAGTTAAAGTTATGAAATGAAAGATCTTATTTTAATTAAGACTATTTTTTTTACTAACTAGCAGATGGAGAAGAAGAAAGTTAAAGTTATGAAATGAAAGATCTTATTTTAATTAAGACTATTTTTTTTACTAACTAGCAGATGGAGAAGAAGAAAGTTAAAGTTATGAAATGAAAGATCTTATTTTAATTAAGACTATTTTTTTTACTAACTAGCAGATGGAGAAGAAGAAAGTTAAAGTTATGAAATGAAAGATCTTATTTTAATTAAGACTATTTTTTTTTACTAACTAGCAGATGGAGAAGAAGAAAGTTAAAGTTATGAAATGAAAGATCTTATTTTAATTAAGACTATTTTTTTTTAGTAACTAGCAGATGGAGAAGAAGAAAGTTAAAGTTATGAAATGAAAGATCTTATTTTAATTAAGACTATTTTTTTTACTAACTAGCAGATGGAGAAGAAGAAAGTTAAAGTTATGAAATAAAAGATCTTATTTTAATTAAGACTATTTTTTTTTACTAACTAGCAGATGGAAGAGAAGAAAGTTAAAGTTATGAAATGAAAGATCTTATTTTAATTAAGACTATTTTTTTTACTAACTAGCAGATGGAGGAGAAGAAAGTTAAAGTTATGAAATGAAAGATCTTATTTTAATTAAGACTATTTTTTTTTACTAACTAGCAGATGGAGAAGAAGAAAGTTAAAGTTATGAAATGAAAGATCTTATTTTAATTAAGACTATTTTTTTTTACTAACTAGCAGATGTAGAAGAAGAAAGTTAAAGTTATGAAATGAAAGATCTTATTTTAATTAAGACTATTTTTTTTTACTAACTAGCAGATGGAGAAGAAGAAAGTTAAAGTTATGAAATGAAAGATCTTATTTTAATTAAGACTATTTTTTTTTTACTCACTAGCAGATGGAGGAGAAGAAAGTTAAAGTTATGAAATGAAAGATCTTATTTTAATTAAGACTATTTTTTTTACTCACTAGCAGATGGAGAAGAAGAAAGTTAAAGTTATGAAATGAAAGATCTTATTTTAATTAAGACTATTTTTTTTTACTCACTAGCAGATGGAGGAGAAGAAAGTTAAAGTTATGAAATGAAAGATCTTATTTTAATTAAGACTATTTTTTTTTACTCACTAGCAGATGGAGGAGAATAAAGTTAAAGTTATGAAATGAAAGATCTTATTTTAATTAAGACTATTTTTTCATCTTTTTATAATGTTATGTACAGTTCAATGAAAAACATGAAGTTCCCAATTGGTTTTCCTAAACTTCTGGAAAAATTCAACAATTACAAAAAGTACGTTAACAGCCACTACAAAAGTAGTGCATATGTCATCATCATCATCATTGTCAACCATTATCAATCCACTGCTGGACGAAGGTCTCCCCAAGTTTCCTCCACATGTATAAAGGCAGAAAACCGTTGGTGTTTGAACTCACGATTTTTAAATTAGATTTTGCTCAACAAAACGGTGATTTATCTTTAAAGGAATTGTGCAAATACAGCACCTTTTTTTTTTGTTATTATTAAAAAATGCAAAGTTTTGAGAAGCAACTAAGCAAAACAAAATAAAAAACAAGTTGGAATGAAGTGACATTCTCTCGTTAAATTGTTTTAGTCAAATTCAGGTGTGTGTATGTGTGGATGGAGTGACTGAATGAACTCCTTGCAACCAGCAGGGCGCAACCATTGGACCATTGGAGGGATGGGGGACCTTCCTGGGGCCCGTGTTACCAGGAAAATCTCAGGCACGAGTGGATCAAGAACCTTTCCCTAGGAGAAAGGAAGGAGGTTGTTGCTCCGGTCAAAAAAATAAAAAATAAATAAAATAAAAAAAGAGACAGAGACTTTATGGGTGAAAATAACACACAACACATACAGGGTGCCCAGTAAAGTCCTTTCTCAGCCCCGTAACTTTCGAACGCAGACACCTATACCAATAAAAACGGTGTCTAGGTATAGTAAAGTGGCTATGCGCTATTAGATGAGACTGCTTACAGCGCCTCCTAGCGACAAAGTCAGGAGTTAGCTTGCCAATCTTGAAAACTGTGCAAGATACGGAAAAATAGTCAATTACAAAGTTCTAGAGCAGCATCGACTTAGTACGAAAAGACACCTTGCGTACATGAATGCTAAGAATAGCACGCGTACAGCGCTCGTTTGTTTGTTCGCGATGTCAAACACTGTTACGTCACGAAACGCGTCAGAAAGTAGCAATTAGTTGTCACTAGGCACATTAACCGTCAATGCTCGACTGGCTCTCCGTCATCCACAACACACATTTGGACTCTAGATTGAATCTCACGCTGCACATTTTGCAGCATGTCAGGTGACACGCTGGAACAAGCATCGGTTATACGGCGTCAAAGGCCCTGCAACGTCGTCGGAGGGGTCTGATACACCTGCTCTTTCAGTTTAGCCCCACAGGAAGAAGTCCAATGGGGTGAGGTCCGGTGAGCGTGCAGGCCACTCTACGCAACCACCATGATTTGTTGCTAGAATGTCTCGACCGGTACCTTCTTACGTTTTCTGGCTGGTGCGGAGGGGCGCCGTCATGTTGGAACCAAACATTCCGCAGTTGAGGTGGGCTAGTGCTTTGCGATATTATCTCTTTTCTGACGTGTTTCGTGATGTAACAGTGTTCGACATCGCGAACAAACAAACGAACATTGTACGCGTTCTATTTTTAGCATTCATGTGCGCAAGGTGTCTTTTCGTACTAAATCAATGCTGCTCTACGACTTTGTAGTTGACTATTTTCCAATATCTCGTATAGTTTTCGAGATCGGCAAGCTAACTCTTGACTTTGCAACTAGGAGGCGCTGTGAGCAGTCTTATCGAATAGCGCATAGCCACTTTACTATACTTAGACACCATTTTTATGGGTATAACTGTTTGCGTTCGAAAGTTACGGGGCTGAGAAAGGACTTTACTGGGCACCCTGTATATACAGTATGAAACTGATATCTCTATAACTGGTAGAGAATAAAAAGGCATGCAATCAAAGGCCTTTAATGTTATGAAACCATCAGCAGTCACAATGGCTCTGAAATCCTGCGTTATTCAAGATGCATGCATTAATATTATTAATAACATCTATGAAAATGCAAGTGCAAAGGTTCGGCTATTTCAGTATACAGCACCAATAACAACAATTGAAAAGGAAGTATAACAAGGTGACACCTTATCTCCCAAACTTTTTAATGGCGCATTGCAAAATGTCTTTCAATCATTGAACTGGGAGAATAAGGGGATAAAGGTTAATGGAGATTATTTAACTCACCTTTGTTTTGCCGATGACAGTCCTTTTTGCAACTGCCCTGAAGAGTGTGATCCAGGAACTTGCTGACAAGAGTAAGGAAATGGGATTAAAGATGAGCTTTCCGAAGACAAAATTGGTGTACAAAGTTTTTACAAGAAATGAAGATTTATCGCTTGATAGAGAAAAGCTGGAGGTAGCCGATACCTACATTTACCTTGGACAGCAGATATCAAGTGAGGGTCACATTGATGAAGAAATTAATCGGCGTGTGAAACTTGGTCGGAGAAATTTTTGAAAGGAACAGTATAACTTTTAAGAGCAATATGCCATTATGTCTTAAAAGAAAAGTGTTTAATCAATGCAAACGTCCAGTGCTTAAAAGTGCTCTTCATCTCATTTTTGTACGAGAGTGTTTGTAACACACATTGAGTACGCCCGTATGTCTCACCGTCTTTCATTAGAATTTTTATTCATGTACGTAAAGTAACTGACATCAGAACGTTTTCCTTTTTTCTTTTCTACGTTAATTTCCAATGGATACACAGTATCTTTATTTTATCACCAATGAAAAGTGATGGTTTTTGTCACCGTCGTGCGTAGTAAAATAAAAAAAATGGGGGGCGGGAGAATAATTATAGTTACCGTGTTTTATATTTAGCGATTTTATAACTAAACCGCGTCTTCATTATGTTTTGGATGATATCAGGCATGTACTTAGTTTAATGTACACTATATTGACAAAACTCACCGGACACCCTTTCAAAAGCAAATGAACGGATCCGCTGCGTTGTAAAGATGCGAGGCACAGCTGCAAACGGTATAAAAACAAGCCTGTAGCTGACCGCGATCATATCGCACTGTGAGGTTGAGTGAAAATATCGCGGCTGGAGAGAACTGACTTTGAGAAAGGAAAGATTGTTGGGTGTTATATTAGTGGGTTGTCCATAGGGTAAACCGAGAGGCGTTTAAACATACCCAAGTCAACTGTTTTGGATGTGCTGAATAAGTGGAGGACATGTGGCGTACCTGAAGCAGCAAAACGTACCGGAAGACCAAAGAAAATCAGTGATAGAGGACGTCGAAGCCTCAGGAGATTCGTTACAGCTAATCGACGGAGTACTGCACAAGACCTCAGTGTACAGGTGAGTAAAAATACTGGGACCTCGGTATGTACACGTAACATTCGCAGAGAACTTCATTCAATGGGTTACCGTGGTCGTGCGGCTGCTCATAAGCCTTTCATCTCCACTCGGAATGCTGCTCGTCGTTTAGCATGGTGTAAAGAACATTTATCGTGGACCGTAGATCAATGGAAACAGGTCCTATGGACTGATGAATCCCGATACACCATCCATCAGTCTGATGGCCGTGTTCGGGTATGGCGGCAGCCATGGGAACGCTATTACCACAGTGTACTGTTCCAACGGTCAAGTTTGGAGCTGGCAGTGTACCCCTGTGGGAGTGTTTTTCGTGGTATGGTCCCTGCCCGTTGGTTATCGTGGCCAAATCTGTTAACCAGCACGTCTACCTCGACATTGTGGACAATTATGACCTACCAACTCTGTGGCAATACTATGGAACCGAGCCTTGTTGGTACCAGCAGGAAAATGCACCGAGCCATAAAGCAAGGACTATTACGACGTGGTTTAACGATAATTCCGTATCGTGTGTGGACTGGCCAGAACAGAGCCCTGATCTTAATCCCATAGAGCACCAATGGGATGAATTAGAGCGGCGCATAAGAAGTCTGTAACCAAGGCCTACTGCTAAGCAACAGTTAGCGGAAGCATTGTATACTGAATAGAAGCGCAAACCTATCGCTGTGTTTCAAAACCTTGTCAAAAGCCTGTCTGGAAAGGTCAGTGCACGCATTGAGGATAAAGGTCGACCTACACAGTACTAATGTATGCCAATTAATGCTATGTTGTGTTTCTCTTCTAAGTGTCCGGTGACTTCTGTCAATATAGTGTATGAGAATATTTGAGGTGGAGGCAACTAAATATTTTTTTTTATCAAATTAACCAACTCAGAATGTAAGGGATTGCACTTTATTTTGAAGGATTTCATTCAGACAAATTGTGTGCCGATTTTTAAAAAAAGCATAAAGTTAATTTCTTCGGGAAACGCGCAATAGATCACACTGGAACAATAGTAAATTTTCAGTTACTGCTTGCTCTCGTTGTGGTGTTTAACGTCCCTGGAGGAAGTGAAAGTGTTTTAAAGACCATGCAAAGGAACGTCAGGTAGGAGCGGCCCCGCCAATATTTATAAAATACACTATCTGTTTCTAATGGTCCGATTTGACAAATGCTTTCTTTATTGGATGGAGTTTCCGCTGTAACATGTTTTCCACATAATTTCAAAAATTTTCAAGTAATTCATAGACTTTCCGCTAAGGGGCGTAAAAGTAAATTGTGTTTCCCCTAATATCTCTGCTTCGAAAACTCCGATTTGAAAAACAATTAGGTTATGTCTTTGGAATGAAGGACTGCAGTTTCAGCACTTCCTGTAAGTAACTGAGTAAATTATACATATATTCTCATAATACATTTGTTTGATTTCCGTATAACCTAAGGAACCCACCGCGGAGAGACATTTTGAACGCCCTGTATATATACAGTATATTGACAAAAGTCACCGGACACCTAGAAAAGAAACACAACATAGCATTTATAGCATTTAGTGTCGGTCCACCTTTGGCCTTAATGCATGCTCCGTTATTTTCGTTGCTATAAGGTGTTTATTGAGTGCTTTAGTTTCTGTGGTTGCGTGTATCTTCAAGTTGAAGTTCTACACTTTACGTTCGTGTATCTACCAGGTTGGTGAGTGTCATATTTTTCATTATTCACTGTTTTATTTTTCAACCAAGCTGGTCTTTTTTCGTTAAAGTCTCGCCATTGCTTCGATGGCGGAGGCAGACAAGGGTGACGCCCACATCCTTATCTTGGCAGATCAGCCAGCTTCCTCTTCTTCTTCTACCGCTCAGCTTAATGAGGTGGCTCCCGAGCGTCATTGCGACGTCATGGACACCTCTTCTTCTCCAGCTATAACTCCCACCAAGTCTCCTATCTACATCTCAGCAGATGATGACGTCTCCGTTATCAGCAATACTGAGCTCATTGCTTCCACTTCTCATCAACTTTCTGATCCGCCCTCACTGCTAGGGACCGCTCGATCGACTTCTCGACCCATGTCTGCCCAAGCGTCCTATGCTTCTGCAACTTCTGGGGTCCTCACACCCCCAGTTTCATCTGCTATGCCTTTTCCTGAATCCTATGTCACTGTCGTCGGTTCTACTGCAACAATTGACATACCAGAGGATTCCCGAGCTGGTCACCTTTTTTCCTCCACTATGGAACAGGGCGTCTATTTTGATGCGCTTCTCGACACTAAGCTGTGGCAATATAGCCGAGCCCTCAAAACTATCTTACCAAAGGATGCTGTAGACTTTGTAGCTCGAAAACCCAGATCTGTCTTGGTCTATTTTAAGGATAAAGCGCATGCTGACCAGGTCCTTACGGAAGGTCTAACCATCAATGACGTGCATCTGTTAGCACAACCGGTTGCGCACCGCCCGGTGCAGGTGACCTTCTACATCGCACCACCAGAAGTATCCGACGCTGTACTCTGCACCTTGCTCAGCAGGTACGGCAGAGTTGTTGGCTCCATAACAACTCTCTCTGCGGCTCCCAGGGACCCTGAAGACAAATCAAATCGGGGTTTCCGCCGCACTGCTCGAGTTCTCTTTTCATCTGATTCTCAGCTGAAAGCGGTTCCGAATGTGTTGCACATCCGCTGTGGACAGCAACGCCGAAGAGTTGAGATAATCACTTCACAGTATTGCACTATCTGTCAGAGCGAAAGTCACATAAGGGCTCAGTGCCCACGTGCCTCCCTGCAAACAGCTCCATACACTACATCTTCTTCTACTTTGTCCACTAACGCTTCACAGACTTCTTCCTATTCGAGGAAAGTCGCGGAATCAAGATCTTCCAAAAGTCAGCTTACTGCCATTGGTCAACAAACGACTTTGATGCCTCGACCTCCTGCTGATCCTAAGAATTTTTCCAGGCTTCCAAAATCGACTCCCCCTAGTACTTTTACAACCACTGCTGATGTACATGTTGACCACTCCTCAGCTTTTACCGTTGGCTCCATGACACGAGTCACAGGTAACGCTTCGGGTTCGGACTCTCCAGACGATCATGAAGCTTTAGTGGTTGCTGAAAAACGCAGTGGTGCTTCTCGCCCCAAGACAAAGAAATCAAAGATTCTGGCGTCCCGAAGATCATCTCGCTCTTCTACCCGCTCATCCACTCGCTCCGTCAGCTCTCGACGACCGTTCTCCAGGTCGCCTCTACACACTTCCTCTGAGACAGCACGTGAGGGTGCCTTTCATTCACTAGAAGAATTCACAACTTTTCTTGCTGAAAATGCTTTCCCTGCTGAGCCTCTGCCATACGAGGACGTGCTGGATTGCCTTTTAGGGTCCTCTAGCCCTTCCTCAGCACGCACTTCCATTCAGCAGTATGAAGCAGCTCTTACCACAAGTGCTGGTTCAATTACACTCACTTGAAAACACTCTTCGGCGCACTGCGGACGAGGTCCCGTGGAGTGCTTCTTTTCTCCGTCGACTCCACTCCATCACTACAGCCAGTCAATTCCTACTGCATCCCACAACTAACCTAGACATTCAGGGCGGTGTCACTTAATTGTCGCGGTTTTGCGACACCTCTTGCGAATGCGCTGGTACGAGAGGATCTTGCTCCGCTGAATGCTGATATATTACTTCTGCAGGAAACAAACTGTACTTCCACCACTCAATTTCATCAATGGCGTCAGTGTGATCATACTTTCCATCACGCCTACAGCCAACTGTCGCGTGGTGGCATGGCAGTTGGTGTTCACTCACGTTTTCGTTCAACTCTTTCCTCCTTCTCAGTGAAAAACTTATGTCGAGACTTATTGCAACGGGTCTCTTTCGCCGTCGCAGCTGAAAAATTTCATGTATTCAACATTTATGTTCCTTGCACTCCTACTCACGTGCCGGAGCTGTTTGCAAAACTTCGACGGGCTCTGTCACGTATTCCCATCACCGACCGGGTACTTATCGGAGGTGACTACAATTGCACTCTGAATCCCTTAACTGATCGCTCTTCTGCTTCCAGAGAACACCGTACGGAAGTAGTACATCTTTTACAGTCTATCATTTCAGACTTCTCACTCGCCGACGTTCAACGCCATTTGTCACCAAACCAGACTACACATACATGGCGTGCACCAAGAGCCATTGATCCTCCTACAGCAAGATTGGATCGCTTTTATGCAACTTCTCTTCTTCTACCTGCAATATCAGATTCATGCTGTACACCCACAGCTTCCTCGAACCATTGCGCCATTGCCATTACAGTTTTTGCTACTTCAACACAGCCACGTACAATCCGGCCTTGGACTTTTGACGACACTCTTTTAGATGACCCAGCCTTCTGCTCATCGGTGCGAGATTTTCTCGCGGATTGGCGTCCAAGGCTTCATTCTGCACCGTGCTCCCTCAACTTTTGGTTGGAAGTAAAACGCCACCTCATACTACTGGTACGAAACCTGTCATACTCGATCATGACACAACGGAGGATGCGACTTGATCATACTAGGCAAATGCTTTCTTTGCTCAATCTTGCTGATCCCCTATTTCAAGTCTACCAGGCAGAATTGCATTCACTTTTGGTGCCGCTTGCAAAACAAGCCCTTCAACGCCTTATACTACAACACCTGAAACCTGATGCTTGTTCGAACGAATTCCTTACGTCACTTGAGTCAACTCGCCGAGCCTCTTCTGTTCTACAGCACCTTCGTCTTCCAACTGGAGTGGTATCATCCGAACCAGTTCAAATTTGTTCTATGGTACGGAACTACTACATTTCAAAATTTTGTGAAACTCCTCCTCCCTCCCCTACAGCTTCTGCTCTTCTGTTCTTCTGTTCTCTTCTTTGCCTCAGGTCCCTTTCTCATCTTTCAGCCAGCTTCCTCCATCCTCCCACTTTAACTGAGCTCTCTGACACTTTCTCGTCCCTCAACCCCCGGTCTTCACCTGGCCCGGACGGTCTCCCTGTTTCTTTCTATAAGGCTTTTCTTCCTGCCCTCCTTCCGTTTCTCCACTGTGCTTTTTCTACTGCCATGCATCTTGCATCTCTTCCGAGGAGTTTCACGCTCGCACATGTTGTACTTTTCCCCAAGAAGGGTGATCCGCTTGACTTGGGGAATTGGCGTCCCATCTCACTCTTAAATACTGATTATAAATTCTATACTAAATTTCTGTCCCGCCGGCTTAACCCCACACTTCCTCATATTCTCTCCACTAATCAAACCTATACTGTACCCGGCCGCTCCATCTCCCATAATATTCAGCTTCTTAATGATCTAATTCACCTCGCCCGCTCTCGCTCAGAACCCCTTGCTCTTCTTTCCCTCGATCAACGCTCAGCATTCGATAATATTTCTCAGGATTACCTTCTTGCTACATTACTAAATTTCGGCTTTCCTCCTTCCTTTGCTTTTCTTCTCATCTCCCTCTACCGGGACGCAGTTTTCCACGTCAAGCTGCTCAACCTTCTCACAGCTTCCCATACCCTTTCGTCGCGGCGTACGTCAGGGTTACTCCTTATCCGGGCAGCTCTTCGCCCTCGCAATAGAACCTTTTTTACGCGCAGTCCATCGATTCTTCTTTGCTTCACTACCACCTGTGGTAGCCAGCACACGTCCTCATGTTGCTACCTATGTTGCCTACGCCGACGATGTTACATTCTGCATTCGGCAAGACTCACAATTTCACGATCTCCACAATCTCTACAATACCTACGCCTCATGTTCCGGAGCAGCGCTAAACACAACGAAAAGCACAGACGGACCGGTTCGCGGTCAGTATGGACCGGTTCGCGGTGTAACCGCACTGACTCTCCTTGGGGAGCAGATTGGTCCAACATCTCTCAACGATTCCTAGGAGTCCACCTTGGAAAACCAGCAACTGCTTCACTCGTCACCTGGACGACTCTCCAACCACGCCTACATCGCTCGGTCGCAATCTGGCGGCGCGCACAATTCTGCACCTCCGTCTTTCAATGTGCACGTATTCCTGGTTGGCTTCGAAGCAACCAGCACTACGTCTCCTTGAACTCAATGTGCACGTATTCCTGCTTTCAATGTGCACGTATTCCTGCTTTCAATGTGCACGTATTCCTGCTTTCAATGTGCACGTATTTGCTTTCAATGTGCACGTATTCCTGCTTTCAATGTGCACGTATTTGCTTTCAATGTGCACGTATTCCTGGTTGCCTTCGAAGCAACCAGCACTACGTCTCCTTGAACTCACCCGCTGTCAAACTCAGGTTATCTGGTCCGGCCATCACTGGGTCGGAGCACCTCAACTCAGCCTGTCTCCTTCCAACGGAGGCATTAGTCTACAGATCCTATTACAAGGCTTATCGTGTGTCTACGTTTTTACGATCACTTGCGGCACCTGCTCCCTCTGCAGTTGCTGCTCATGATGTCATAGTCTCTCCGCATAACCCACGCTTTACTCTCCTTTCGTTCTTACTCATGGACCACTGTCCCCTTCTCACACTTTTCCCTCCTGTCTACAAAGAGGCTATCTCCTTTCTTCGTTCCCTCCCTCTTTCTCGCTCTCTCCCTGCCTCCACAAATGACCTACTTTCCGAACCTCTTTTTTTTTCTTCTCTGCTACACCCTCCCCATCTCCCATGTTTTGCTTTTCCTTCATGGCTCCGAGCTGGAGTCGTTACAGTCAGCGATCTTGTTAATACCGATCTTTCCTGGCTCCCCTTCTCTTCTCTACCCTCTGCTCTCCGTTCCAATGCCAACGCACACTTTGTTCACAACTCTCTTATTTCTACTATAATCTCCCTGTTCCCTGAGCTTGCTACTCCCTCAGGTCTCATTTCTGTCCACTCTGCCTCTCTCCCTCTCCCATTTTTTCTGTCGTCCAATGGTCCACCTCTTCCTCTTGTCTCTTTCTCAACAGCTGATCTCTACCGTTTTCTCTCTCGCTCTTCCGCACGTCTTCCCATTTCTGGCATTCCACTCTCTTCTACCTCCGCAGTGTGGTCCGCTGTTCTTTCCCCACTTTCAGCACCCCTTGAAGTTAATTCACATTGGCTTTTCTTACACAACCGCCTCCCTGTGCCGTCGATTTTACATCGCATGACCATTTTATCTTCACCCTCCTGTCCGTATTGTGGCGAGGAGGCTGACGTCCAGCATGTCTTCATGTATTGCACAGTATTATTGTCAATACTCCATCTCGCTTTCACGCTAGCGCAACGATCCTGTGAGACCGTCCTCACCTTCAGCGCCTACCGATCACTACTTCTGAACTCTTCTCGCCCTATTCACCTTCCGGCAGTCTGCTCTTACATCTTCGTGCTTGTAAAACACATAATTCATGTGTATCATCTCCAGCGTCCCCCCGAAGCTTCTACTGACATAAATAAAGTCAGTACTGCGTTACTTTGTCATTTTCGTAATCGCCCACTCTCCCGCCTTCGACTAGAACTTACCACTGCAGTTGCACGCTGCAGTGAACCACAGTTCCTATCAACTTGGTCACCAGCAACCACTTGGTTTGCAGGGTCGCCCACAACGCTTCACCTTACAGTCGGAACTTTTGTTTCACCTACCTCCTGATAGATACAATTTTTGCCATGCTGATTTGTTTTCAATCTCTGCTTCACCAGAGACTATTTTTTGTCTTTCCCGACAAATTATCATACATAAATTGTATTCTCTCACCACTATATTGAGCTTTGTGAATAGGTCGTTGCGTCAGCTACAAGCACCTGTAAATCTTCTTTTCATATGTCATTTTGAGACGATTATTCTATACACATTTCCTGTTTTTTTTTCTTGTTTCGCAACTGAGTGCAATATTGTTCCTCAACATTCACTGTACTATATCATTTGTACTCTCTATTTTATCAGAATTTTTTTGTTTGTCTCACTATTGTACATCACTTTTAGTAGATCAACTATTGTATAGAATCCTATGAATTGTTCGAAGCATGAGCTACTTATAATTGTCAATTTCTTTTCACGCTTTTTTAAGCATCTGTTCTCATCCTCTTCACATGTATCATTTCGTGTATAACTCATGTGTAAATTTTTTTGTTTTTCATTACTCATCTTGCTGAATTATGTATTCTCTCTACGATGTCAGAGACTATTTCTTTTTACCACCTCTGACAAACCAATATATATAAATTGTAACTTCTCATTGTACAGAATCGTGTATATAGGTCGTTTCACGAACCACAGACATGTGTAAACTTTGTCGTTTTTACAGTATATTCTTATCTTCAATTCCTGATTCAACTGTGTAATTTTACTTTTCAACTGTGTAAATTTGTGTTCTCCAATACTCACTGTGATGAGTTGTGTCTTCTCTCTGTATTTTCAGAGATTTTTTTTTCTTTTGTATTCTCAGGAAAATTATTGTATATAACTATTTTTAATATCACCGTTGTATGTAATATCTTGGACAGCAGATATCAAGTGAGAGTCACATTGATGAAGAAATTAATCGGCGTACAAAACTTGCCTGGAGAGCTTTTGGAAGAAACAGCATAATTTTTAAGAGCAATATGCCATTATGTCTTAAAAGAAAAGTGTTTGATCAATGCATCCTTCCAGTGCTTACGTATGGTGCAGAGACGTGGACCTTAACTAAAAGAGACATACAAAAGCTGCAGACAACTCAAAGAAGCATGGAGAGGTGCATGCTTGGTATAACCAGGAGAGATAAGAAGAGGAACTCGTGGATCCGAAAAATGACGAGAGTGGAAGACATCATGATCAGAGTTAAATCCCTGAAATGGCAATGGGCTGGACATACTGCCAGAAGGACAGACCATAGATGGACAGCCGAAATTTTAGATTGGATTCCAAGGGACAGGAAAAGACCCAGAAAAAGACCACATGGGAGATGGGTGGATGAAATTCGTAAATATGCGGGAGTGACATGGAGGAGACTGGCACAAGACAGACCGTTGTGGAGGAAACTTGGGGAGACCTTCGTCCAGCAGTGGATTGATAATGGTTGACAATGATGATGATGATGATGTAACATGTAATACCGCGAGCCACATTCATCTGTAAATCTTTCATCATCTGTCTTTCGAACTTTCGATTTCATGTTTGTCTCCTTGATCACCTGCAACCTCCTGGTTTTCCAGGTCACCCACAATGTATCACCTTTCGGTCACAACTTTTTTTTTTTTCATCAATATTGTGTAAAATTTATACTCTATAGTGCTCATCATTCTGGATTGATTTTACTCTCTGTATTATCAGAGATTCATATTGCCTCGCCAGATTTCTCCTGCACTTAACTGTTGTCATTCCAACGTTGCACCGAATCCTGTAATTAACGTAGCGCAAGCTGCACATTCTGTTAATTTCTCATCACCTGTCTTTTGAATCTATGTCTGCAAGCTCGAATTCTGTATTATTCCTTGCTTCAATACTGTGCAAAATTAATATTGTATAACGCTCTTCAAGCTGAATTGGTCCTGTTCTTTGCTTTGTCAGAGACTTTTGTTGCCTCACCAGACACTCGAGTGTAATTAACTGTTTTTTTACTATCATCAATGTACAAAACCGTGTAGATAAGCAGTAGCGTAAACTACAAGCATCTGTAAATATCTTTTTTGTCATACATCATTTGAGATGATTTATTCAAGCACATCTCCTGTATCTTTCTTCTAATAAATACTGTGTGAAAAACTGACCCTTCGAGACAGGCTTTCGACAAGGTTTTGTAACACGGCGATAGGTATACCCTTCCATTCAGTACATAATGCCACCGCTACTATTGCTTAGTAGTAGGCCTTGGTTCCAAACTTCTTATGCCGCGCTCTAATTCATCACATAGGGACTCTATGGGATCAAGATCAGGGATCTGTGCTGACCAATCCACACACGATACGGAATTATCGTCAAACTACGCTGTAATAGTCCTTGCTTTATGGCTCGGTGCATTGTTCTGCTGATACCAATAAACCTCGGGTCCATAGTATTCCCACAGCGTCGGTAGGGCATAATTGTCCATAATATCGAGGTAGATGTGCTGGTTAACAGGTTTGTCCACGATAACCAATGGGCCGGGACTATACCACGAAAAACACCCCCACACGAGTACACTGCCAGCTCCAGACTTGACCGTAACAGTACACTGTGGTAAATAGCATTCTACCGGCTGCCGCCATACACACACATGGTCATCAGAATGATGGATGGTGTATCTGCATTTATCAGTCCATTGGCCACGTTTCCATTGATCTACGGTCCACGATACATGTTCTTTACACCATGCTAAACGACGAGTGGCATTCCGAGTGGAGATTAAAGGCTTATGAGCAGCCGCACGACCACGGTAACCCATAGAATGAAGCTCTCTGTCAATGGTACGTGTACATACCGAGGTCCCAGTATTTTTACTCACCTGTACACTGAGGTCTTGTGCAGTACCCCGTCGATTAGCTGTAACGACTCTCCTGAGGCTTCGACGTCCTCTATCACTGATTTTCTGTGGTCTGCCGGTACGTTTTGCTGCTTCAGGCAAGCCACGTGTCTTCCACTTATTCAGTACATCCAAAACAGTTGACTTGGGTATGTTTAAACGCCTCTCGGTTTCTCGTATGGACAACCCACTAATAAAACACCCAACAATCTTTCCTTTCTCAAAGTCCGTTCTCTCCCGCCGAGAGATTTTCACTCAACCTCAGAGTACGATATGATCGCGGTCAATTGCAGGCTTGTTTGTATGCCGTTTGCAGCTGTACCACGCCTCTTAACAACGCAGCGGATCCGTTCACTTGCTTTTAAAGGGGTGTTCGATGACTTTTGTCAATATGGTGTATATAGATAATAGATTTCAAAGCAGATCTGTCATTGTCGGGTCCGGGTCAGTTACAGATCCGGTTCGGGTGCAGATTTTTTGACCCGTTTCCAACTCGGCAGCGTTGGACAACCGAAATATTAGAGTGGATAACGAGAAGCTGGAAAAGATACAGAAGAAGAGAACGTGGGAGATGGGTAGCTGAAATTAGGAATCATGTCGGATTGAGGCTGCACAAAACTGCTTAAGGCAGAAAGTTGCGGAAAATGATTTTGGGAACACCTTCATCTAGTAGTGGCCACGAAATAGTTGATGATGATGATGATTATGATATGAGATCCTTGAAGTGGTTACTTCAAAGAAAGAGGGCTGGAAAGTGGGGGAGTTCTTCGGAGATCATTTCGAAATGTGGGGCTACATAATTACACAACTGAATAAACTTTGATTTTCGAGAAGGCGGAAAATCCATTCCTTCTTAAAACCGTTTAAACCTGTTTTGTGTGAGCTTAAGTTTCCGTTGTGCACTGCTGAAGACAAAGTTCTCAGAAACGTACGAATGCCACAAGAATCGCTCTAAGGCACATCGAACTTCAACCATGCGTATCTCTCTTTCAAAGTTCTGGGAAATGCTGTTCTTTTAATAACGAATCCTTTACTTTTTTTCAGTCACTATCGAAGTATGTCATGTTAACGTTTGGAATTTCAGACGACCTTGAACTTCGGAGTTAAAAAAAAAAGCGAAAATCGGAAACCAAAAAGAAAGGAAAAAATCATAAGCAGCTTATGTCTTCTGAAACCACAAATAACATTTAAAGATTGCTTTTTGAAATGCCTCCTTTCTTCCGGGAAGACATTCCTGCTCGAACCTGGGGATGTCACGCAGTTCTTGGATTTGACGAGAATGTGTTTTGGCAAAATGCCCATATAAAATCTTCTACAATAACCCGAGGAAAATAAGGTATTACACAGTGCGTCAAAGAATTTTTAAGACTGGGTCTGTAAAATGAAATAGAAACCAGAAATTATAATTTGTTTTGGTTTGTTATTCAAAATAAGTCCCTCCGGCTTCAATGCACTTCTTACAGCAATTTAATAATGATTCGAATACCTGTTCCAGTTCACTTTGCGGAATTGCCTCCAAAGCACGCGTCGAAGCTGTTTCTGTGGTCGAAATATCATCAAAATAACACCCTTTTAACGTCCTTTTAAGTTTTGGGAACAAAGAAAAGTCGCAGAGTGCTACATCAGGCGAATACTGTGGATGATTCAACACACAGACGTTATTTTTCGCCAAAAATCTACGAACAAGAAGTGAGGTGTGACTGGGTGCATTATCGTGCAACAAACACCAACTGTCTTCATCCCGATATTCTGGACGAATGCGACAAATTCTGCCCATCAAACGCCTCAAAACATTTAAATAAAACTCAACAGTAATTGTTTGTCCACTTGGAACAAATTCTTTGTGGATAATACCCTTACTATCGAAGAATGTAATGAGCATTGTTTTGATTTTCGATGGAACTTTTCTTGTTTTTTTGGCTTGTGGCGAGTTTTTTGACTTCCATTCCGCACTTTGTCGCTTTGTGTTAGGATCATAATGAAAACACCATGTTTCATCACCTGTAACAATCGATTTTAAGAAGTTTGGATCATTTTCAGCGGCTGAAATGATGTCTCTGCAATGTGCACTTCTCCTTGATTTTTGTTCATTGGTTAACGTGTGGAACAAATTTAGCACAGACTTTTGTTTTGCCCAAATCTTCATGCAGGATGGTTCGAATCGTTTCTTTGTTGATGTTTAAAGACTCTTCCATTATTCTTAGTGACGCACATCGATTGTTTGCCACGAAATCACGCACTTTTTCAATAATCTCAGGTGTCCTAGATGAACTTGGTCTTCCGGTATGCTTATCATCTTCTAGCGTCCAAAAAACGTTTGTGCCACAGGAAAACATTTGATCTACTTAAACAAAACTCACCGTAAACTTGTTTCATCATTTGGTACGTTTCCGAGGCACTTTTACCAAGTTTTGCGTTAAATTTAATAGCAGCCCTTTGTTCCATCTTAATAATTGAACATGAAAAAAATTTGACTTCTCTAATGAACGGCCGTTTCGTTTGAGTTACTTTAACAACTGCGCAGTACTTTTGGCAGAAAGCAAGCAGATGGTCACGGTTTATAACTCATTCGCAATTACACTGGTGGCGCCACCGTAGGCTGAAATCTAGCGCCAGTCTTAAAAATTATTTGACGCACTGTGTATATACACTCTTCTCTTCACGATAATCGTAATGCAAAGAAGAATTGGGAATCCTTTTTCGTGTACGATCCCGAAAGATTTGTTTTCTGTTCTTCTAAAAGCATAAATGCTACGACAATCACCAATAAACATTTGAGTACCTAGATAAAATGAAAAAAATAGGTGAATCTCGTGAAAAATCACTGGCACCGCCAGATAGGAAAAAATCGATACAGTATCCATCCTGATACTTTTTACAGGAATCGTAATTTGTACCATGCATCTTTCGCATTCCATGATTTTTGTGGTTGTGAAATAGAACGACTGATTGGAGAGTATACATTTATTTAAATACAACACATTGCATTTATTCGCGTGTCTAACGACCACATCTAGATACAGTCCGGTACATATTGTGTGTCGCATTGATATAGAGACAGAACAAATTCTGGAATAAAAAAGAAACAGCAACGAGCTGAAATGTACACCTCATATTTATAGCAAAATTAGCATAGGAAACGCAGCTGAAGAATAGTTTGACGGAAACATAACAATTCCAACGCCAAGTACAAGAAAAAAACAGAAATACGCTCGCTCAAAAATATAAAGACTTACTAGTTATGAGCACCTCCGGTACGAATAGTGGAGCCGTTGTTCCGAATAACACTGAAAACCCGATTGGGCATGCTGTCCACCAAGTGATGTAAGTGTTGTGGACGGAGTGCGTACCAGCTTCGTTCAATCTGCTCTTTCAATACCACCACACTTGAGAACTGCCGTCCATTCGCATACACATCACGAGCTAGGATACCCCAGAGGTTCTCGATAGGGTTCAGATCTAGACTGAGTGCTGGCCAATCTATTACGGTCGCATGATGAGTGTTACACCAGCTTTTCGTTGATGCAGACCGATGGATAGAGGCATTGTCTTGCTGGAACAGATAATCAACAACCGCTAGAGTTCCGGCAAATGGTAGAGGGTGGCTGCTGAGTATGTCCTCGTGCGTTTCGGAGTTTTGCCTGCCTTTGCAGAAAAGCGATATCCGTTGTCCCATTGAACGCAAAAGCTCCCCACACCATCACAGATCCTCCTCCTTTCTGTCTGCTGGAGAAGGTGCGTGGCTCGCGTCGTAAATCATGCCAATAGCAGTTGCAACTGTCAGGGCCGTCCAGGTTGAACTTCTTCTCATCGGAGAAAATAATTGTGATCCACTCGTCCGTCCAGTTCATGTGGCTGCTTTCCAATAACAATCTAGCTTCCTTGTGGCGCCGCGTGAGGTGTGGCAGACGGCGCATTTTACGGAGCACAATGTTGCGACTTTCCTTGATTCGTCGATGAACTGTGTCCTTTGAGACGGTGACACCAAAAGTCCGAGAAACGTGACGTAGTGGTAACCTTTGGGATGAAATTAAACGCATGATGGCACGATCATCTCGTCCGGTTGTTATTCGAGGGCTTCCAGTCCGTTTTCTGGCAGTAAACGCACCGCATTTCGATAAAGTCTTATAAATAACTGTCCTACTCCTCCTCACGGCTTTACAAATTTTCGCTACAGGTGCTCTCAGTCTCCAAATCTTGTACACCTCCTCACCAGAAAGTCGACTGCTGCGTGGCATTTCGGGAAAATGAAAGTCTGACGGCAGGTCCGTTGTCTTTTGTAGGCTGGACTGAATTATGGCCCATGCGCGTGCGTACAACATGCTAATTTGTACATCTCATTTGCATGTGGCTTCTTTACATAGTTGTCTTTATATTTATGAGACACCTAAAATGACTCTATTTTACTTTGTGGTGTTCTTTTCACACAATCCGGTCACTCGACGGATCGAAACGTTTGTTGTAGGTTTATGTCTAATTAGGTACCACTTCAGCTTCCTACCTATATTCGCATTGCGTTCACGGCGCAAAGTCGACTGTCTCTATATTTATGCGACGCACCTTACTAAGTGGAATTAAATCATAGCAACAAACAATAAGGTTTACTAATTCCTGACACTGAGCGATACTCAGGTAGGTGGATTAGTCAATGTCATTGTCGTAAAACAAATGAAAAACATATGTGAGTAATAAAAAAAATTCGCTGTCGAGTCGCATTATTGCGACCACTTCCTGCGTTTGACGTCAATAACCCGTATCCAATGAAAGAATGCACGTGTTATTAGCTAGCTTGGAGGGTATAAGGTGTACTGTAGGCAATCTGAAAACATATCACTCGTTGCTGTCACGGATAAAAGGAGCGATTTATCTGATTTGCAAAAAGGGATTATTATCGGCTTTCGGGTCAAAGATGGCAGTATTTCTGAAACAGCGCGGTTTGTGAACTGTTCGCGTGCTGCTGTGGTTAAAGTGTATCGTGATTGGAGAAATGACACCATTGCGAATAAGTGACGTGAAAACTGCGGAGCACCACGTGACATTGATGTGAGAGGTGAACGTCGGCTTCGAAGGTGCGTTAGGGCCGATCGACACGCTACACTGGTGTACTGGCCGAATGAAACAAGGGGCTACCTGAAGTGTATCTAAAACGACATTTAACGAAGGTGCATCGGCAGAAAACGCCTACATTTTCACGGCAGTATCTGAATTGGACCTCCGCTGATTGGCGAAGGATTGCCTTCTCCGATTAGTCATGTTTTCTGCTTCATCGAACTGATGGACGTTGGCGTATAAGGCCAGAAACATCGGAGAACAAAAATCTTCAATGACTGCTGGAAGATTACAAGCTGCTGGGGGTATCGTTATGGTCAGGGGAATGTTTTCGTGGCATTCCCTGAGTCCACTCATACATTATCTACCAACAAGTAATTGGACACCCCTGCAATCGACAATATCAGCGGTCCTGATACACGTCACGGCCGCTGCCGTTAAATATCGTGTAGGAAACAACAACGCAACCAGTCGCATGCAAGATGCCACGCATTTCGGAGCTCTCTGATTTCGAGAAAGGTGTAATCGTCGGGTATCACAGAAATGGCCGATGACATATCCAGCGAGTTGAAGTACCCAAAATCGACAGTGGCCTACGTGATTGGCAAGTGGAAGATGAGAGGTGACTGTCGGAATGTGCCCCGACCCGGCAGACCCACAAAACTGGGAGTTAGAGACCAACGGGTGCTGGCCAGAGAAATTCCAAAGAACCGCACCAAATCGATGGACCACATCCGCGAGGAGTTTCAACAGGCATCCGGGAGTGTTCTTTCGATGAATACCATCCGTAAGGAAGCCCATCTGCTTGGTTATCATGGACGTGCTGCCGCCCACAAGCCTTTGATCACCAAGTCCAATAGCGCTGCTCGGCTAACGTGGTGCAAAGAACGTCAACGATGGACCGTTGAACAGTGGAAACAGTTTCTCTGGAGCGACGAATCAAGGTTCACCCTCTACCGTTCGGATGACAGGGTCTGGGTTTGGCGTCTGCCTGGAGAACGCCTCCTGCCGGAATGTATTGTGCCAACTGCGAAGTTCGGCGGCGGTGGAATTATGCTATGGGGGGTGTTTCTCCTTGTATGGCACGGGACCCTTGGTCGCAATTCCTGGTAGACTCAACGCCGAGACCTACTGCACCATTTTGGATGACCATGCGCTTCCTACTTTGTGGCAGTTTTACGGGGTGGACTCATGTTACTTTCAGGATGACAATGCCACCTGTCATGTTGCGAGGTCCACCATGGCTTGGTATGGTGACAATAGGGTTAATCGAATGGACTGGCCTCGGGCCTTAACCCTATCGAGCACCTCTGGGACGAGTTGGAGCGTCGACTTAAGGGTCCGAAATCGGTGAAGGAACTGACCTGTCTTCTCCAAGCCGAGTGGAAGAAAAAACCGCTAGCCGTCGTACAACGCCTGGTTGAGAGTATGCGCAGCTGTAATCGCCGCTCGTGGAGGCTCCACCAACTATTGAAGGTGAATAAACTTCGTTTTCCTTTGCTATCACAGGTGTCCAATTACTTGTTGGTAGATAGTGTATTTTTGGAAGGCACTATGGGCCGAATTGGTTATGAATCCATCCTTGCAGACCACGTACACCCATACATGCTGATTGTCTTCCCTGGGGCAGATGGAATCTTGCAGAACGAGAATGCGACGTGTCACCCAGCTAGAAATGTCCGAGAGTGGTTGTAAGAGCACGATGAAAACTTCAAATTACAATGTAACTTGGATAATTCGAAGCTGTAGGGACCAGAAAGAAAATTAGAATTATCGACAAATTCGAATCAGGCAAGTTTGAATATGGGCACATTCGAGTACTGTAAAAAAAAAAACATATTTATTCAAAACATGCAAAAAAAAAAAAAAAAAAAAGGACAGTGCGGTAAATTTACAAATATTTTGAAAAAAAAACACGTGAAATTTTGGCCTGTTTCTTAGAATTTATGTTATGTGTAAGTGCAAATTCCTCAAGTTTATCCAGTGAATGAAATAGAGATTCACTTATATTCTGCTTTCCCTCAACACTCTCCCTTAACTGATGGAGGTGAACTAAGGTCTCTACTGAATTTGGAAGGCGCTCCCCAGGAAATTCTGGCAGTTCCAGTTCTTCATCTGAAGATAGACAGCTGGTCCTCCAGCAGCTGCCAGATGCACTGCAGTTAGCATGGCTCCACATACCTGTGAACTAGAGATGAGTTCGGCCGGGGTCCAAAGGCCTAGAGCCCGGGCCCGGATTCTTGGAAAATTTTACTTATCAAGGTTTGCGTTTATGCATTATACACTGGCCAAAGATATGGTCCAAGCAAGGATTAGTTTAAGAATCGTTAGTTTAAAAAGTTTAGTTCAGTTAATCCACTTCACCATATTAATATGTTTTTAGAAATACTACGCATAAAGCCAAATGTTCTAAACTGTGGATTTGAAAATAAATTAATAATCAACGTGCCGTATCAGAGGAATCAGTAATTTTGGTAAAAGCTGAACAAAAGAAAATCATCTAGAAACAAAAAAATCGATTCGTTATTTCTTTTTTACGCTTTCCAATCGTAGGTTGAAGAAGCGCATATGCTCCAGCTTTGTCCGTCCGCACGATTACTCGCGTAGAAATCTTTCGATTTCTATGAAATTTTAGTATGTGGTAGGGAAACACCTGGGGACGAACCCTATTGAAAATGGAGTTAATGGGGTCAAAGGTCACGACGTAGGAACGGGATTCATTCCATTGCCCTTATGCGTCATTACTTGCGTAAATATGGTTCGATTTCAGTGAAATTTAATTATGTGGTAAGGGACCACATAAGGACGAACCCTATTGAAAATGGAGTTAATGGGGTCAAAGGTCACGACATAGGAACGGGATTCATTCCATTGCCCTTATGCGTCATTACTTGCGTAAATATGGTTCGATTTCAGTGAAATTTAATTATGTGGTAAGGGACCACATAAGGACGAACCCTATTGAAAAAGGAGTTAATGGGGTCAAAGGTCACGACGTAGGAACGGGATTCATTCCATTGCACTTATGCGTCATTACTTGCGTTAATATGGTTCGATTTCAGTGAAATTTTGGTATGTAGTAAGGGACCACATAAGGACAAACCCTATTGAAAATGGAGTTAATGGGGTCAAAGGTCACGACATAGGAACGGGATTCATTCCATTGCCCTTATGCGTCATTACTTGCGTAAATATGGTTCGATTTCAGTGAAATTTAATTATGTGGTAAGGGACCACATAAGGACGAACCCTATTGAAAATGGAGTTAATGGGGTCAAAGGTCACGACATAGGAACGGGATTCATTCCATTGCCCTTATGCGTCATTACTTGCGTAAATATGGTTCGATTTCAGTGAAATTTAATTATGTGGTAAGGGACCACATAAGGACGAACCCTATTGAAAATGGAGTTAATGGGGTCAAAGGTCACGACATAGGAACGGGATTCATTCCATTGCCCTTATGCGTCATTACTTGCGTAAATATGGTTCGATTTCAGTGAAATTTAATTATGTGGTAAGGGACCACATAAGGACGAACCCTATTGAAAATGGAGTTAATGGGGTCAAAGGTCACGACATAGCAACGGGATTCATTCCATTGCCCTTATGCGTCATTACTTGCGTAAATATGGTTCGATTTCAGTGAAATTTAATTATGTGGTAAGGGACCACATAAGGACGAACCCTATTGAAAATGGAGTTAATGGGGTCAAAGGTCACGACATAGGAACGGGATTCATTCCATTGCCCTTATGCGTCATTACTTGCGTAAATATGGTTCGATTTCAGTGAAATTTAATTATGTGGTAAGGGACCACATAAGGACGAACCCTATTGAAAAAGGAGTTAATGGGGTCAAAGGTCACGACGTAGGAACGGGATTCATTCCATTGCACTTATGCGTCATTACTTGCGTTAATATGGTTCGATTTCAGTGAAATTTCAGTATGTGGTAAGGGACCACATAAGGACGAACCCTATTGAAAATGGGCGAACTGTGGTCAAAGCTAACGACATAGGAGCGGGATCCATTCCATTGCCCTTATGCGTCATAACTTGCGTAAATATGGTTCGATTTCGGTGAAATTTCAGTATATGATAGGGGATCGCATGGGAACGAACCATGTTGAACATAGGTGAAACGGGGTCAAAGGTAAGGACATCGGAGCGGGATCCATTCCGTTGCCCTTATGCGCCATAACTTGTAAAAATGGTTCGATTTCGATGAAATTTCAGTATATGATAGGGGATCACCTGGGGACGAACCCTGTTGAAAATGGGTGAAATAGGGTCAAAGGTCGTTCAGGACAGCGGAGCGGGATCCATTCCATTGCCCTGCGCCATAACTTGAGAAAAAAAGGTTCGATTTCGATGAAATGTCAGTATATGATAGGGGATCAACTGGGGACGAACCCAATTGAAAATGGGTGAAATGGGGTCAAAGGTCAGGACATCGGAGCTGGATCCATTCCAATGCCCTTATGCACCATAACTTGAGTAAAAATGTTTCGATTTCGAGGAAATGTCAGTATATGATAGAGGATCAACTGGGGACGAACCCTATTGAAAATGAGTGAAATGGGGTAAAAGGTCAGGACATTGGAGAGGGATCCATTCCGTTGCCTTTATGCGTAATAACTTTAATAAAAAAGGGTTCAATTTCGATGAAATTTTAGTATGTGCTACGGGACTTCCCGGGGACGAGCCCTACTGAAAATGGGTGAACTGGGGTTAAAGGTCGGGACATAGGAGCGGGATTCATTCCATTGTCCTTGTGCGTCATAACTTACGTAAAGATGCTTCGATTACGACAAAACGTTTTCGTGTTGTTCCGGAGGTATACTGAACCAATTCTGTTTAATATCATCGAAATGGGGTCAAAGGTCAGGGCACAAGAGCGAGAATTATTCCACAGCCATTATCCTCATAACTTGAGTAATGATTTCTGGTATGTTGGAAAGCGTATCATAATCAATGCATTGCATGATTTTACTAACTTGTTGATTTCTAAATTTACTTTTATTTTGAATAAATTGCATTATAAACGTTCAACGCCGTGCAGACAGAGTTTGAAATTTTGACTCTAGAAAACAAATCTTTGCAATATAATTTACATATATGTTAATTGGTAAAGGTAGTTTAGAGTGATGTAGTAGAATATAAAAAAAAAGCATGTAGGGAAATTTCCAAAATTAAAAACAAAAAGAACGTAAAAGCATTCGAGACCAGATTAATCTGCATTTTGTAACATTAACAAAGCTTTGCACTTAATAGTATAATAATCACAATATTATCATATGTGTGTGCAGTTTCCTGATCAAGTTCATCATGAAGAGAGAGAGAGAGAGAGAGAGAGAGAGAGAGAATTGCATCTAATGCCTCAGCGCTTCAGCTTGATCTTCTTCTCTCTAAAACTCGACCGGCTGCACTAAAAACCAATGTCACCCCAAAAATCGCGGGAGTGAGGAAATTTAAAAAAATAAATAACAATACTTCTAACTGCACAATTTTGGAAATTAATACATCAAGATATGATTCTTGATTTTTAATAAAATACAAAATATGGGAATGTGATTTTTTCCCAGTTTTTCTATAGCAGACCTCCTTAAACTAATCCTTGCTTGGGCCATAGCTTTGGACAATGCATAATGCAAGTCTTGCTAAGCAAACTTTGTCTTGCAATGGCAGCTAGCTTAGGAAATTGAAAATACTTCCACCATGGCAACAAATCCACAATGAAATTCAACACGTGTAATTCAACCGGGCTCGGAATCGTACGTGTTGAATTAATTACAGTAATGAAATTCAATAAGTGTAATTCTGAGCCCGGGCCCGGGTTTTTCGGACGTTAATGAATTCTGAGCCCGTCAGAGCCTGGGCCCGAGCTCATCTCTACTGTGAACGCCTTCCAGCACCTTACTGAGTCACTCCCATCCTGTCTAGCTGCTGTCCGCGCTGCACACGGCGTTCACTCTAAATGGTGACCACAATAATACGACTCGATTGTGTATTTACCAAACCATGATGGCATCAATAGTATTTTGACTGTTTAATTTTTCAAAAACGGTATTTATAATCAGAGCACATTTCAGAAGGCTGGGGGGGGGCCCTGGAATTGGACAGTATTGAAGCTCGAGTATTTAGTGGCACATCTTGGATTTCGTTATGGGTGGGTGAATAAAAATACCCACATATTCTGAAGGAAGTGGTTACACGGAATACAGTGAAAATATGCCAATAATAGCATTACAATGCTTACCATGTATTTATGAAGAATTATTCCTGCGGAGAAATTCGTTTCCCAGTTGTATTTAAAAAAATACCCCGGAAAAAATACAAGAAAACCATAAAAATATTACTATCGTATTGAAGCTGTGACGTGCCTGCCAGCAGGACGCACACGACATAAAGGCAGATAGCAGCAATAACGAACGTCCGCGTAGCTCAATTGGTAGAGTGACTTATTCCGGAATGAGGGGACCCGGGTTCGAGCCCCGGCGTGGACAAAAATGAAGCAGAAATTTACTTCGTTATAGTGGCGCACGAACTTTCCGGATGACCCGGCCGTTCAAGATCTCGCAATGGTGGGATGATATTTCCACACCGCGAGATAGGAAAAATCAGAGGATCCCTTCTCCAGCGCTTCGAAAAATAAATGTGTGTGACGTTGCATTCCACACACCAGATTGACTGGGAGTTCTCGAGTGCACGTTCTACAGCGGATGGCTGCCTGCAACGATCCATGGTCACGGCTGACCCGTGGGCCATGCCTCCGGCCCTCTTTCGGGGGAGGGGGGGATGTGACGTGCCAGCCAGCAGGACGCACACGACATAAAGGCAGATAGCAGTCAAAACGAACGTCCGCGTTGCTCAATCGGTATAGTGACTTATTCCAGATTGAGGGGAGCCGAGTTCGAGCCCCGGGGTGGACGAAAATGACGGAGAAATTTACTTCGTTGTAAAGCATGTATCCTATGATTCATGGACAAATCAGTGTTACCAAGAAAGTGCCTGGTTGAAAATTGGATTTCAGTTCTACTTTAATCCCTCCCCCAGGGTTAAGCTTGTTGAAATTATATATATATTTTTTATTTTATTTATTTATTTTTGTTGCTACATGCTCCTAGAAGAAGAAAAAAAGAGTGGGAAAAAAATTGACAGTTCATAAATGATGAACATAGATTGTAACAACATGGAAGACAAGGGAAAAGTCCAAATGGCCTGACATTGACCTACACTCCCCGTAGAAGAAACAACAGAGAGACACATCAAGTCAGACAATCAGAAGACGTTTTGCCAATCTTTTGCTTTTTTAATTATTGAAATAGATAGAGTTTGATTTTTTTAAATAAAATAAAATTGTTTAAGTTGGTTAGGTTGCTAAGTAAAGAATTCCAGTATTGAGGGTCTCTGTAATTTAAGTTGTTTAAGTTGGTTAGGTTGCTAGGTAAAGAATTCCAGTATTGAGGGTCTCTGTAAGTTAAGTTGTTTAAGTTGGTTAGGTTGCTAGGTAAAGAATTCCAGTATTGAGGGTTTCTGTAATTTAAGTTGTTTTAAGTTGGTTAGGTTGCTAGGTAAAGAATTCCAGTATTGAGGGCCTCTGTAATTTAAGTTGTTTAAGTTGGTTAGGTTGCTAGGTAAAGAATTCCAGTATTGAGGGTCTCTGTAATTTAAGTTGTTTAAGTTGGTTAGGTTGCTAGGTAAAGAATTCCAGTATTGAGGGTTTCTGTAATTTAATTTGTTTAAGTTGGTTAGGTTGCTAGGTAAAGAATTCCAGTATTGAGGGTCTCTGTAATTTAAGTTGTTTAAGTTGGTTAGGTTGCTAGGTAAAGAATTCCAGTATTGAGGGTCTCTGTAATTTAATTGTTTTAAGTTGGTTAGGTTGCTAGGTAAAGAATTCCAGTATTGAGGGTCTCTGTAATTTAAGTTGTTTAAGTTGGTTAGGTTGCTAGGTAAAGAATTCCAGTATTGAGGGTCTCTGTAATTTAAGTTGTTTAAGTTGGTTAGGTTGCTAGGTAAAGAATTCCAGTATTGAGGGTCTCTGTAATTTAAGTTGTTTTAAGTTGGTTAGGTTGCTAGGTAAAGAATTCCAGTATTGAGGGTCTCTGTAATTTAAGTTGTTTAAGTTGGTTAGGTTGCTAGGTAAAGAATTCCAGTATTGAGGGTCTCTGTAATTTAAGTTGTTTAAGTTGGTTAGGTTGCTAGGTAAAGAATTCCAGTATTGAGGGTCTCTGTAATTTAAGTTGTTTAAGTTGGTTAGGTTGCTAGGTAAAGAATTCCAGTATTGAGGGTCTCTGTAATTTAAGTTGTTTAAGTTGGTTAGGTTGCTAGGTAAAGAATTCCAGTATTGAGGGTCTCTGTAATTTAAGTTGTTTAAGTTGGTTAGGTTGCTAGGTAAAGAATTCCAGTATTGAGGGTCTCTGTAATTTAAGTTGTTTAAGTTGGTTAGGTTGCTAGGTAAAGAATTCCAGTATTGAGGGTCTCTGTAATTTAAGTTGTTTAAGTTGGTTAGGTTGCTAGGTAAAGAATTCCAGTATTGAGGGTCTCTGTAATTTAAGTTGTTTAAGTTGGTTAGGTTGCTAGGTAAAGAATTCCAGTATTGAGGGTCTCTGTAATTTAAGTTGTTTAAGTTGGTTAGGTTGCTAGGTAAAGAATTCCAGTATTAAGGGTCTCTGTAATTTAAGTTGTTTAAGTTGGTTAGGTTGCTAGGTAAAGAATTCCAGTATTAAGGGTCTCTGTAATTTAAGTTGTTTAAGTTGGTTAGGTTGCTAGGTAAAGAATTCCAGTATTGAGGGTCTCTGTAATTTAAGTTCTTTAAGTTGGTTAGGTTGCTAAGTAAAGAATTCCAGTATTGAGGGTCTCTGTAATTTAAGTTGTTTAAGTTGGTTAGGTTGATAGGTAAAGAATTCCAGTATTAAGGGTCTCTGTAATTTAAGTTGTTTAAGTTGGTTAGGTTGCTAGGTAAAGAATTCCAGTATTGAGGGCCTCTGTAATTTAAGTTGTTTAAGTTGGTTAGGTTGCTAGGTAAAGAATTCCAGTATTGAGGGTCTCTGTAATTTAAGTTGTTTAAGTTGGTTAGGTTGCTAGGTAAAGAATTCCAGTATTGAGGGTCTCTGTAATTTAAGTTGTTTAAGTTGGTTAGGTTGCTAGGTAAAGAATTCCAGTATTGAGGGTCTCTGTAATTTAAGTTGTTTAAGTTGGTTAGGTTGCTAAGTAAAGAATTCCAGTATTGAGGGTCTCTGTAATTTAAGTTGTTTAAGTCGGTTAGGTTGCTAAGTAAAGAATTCCAGTATTGAGGGTCTCTGTAATTTAAGTTGTTTAAGTTGGTTAGGTTGCTAGGTAAAGAATTCCAGTATTGAGGGTCTCTGTAATTTAAGTTGTTTAAGTTGGTTAGGTTGCTAGGTAAAGAATTCCAGTATTGAGGGTCTCTGTAATTTAAGTTGTTTAAGTTGGTTAGGTTGCTAGGTAAAGAATTCCAGTATTGAGGGTCTCTGTAATTTAAGTTGTTTAAGTTGGTTAGGTTGCTAGGTAAAGAATTCCAGTATTGAGGGTCTCTGTAATTTAAGTTGTTTAAGTTGGTTAGGTTGCTAAGTAAAGAATTCCAGTATTGAGGGTCTCTGTAATTTAAGTTGTTTAAGTTGGTTAGGTTGTTAGGTAAAGAATTCCAGTATTGAGGGTCTCTGTAATTTAAGTTGTTTAAGTTGGTTAGGTTGCTAGGTAAAGAATTCCAGTTTTGAGGGTCTCTGTAATTTAAGTTGTTTAAGTTGGTTAGGTTGCTAGGTAAAGAATTCCAGTATTGAGGGTCTCTGTAATTTAAGTTGTTTAACTTGGTTATGTTGCTAGGTAAAGAATTCCAGTATTGAGGGTCTCTGTAATTTAAGTTGTTTAAGTTGGTTAGGTTGCTAGGTAAAGAATTCCAGTATTGAGGGTCTCTGTAATTTAAGTTGTTTAAGTTGGTTAGGTTGCTAAGGTAAAGAATTCCAGTATTGAGGGTCTCTGTAATTTAAGTTGTTTAAGTTGGTTAGGTTGCTAAGTAAAGAATTCCAGTATTGAGGGTCTCTGTAATTTAAGTTGTTTAACTTGGTTATGTTGCTAGGTAAAGAATTCCAGTATTGAGGGTCTCTGTAATTTAAGTTGTTTAAGTTGGTTAGGTTGCTAGGTAAAGAATTCCAGTATTGAGGGTCTCTGTAATTTAAGTTGTTTAAGTTGGTTAGGTTGCTAAGTAAAGAATTCCAGTATTGAGGGTCTCTGTAATTTAAGTTGTTTAAGTCGGTTAGGTTGCTAAGTAAAGAATTCCAGTATTGAGGGTCTCTGTAATTTAAGTTGTTTAAGTTGGTTAGGTTGCTAGGTAAAGAATTCCAGTATTGAGGGTCTCTGTAATTTAAGTTGTTTAAGTTGGTTAGGTTGCTAGGTAAAGAATTCCAGTATTGAGGGTCTCTGTAATTTAAGTTGTTTAACTTGGTTAGGTTGCTAGGTAAAGAATTCCAGTATTGAGGGTCTCTGTAATTTAAGTTGTTTAAGTTGGTTAGGTTGCTAGGTAAAGAATTCCAGTATTGAGGGTCTCTGTAATTTAAGTTGTTTAAGTCGGTTAGGTTGCTAAGTAAAGAATTCCAGTATTGAGGGTCTCTGTAATTTAAGTTGTTTAACTTGGTTAGGTTGCTAGGTAAAGAATTCCAGTATTGAGGGTCTCTGTAATTTAAGTTGTTTAAGTTGGTTAGGTTGCTAGGTAAAGAATTCCAGTATTGAGGGTCTCTGTAATTTAAGTTGTTTAAGTTGGTTAGGTTGCTAGGTAAAGAATTCCAGTATTGAGGGTCTCTGTAATTTAAGTTGTTTAAGTCGGTTAGGTTGCTAAGTAAAGAATTCCAGTATTGAGGGTCTCTGTAATTTAAGTTGTTTAAGTTGGTTAGGTTGCTAAGTAAAGAATTCCAGTATTGAGGGTCTCTGTAATTTAAGTTGTTTAAGTTGGTTAGGTTGCTAGGTAAAGAATTCCAGTATTGAGGGTCTCTGTAATTTAAGTTGTTTAAGTTGGTTAGGTTGCTAGGTAAAGAATTCCAGTATTGAGGGTCTCTGTAATTTAAGTTGTTTAAGTTGGTTAGGTTGCTAGGTAAAGAATTCCAGTATTGAGGGTCTCTGTAATTTAAGTTGTTTAAGTTGGTTAGGTTGCTAGGTAAAGAATTCCAGTATTGAGGGTCTCTGTAATTTAAGTTGTTTAAGTTGGTTAGGTTGCTAAGTAAAGAATTCCAGTATTGAGGGTCTCTGTAATTTAAGTTGTTTAAGTTGGTTAGGTTGTTAGGTAAAGAATTCCAGTATTGAGGGTCTCTGTAATTTAAGTTGTTTAAGTTGGTTAGGTTGCTAGGTAAAGAATTCCAGTATTGAGGGTCTCTGTAATTTAAGTTGTTTAAGTTGGTTAGGTTGCTAGGTAAAGAATTCCAGTATTGAGGGTCTCTGTAATTTAAGTTGTTTAACTTGGTTAGGTTGCTAGGTAAAGAATTCCAGTATTGAGGGTCTCTGTAATTTAAGTTGTTTAAGTTGGTTAGGTTGCTAGGTAAAGAATTCCAGTATTGAGGGTCTCTGTAATTTAAGTTGTTTAAGTCGGTTAGGTTGCTAAGTAAAGAATTCCAGTATTGAGGGTCTCTGTAATTTAAGTTGTTTAAGTTGGTTAGGTTGCTAAGTAAAGAATTCCAGTATTGAGGGTCTCTGTAATTTAAGTTGTTTAAGTTGGTTAGGTTGCTAGGTAAAGAATTCCAGTATTGAGGGTCTCTGTAATTTAAGTTGTTTAAGTTGGTTAGGTTGCTAGGTAAAGAATTCCAGTATTGAGGGTCTCTGTAATTTAAGTTGTTTAAGTTGGTTAGGTTGCTAGGTAAAGAATTCCAGTATTGAGGGTCTCTGTAATTTAAGTTGTTTAAGTTGGTTAGGTTGCTAGGTAAAGAATTCCAGTATTGAGGGTCTCTGTAATTTAAGTTGTTTAAGTTGGTTAGGTTGCTAAGTAAAGAATTCCAGTATTGAGGGTCTCTGTAATTTAAGTTGTTTAAGTTGGTTAGGTTGCTAGGTAAAGAATTCCAGTATTGAGGGTCTCTGTAATTTAAGTTGTTTAAGTTGGTTAGGTTGCTAGGTAAAGAATTCCAGTATTGAGGGTCTTTGTAATTTAAGTTGTTTAAGTTGGTTAGGTTGCTAGGTAAAGAATTCCAGTATTGAGGGTCTCTGTAATTTAAGTTGTTTAAGTTGGTTAGGTTGCTAGGTAAAGAATTCCAGTATTGAGGGTCTCTGTAATTTAAGTTGTTTAAGTTGGTTAGGTTGCTAGGTAAAGAATTCCAGTTTTGAGGGTCTCTGTAATTTAAGTTGTTTAACTTGGTTAGGTTGCTAGGTAAAGAATTCCAGTATTGAGGGTCTCTGTAATTTAAGTTGTTTAACTTGGTTATGTTGCTAGGTAAAGAATTCCAGTATTGAGGGTCTCTGTAATTTAAGTTGTTTAAGTTGGTTAGGTTGCTAGGTAAAGAATTCCAGTATTGTGGGTCTCTGTAATTTAAGTTGTTTAAGTTGGTTATGTTGCTAGGTAAAGAATTCCAGTATTGAGGGTCTCTGTAATTTAAGTTGTTTAAGTTGGTTAGGTTGCTAGGTAAAGAATTCCAGTATTGAGGGTCTCTGTAATTTAAGTTGTTTAAGTTGGTTAGGTTGCTAGGTAAAGAATTCCAGTATTGAGGGTCTCTGTAATTTAAGTTGTTTAACTTGGTTATGTTGCTAGGTAAAGAATTCCAGTATTGAGGGTCTCTGTAATTTAAGTTGTTTAAGTTGGTTAGGTTGCTAGGTAAAGAATTCCAGTATTGAGGGTCTCTGTAATTTAAGTTGTTTAAGTCGGTTAGGTTGCTAAGTAAAGAATTCCAGTATTGAGGGTCTCTGTAATTTAAGTTGTTTAAGTTGGTTAGGTTGCTAAGTAAAGAATTCCAGTATTGAGGGTCTCTGTAATTTAAGTTGTTTAAGTTGGTTAGGTTGCTAGGTAAAGAATTCCAGTATTGAGGGTCTCTGTAATTTAAGTTGTTTAAGTTGGTTAGGTTGCTAGGTAAAGAATTCCAGTATTGAGGGTCTCTGTAATTTAAGTTGTTTAAGTTGGTTAGGTTGCTAGGTAAAGAATTCCAGTATTGAGGGTCTCTGTAATTTGAGTTGTTTAAGTCGGTTAGGTTGCTAGGTAAAGAATTCCAGTATTGAGGGTCTCTGTAATTTAAGTTGTTTAAGTTGGTTAGGTTGCTAAGTAAAGAATTCCAGTATTGAGGGTCTCTGTAATTTAAGTTGTTTAAGTTGGTTAGGTTGTTAGGTAAAGAATTCCAGTATTGAGGGTCTCTGTAATTTAAGTTGTTTAAGTTGGTTAGGTTGCTAGGTAAAGAATTCCAGTTTTGAGGGTCTCTGTAATTTAAGTTGTTTAAGTTGGTTAGGTTGCTAGGTAAAGAATTCCAGTATTGAGGGTCTCTGTAATTTAAGTTGTTTAACTTGGTTATGTTGCTAGGTAAAGAATTCCAGTATTGAGGGTCTCTGTAATTTAAGTTGTTTAAGTTGGTTAGGTTGCTAGGTAAAGAATTCCAGTATTGAGGGTCTCTGTAATTTAAGTTGTTTAAGTTGGTTAGGTTGCTAGGTAAAGAATTCCAGTATTGAGGGTCTCTGTAATTTAAGTTGTTTAAGTTGGTTAGGTTGCTAGGTAAAGAATTCCAGTTTTGAGGGTCTCTGTAATTTAAGTTGTTTAAGTTGGTTAGGTTGCTAGGTAAAGAATTCCAGTATTGAGGGTCTCTGTAATTTAAGTTGTTTAAGTTGGTTAGGTTGCTAGGTAAAGAATTCCAGTTTTGAGGGTCTCTGTAATTTAAGTTGTTTAAGTTGGTTAGGTTGCTAGGTAAAGAATTCCAGTATTGAGGGTCTCTGTAATTTAAGTTGTTTAACTTGGTTATGTTGCTAGGTAAAGAATTCCAGTATTGAGGGTCTCTGTAATTTAAGTTGTTTAAGTTGGTTAGGTTGCTAGGTAAAGAATTCCAGTATTGAGGGTCTCTGTAATTTAAGTTGTTTAAGTTGGTTAGGTTGCTAGGTAAAGAATTCCAGTATTGAGGGTCTCTGTAATTTAAGTTGTTTAAGTCGGTTAGGTTGCTAGGTAAAGAATTCCAGTATTGAGGGTCTCTGTAATTTAAGTTGTTTAAGTTGGTTAGGTTGCTAAGTAAAGAATTCCAGTATTGAGGGTCTCTGTAATTTAAGTTGTTTAAGTTGGTTAGGTTGTTAGGTAAAGAATTCCAGTATTGAGGGTCTCTGTAATTTAAGTTGTTTAAGTTGGTTAGGTTGCTAGGTAAAGAATTCCAGTATTGAGGGTCTCTGTAATTTAAGTTGTTTAAGTTGGTTAGGTTGCTAGGTAAAGAATTCCAGTATTGAGGGTCTCTGTAATTTAAGTTGTTTAAGTTGGTTAGGTTGCTAGGTAAAGAATTCCAGTTTTGAGGGTCTCTGTAATTTAAGTTGTTTAAGTTGGTTAGGTTGCTAGGTAAAGAATTCCAGTATTGAGGGTCTCTGTAATTTAAGTTGTTTAACTTGGTTATGTTGCTAGGTAAAGAATTCCAGTATTGAGGGTCTCTGTAATTTAAGTTGTTTAAGTTGGTTAGGTTGCTAGGTAAAGAATTCCAGTATTGAAGGTCTCTGTAATTTAAGTTGTTTAAGTTGGTTAGGTTGCTAGGTAAAGAATTCCAGTATTGAGGGTCTCTGTAATTTAAGTTGTTTAAGTTGGTTAGGTTGCTAGGTAAAGAATTCCAGTATTGAGGGTCTCTGTAATTTAAGTTGTTTAAGTTGGTTAGGTTGCTAGGTAAAGAATTCCAGTATTGAGGGTCTCTGTAATTTAAAGTAAGTTTAATTGATTCCGTTTTTGGAAAAATAAGTTTTGATTGCAGTTTATTCCTTGTTTCCATGTGTATTAAAAACTATGAGATGTGAATATAAATTACATTTAATTCGTTTGAACACAATTTTACCATGATTAAAATAGTATAGTTGGGTAATAGTAAGTATATTACATTTATTAGGATATACCTTTGTTCTGAAATTTATTAAAAGTCGAGTATTAGGATGTGATTGCTTTGCTCTATTAACATTAATAAAACAAAGCTTTCACATCCTAATACTGCTTTAGTTTTATTAATATTAATTATTAGTTTATTACATCGAAGTAGTAGGCAAAATAATGTGATCCAAATATCATGATTTAAACGAATTCTTTATGTATGAAAATTTCCCCCAGTTACAGATGTGTACAAAAAACACCAGTAATGCTTTCGAAAGATTTGAGGATGGACTGGGGGCAATTATACTTTTTTGCCGAATCCTGAAAAAAAGCGGAAAGAAATAGAATTTTTTTTTACACAAGACAGTTTCTTGTAGTCTTTGCTGAGCTATCTGCAATAATAATAATAATAATAACCTTCAGAACTCTAACGATTCTTCAAGAATCCTGCATAATTGTGGGGTCGCTTGAAAGTGCGGGGAATGTTCTTTAGCCCCCGAACCCCCTCTTAAATGAGCTCTGTTTATTATTATTATTATTATTATAGACGGTGAGTTGAAAGTTTTGCAATATTTGCATAAACGCATGTTCTGTGGCGTGTATGCCACGTGTTTAAACTAGTTCAAGTGGCGCACTGCAATCAGTCGAAAGGGATATAAAGTGGTAATCGTTGCTGTTAACAGCATTACATGTCGTCGTTCTGTCTGCGCTTGGGACACCTAAATGATGAAACAGCCACAACCAGCTAATTAGGAAACATTTACTTTACGAGTTTGAACTCGGCCTTAACGCTGCTCAAGCAACACGAAACATTTGTCATGTGAAAGGGAAAGGCTTTATTCTGAACATCATGACCATATTACATGAATTTTATTGCGTGATAAAAATTCATGTGTGTCAACACAAAACACTGTCATGCGAAAGGAAACATTGTCATGCTATGACATCTATCATGCCCAGCATGCCTCCTATGACATGATATCTAACATGTAGCATGACCTCATCGTATAGTGGCTGATATCTATCATATGGCATGCTGGGCATGATAGATGATATCTACACGGACGGAAAAAAAAAACCCAACACCAAGAAGTGGTTGTGTTAGATAAACGACAGTTGGTAGGCGGTGAGAATACATCTGTAAGATGACGTCTATGCAAATTTCGTGCTCGACGCATACGTGTGGCGCTAGTAGCGCCCCTCGGAACATGCAAAGCAGGTTTGCTGTAAATACGCGCTGTAACGTTCGTGAGCGTTAGTTATCGTTGAGATTCGACGTAGGGTGTTGATGTTAGTCAAGAATGCCTTTAAGAAGACGAAGAAGCCATTATCAACAGCTCACGGAGTTTGAACGAGGTCGTGTAATAGGGCTACGAGAAGGTGGATTTTCTTTTTCGCAATATTGCAGAACGACTTGGCAGGAATGTAGCCACTGTGCATGATTGTTGGCAGCGGTGGTCAAGGGAAGGTACTGCCTCAAGAAGACTGGGTTCCGGCCGGCCACGTGGCACTACTGAGAGTGTACGGCGTATGGCCGTGGCACATCATACCGCGTCTGCGGCAGCAATTCGAGCTGCAGTTGCCACCACAGTGACACAACGAACTGTTACAAATCGGTTACTTGAAGGACAGCTCCGAGCCAGACGCCCTATAGCGTGCATTCCACTTACTTCCAAACCACTGCCGTTTGCGACGTCAGTTGTGTCAAGCTAGAGATCATTGGAGGACGGTGTGGAGATCTGTTGTGTTCTCTGATGAAAGCCGGTTCTGTCTGGGTGCCAGAGATGGCCGTGTGTTGGTTAGAAGGAGGCTAGGTGAACGCCTGCAACCAACCTGCCTGCGGCCGAGACACACTGGACCTACACCTGGAGTTATGGTCTGGGGAACTATTTCCTATGACAGCAGGAGCACTCTCGTGGTTATCCCACGCACCCTGACGGCACAGTTGTACGTCGGTCTGGTGATTCAACCTGTTGTGCTGCCATTCATGAACAGCATTCCAGGGGGTGTTTTCCAACAGGATAACGCTCGCCCGCATACCGCTGTTGTAACCCAACATACTCTACAGAGTGTCGACATGTTGCCGTGGCCTGCTAGATCACCAGATCTTTCACCAATGGAGCACGTATGGGACATCATTGGACGAAAACTCCAGCGTCACCCCCAACCAGCATTAACCGTCCCTGTATTGACCGACCAAGTGCAACAGGCATGGAACTCCATCCCACAAACTGACATCCAGCACCTGTACGACACAATGCATGAACGTTTGCGTGCTTGCATTCAACATTCTGGCGGTTATTAATGTACCAGCATTTCACATTTAAAATGGCTCTTCTCGCGCTTACACTAAGCTGTGATCTTGAAACCTTAATCGATTAAATATGTTACCTATACAAATGTATTGCCGCCATTTCATTCCTCTACAACTAATTTTTCGTGGTGTTGCGATTTTTTTTTCCGTCAGTGTATATGCAAGAATTCAGCTGTCTACCTGTGCGATAAAACACTATACCATAAGTTGCAAATTAAAATCACTTTATTTAAAATTTAAAAGTAGGTTAAAAAACTGACTAGCGCTTTCGGGGATCCCGTTGTCCCCATGTACGGATCCAAAGCACCACAGGGACACGATAGAGGCAGTCATTATATACAGATAAAAATCCCCCCCCGTACACCACGTCACCAACATTTTAGTGATGCCAACATTTAAACAGAGAAAGGCGTACATGTTATTAACAGCTGATATTACACTAAGTATAAGAAATTACAAATGACACTAAGCAAGAGGTGCAGACTAGCCATTGGACAAAGTCTCTGTCGGGGTAACCAATCTACGCCAAGGTCCCGGTAGATATGCGGGCAAGTCCAAATTACAACATCTGTCACCATAAGCAAGAATATACAGGCTTTCGGAAAGGAAAACAGTACTTTTATTGAGATTTGTTTTCAGAATTTTCACATTTTCCCAATCTGGCGAGTAACCGCCCTGTGTGACAGCTAACGTAAAGGCAGTATTCTCGAAGCGTGTACCGGGGTTCTCTCAGGCGGGTATTTAAGCACCCGAGAGTAGAACCTATATAACAATTCTCAGTAACATTCGGGTCTCCATGGGTAAGAGGGATGCAGTATACCCCATGTTTCCTGAGTGTAGGAGTTCTGTCCCGGTCATTCCTGACCATATCAAAGATATTTCTGGTGCATAATCCAAAGGAGATGTCATGTCGCTGACAGATTTTTCTGAGTGTGGAGACTATAGGAGGAGGTAATCCACTTTACCTACAAATCTAGTTGTCCGAATTTTCCTAGATAAAGTGGTGAAGTTCACTCTAGTAGATCTTCTCAACAACTTCTGAAAAAATTGTTCCGGGTAGCCGAATTTGCGAGCCAAAGACAAGGTTCTGGAAAGTTCTTCACGTCTTACTTTGCCTGATGTAGAATGTGTATAAGCACGTTTAATCAAGAAGCGAAAAGCTGCAGATTTATGTTTGAAGGGGGATGAGTTGAACGGTATGATACAGGGGGTGAAAGTGAGTTTTCTATAAACAGAGTATTTGATCTGTTGAGTATTTAGGTTTCTACATAACAAGGAATCAAGGAAGGATAACTTCCTATTTTGTTCAACTTCATTGGTGAATTTTATAGTAGGATACTGTAATGTTGACGATATGTTGGTCTTCTGGCCACATTCAATTCACCAACTTGATGATCTCATTTCTTGCTTATCATCACAGTATCCTACAATAAAATTCACCAATGAAGTTGAACGAAATGGGAAGTTATCCTTCCTTGATTCCTTGTTATGTAGAAACCTAAATACTCAACAGATCAAATACTCTGTTTATAGAAAACTCACTTTCACCCCTGTATCATACCGTTCAACTCATCCCACCCCTTCAAACATAAATCTGCAACTTTTCGCTTCTTGATTAAACGTGCTTATACACATTCTACATCAGGCAAAGCAAGACGTGAAGAACTTTCCAGAACCTTGTCTTTGGCTCGCAAATTCGGCTACCCGGAACAATTTTTCCAGAAGTTGTTGAGAAGATCTACTAGAGTGAACTTCACCACTTTGTCTAGGGAAATTCGGACAACTAGATTTGTAGGTAAAGTGGATTACCTCCCTCCTATAGTCTCCACACTCAGAAAAATCTGTCAGCGACATGACATCTCCTTTGGATTATGCACCAGAAATATCTTTGATATGGTCAGGAATGACCGGGACAGAACTCCTACACTCAGGAAACATGGGGTATACTGCATCCCTCTTACCCATGGAGACCCGAATGTTACTGAGAATTGTTCTATAGGTTCTACTCTCAGGTGCTTAAATACACGACTGAGAGAACCCCGGTACACGCTTCGAGTTGGCACTAATACTGCCTTTACGTTAGCTGTCACACAGGGCGGTTACTCGCCAGATTGGGAAAATGTGAAAATTCTGAAAACAAATCTCAATAAAAGTACTGTTTTCCTTTCAGAAAGCCTGTATATTCTTGCTTATGGTGACAGATGTTGTAATTTGGACTTGCCCGCATATGTACCAGGACCTTGGCGTAGATTGGTTACCCTGACAGAGACTTTGTCCAATGGCTAGTCTGCACCTCTTGCTTAGTATCATTTGTAATTTCTTATCATCATCATTGTCAACCATTATCAATCCACTGCTGGACGAAGGTCTCCCCAAGTTTCCTCCACAACGGTCTGTCTTGTGCCAGTCTCCTCCATGTCACTCCCGCATACTTTCGAATTTCATCCACCCGTCTTCCACGTGGTCTTCTTCTGGGTCTTTTCCTGTCCCTTGGAATCCAATCTAAAATTTCGGCTGTCCATCGATGGTCTGTTCTTCTGGCAGTATGTCCAGCCCATTGCCATTTCAGGGATTTAACTCTGATCATGATGTCTTCCACTCTTGTCATTTTTCGGATCCACGTGTTCCTCTTCTTATCTCTCCTGGTTACACCAAGCATGCACCTCTCCATGCTGCTTTGAGTTGTCTGCAGCCTTTGTATGTCTCTTTTAGTTAAGGTCCACGTCTCTGCACCATACGTAAGCACTGGAAGGATGCATTGATCAAACACTTTTCTTTTAAGACATAATGGCATATTGCTCTTGAAAATTATGCTGTTTCTTCCAAAAGCTCTCCAGGCAAGTTTTGTACGCCGATTAATTTCTTCATCAATGTGACCCTCACTTGATATCTGCTGTCCAAGATAAACGTACGTGTCTGTTATCTCCAGCTTTTCTCCATCAATCGATAAATCTTCATTTCTTGTAAAAGCATTGAACATCACTTTTGTCTTCTGAAAGTTCATTTTTAATCCCACTTCTTTACTCTTGTCAGCAAGTTCCTGGATCATACTCTGCAGCTCTGAGGGGGTAGTTGCAAAAATGACTACGTCATCAGCAAAACGAAGGTGGGTTAGATAATCTCCATTAATCTTTATCCCCTTGTTTTCCCAGCTCAGCGACTGAAAAACACCCTCCAATGTGGCATTAAAGAGCTTCGGAGATATAGTGTCACCTTGTCTCACTCCCTTTCCAATTTTTACGTGTGTTGTATTTTCAAACAGCCTAATCTTTGCACTTGCATTTTCATAGATGTTATTAATAATATTAATGTATGCATCTTCAATACCGCAGGATTTCAGAGCCATTGCAACTGCTGATGGTTTCACCGAATCAAAGGCTTTTTCATAATCGATAAAAGCCATGCACAATGGAAGCTCATATTCCCTCGCTCTTTCAATTAGTTCTTTCAGTACGTGGATATGATCTATTGTGCTGTAGCCACTCCTGAATCCAGCTTGTTCTCTCGGTTGAGCCATGTCCAGTGTTACCTTCAAGCGGTGTGAAATAACTTTAGTGAAGATTTTATAAACCACTGATAGGAGGCTGATAGGTCTGTAGTTCCTGAGATCCTCAATGTCACCTTTTTATGTAGCAAGATCATTGTAGCGTTGTTCCAATCCTCAGGAATTTTCCCTTCATTAAGGCATCCAGTGAAAATTTGGGCGAGTACTGTTTCGATTTCTCCACTTGCTTCTTGTATGATGTCTACAGTAATTCCATCTTCTCCTGGAGCTTTTCCCCGCTTCATGTTCTTGATTGCATGTGCAGCTTCTGCTGGGAGAGCTGGAAGAACTCTGGTACTGGTACCTTCCATGATGTCTGGAGTATATGTATCATCCCTTTCATATAATTTGGAGTAGAAATCTATCACTCTTTTTGTCAAAATTTCGCCCTCTCTATTTCTTGTTACAGAACCATCTTCTTTTCTCAGTGCCATAATCTGTTTTCTTCCCTTACTGAGATGTCCCTTTGCTATCTTTAGGCTTTGGTTGTTTTCAATTGCTTTCCTCACTAGTTCACAGTTGAATTTCCTTACGTCTTCAGTGATACTTTTTCGTACTGTCTTGCATAGCTCTATATATTCCACTTTGGAAGTCACATCTTCTTTAGTTGTCCTCATCACTCTTCTTTTTTGCATCAACATTTTGGTTCTTCCTGATAATTTGTTCACATGCAATTTGTTCTTAGACCCAGCTAATTTTGTTGCTGTTTCCATAAGAGCTTTGGTTACTTTTCTGTTAACTTCAGAAATATCCACTTCTTCCGATGTTAGGCCTTCTAAAGCAGAGAATCTGTTCTTTAGTTCCAACTTGAAGGTATTATGGTGTTTTTTAAGGTTGGTTATGTCAATAGATTTTGTTTGTCTTATGAGCTTGCCACGTTCAAGTTTAGTGTTGAGGTGCATCTTACATCTCACCAATCTATGGTCACTACCTGTGTTGAACTTGTTTAGCACACTGCAGTCTTCTATGACGAATTTTTTGTTACACATAATAAAATCAATTTTACTTGTCGTCCCATTTGGATATCTCCATGTCCATTTCCTGTGTGGCTTTTTCTTGAAGAAGGAGTTCAAGATGAAAAATCCTTCTGCCTCTGCAAACTCAACGAGAGTATTTCCACGCTGGTTTCTGTTGCCGTGACCGAATTTACCTACTGAAGTTTCATTCTGTTGCCGTTGCCCTATTTTTGCATTGAAATCTCCCATAATTATCTTCAAGTGCTGCTTACCTTTATTATTTAGATGACAAATTTCCTCATAAAATTCTTCAATTTCTTCTTCAGGATGACTTGTGGTGGGTGCATAAGTTTGAATAATCTGAGCCTGGTATCTTCTCGATAGTTGGATAACAAGCCGTGCAGCTCTGTCAGAGGAACTTTCAACTTCTACAACTTTATCCTTCAGTTTCTTGTTTATTATAAATCCAACACCACTAGTTCTGCCAGTATCTGTCCCACGATAGTAGAAGAGATGTCCACTTTTCAGTTCAATGAGATCTTCTCCTTTTCTCCTTACCTCACTTAGCCCGACGATGTCCCACTTGATCCTTTGTAGTTCCTCTTCCAATTCAAGAAGCCTTGAATCAGAAGATAGGGAGCGTCCGTTGTTCGTAGCCAAGGTCAGCATCAGATGGCAGCCTAGTCCAGTCCTCCGGGGATTCTTAGCACCCTCTGCCTTCATGTCGCACTGGCCGCTGCCTTGGCCAGGTACATTCCAGCTGCCGGAGACTGAGGGCCAAGATTTAAGTTGTGGAGTCATTTTGGGGGGTTTGGCCATAACTCACCACGCTGGCCAAGCGGGTTGGTGAGTGTGGGATAGCATTTCCTCTAATCCCGATGGTATAGTTATACCGCTATTGGCGGTCGTCAGAGCCCCTTTAATGGGAACAGGATGCACCACGAGAAGGCGGGGTTGACAATTGTCAAGGAGAGGCTGTGATGCTACGCATCACCTGACCTTTCTTATACTTAGTGTAATATCAGCTGTTAATAACATGTACGCCTTTCTCTGTTTAAATGTTGGCATCACTAAAATGTTGGTGACGTGGTGTACGGGGGGGGGGGGGATTTTTATCTGTATATAATGACTGCCTCTATCGTGTCCCTGTGGGGCTTTGGACCCGTACATGGGGACAACGGGATCCCCGAAAGCGCTAGTCAGTTTTTTAACCTACTTTTAAATTTTAAATAAAGTAATTTTAATTTGCAACTTATGGTATAGTGTTTTATCGCACAGGTAGACAGCTGAATTCTTGCATATGTAGCAATTACGAAAGCATCAAAACATCGATGACAAAATTTAAAATTTCTGCTACTGGACGAATTTTAACGGTGATTCATACATAAAGTGAGAGAAATTAAAGAGTGCGAAAATTTTTTATTCAATTAATTCCTACAAACGTGATCTGCTCGGCCCTGAACCCACCTACCATATGACCTTTCAAATTCGGTCGCAAATGCGACGACACCTAGAGTGGTAGTGAAAATCACCAGATGGAGAAGCCTCAGTTGCTGAGAAAACGGATCTGTGATGCTGACAGATAAGCACACATAGCGCCGTGAATTGTTGGCCACCGTAGCGTAAGACGAACGCACTCGACTACGTACCGAGAGATTTGGGTTCAATCCCGGCGGTGTCCGGATAACAATTTTTCTGTTGCTGTGTGTCAATTAAAGAAAAAACGTCGAAAGAGCAATGACTTTGTCTATTCGCATTGTCTCCACGTAGTTGGGAGATTTTCGATAAATTTGGTTTCTGTTTTTGGTTAGAAAACTTGAAACGTAGTAATCAATTTCTACCCGAGTATTAAAAGGTCAGCCATCTTATTTCGAAATAGCTTTAAAAGTCGTTCTTCTTGCAGAGCACGCGAAGAATTTGAGTTCGGCGTTTGAAGAAGCAATATGTTATCTGCAAGGCATCCTTTCCTTCGAGCGGTTTCCGGAAATTTATTCTTGAGAGCACTTGATCTCTTTTCAACGAGAATATAAATAATACGAATAAAAACATTGATAACTTCTGTCCGCATCTTCCGTATAAGTAAACTGTGAAGTGCTCGTCTTCACAGATATGGGGTTGAAATCACCTACTACTTTCCTTGTGCAATGAAATCAATTCAAGCTCCTCTGCAAGAAATATCGATTCGCTGGTTTCTGTCCGTAACATGTTGCTCGGACAAAATTTGATCTCGACGATCCTCTCGCTTGAGATAAATATGACACGTGAGCAAATTAAACATACGACGCTTCTAGAAATTAATAGCAGATGACAAAATATAGGGGCTAAATCAGGTGCAAAATATTTCGCAGCAGAAGAGCTACCAGAGATGTACGGTACAACGAAATAAATTTCTCCGTCATTTTTGGTCTACGCCGGGATTCGAACCCGAGGCCGCTTATTCCGGAACAAGTCGCTCTACCAACTGAGCTACTCAGACATGTATTCTGATTACTATCTGCCTTTATGTCGTGTGCGTCCTGCTGGCAGGTACGTCACATCTCCTCGCCCCCCCCCCCCCCCGAAAGAGGGCCGGGGCACGGCCCACGGGTCAGCCGTGACCATGAATCGTTGCAGGCAGCCATCCACTGTAGAATGTGCACTTGAGAACTCCCAGTCAATCTGGTGTGTGGAATGCAACGCCACACACATTTATTTTTCGAAGCGCTGGAGAAGGGATTCTCTGATTTTTCCTATCTCGCGGTGTGGAAATAACATCACACCATTGCGAGATTTTGAACGGTCGGGTCATCCGGATAGTTCGGGTGCCATTACATCGAAGTAAATTTCTCCGTCATTTTTATCCGCGCCAGGATTTGAACCCGGGTCCCCTCATTCCGGAATAAGTTGCTCTACCAATTGAGCTACGCGGACTTTTATTCTGATTCCTATCTGCCTTTATGTCGTGTGCGTCCTTCGGGCAGGTACGTCACATCTCCTGGTACGTTACAACGGCAGCAAGTTGAAGCACGTCTTTTGTAAGAAAAGATAGTGCTTATGCTATAGGTTTGTCCGTCCGTCCACCTGTAGGCCCCATATCTCTGCAACTATTAGTCCGATTTGAAAAATTATTTTTGCATTGGGAAGCTTGAAATGTGCGAAGGAAGATCCTTCATTTCGTTTTTTTAACGATGTATAATTTCGCCGCTAGAGGGCGTAAATGCAGATGATGTCGAATTAAAATATACGTTTCATTCCATATATTTGCTTCTAAGAATCCGATTAAAAAAATCTGTTATCTTTCGATTTCATTTATGTCGAACAGTATTTTAGGTATAGTTACTTTTTCAATTTAAACAAAGATTTTCCACTAGGGGGCGTAAAAGTGAATTACGTTTTCTCCGGTACCTCTTCTTCTGAAACTCCAATTTGAAAAAATTTCTTCAGCGGATACAGCTCTTAATGGAAACTCTTTTGCATATAATATCTAATATTTGGTAGAGAATGCTTTGGCCACAAGGGGGCGTAAGCGTTAATTTTTGCTTCTGATGTCATCATCATCATCATTGTCAACCATTATCAATCCACTGCTGGACGAAGGTCTCCCCAAGTTTCCTCCACAACGGTCTGTCTTGTGCCAGTCTCCTCCATGTCACTCCCGCATATTTACGAATTTCATCCACCCATCTCCCATGTGGTCTTTTTCTGGGTCTTTTCCTGTCCCTTGGAATCCAATCTAAAATTTCGGCTGTCCATCTATGGTCTGTCCTTCTGGCAGTATGTCCAGCCCATTGCCATTTCAGGGATTTAACTCTGATCATGATGTCTTCCACTCTCGTCATTTTTCGGATCCACGAGTTCCTCTTCTTATCTCTCCTGGTTATACCAAGCATGCACCTCTCCATGCTGCTTTGAGTTGTCTGCAGCTTTTGTATGTCTCTTTTAGTTAAGGTCCACGTCTCTGCACCATACGCAAGCACTGGAAGGATGCATTGATCAAACACTTTTCTTTTAAGACATAATGGCATATTGCTCTTGAAAATTATGCTGTTTCTTCCAAAAGCTCTCCAGGCAAGTTTTGTACGCCGATTAATTTCTTCATCAATGTGACCCTCACTTGATATCTGCTGTCCAAGATAAACATATGTATCTGTTATCTCCAGTTTTTCTCCATCAATCGATAAATCTTCATTTCTTGTAAAAGCATTGAACATCACTTTTGTCTTCTGAAAGTTCATTTTTAATCCCACTTCTTTACTCTTGTCAGCAAGTTCCTGGATCATACTCTGCAGCTCTGATGGGGTAGTTGCAAAAATGACTACGTCATCAGCAAAACGAAGGTGGGTTAGATAATCTCCATTAATCTTTATCCCTTTGTTTTCCCAGTTCAGTGATTGAAAGACATTTTCCAATGTGGCATTAAAGAGCTTCGGAGATATGGTGTCACCTTGTCTCACTCCCTTTCCAATTTTTATGTGTGTTGTATTTTCAAACAGCCGAATCTTTGCACTTCCATTTTCATAGATGTTATTAATAATATTAATGTATGCATCTTCAATACCGCAGGATTTCAGAGCCGTGGTAACTGCTGATGGTTTCACCGAATCAAAGGCTTTTTCATAATCGATAAAAGCCATGCACAATGGAAGTTCATATTCCCTCGCTCTTTCAATTAGTTCTCTCAGTACGTGGATATGATCTATTGTGCTGTAGCCACTCCTGAATCCAGCTTGTTCTCTCGGTTGAGCCATGTCCAGTGTTACCTTCAAGCGGTGTGAAAGAACTTTAGTGAAGATTTTATAAACCTCTGATAGGAGGCTGATAGGTCTGTAGTTCCTGAGATCCTCAATGTCACCTTTTTTATGTAGCAGGATCATTGTAGCGTTGTTCCAATCCTCAGGAATCTTTCCTTCATTAAGGCATCGAGTGAAAATTTGGGCGAGTACTGTTTCGATTTCTCCACTTGCTTCTTGTATGATGTCTACAGTAATTCCATCTTCTCCTGGAGCTTTCCCCCGCTTCATGTTCTTGATTGCATGAGCAACTTCTGCTGGGAGGACTGGAAGAACTCTGGTACCTTTCATGATGTCTGGAGTACACGTATCATCCCTTTCATATAATTTGGAGTAGAAATCTTTCACTCTTGTCAAACTTTCGCCTCTATTTCTTGTTATAGAACCATCTTCTTTTCTCAGAGCCATAATCTGTTTTCTTCCCTTACTGAGATGTCCCTTTGCTATCTTTAGGCTTTGGTTGTTTTCAATTGCTTTCCTCACTAGTTCACAGTTGAATTTCCTTACGTCTTCAGTGATACTTTTTCTTACTGTCTTGCATAGCTCTATATATTCCACTTTGGAAGTCACATCTTCTTTAGTTGTCCTCATCTCTCTTCTGTTTTGCATCAACATTTTGGTTTTTCCTGATAATTTGTTCACATGCAATTTGTTCTTAGACCCAGCTAATTTTGTTGCTGTGTCCATTAGAGCTTTGGTTACTTTTCTGTTAACTTCCGAAATATCCACTTCTTCCGATGTTAGGTCTTCTAAAGCAGAGAATCTGTTCTTCAGTTCCAACTTGAAAGTATTATGGTGTTTTTTAAGGTTGGTTATGTCAATACATTTTGTTTGTCTTATGAGCTTGCCACTTTCCAGTTTAGTGTTGAGGTGCATCTTACATCTCACCAATCTATGGTCACTGCCTGTGTTGAACTTGTTCAGCACACTGCAGTCTTCGATGACGAATTTTTTGTTACACATAATAAAATCAATTTCACTTGTCGTCCCATTTGGATGTCTCCATGTCCATTTCCTGTGTGGCTTTTTCTTGAAAAAGGAATTCAAGATGAAAAATCCTTCTGCCTCTGCAAACTCAACGAGAGTATTTCCACGCTGGTTTCTGTTGCCGTGACCGAATTTACCTACTGAAGTTTCACTCTGTTGCCGTTGCCCTATTTTTGCATTGAAATCTCCCATAATTATCTTCAAGTGCTGCTTACCTTTATTATTTAGATGACGAATTTCCTCATAAAATTCTTCAATTTCTTCTTCAGGATGACTTGTGGTGGGTGCATAAGTTTGAATAATCTGAGCCTGGTATCTTCTCGATAGTTGGATAACGAGTCGTGCAGCTCTGTCAGAGGAACTTTCAACTTCTACAACTTTATTCTTCAGTTTCTTGTTTATTATAAATCCAACACCACTAGTTCTGCCAGTATCTGTCCCACGATAGTAGAAGAGATGTCCACTTTTCAGTTCAATGAGATCTTCTCCTTTTCTCCTTACCTCACTCAGCCCGACGATGTCCCACTTGATCCTTTGTAGTTCCTCTTCCAATTCAAGAAGCCTTGAATCAGAAGATAGGGAGCGTCCGTTGTAGGTAGCCAAGGTCAGCATCAAATGGCAGCCTAGTCCGGTCCTCCGGGGATTCTTAGCACCCTCTGCCTTCATGTCGCACTGGCCGCTGCCTTGGCCAGGTACATTCCAGCTGCCGGAGACTGAGGGCCAAGATTTAAGTTGTAGAGTCATTTTGGAGGTGTTTGGCCATAACTCACCACGCTGGCCAAGCGGGTTGGTGAGTGTGGGATAGCATTTCCTCTGATCCCGATGGTATAGTTATACCGCTATTTGCGGTCGTCAGAGCCCCTTTAGTGGGAACAGGATGCACCACGAGAAGGCGGGGTTGACATTTGTCAAAGAGAGGCTGTGATGTTACGCATCACCTGACCTTACATCCCTTCTGATGTATTTGCATAAATGTATTTGCATGCATTTGCTTCTGATGTATTTGCCATAAAATCTAAGCTTCTAAAATATCGATTGAAAAAATTATTTTGTGGAATGATGCCACTCACATCGATAAACCTTTTCGGAATATTTTCTTGTTAAAATGTTCCACAGTTTCTCCGCCAGGGGACGTAGATGTATATCTTATTTTTTGTCGATATTTCTGCTTCTAATGCCCCGATTTGAAAAATTCTTTCTTTTTTGGATAGAGTTCCCGGTGTGACATGTTTTCGATACAATTTCAAAATTTTCATGTAAATCATAGACATTCCGCTAGAAAGCCGCAAAGGTAAATGGCGGTTTCCCCGATATTTCTTCTTCTAAAACTCCGATTGGAAAAATTCTTCCTGTGTCGCATACAGCTCCTGATGGGAAACGTTTTTCGTATATTTCCTAATATTTGGTAAAGAATGGTTTGGGCACCAGGAGGCATAAGTGTTAATTTCTGCTTTCGGTGTATTTGCAGCAAAATCTGAGCCCCTGAAAACTCGACTAAACATGTTTTTTTCTTGGACCGATACCACTCATATGGATAAACCTTTTGAGAATACTTTCTCTTAAAATAATGCATGGTTTTCCCGCTAAAGGCCGTAGATTCAACTCATAAGTCTCCAACCAGAGAGCGTAAGTTCATGATTCCGTTTACAGAAATATCTGTTGGCTTGAAAACCCGATTAAAAATCTTCTTTCTTCGGTCAGGTACTATTATTTTCCACACCGGTTCCATTGATTTTGAATAACTTTGACTAATTTAATTCTCGTCAGAACGGATTCAAAAGACGTGCTCATTACACCCGAAAATTTGGTGTCGTTTTTCTTGGGTTTTTTTATCAAGTTCTCCTTTGTAAAAAAAGTGAATTTCTACACATAATAACGAAACCTAATAGAGATAACGGTGATGAGCAGCTTTTATGGGCATCCCCGCTCAGAGTGGAACACATACAAACCGAACGCAGGCTACAAATAGGCGGACAACAGTGCACCGCAATCAACAAACATGGGTAAACGTAGTGATCTGAGCGACTATGATTGTGCAAGAACTTTCGGCAAAGACAGATGAGTAATCCTATCGCCCAAGTGATAAGAACCCTGCGGTTCTCAAGGACAACCATATCAAGGGTCTACCTCGAGAAAAAGACAGGAAAAGATAAGGAAGAAGACCACATGAGAGATGGGTGGATGAAATTCGAAATGAGGCTGGGAGTGACTCAATAAGGTGCTGGAAGGTGTTCACAAGTATATGGAGCCATGCTGACTGCAATGTACCTATGGAGCCATGGGTGGTCGAGGATCCATAGAGCAAACAGCACGATCGAGGTGGTCACACAGATGCTCAATTGGGTTTAGGTCTGGCGCATCACGGGGCCAGGGATCTGCTTTGAAGTCTTCATCGTGTTCTTCCGACCACTCTTGGTATTTCCAGCTGTGTGACACGTCGCATTGTCATGTGGAAGATCCCATCCGCCCCAGGGAAGACAATCAGCATGTATGTGTGTACGTGGTCTTCAAGAATGGATTCATAACGAATGCGGTCCATAGTGCCTTCTATAGGTATGAGTCGACCCAAGGAATGCCACGAAAGCATTCCCTAACCTTCACCAGCTTGTGTTCTTCCAGCAGTGGTTGAAGAGTGTTTGTTCTCCGATGTTTCTCGCCTTATACGCCAACGTCCATCCGTTCGATGAAGCAGAAAACGTGACTCATCTGAGAAGGCAATCCTTTGCCAATCAGCGGATGTCCAATTCCGATACTGCCGTGCAAATGTAAGCCTTTTCTGCCGATGCACCTTCGTTAGTTTAGGTGCAATTACCATCCGTCCGCATCGGAGCCCTAAACGCAGCACAGTTCGCTGAACTGTCGTTTTAGACACATTTCCGGTTTCCTCCTGGTTCATTCGGCCAGTGAGATGCTCCACTGTAGCGCGTCGATCGGCCCTCGCGCACCCTCGAAGCCGACGTTCACCTCTCACATCAATTGCACGTGGTGCTCCACAGTTTGCCCGTCGGTTATTCGCGGTGGTGCCACTTCTCCAATCACGATACACTTTAACCACAGCATCACGCTGTTTCAGAAATACTGCCACCCTTGTGTCGGAAGCCGATAATCATCCCTTTTTGCAAATGTAATAAATCGCTGCTTCGAGGGTATATAAGTATTGCTTACAGCATACTTTATATACCCTCGAAGTCAGCTCACGACACGTGCTTTCTTTCATTGACTACGCGCTGTTGACGTCAAAAGTAGGAGGGGGTCTCGACTGTGTGCGCATGTGCAGTTACTTTCATAGTCTTGCATGGTTGAAGATAATAAAAAAAGAATAATGATAGCAATTTTTATACAATCCTTTTAGATCTCTTAAAGCGCTTTATTCTTTTCTTTGTTTAATGCAGAAATTTGTGCTGAGCTTTGCCTTTCTTCCTCCCTGTTCCTCTCAACCCCCGGGACAAGACAGCGTGTGTCCATTTCTGCCGGAGGCATGGCCTCCATCCTGAGCCAGAGCTGTATTTAGACCGTGCAGCCATACAAGTTTTGCCAGAAACCAAGTTCCCTGGATTCTTACGTTCCGTGCGAACGTCCAGCGGCTAAAGACTTCCTGTCTGCTGGTTATGCCAATTATTAAGATTCTTTATTCAGTCTCGTGGGGTGCAGACAGGATGTCTTTATTTCGGATCTACCATTCTCTTATTCGGTTGAAGCTGGATTATGGTTGTATCGTGTATGGCTCGGCGCGTCGTTCCGTTCTCCGGCCTTTGGATACTGTTCATCATCAAGCGCTGTGTCTTTGTACGGGAGCATTTCGAACATCTCCGACTCCCAGCCTTTACGCTGACGCGAACGAACCATCTCTTGAATTTCGCCGTATGCAGCTGTCTGTTCAATTTTACTTGAAACTTCGATCTCTTCCAGATCATCCTTTGTGCGATGCAGTTTTTCATCCTCAGCATGCTCGTTTATTTGAGAACCGGCCCTCGTGCATTCCAAACTTCGATCTTCGTATGGCGGCCGTAGCTCGTGATGGAGGGCTCGACTTGTCACTTGTTGCAGCGACCAGGGGCTTTGGGGATCCTCCATGGCACCCCCTTGGTGTCATGGTTGATACCACCTTTTCGTCTTTCGACAAATCCTCAACCCCTGCGTCAGTGTAACAGCAGCTCTTCGCTGAGCACCGTTCCTCCAATTCTGATTACGTTCCAGTTTTCACCGACGGATCTAAGATGGGGGATGTTGTCGGGTCCGCCGTCGTCTTCGTAGATGATGTTTCTGTTGCGCGGATCCAAGCTGAGGCCACGGTGTTTTTGGTGGAGATGCATGTTGTGTATCTTGCTCTTCTCCATGTTCAGTCTAGTTCTCATCATCGTGTTATGGTCTATACGGATTCCTTAAGTGTTGTGACGTATATCCTAAATTAACTTTCCTTTTTAGTTTCTTTCCCTATGTAAGTCTTGAGTTTATTCTCAGTTATTCTTTACTCTTAACGTGATATCTTTTCTCTCAAACGAATACGTTTGGCAACACAATTGAGGTTGAATGCACGTGACGTATGCCTGATATAAGATAAGAACGAGAGATAAAAACGACGACTAAACCGTTGAAAGAGAGCGTTGTGTTTAGAGCTGTGTGGGGTGTTTAATATTGATATCGTTTTGTTATGGAAGTGCTACATCCTAAATAAAGCATCTTTTCCGTAAGTTTGACTTCTGCTGTTTACATGTTTCGTCTGGCCGTTAAGGTTTCATTTAGGAACTATTTCTTCGTATGGTGATGTTTTAAATTAACGTAGAAGTACGATAAGACTTCTACGTCATAGTGTCTCGCAGTCTTTGTCATCTGCTGATTGCCGTGATCATCCTCTTCTCTTGGATGTGAGACGGTTGCTTCGTCGTTTGGTCGAGGCCGGTTTTCAGGTTCAGTTTTGCTGGATTCCTGGACATGTTGGAATCTCGGGTAACGAGTGTGCTGATGCGGCTGCTAGATCTGCTTCCTCTTTGGTAGTCACACCCTTGCCACTGTTTCACCGGGATTTCCCCTTTCCTGTTCAGGATCATATCAAGCGAACATAGAAGGGTCTGTGGGACCAACAGGTGGAAAATAAACTGCATCGTGTTAAACCTGTTCCTGGAAACTGGAAATCCTCATATCGTCGGAACCGTATGGAGGAAGTGGTGCTTGCGCGTCTCCGCATTGGGCATCGTCGTTTCACTCACCGCTTTTTGCTGTGTGGCGACACTGCGCTGATGAGTGAGACGTGCAATTGCCGACTCACTGTCACTCATCTTCTGTGTAGTTGTGTTCGTTTTCGTGATGTGTGCGTTTTCACTTCTTTCATTCTCATTTGTTGACCGAGGACGCCGCTACGCTGCAGCGGCTCCCAGATGACCACTGCGATACTTTCGCTGTCTTTTCATTTTCTGCGCTTTCCAACCTTAGGTTGAAGAAGCGTATATGCTCCAGCTTTGTCCGTCTGTCTGTCCGCACGATAACTCGCGTAAATATGGTTCGATTTAAATGAAATTTTAGTATGTCGTAGGGGACCACCTGGGAATGAACCATACTGAAAATGGATGAAGTTAGGTCAAAGGTCAAGACATAAAAGCGGGATGCATTCCATTGCCCTTATGCGTCATAACGTGCGTAAAAATGGTTCGATTTTGATGAAATTTTAGTATGTCGTAGGGGACCACCTGGGAATGAACCATACTGAAAATGGATGAAGTTAGGTCAAAGGTCAGGACATAAAAGCGGGATGCATTCCATTGCCCTTATGCGTCATAACGTGCGTAAAAATGGTTCGATTTTGATGAAATTTCAGTATGTGGTAGGGGACGAACCCTATTGAAAATGGACGAAATGGGGTCAAAGGTTACGAACCCTATTGAAATGAACGGAATGGGGTCAAAGGTCATCCATTCCATCACCCTTATGCGTTATAACTTACGTAAAAATGCTTCGGTTGAGACAAAACTTTATCATCTTGTTAAGGAAGTATACTTTCCGGTTCTGTTGAATATCATCGAAATGGGGTCAAAGGTCAGAGCACAGGAGCGAGATTTATTCCTCAGTCATTATCCTCATAACTTGAGTAATGATTTCTGGTTTGTTGGAAAGCGTATCATAATCAATGCATTGCGTGATTTTACTAACTTGTTAAAACAAGTTGACTTTTTTAAAGGAATCTAGTTTTTAGCCCTTCCATCATTCTGATTTTTCACTTTTACTAAATTAGCCAGATTTTAGGCATTATACCGTGTTTCTAACACTGTTAATTTGTTTGTCTTGTGTTTGGCGCTCTTTGGTCACACGTGACCCTTGCGCCATAAAAACCTCCGAAATGGAGATTTTTCTCCAGCTTCAGACATGCTTCTTAACACCTAAGGCGTTTCCTCGCCCGCTCTCCCTGCGACCGCTCGCTTTCAATTCCTCGAGTCGACTGTCTCTGCTTCCCCCTTGTCCCTATGCAAAGTCACCCCCTTACTTCCACCAAAACGATGGGAAAACGCCGGCGTTGGCTTCACAAAACCTCAAGATTAAAAATTCAGTTCGCCGCATTGAAGTTAAGAAGGCAAAAGATCAAATGAGTTGGACAATACCAATGCGTTTATGAAACACAAAGACTCAGACCCAAAGATACCACAGACTGTCGTCTCTAAATAAACCGTGCTTCCGATGTTTCTATATTGCGGTGCCGAAGCAAAATTTTTTCAGGCATCGTGGAAACAGAGGAAATAGAGCACTAAAGCGAAATAAAAGTAGATTTAATATCTTTGCCTAAAATTCTAATATTAAATCTCCGTAACAGTATACATACATAACTATCAATCCAGTGTTGGATGAAGGTCTCCCCAAGTTTCTTCCACAACTGTCTGTGTTGAGCCTGCTTCCTCCATGTTACACTGACATTCTTTCATATTTCATCCACCCATCTCCCACGTGTTTTTCTGGGTCTTTTCCTGTCCCTTGGAATCCAGTCTAAAATTGCGGTTGCGCATTGGTGGTCCGTTCTCCTGGTAACATGCACAGCCCATTTCCATTTCACGGATTTTAGTCTGATCATAATGTCTTCCACTCTTGTCATTTTCCTTATCCACGAGTCCCTTTTCTTATCACTCAGCCGCCCCGGTGGCGCAGTGGTCTAAGGCGCTGGCCTCTGATCATTCGTCCGTCAGGGGTCCGGGTTCGAATCCCGGTGAGGCATGGATGTTGTGTTTGTCTTACGGCACTGGCTCTCTCCCTTCCCTGGAACCAGTGACCCTAAATTAGGGACGGGCGACTGCTTATAGCCCATTGAGTTGCTCACGGTGGTCGTTAAACCTCCAATCAATCAATGGATGTTGTGTTTGTCTTACGGCACTGGCTCTCTCCCTTCCCTGGAACCAGTGACCCTAAATTAGGGACGGGCGACTGCTTATAGCCCATTGAGTTGCTCACGGTGGTCGTTAAACCTCCAATCAATCAATGGATGTTGTGTTTGTCTTACGGCACTGGCTCTCTCCCTTCCCTGGAACCAGTGACCCTAAATTAGGGACGGGCGACTGCTTATAGCCCATTGAGTTGCTCACGGTGGTCGTTAAACCTCCAATCAATCAATGGATGTTGTGTTTGTCTTACGGCACTGGCTCTCTCCCTTCCCTGGAACCAGTGACCCTAAATTAGGGACGGGCGACTGCTTATAGCCCATTGAGTTGCTCACGGTGGTCGTTAAACCTCCAATCAATCAATGGATGTTGTGTTTGTCTTACGGCACTGACTCTCTCCCTTCCCTGGAACCAGTGACCCTAAATTAGGGACGGGCGACTGCTTATAGCCCATTGAGTTGCTCACGGAGGTCGTTAAACCTCCAATCAATCAATGGATGTTGTGTTTGTCTTACGGCACTGGCTCTCTCCCTTCCCTGGAACCAGTGACCCTAAATTAGGGACGGGCGACTGCTTATAGCCCATTGAGTTGCTCACGGTGGTCGTTAAACCTCCAATCAATCAATGGATGTTGTGTTTGTCTTACGGCACTGGCTCTCTCCCTTCCCTGGAACCAGTGACCCTAAATTAGGGACGGGCGACTGCTTATAGCCCATTGAGTTGCTCACGGTGGTCGTTAAACCTCCAATCAATCAATGGATGTTGTGTTTGTCTTACGGCACTGGCTCTCTCCCTTCCCTGGAACCAGTGACCCTAAATTAGGGACGGGCGACTGCTTATAGCCCATTGAGTTGCTCACGGTGGTCGTTAAACCTCCAATCAATCAATGGATGTTGTGTTTGTCTTACGGCACTGGCTCTCTCCCTTCCCTGGAACCAGTGACCCTAAATTAGGGACGGGCGACTGCTTATAGCCCATTGAGTTGCTCACGGTGGTCGTTAAACCTCCAATTAACAATAACAATAACAAATTTTCTTATCACTCCTAGTTACGTCAAATGAACATCTCTCCATGCTTTTTTCAGACATCTGAAGTCCTTGTATGGCCTTTTTATGTATAGTTAAGGTTGATCCGTAATTAGAAACAGGAGGGATGCAATGATTATAAACTTTTCATATTATCCATCTTTCCCGAAAGTGGTAAAGTAAATCTTTCGATGTAACGAAAATGGGTAACGCTGCGTCATTGTCAATACCATTGTTGAAATGTGATAGCTCCACACTATTAGAAATTGGAGTTCAACGTTGCACCAGAATATCGTGCAGCGTCTGACACTTACACCATGATCTGGTGCGATTGCACCATAAAGTGGTGCATGAAAACCTTTGACTTGCACCAAGTTTTCGTGCAAGTTACTAAATGCAGCAAGAGAGGCGATTCCTTGCACCATATTTTGGGGCAGTAAAGGAAACGGCGCATGCGTCTTCGTCATCCAGTCATCATCCGAAGGAGAGAGATGTTGTGTTGTGCCGCCATGTTGGGTTTGTAGTCACAGTGAGCGCGAATTCGGAAAATTTTAAAGAAGTGTTCACTCAAGTTAATAAGGCAAGTGATGAAAATATTTTTTGTAGCACATCTACAGTGAAGAGCAATTGAATTAGAGCAGCTGGCGTTATGCAAATGTGGCGCTGTGGGCGGCCCTGTAAACGGAAACGACATGACGTATGCAGCGATCCGAAAATATAAGGAGTGATGCGACGGGAATCAGTAAGAGTCGGACGCAGTACGGGTAAGACGAATGATCTAAGCGCATTTGATCGTGGGAAAATTGTCGGGGCCCGACGAATGGGTCACTCCATCTCGGAAGGCGTGCAGGCACTGGGATTTTCACGAGCCACTGTGTCACGGGTGCACCGTGAGTACATCGAATCCGGTAAAACCATCCCTGCAAGGACCAACTGCCGTGGATAACAGTGTATAAATGAGTGGGGTCATCGTCTGCTAGCTCGCATTGTAACAGCGGATAGACGGGCCACAGTGCAAGAAATCACTCGGCAATTTAACGCTGGTTGCACAAAAACGTGTAAGCAGCCACACCATCCAGAACCATCTCCTCGCTATGGGGTACAGAATTCATCGTCCCACGAGGGTACCGCTGCTGACCGCACATCACAGGGTGCAAAGATTAGCATGGGCGCTGGAACATCGTCACTGGACCCTAGACATGTGGAAAAATGTTGCAGGGACTGATGAGTCGAGATTCACGTTGGTACATGCGGATGGCAGGATACGAGTACGGCGCAAACCACATGAAGCGATGGATCCTTCTTGCCAGAAAGGTACTCTTCAAGCTGGTGAGGGTGGCATTCTCGTCTGGGGACTGTTTACGTGGACTGAAATGGGACCCCTGGTACGTGTGACATCGTCCGTCAAAGGTCAACGTTACAGGGATATCCTGGACGACCATTTGCTCCCGTTTGTGCGACTTCAACATCCCACTGGGGACCTCATCCTGCAACAAGACAATGTAGCTCCTGAATTGTATCCGAATGGTTGGATGAACACTCCACCGACGTGACCTCGCTTCCTTGGCCAGCTAGGTCACCTGACCTCAATCCCATCGAGCACATCTGGGGTGCCATCGAAAGAGATGTTCGAGGCTCTGACCCTCCTCTATCAAATCTTCGTGAACTGTGGAGCTTGTTGAGGGGTCGTGGATCCGTATGGCTTCCCAACGATTCCGGTGTATGGTCGAGTCCATGCCGAGACGAATCGCCGCCGTCATCAGGGCGAAAGGTGGTGCTACACGTTACTAGACAGATATCTCTAATTCAATTGCTCTTCAGTTAAACTGACAGTGAACTCCATCAAATCTTCGTGAACTGTGGGAGCTTGTTCAGGGGTCGTGGATCCGTATGGCTTCCCAACGCTTCCGGTGTCTTGTCGAGTCCACGCCGAGACGAATCGCCTCCGTCATCAGGGCGAAAGGTGGTGCTACACGTTACTAGACAGGTTTCTCTAATTCAGTTGCTCTTCAGTGCAGATTTATGAAAAAATTCGAACACGCACAACAATTAACCGAAAGATTCACTTTTTGCTTTAAGATATACATTTAGCTTTGCCTAAATAAATGCTTAGTTTCACTTTTAAAACACTGAATGTCCTGCAGATTGAAAGTGTTCCGCTCTTTGACTTCGGGTTGTAATACGATTGCTCTCCAATCGCCTTCTCTCTGCACTGCTGAGGAAAAGAGCGAGGCCACAGTGGGATTCCCCGTTGCGGATGTGGGAAAACAGTCACTTACCTAGGATCACGTGCACGACAGGCGCCAATGTTTATTCACAGCAGCCGCAGATCTGCCCTGTGTAAGAAGGTGACTTCTGCAGTGATTTATTTTAGTTTTGGACAAAGCAACTACACGTATTGTAAATCTTTTACTTGAAAAGTTAAAACTACACGGCTTTAGGTACCACCTTTACTTTTGTAGACAGTCTCCCTGACTTCATACCACCCCTCCCCCCCCTCCGTCCTCCCAACCACCACACGCATACACAGAGAAAAATGCATCCTTCCTCGTGTTCAAAATCCTGGGAAAATTAATCACAGAAAATTAATGAAGTTCAAGGAACTGAAACTGGCAGCAGCTTGTTAGATAAACGAAAAAGAAGCATCTTCTGTAGTTAGATATGGTCTGCTGCTGCGGGTGGCCTAGTGGGCAACGTTCGTGACTGCCACGGAAAGGACCTCGGGTTCGATCCCAGGCAGGTACGCACACTCGATCCACTAAATATCCGCAGTGCGTCGGATGGGCACGTAAAGCCGTCCGACCCCGAGTACTGGCCCCCCAGTAATAAATAAAGGCGTCTTCCTCCCCTTTCTATTTCGCTTCCGTGTGCCTTTCCTATCGGGCACTCTAGCCCAAATCTCCTAGCTTCCTATTTCTAAGGGTTGTTTAGGACCTGGGGTCTTAAACAACCCTTAGAAAATACTGCAGCTCTGAAGGGGTAGTTGCAAAAATGACTACGTCATCAGCAAAATGAAGGTAAGTTAGATAATCTCCATTAATCTTTATCCCCATGTTTTCCCAGTTCAGTGATTGAAAGACATTTTCCAATGTGGCATTAAAGAGCTTCGGAGATATGGTGTCACCTCGTCTCATTCCCTTCCCAATTTTTATGTGTGTTGTATTTTCAAACAGCCAAATCTTTGCACTTGCATTTTCATAGATGTTATTAATAATATTAATGTATGCATCTTCAATACCGCAGGATTTCAGAGCCATTGTAACTGCTGATGGTTTCACCGAATCAAAGGCTTTTTCATAATCGATAAAAGCCATGCACAATGGAAGTTCATATTCCCTCCCTCTTTCAATTAGTTTTCTGAGAACGTGGATATGATCTATTGTGCTGAAGCCACTCCTGAATCCAGCTTGTTCTCTTGATCGGGTGGGTGGTATTTATATATACTGTATATATATATGAGACAGATAATTTATTGAAAGAGCAAGGGAATATGAACTTCCATTGTGCATGGCTTTTATCGATTATGGAAAAGCCTTTGATTCGGTGAAACCATCAGCAGTTACAATGGCTCTGAAATCCTGCGGTATTGAAGATGCATACATTAATATTATTAATAACATCTATGAAAATGCAAGTGCAAAGATTCGGCTGTTTGAAAATACAACACACATAAAAATTGGAAAGGGAGTGAGACAAGGTGACACCATATCTCCGAAGCTCTTTAATGCCACATTGGAAAATGTCTTTCAATCACTGAACTGGGAAAACAAAGGGATAAAGATTAATGGAGATTATCTAACTCACCTTCGTTTTTCTGATGACGTAGTCATTTTTGCAACTACCCCATCAGAGCTGCAGAGTATGATCCAGGAACTTGCTGACAAGAGTAAAGAAGTGGGATTAAAAATGAACTTTCAGAAGACAAAAGTGATGTTCAATGCTTTTACAAGAAATGAAGATTTATCGATTGATGGAGAAAAGCTGGAGATAACAGACACGTACGTTTATCTTGGACAGCAGATATCAAGTGAGGGTCACATTGATGAAGAAATTAATCGGCGTACAAAACTTGCCTGGAGAGCTTTTGGAAGAAACAGCATAATTTTCAAGAGCAATATGCCATTATGTCTTAAAAGAAAAGTGTTTGATCAATGCATCCTTCCAGTGCTTACGTATGGTGCAGAGACGTGGACCTTAACTAAAAGAGACATACAAAGGCTGCAGACAACTCAAAGCAGCGTGGAGAGGTGCATACTTGGTGTAACCAGGAGAGATAAGAAGAGGAACTCATGGATCCGAAAAATGACAAGAGTGGAAGACATCATGATCAGAGTTAAATCTCTGAAATAACAATGGGCTGGACATACTGCCAGAAGGACAGACCATCGATGAACAGCCGAAATTTTAGATTGGATTCCAAGGGACAGGGAAAGACCCAGAAGAAGACCACATGGGAGATGGGGGGATGAAATTTCGAAAGTATGCGGGAGTAACATGGAGGAGACTGGCACAAGGCAGACCGTTGTGGAAGAAACTTGGGAAGACCTTCGTCCAGTAGTGGATTGATAATGGTTGAAATGATGATGATGATATATACTAACGTTATATCTAAGAAACCCTTAAATAATGGCATCTTCGCCCCCTTTTATGCCCGAAAAATCCCCTTCCTAGAGTAAACTTCTGGATCTGCTCCTGCATGTGTACCACGTTTGAGATCGTCTGCTAGAGTGTAAAGTACAGAACAAAATTTATGTCTGAATAAATAGAAAACAACTAGAAAAACTTTCAGGTTTTTAACGTGCTGATTTGGGGGGGGGGGAGGTCGGTGGGGGAGGGGATTTTTTGTTTCCTATAGTAGTTGGTATCGCACAAAATATCAACATGCATAAAAATAATAGGGGTGCCTCACCCCCTCGGTATCCGTACTTGAGAAGTGGCAAGTCCGCACGCTGTCTTTCATTTCTGTTTTGTTTTTCAGTTTTTGCACACTCTTATGTTTTGTATGCACCTCATTTTACATCAAGAACTTTAATGTCTTTCAATGAAATAAAAAAATCAAGTCTGATGTCTAAATAAACATTTCACCGATTATTACTGACTTGTTTTCTTTTGTGCAATTTATCAGTTCTTATGAAGTACCTCCTAATATTCCCTAATGAAAATTCCAGATGGCAATTTCTTGTTTCTAATGAAATTTAGCTTCAACAGATGGCAGCACTCTCTTGTTCATTTCCATTGAATATTTCCAAGGAAGGTAATACCCATGGTAGTTAGAATGCGAGAAGGTATGTGAATGAGTTCGCCCAAACCCCTCCGGCTTAGGGCGGAGCCATCGTTATACACTACCTACCAACAAGTAATTGGACACCTGTGATAGCAAAGGAAAATGAAGTTTATTCACCTCCAACAGTTGGTGGAGCCTCCATGAGCGGCGATTACAGCTGCGACCCTCCGGGGCATACTCTCAACCAGGCGTTGTACGACGGCTAGCGGTATTTTCTTCCACTCGGCTTGGAGAAGACAGGTCAGTTCCTTCACCGATTTCGGACGGTGGGGGCGCCCCTTAAGTCGACGCTCCAACTCGTCCCAGAGGTGCTCGATAGGGTTAACGTCCGGGGCCAGTCCATTCGATTAACCCCATTGTCACCATACCAAGCCATGGTGGACCTCGCAACATGACAGGTGGCATTGTCATCCTGAAAGTAACATGGGCCCACCCCGTAAAACTGCCACAACGTAGGAAGCACATGGTCACCCAAAATGGTGCAGTATGTCTCGGCGTTGAGTCTACCAGGAATTGCGACCAAGGGTCCCGTGCCATACCAGGAGAAACACCCCCATAGCATAATTCCACCGCCGCCGAATTTCACAGTTGGCACAATACATTCCGGCAGGAGGCGTTCTCCAGGCAGACGCCAAACCCAGACCCTGCCATCCGAACACTAGAGGGTGAACCTTGATTCGTCGCTCCAGAGAACCTGTTTCCACTATTCAACGGTCCATTGTTGACGTTCTTTGCACCACGTTAGCCGAGCAGCGCTATTGGACTTGGTAATCAAAGGCTTGTGGGCGGCAGCACGTCCATGATAACCGAGCAGATGGGCTTCCTTACGGATGGTATTCATCGAAAGAAAATTCCCGGATGCCTGTTGAAACTCCTCGCGGATGTGGCCCATCGATTTGGTACGGTTCTTCCGAATTTCTCTGGCCAGCACCCGTCGGTCTCTAACTCCCAGTTTTGTGGGTCTGCCGGGTCGGGGCACATTCCGACAGTCACCTTTCATCTTCCACTTGCCAATCACGTAGGCCACTGTCGATTTTGGGTACTTCAACTCGCTGGATATGTCATCGGCCATTTCTGTGATACCCGACGATTACTCCTGTAGGACAGCAGATATCGTCGATTGCAGGGGTGTCCAATTACTTGTTGGTAGATAGTGTAGTTAGGGCTCCAGGAATCAGTGACGTCAGTGGAACACTCTTGTCCAACGCTCCCTTTCCCCAGTGTAGACGTCCACTATGTATCGCGAACTCGTTTTCAGATCAAGGTAGTTATATTTATTTGTTTAATGAACGGATAATTTCACAATCATCCGTTACCAACTGATTTCAAGCACAGGCTGAAAATGCTATTGTTTGGATCAAAGCTTCCGCTGCTGGCAAATGGCAACGTTAAAAACAACAAAGCAGTGGCGGCTGGAACATAAGGGCAATCGGGGCGGTCGATTAGGGACCCTTCCCGGGTACTGGCCCCCTGTAATAAATAAGGGCGTCTTCCTCCCCCTTTTTACTTCGCTTCCGTGTAACTTTCCCATCGGGCACTCTAGCCCAAATTCCTAGCTTCCTGTTTCTAAGGGTTGTTTAAGACCTGGGGTCAGACACTCCCTTCCTAAAATCCTCTACATATGATCTGATCTGATCTGCTTAGAGCCCCGCACTTAAAGAGAAAAAAAAATCATTTGTTTGTTGAATTTTTTGGATTTTTTTTTTTTTTTGTAAGTTTTGGAGCGCGAGCTGCTTAAAAAGATTTTTATTAAAAAAATTGTCCCTTCCCCTTTTCGAATAAGTTATCGCCCTTCGCCGTACAGGTACTGACATTTTCAGATTTCAAGTGATTATTGTAACCACCTTAAAATTTTCCGCATTCATGAAATAGCAAATTAAAATTCATCATTTTGCTGATCCTACTTTTATACACTGACGGAAAAAAAAATCGCAACACCACGAAAAAATAGTTGTAGAGGAATGAAATGGCGGCAATACATTTGTATAGGTAACATATTTAATCGATTAAAGTTTCAAGATCACAGCTTATTGTAAGCGCGAGAAGAGCCATTTTAAATGTGAAATGCTGGTACATTAATAACCGCCAGAATGTTGAATGCAAGCACGCAAACGTTCATGCATTGTGTCGTACAGGTGCTGGATGTCAGTTTGTGGGATGGAGTTCCATGCCTGTTGCACTGGGTCGGTCAATACAGGGACGGTTAATGCTGGTTGGGGGTGACGCTGGAGTTGTTGTCCAATGATGTCCCATACGTGCTCGATTGGAGAAAGATCTGGTGATCTAGCAGGCCACGGCAACATGTCGACACTCTGTAGAGCATGTTGGGTTACAACAGCGGTATGCGGGCGAGCGTTATCCTGTTGGAAAACACCCCCTGGAATGCTGTTCATGAATGGCAGCACAACAGGTTGAATCACCAGACCGACGTACAACTGTGCCGTCAGGGTGCGTGGGATAACCACGAGAGTGCTCCTGCTGTCATAGGAAATTGCTCCCCAGTCCATAACTCCGGGTGTAGGTCCAGTGTGTCTCGGCCGCAGACAGGTTGGTTGCAGGCGCTCACCTGGCCTCCTTCTAACCAACACACGGCCATCACTGGCACCCAGGCAGAACCGGCTTTCATCAGAAAACACAACAGATCTCCACTCCGTCCTCCAATGAGCTCTAGCTTGACACCACTGACGTCGCAAACGGCAGTGGTTTGGAGTAAGTGGAATGCACGCTACAGGGCGTCTGGCTCGGAGCTGTCCTTCAAGTAACCGATTTGTAACAGTCCGTTGTGTCACTGTGGTGGCAACTGCAGCTCGAATTGCTGCCGCAGACGCGGTACGATGCGCCACGGCCATACGCCGTACACGGCGGTCTTCCCTCTCAGTAGTGCCACGTGGCCGGCCGGAACCCGGTCTTCTTGAGGCAGTACCTTCCCTTGACCACCGCTGCCAACAATCATGCACAGTGGCTACATTCCTGCCAAGTCATTCTGCAATATTGCGGAAAGAAAATCCACCTTCTCGTAGCCCTATTACACGACCCCGTTCAAACTCCGTGAGCTGTTGATAATGGCTTCTTCGTCTTCTTAAAGGCATTCTTGACTAACATCAACACCCTACGTCGAATCTCAACGATAACTAACGCTCGCGAACGTTACAGCGCGTATTTACAACAAACCTGCTTTGCATGTTCCGAAGGGCGCTACTAGCGCCACACGTATGCGCCGAGCGCGAAATTTGCATAGACGTCATCTTACAGATGTACTCTCACCGCCTACCAACTGTCGTTTATCTAACACAACCCCTTCTTGGTGTTGGGATTTTTTTTCCGTCAGTGTATATTCAACAATTTGTGTATAAATCAAATACTTAAATTTAATAAAATAAAGTAAAAATAAAAATCAACAACTGCAACATGTATATGAAAAATATATTTTTATGAATTTATTTTAAAAGAATCCTTAATATTTCCTACACAAAAATATTTGCTACGCATGTATCTTTTTATCATTTTGTGACGAAGTTTTTATAAAATTGACGATACAACCCCGACCGACCTCGACCTGGAAGAAAAATCGTGGACTTCAACACTTTTTACTTTTTCTCCCTGTGTCAGAATTTTGAAACAATATTACGGTTCGTATTTCTGTGAGATAATCATTATGTCTTTGGGACAGTTTTCGAGTGTGTCCTTTACGAACGACAATTCTTCACGTAACGATTTTATTTAAAAGTGAGATTTATTTTCTAGTGCCCATCACGAAATTTTGCTCCGGGCCCCAGAAAAGCTCCATCTGGCCCTGCGGTGAACACAATAATAATGAGGGCCAATTTAATTTTTTATTTAATGGTCCCATAACCCCACAGGAAAAAGTCTAGAGGGGGTTATGTCGGGCGATCGATGTGGCCATGGCATGGGACTCTCGCGGCTAATTCATCTGTGCGGAAATGGAGCATTGAGGAACTCACAAACCATTATTGACCAACGTGGTGTGGCACCGTCTTGTTGGAAAATAAGAGAAGGTTGGAGTGAATCCAACTGAGGTGCTACAAAAAGTTTCAGCATGTCCGGGTACACGTTACATGCTACAGTAGGCTGTATAAAAAGAAGGGTCCGATGATTCAATTTTTTATTTAATGGAAACACAAGACGAGGCAACAAGTTCGAACGCCTCTGAGAATGACAATGTGTCTATTAATACTTGCAATTTTGCTAATCCCGAAGTGGAAGAAGCCATACGCTATTTTGCTGGATGTTTAGCCTTTCGTCACAGGGATAAAGAATTGGAAACGTTTTCTTACTTAACGGAAAACCAAGACGTTAATTAGGTCCTGCAACCAGTTTCCCTACCTTTTCTGAAAACTCACTCCTGTGCGATTTTCCTGCATGACAACACTTGTCCTCATACTGCTGCTGTCTCGAAAGCTTGCCTTCAAGGCACTGACGTTCTGCCATGGCCAGCCGCATCGCCAGACCTATTGCCGATTGAAAACGTGGGGGGTTTCATTGGACGCGCTTTCCACATTCCATCCCTGCCGCACAATCTGCAAAAACTGCGTTAGAAGATTCAAGCTGCATGGGATGGCTTATCGCAAGACACCATGAGGAACATGTACAACTCCATGCCGAGACGTCTGGCATGCTGTGTGAGGAAACATGGCTGCCTGACGCCATACTGATGTGAGAGACACTACTCACTGGTGTGTAGCTCAATAAATATTGTCCATATCAGTGTCATTGTTTAATCAATTATTAATTTTACCTTCCTCCAGACACGTCCTTCTGCGTGTAACTATTTTTTTGACGGTGAGTGTGTATCATGTTTCCTTTTCTATATTTCCTCTTTTAACTATTCGATTTGAAAATGTCTTTGTGTCTGATACCTTCCCTTTGCTATGAGAAACGTTTTGTGCGCCATTTCTTCCTTTTCGTAGAATGCGTTTTGGCCGCTTTTGAAACTAAGGTGATGCTTCCTTCTATTTGCTTCATCGATTGTAAAAACCGATTGATCGTTTTCTTAACCAGTTCCATTTACTTTAAATATCTTTAATAAATTTAATTCGCGTCAGAACGGATTCAAAAGACGTGCTTTCTTAACCAGTTCCTTTGACTTTAAATGCTTTCTTAACCAGTTCCATTTACTTTAAATATCTTTAATAAAGTTAATTCGCGTCAGAACGGATTCAAAAGACGTGCTTTCTTAACCAGTTCCATTGACTTTAAATGCTTTCTTAACCAGTTCCATTTACTTTAAATATCTTTAATAAATTTAATTCGCGTCAGAACGGATTCAAAAGACGTGCTTTCTTAACCAGTTCCTTTGACTTTAAATGCTTTCTTAACCAGTTCCATTTACTTTAAATATCTTTAATAAAGTTAATTCGCGTCAGAACGGATTCAAAAGACGTGCTTTCTTAACCAGTTCCATTGACTTTAAATGCTTTCTTAACCAGTTCCATTTACTTTAAATATCTTTAATAAATTTAATTCGCGTCAGAACGGATTCAAAAGACGTGCTTTCTTAACCAGTTCCTTTGACTTTAAATGCTTTCTTAACCAGTTCCTTTGACTTTAAATGCTTTCTTAACCAGTTCCTTTGACTTTAAATGCTTTCTTAACCAGTTCCTTTGACTTTAAATGCTTTCTTAACCAGTTCCATTTACTTTAAATATCTTGAATAAAGTTAATTCGCGTCAGAACGGATTCAAAAGACGTGCTTTCTTAACCAGTTCCATTGACTTTAAATGCTTTCTTAACCAGTTCCATTTACTTTAAATATCTTTAATAAATTTAATTCGCGTCAGAACGGATTCAAAAGACGTGCTTTCTTAACCAGTTCCTTTGACTTTAAATGCTTTCTTAACCAGTTCCATTTACTTTAAATATCTTTAATAAAGTTAATTCGCGTCAGAACGGATTCAAAAGACGTGCTTTCTTAACCAGTTCCTTTGACTTTAAATGCTTTCTTAACCAGTTCCATTTACTTTAAATATCTTGAATAAATTTAATTCGCGTCAGAACGGATTCAAATGACGTGCTTTCTTAACCAGTTCCTTTGACTTTAAATGCTTTCTTAACCAGTTCCATTTACTTTAAATATCTTTAATAAATTTAATTCGCGTCAGAACGGATACAAAAGACGTGCTTTCTTAACCAGTTCCTTTGACTTTAAATCCTTTCTTAACCAGTTCCATTTACTTTAAATATCTTTAATAAATTTAATTCGCGTCAGAACGGATTCAAATGACGTGCTTTCTTAACCAGTTCCTTTGACTTTAAATGCTTTCTTAACCAGTTCCTTTGACTTTAAATGCTTTCTTAACCAGTTCCTTTGACTTTAAATGCTTTCTTAACCAGTTCCTTTGACTTTAAATGCTTTCTTAACCAGTTCCATTTACTTTAAATATCTTTAATAAATTTAATTCGCGTCAGAACGGATTCAAAAGACGTGCTTTCTTAACCAGTTCCTTTGACTTTAAATGCTTTCTTAACCAGTTCCATTTACTTTAAATATCTTTAATAAATTTAATTCGCGTCAGAACGGATTCAAATGACGTGCTTTCTTAACCAGTTCCTTTGACTTTAAATGCTTTCTTAACCAGTTCCTTTGACTTTAAATGCTTTCTTAACCAGTTCCTTTGACTTTAAATGCTTTCTTAACCAGTTCCTTTGACTTTAAATGCTTTCTTAACCAGTTCCATTTACTTTAAATATCTTTAATAAATTTAATTCGCGTCAGAACGGATTCAAAAGACGTGCTTTCTTAACCAGTTCCTTTGACTTTAAATGCTTTCTTAACCAGTTCCTTTGACTTTAAATGCTTTCTTAACCAGTTCCATTTACTTTAAATATCTTTAATAAATTTAATTCGCGTCAGAACGGATTCAAATGACGTGCTTTCTTAACCAGTTCCTTTGACTCTAAATGCTTTCTTAACCAGTTCCTTTGACTTTAAATGCTTTCTTAACCAGTTCCTTTGACTTTAAATGCTTTCTTAACCAGTTCCTTTGACTTTAAATGCTTTCTTAACCAGTTCCTTTGACTTTAAATGCTTTCTTAACCAGTTCCATTTACTTTAAATATCTTTAATAAATTTAATTCGCGTCAGAACGGATTCAAAAGACGTGCTTTCTTAACCAGTTCCATTGACTTTAAATGCTTTCTTAACCAGTTCCATTTACTTTAAATATCTTTAATAAATTTAATTCGCGTCAGAACGGATTCAAAAGACGTGCTTTCTTAACCAGTTCCTTTGACTTTAAATGCTTTCTTAACCAGTTCCATTTACTTTAAATATCTTTAATAAAGTTAATTCGCGTCAGAACGGATTCAAAAGACGTGCTTTCTTAACCAGTTCCTTTGACTTTAAATGCTTTCTTAACCAGTTCCATTTACTTTAAATATCTTGAATAAATTTAATTCGCGTCAGAACGGATTCAAATGACGTGCTTTCTTAACCAGTTCCTTTGACTTTAAATGCTTTCTTAACCAGTTCCATTTACTTTAAATATCTTTAATAAATTTAATTCGCGTCAGAACGGATACAAAAGACGTGCTTTCTTAACCAGTTCCTTTGACTTTAAATCCTTTCTTAACCAGTTCCATTTACTTTAAATATCTTTAATAAATTTAATTCGCGTCAGAACGGATTCAAATGACGTGCTTTCTTAACCAGTTCCTTTGACTTTAAATGCTTTCTTAACCAGTTCCTTTGACTTTAAATGCTTTCTTAACCAGTTCCTTTGACTTTAAATGCTTTCTTAACCAGTTCCTTTGACTTTAAATGCTTTCTTAACCAGTTCCATTTACTTTAAATATCTTTAATAAATTTAATTCGCGTCAGAACGGATTCAAAAGACGTGCTTTCTTAACCAGTTCCTTTGACTTTAAATGCTTTCTTAACCAGTTCCATTTACTTTAAATATCTTTAATAAATTTAATTCGCGTCAGAACGGATTCAAATGACGTGCTTTCTTAACCAGTTCCTTTGACTTTAAATGCTTTCTTAACCAGTTCCTTTGACTTTAAATGCTTTCTTAACCAGTTCCTTTGACTTTAAATGCTTTCTTAACCAGTTCCATTTACTTTAAATATCTTTAATAAATTTAATTCGCGTCAGAACGGATTCAAAAGACGTGCTTTCTTAACCAGTTCCTTTGACTTTAAATGCTTTCTTAACCAGTTCCTTTGACTTTAAATGCTTTCTTAACCAGTTCCATTTACTTTAAATATCTTTAATAAATTTAATTCGCGTCAGAACGGATTCAAATGACGTGCTTTCTTAACCAGTTCCTTTGACTTTAAATGCTTTCTTAACCAGTTCCTTTGACTTTAAATGCTTTCTTAACCAGTTCCTTTGACTTTAAATGCTTTCTTAACCAGTTCCTTTGACTTTAAATGCTTTCTTAACCAGTTCCATTTACTTTAAATATCTTTAATAAATTTAATTCGCGTCAGAACGGATTCAAAAGACGTGCTTTCTTAACCAGTTCCTTTGACTTTAAATGCTTTCTTAACCAGTTCCATTTACTTTAAATATCTTTAATAAATTTAATTCGCGTCAGAACGGATTCAAATGACGTGCTTTCTTAACCAGTTCCTTTGACTTTAAATGCTTTCTTAACCAGTTCCATTTACTTTAAATATCTTTAATAAATTTAATTCGCATCAGAACGGATTCAAAAGACGTGCTTTCTTAACCAGTTCCTTTGACTTTAAATGCTTTCTTAACCAGTTCCATTTACTTTAAATATCTTTAATAAAGTTAATTCGCGTCAGAACGGATTCAAAAGACGTGCTTTCTTAACCAGTTCCTTTGACTTTAAATGCTTTCTTAACCAGTTCCATTTACTTTAAATATCTTGAATAAATTTAATTCGCGTCAGAACGGATTCAAAAGACGTGCTTTCTTAACCAGTTCCTTTGACTTTAAATGCTTTCTTAACCAGTTCCATTTACTTTAAATATCTTTAATAAATTTAATTCGCGTCAGAACGGATTCAAAAGACGTGCTTTCTTAACCAGTTCCATTGACTTTAAATGCTTTCTTAACCAGTTCCATTGACTTTCTTAACCAGTCCGATTGACTTTAAATATCTTTAATAAATTTAATTCGCGTCAGAACGGATTCAAAAGACGTGCTTTCTTAACCAGTTCCTTTGACTTTAAATGCTTTCTTAACCAGTTCCATTGACTTTCTTAACCAGTTCCATTGACTTTCTTAACCAGTCCGATTGACTTTAAATATCTTTAATAAATTTAATTCGCGTCAGAACGGATTCAAAAGACGTGCTTTCTTAACCAGTTCCATTGACTTTAAATGCTTTCTTAACCAGTTCCATTGACTTTCTTAACCAGTCCGATTGACTTTAAATATCTTTAATAAATTTAATTCGCGTCAGAACGGATTCAAAAGACGTGCTTTCTTAACCAGTTCCTTTGACTTTAAATGCTTTCTTAACCAGTTCCATTGACTTTCTTAACCAGTTCCATTGACTTTCTTAACCAGTCCGATTGACTTTAAATATCTTTAATAAATTTAATTCGCGTCAGAACGGATTCAAAAGACGTGCTTTCTTAACCAGTTCCATTGACTTTAAATGCTTTCTTAACCAGTTCCATTGACTTTCTTAATCAGTTCCATTGACTTTCTTAACCAGTCCGATTGACTTTAAATATCTTTAATAAATTTAATTCGCGTCAGAACGGATTTAAAAGACGTGCTTTCTTAACCAGTTCCTTTGACTTTAAATGCTTTCTTAACCAGTTCCATTTACTTTAAATATCTTTAATAAATTTAATTCGCGTCAGAACGGATTCAAATGACGTGCTTTCTTAACCAGTTCCTTTGACTTTAAATGCTTTCTTAACCAGTTCCATTTACTTTAAATATCTTTAATAAATTTAATTCGCATCAGAACGGATTCAAAAGACGTGCTTTCTTAACCAGTTCCTTTGACTTTAAATGCTTTCTTAACCAGTTCCATTTACTTTAAATATCTTTAATAAAGTTAATTCGCGTCAGAACGGATTCAAAAGACGTGCTTTCTTAACCAGTTCCTTTGACTTTAAATGCTTTCTTAACCAGTTCCATTTACTTTAAATATCTTGAATAAATTTAATTCGCGTCAGAACGGATTCAAAAGACGTGCTTTCTTAACCAGTTCCTTTGACTTTAAATGCTTTCTTAACCAGTTCCATTTACTTTAAATATCTTTAATAAATTTAATTCGCGTCAGAACGGATTCAAAAGACGTGCTTTCTTAACCAGTTCCTTTGACTTTAAATGCTTTCTTAACCAGTTCCATTTACTTTAAATATCTTTAATAAATTTAATTCGCGTCAGAACGGATTCAAATGACGTGCTTTCTTAACCAGTTCCTTTGACTTTAAATGCTTTCTTAACCAGTTCCATTTACTTTAAATATCTTTAATAAATTTAATTCGCATCAGAACGGATTCAAAAGACGTGCTTTCTTAACCAGTTCCTTTGACTTTAAATGCTTTCTTAACCAGTTCCATTTACTTTAAATATCTTTAATAAAGTTAATTCGCGTCAGAACGGATTCAAAAGACGTGCTTTCTTAACCAGTTCCTTTGACTTTAAATGCTTTCTTAACCAGTTCCATTTACTTTAAATATCTTGAATAAATTTAATTCGCGTCAGAACGGATTCAAAAGACGTGCTTTCTTAACCAGTTCCTTTGACTTTAAATGCTTTCTTAACCAGTTCCATTTACTTTAAATATCTTTAATAAATTTAATTCGCGTCAGAACGGATTCAAAAGACGTGCTTTCTTAACCAGTTCCATTGACTTTAAATGCTTTCTTAACCAGTTCCATTGACTTTCTTAACCAGTCCGATTGACTTTAAATATCTTTAATAAATTTAATTCGCGTCAGAACGGATTCAAAAGACGTGCTTTCTTAACCAGTTCCATTGACTTTAAATGCTTTCTTAACCAGTTCCATTGACTTTCTTAACCAGTCCGATTGACTTTAAATATCTTTAATAAATTTAATTCGCGTCAGAACGGATTCAAAAGACGTGCTTTCTTAACCAGTTCCTTTGACTTTAAATGCTTTCTTAACCAGTTCCATTGACTTTCTTAACCAGTTCCATTGACTTTCTTAACCAGTCCGATTGACTTTAAATATCTTTAATAAATTTAATTCGCGTCAGAACGGATTCAAAAGACGTGCTTTCTTAACCAGTTCCATTGACTTTAAATGCTTTCTTAACCAGTTCCATTGACTTTCTTAATCAGTTCCATTGACTTTCTTAACCAGTCCGATTGACTTTAAATATCTTTAATAAATTTAATTCGCGTCAGAACGGATTTAAAAGACGTGCTTTCTTAACCAGTTCCTTTGACTTTAAATGCTTTCTTAACCAGTTCCATTTACTTTAAATATCTTTAATAAATTTAATTCGCGTCAGAACGGATTCAAATGACGTGCTTTCTTAACCAGTTCCTTTGACTTTAAATGCTTTCTTAACCAGTTCCATTTACTTTAAATATCTTTAATAAATTTAATTCGCATCAGAACGGATTCAAAAGACGTGCTTTCTTAACCAGTTCCTTTGACTTTAAATGCTTTCTTAACCAGTTCCATTTACTTTAAATATCTTTAATAAAGTTAATTCGCGTCAGAACGGATTCAAAAGACGTGCTTTCTTAACCAGTTCCTTTGACTTTAAATGCTTTCTTAACCAGTTCCATTTACTTTAAATATCTTGAATAAATTTAATTCGCGTCAGAACGGATTCAAAAGACGTGCTTTCTTAACCAGTTCCTTTGACTTTAAATGCTTTCTTAACCAGTTCCATTTACTTTAAATATCTTTAATAAATTTAATTCGCGTCAGAACGGATTCAAAAGACGTGCTTTCTTAACCAGTTCCTTTGACTTTAAATGCTTTCTTAACCAGTTCCATTTACTTTAAATATCTTTAATAAATTTAATTCGCGTCAGAACGGATTCAAATGACGTGCTTTCTTAACCAGTTCCTTTGACTTTAAATGCTTTCTTAACCAGTTCCATTTACTTTAAATATCTTTAATAAATTTAATTCGCATCAGAACGGATTCAAAAGACGTGCTTTCTTAACCAGTTCCTTTGACTTTAAATGCTTTCTTAACCAGTTCCATTTACTTTAAATATCTTTAATAAAGTTAATTCGCGTCAGAACGGATTCAAAAGACGTGCTTTCTTAACCAGTTCCTTTGACTTTAAATGCTTTCTTAACCAGTTCCATTTACTTTAAATATCTTGAATAAATTTAATTCGCGTCAGAACGGATTCAAAAGACGTGCTTTCTTAACCAGTTCCTTTGACTTTAAATGCTTTCTTAACCAGTTCCATTTACTTTAAATATCTTTAATAAATTTAATTCGCGTCAGAACGGATTCAAAAGACGTGCTTTCTTAACCAGTTCCATTGACTTTAAATGCTTTCTTAACCAGTTCCATTGACTTTCTTAACCAGTCCGATTGACTTTAAATATCTTTAATAAATTTAATTCGCGTCAGAACGGATTCAAAAGACGTGCTTTCTTAACCAGTTCCTTTGACTTTAAATGCTTTCTTAACCAGTTCCATTGACTTTCTTAACCAGTTCCATTGACTTTCTTAACCAGTCCGATTGACTTTAAATATCTTTAATAAATTTAATTCGCGTCAGAACGGATTCAAAAGACGTGCTTTCTTAACCAGTTCCATTGACTTTAAATGCTTTCTTAACCAGTTCCATTGACTTTCTTAACCAGTCCGATTGACTTTAAATATCTTTAATAAATTTAATTCGCGTCAGAACGGATTCAAAAGACGTGCTTTCTTAACCAGTTCCTTTGACTTTAAATGCTTTCTTAACCAGTTCCTTTGACTTTAAATGCTTTCTTAACCAGTTCCATTGACTTTCTTAACCAGTTCCATTGACTTTCTTAACCAGTCCGATTGACTTTAAATATCTTTAATAAATTTAATTCGCGTCAGAACGGATTCAAAAGACGTGCTTTCTTAACCAGTTCCATTGACTTTAAATGCTTTCTTAACCAGTTCCATTGACTTTCTTAACCAGTTCCATTGACTTTCTTAACCAGTCCGATTGACTTTAAATATCTTTAATAAATTTAATTCGCGTCAGAACGGATTTAAAAGACGTGCTTTCTTAACCAGTTCCTTTGACTTTAAATGCTTTCTTAACCAGTTCCATTTACTTTAAATATCTTGAATAAATTTAATTCGCGTCAGAACGGATTCAAAAGACGTGCTTTCTTAACCAGTTCCATTGACTTTAAATGCTTTCTTAACCAGTCCGATTGACTTTAAATATCTTTGATAAATTTAATTCGCGTCAGAACGGATTCAAAAGACGTGCTTTCTTAACCAGTTCCATTGACTTTAAATGCTTTCTTAACCAGTTCCATTGACTTTAAATGCTTTCTTAACCAGTTCCATTGACTTTCTTAACCAGTTCCATTGACTTTCTTAACCAGTCCGATTGACTTTAAATATCTTTAATAAATTTAATTCGCGTCACAACGGATTCAAAAGACGTGCTCATTATACCCGAAAATTAGGTGTCATGTTTCTTGTTTTCAGTGGCGTATATTCGAGACCAGCTAGGGTAACTGCGAAACCTATACAATACACGAATAAAAGTCAAGTAAATATACACAAATAAAAGCCAATTACCAACGGTATTATGATATATCGACGCTTTTGCTGCGAAAAGAACACGTGCGGATTCGCTTCTTTTGACTAAGAGAATCAGTGAGGCAAGTGAAGACCAACGGGTCTCCTATGGTGTCATCGTATCGCTAACAGCTCTACGAGTCAGTCTTCGCTGTTCTGATCCGAAGACCTTCGATACGATGGCCAGCTAGCGTTTCCATGACAACATGAAGGAGCAGGTGAAGAGGGAATGCTTTGGCAACGGTTCGCTCACAAAAGAGAAGACTTGGACGGCATTTGTCAATCGCATGCTCCCACCGGTAACAGTATGTGTTTCACGAGAGTTGTTTCAGTTTGTGTGAAGTGTCAATGAATTAAAATCAGTGATACTGTGTCTTAGATTCTTGGCTTTGTTGGATTCGAACTGTTTTGATAAACTTTGTGAAAGCTTACCTGAACATCTACAGTCAGAACTTAAAAATCTCTATGCTTCAAATTTTGATACAGCTCGACTAAAAAATGAACTAAAGGTGTTTGATTCCCTTGATGAATACAAAAAGAAATCAGTAAGAGACATTACTTGTTACATAAAGATGAATAAATTGTTGGACATTGTGTTCAGTGAGGTGCACAAATGAGCAGACCAAATATTAAAGTTTCCATCAACAAATGCAACTGCCGAAAGAAGTTTTTCTGCAATAAAAAGAGTCAAGATATATCTTAGAGCCACACAAGGACATCGGCATTTCAGCAACTTGGGTGTTTTGTCAATAGAGGAAAACATTCTTTTTAAATATGGAAAAGCACTCGGAAGAAACCTGTTATGAAAACGTAACACTCAAGTCCACGCGGAAGGGAAGAAGAATGGAGTTCACGTACAAAGAAAGTATTCAGAAGAAGAATGGAGTTCATGTGCAAATAGGTGTTCAAATCCTAATCCTTATAATCATTTGGTATCATGTTAGCAATAGCATGTACCAAAAATTTAGAAAAAAGTTACTTCTCTTTCGACGTTAATAAGTGAGTCATGGAAAAATTATCATCGGCCACCACCGGGTATCGAACCCAGGGTCTTCCAGTTACGCGCCAGGCATGCTACCACTGCACCACACCGGCCTCGAATTATCCAGACTCACATGTGATTAACTGCCAAACCACATGGCAGGTTGCTTCTTGGAGCCCCACGCAATGCTGGGGATTCAGCGAAGATGGAAAGCAGCAACTGAACAAATAAGTAGGAGGCTAATGAATAATTAATACACACAATTAACGTGGATTAGGAATATCAAGCAGAAGTCATCGCTCTTTTCACGTTTATAAGTGAGTCATGAAAATTCTCATCGGTCACCACCGGGAATCGAACCCAGGGTCTGCCAGTTACGGTGGCGTGTAGCTGGCAGACCCTGGGCTCGATTCCCGGTGGTGACCGATGAGAATTTTTTCATGACTCACTTATAAACGTGAAAAGAGCGATGACTTCTGCTTGATATTCCTAATCCACGTCAATTGTGTGTACTAAAAGTTACTTCTATTAACTTCTTTCTTTTTTTTTTTCTTTTTCCCAAAAAGTGTACTGCAAGCAAATGAATTATCGAGAGACATTACCTGTGACTATTCCAAAGTAAAACAATAAGTAAAACAATAAACTGTGATACCACAAAGTGGGCAAGCCCATTTAATGAGAAAACTATTTACAAAAGTTGAAAGACCACAACACAAAGAAAAATCTTATTTACAACAGGTATAGGAAAGCAGCAGCTGCTCCTCCCAAATTTCTTCTTCGATGCAACGCCGTAGATATGTTACAAAGCTGTTAGATAGGTAGAAATATAATATATTCCTCTTATTTACATATTGTACGTTGGCAACAATGACAGCTTTGATAGCTCATCTCCGATTCTTCTTACCTTCGACCACCAATTCCTTGTAAGAAACCTCCAAATCGACCACCGAGGGAGCTAGGGAAGAAAACAAGATGTTAAAATCTTTGAAAAACTTAACATGATTTGTATACGTACATATCACTAAGCTGTTTTCTGAGATTCAGAGGTTAGCTTCACAGAGAAATACAAACTACCAGATAATTTTTACTTACTATTGCCGTATCAAACTTCTCCATTTACAGCGATCTTGACATACAACTCGGGAGTCACTGACATCCATCACACGCCATACACAAGATATTCTATACGTCATACTCATAATATTATTCTCATGCATCCTGGATCTGATCCTTCCTTGGCCTTCCTCTGCCTTTCCTTCCTGACATTTAGTCTAAAAAGATTTTCTTAGTAAGCATCTAATCGCTCATTCTTTCAAAATGGCCAAACCACCTAGGAATAATGCTCCAAATACGTGGCGTCAGTAAATAAATAAATGCATCGCTCTTTCCACGTTCCAGGAACACATAGCAACCGAAAAATTGTTTTTCAGCCGCAGCCGTGGAAATGAACCACGGAACTCTCGATATCTAGCCGAGCGCGGTAACTTTACACCACGGTGGCCAACAATCCACGGTGCTATGTGTATTTTTAAGCTTGGATCTCGCCTTGGATCTAGCCCACCTTGGATCTCGCCCTTTGGATTTAACTGCTATAATACACTGCTGGAAAATTGCTAAGGACGGATCATAAACGGCTATATAGCGCATAAAAAAGTAAGTGTGGTTGGATGCCAAGTGAAATAAAATAATGTCAGAATTCCAGGACATTACAAGAAAGACAATTTATTGTGCTCTGAAATCCAGAAGGCTTTGGAACGTGTTCAAGGGACAAACAGGCCATTTTGTGCAGAATACGTAAACGTGAAAAAAATGCAATTACCGTCCGCAGGCGTTCCGGCGTAAGATGTCAATACGGGATATGGCCACCATGGAGGGCGATGCAAGATTCCACACGTCGTGTCATGCTTTGCACAACATTATCAAGCAGCTGTTGGGGTAATTTATCCCATTCCTCTGTCAGTGCACGGATGAGGGTCTCCTTGTTTATTGGAGGGCATTGGCGACCAGCAAGACTCCTCCCCAAAGCATCCCACACATTTTCAATGGGATTCAGATCTGGAGAACGTGCTGGCCATACGAGGCGTTGAATATCCTCGCTCTCAAGACACTCCTGGACCTCGACTGTTCGATGACATGTTGCGTTGTCGTCCATGAAAATGAATCTATCACCGACAGCACCACGGAACATGCGAACATGAGGTAGCAGAACATCATTAATGTATCGTTGGCCAGTCATAGTCCCAGTTGGAAGCACATAGAGGGACGTACGGCCATTGATCATGATGCCAGCCGATACCATGACACTACATGTCGGATATCGGTCCCTTTCCTGTATGTTTGCTGAACAATATATGCAGTACCACTATCACGCCAGATCAGTTGTCGTCGACAATCAGACGATAGACTGTATCTACTCTCATCTGAGAAGAGGACAGCAGACCAGTCGTTATCAGTCCAATTGCGATGTTGATGGCACCATTGCAAACGGGCGGTACGGTGACGTCTGGATAATGGGACGCACACAACAGGACGGCGGGCGTATAGTCCTCCTTCATGCAAACGTCTGGCGACAGTTTTTCGGGAGATCCGCTTGCCAGTAGCAGCCATAAACTGATTTGCTACCTCACTAGCTGTGCTGCGCCGGTGTCTTTTTGTTGATAGCACTATGTACCGATCTTCTGCAGGTGTCGTACTGCAAACACGACCTCCCCGTGACGTTTGCTACACTCTCGATTTGTTTGAAATGATTTCCAAAGCCTTGAAACAACACTGTGGCTGACGTCGAACTCCCTGGCAACATCTGTTATTTTTCGCCCTTCTTCAATCTTGCCAATAATACGGCCATGCGTAAAATCATCTAGGTGATGTAGGGAAGACATACTGAAAAATGCAAGTTCGTCAATTGATTCTTTCCCTTTCAACTTTGCGTTTCAACAACAACGGTCAATGCGCGTCAAATCCTTTATATCTCTTATCAGCGCTATGACGTCACGAACAAGTTCGGCAATCCAAAATTTGCATACGCACAACATGTCTGACTGTATCCCGCACTTATGCTAATTTCCACATTTTCCTGCCTTCTATTTTATGATTGCTATCGTTGCTATTGTCATCCGTCTTTAGCAATTGTCCGGCAGTGTATATATAGCCAGTGTCGTTAATACCCACCAGATGCATACGTCTCAGTAGCTGAGCCCATCTTATGGATTTATCATGTCAGAAGCTGATTTAAAAATACACATAGCACCGTGGATTGTTGGCCACCGTGGTGTAAAGTTAACGCGCTCGGCTAGATATCGAAAGATCCGTCGTTCATTTCCACGGCGGCGGCTGAAAAACAATTTTTCGGTTGCTATGTATTTCTGGAACGTGGAAAGAGCGATGCATTTATTTATTCACCTAAGAATATTAGTCTCCACCTTGCTAACAACATTTTGCTTCACATCACACAACTGCAACACATCTTCATTCCTCACACAATCAGATCGTGTCTTGCCACAAACCCCACGTAAGTAACGCATTTCTCCAGCACACAAACCAAATCTATGCTTCTTCTGCAGTACCCAGGTTTCACTGCCATACATCAGAGTAGGAACAATTACACTTTCATACACAGCCATGCGGGACTCTCTAGAGAACCCATCATTCCTGCGAAAACCTCCCAGAGCAGCCATGACTTCCAATGACGAATTTACTCGCCTACTAATTTCACCATCCAATTTGTTCTCACTGTCAAACATGCTTCCTAAATACATAAACTCGTTCCCCTGGTCAATCTCTGTGTCATTTAGACTTTTTACTGTAAGGGCGAAAAATAATAATGAGATGCATATCAATTACGATATGATCAAGTGATAATTTATATATATAAAAACAAGAAGAAAAAAGAGGCTATGTCACGTGCAGAGTGACGACAAAATGTCCCCCGAGAAAAATGTTTCTTTTACTCAGCAAAAACCTTTATTTCATTAACTGTGTGTATATACAATGCCCAAGGTTAGAAGGGCGCCAGCCTGTTTGGGAGGGCTGAATACGTCCTTTATGCGAAAGAATGTTAGTATTGTTGTGTGTTTTGTTCTGCTTGTATAGAGTCTGGTTTCCACGTGCAGAAGTCCGTTAGAAGGAATGTGAAATATGCGGTCGTCTGGCACGGAGACAATAAGCGAGGGCGAGCGAGTTCCAAGAAGCAGGAACGGCTGAAGTGCAGATACAAAGAAAGTTGGCCTGCCGACAAAGGTCAGGTTCGCTCCAGGACCTGACAAGTTCAGCGCCTCGTGGTAGAGGGGGGCCGAAGAAAGAAAGGAAGGGTCTTCCAGAGCGAGGGGGATAAGAGATAGCTTCGGACAGAGGAGCAGGATTGCGAGTTGGAGTTGGAAGGCGGGTAGACGTGCGGAGTTTAGGCTCCGAGGAACGGAGTTCCTGTCGATAGCGTGAAGCTGGAGGCTTCGGGAGAACGCAAAAACGATTTGCGAATTGATCTTGGAAAACGGATAGACGTGTGGAGTTTTATGCTCCGAGGAACGCAGTTCCTGGTTTTTAGCGTGAAACCGAGGGTTTCGAGAGACCGCGTGGATCGGAACGACTCGGATATTGGGTCCACCCCGTAAAACTGCCACAACGTAGGAAGCGGATGGTCATCCAAAATGGTGCAGTATAGGTCTCGGCGTTGAGTCTACCAGGAATTGCAACCAAGGGTCCCGTGCCATACCAGGAGAAACACCCCCATAGCATAATTCCACCGCGCCGAACTTCACAGTTCGCACAATACATTCCGGCAGGAGGCGTTCTCCAGGCAAACGCCAAACCCAGGCCCTGCCATCAGAACGGTAGAGAGTGAACCTTGATTCGTCGCTCCAGAGAACCTGTTTCCACTGTTCAACGGTCCACTGTCGACGTTCTTTGCACCACGTTAGCGGAGCAGCGCTGTTGGACTTGGTGATCAAAGGCTTGTGGGCGGCAGCACGTCCATGATAACCGAGCAGATGGGCTTCCTTACGGATGGTATTCATCGAAAGAACACTCCCGGATGCCTGTTGAAACTCCTCGCGGATGTGGCCCATCGATTTGGTGCGGTTCTTCCGAATTTCTGTGGCCAGCACCCGTCGGTCTCTAACTCCCAGTTTTGTGGGTCTACCGGGTCGGGGCACATTCCGACAGTCACCTCTCATCTTCCATTTGCCAATCACGTAGGCCACTGTTGATTTTGGGTACTTCAACTCGCTGGATATGTCATCGGCCATTTCTGTGATACCCGACGATTACACCTTTCTCGAAATCAGAGAGCTCCGAACTGCGTGGCATCTTGCATGCGACTGGTTGCGTTGTTGTTTCCCACACGATATTTAACGGCGGCGGCCGTGACGTTTATCAGGACCGCAGATATCGTCAATTGTAGGGGTGTCCAATTACTTGTTGGTAGATAGTGTATTTTTGAGCTGGACTTGGTAGAGCCAGTAAGTCAGCTGAAACGATAAGTTTATCGGCAGACTTCCTAGAGATGGACAACACACATGACTTCGGGGGTAGTTAGCTACAATAGAAGAAGACTTTTTTTAGAGTTTTAAAGCGACTCATTAGGAAGGACTTCCGTTCTCGAGTAAGGGGTTTCCTTCAGGGTGGTCATTTGGAATGGAGATGGAGACGCATTGAGAAGATCTTCGGACAGAGGCTGCAGGAGCGTTTTTTTTTTTTTTTTTTTTGGAAGCAGTGCGAAAAACAAGAGTAACGTTTCTTGGAAGGTAGAATGATGACGTGTCTTAGGGGAGAAAGCGACAGACGGTAGTAGAGAGAAGTTGGAAAGTTTTCGGAGGAAGGAGTAGAATTTTGAGAAGGGGTCGTAAGAATGAATGTAAGGAGACTTAAAACATCTCACGGTGACCCGGGGTAATTACTAAATTAATCAAAATCACGAAAATAAACGATTTCATCAAACGTCAAATCGCTTCTGTTGAATGATATATTACTACTCTATTGATGTTTACAGTGCTCAAGGAACCTTGCAAACTTCTGAATATAACACATTTGGGTAATTAAGGGAAGAGTTAAAAGAGCACTGTTATTCCCCTCCGCTGCTATTGAGAGCTTCCCAGCGGTGAGGAAGATCCTGGATGCCCGGTAGTGCGCCATCTTTGTTGAGTTGTCGTATTGCTCGGGTCACGTCCAACGACAATCCGTCCAGTGATTCGACGCGGATGTCACGGAGTCAATTTTTTAACCTTGAGAAAAGATCAAAGTCGGGTGGACTGAGATCAGGGCTGTATGGTGGATGGGATAAAGTTTCCAATCCATATTTCTACAAAAGCCCCTGTTCCGACGCTGCGTCATGACACGATACGTTGTCATGCGGCAAATTGGGGCGATTTTGGCGAATTTTCGGTCTCAACTTCGTCCTCAGAAAGAAATTGTGCTTTGATCAAGAGTTCCTTTCCCACAAACTTCTTGCACGGCAGTGTGGATTTTTCCCCGCAGAGTTTCTATTTTGACGTATACTGACACTGTGACTCGACCTGGGGAGCTGCGCGCTTCCATTTTCAAACCATCACACGTGTATAAGGCAAATGAAATCGCGTCGTTTTGACACCACTGCGTTGCTGCGAGTTTGACCTTGACATGACGCAATCATTTTCCCGATTCCATCACCCGCTTTCGTTTTAGATTGACGTGAGCAGAACTTTTGTTATGACCTTCTTATGTCACCGTATGGCATCAGGGAGTTACGAGACTGCGTTGCACGAACATTTAATTCCACATGCATCCCTACTAGTTGCAAACAATTGGATTTTTCAGGAAGATTATGCGTCTTGCCATGCTTCTAATTCCACGAATCGATGGTTTACAAATGAAAAAATATCCTACATTGACAAAAGTCACCGAACACCCCTTAAAAAGCAAATGAACGAATCCGCAGCGTTGTTAAGATGCGTGGTACAGCTGCAAACGTTATAAAAACAAGCCTGCACCTGACCGCGATCATACCACACTGCACTGTGAAGTTGACTTAAAATTTCGCTGAACTGACTCTGAGAAAGGAAAGATTGTTGGGTGTTATATTAGTGGGTTGTCCATAAGATAAAGCCCAGAGGCGTTTAAACATACCCAAGTCAACTGTTTTGGATGTATTGAATAAGAGGAAGACACATGGCATGCCTGAAGCAGCAAAACGTACCGGCAGACCAAACAAAATTAGTGATACAGGATGTCGAAGTCTCAGGAGAGTCTTTGCAGAAAATCGAGGGAATACTGCACAAGACCTCAGTGTACAGGTGAGTAAAAATGCTGGAACCTCGCCATGTACAAGTACCATTCACAGAGAACTTCATTCCATGGGTTACCGTGTTCGTGCGGCTGCTCATAAGCCTTTCATCTCCACTCAGAATGCTACTCGTCGTTTAGCATGGTGTAAAGAACATTTATTGTGGATCGTTGATCAATGGAAATAGGTCCTATGGACTGATGAATCTAGATACACGATCCATCAGTCTGATGGCCGTTTGTGGGTATGGCGGCAGTTCGTAGAATACTATTTACCACAATGTACTGTTCTTACGGTGAAATTTGGAGCTGGTAGTGTGCTTCTGTGGGGGTGTTTTTCGTGGTATGGTCCCGGCCCATTGGTTATCGTGGACAAACCTGTTAACCAGCACGTCTACCTCGATATTCTGGACAATTATGCCCCACCAACTCTGTGGTAATACTATGGAACCGAGCCTTGTTGGTACCAGCAAGATAATGCATCGATCTATAAAGCAAGGACTGTTACGACGTGGTTTGACGATAATTTCGTATCGTGTGTGGACTGGCCAGCACAGAGCCCTGATTTTTATCCCATGGAGCTCCTATGGGATGAATTAGCGTGCCGCACAAGAAGTTTGGAACCAAGGCCTACTACTAAGCAACAGTTAGCGGCAGCATTATGTACTGAATGGAATCGCATACCTATCACTGTGTTCCGAAACCATGTCGAAAGCATGTCTCGAAGGGTCAGGGCATTCATTAAGGCCAAAGGTGGACCGACACCGTACTAATGTATGTCAATAAATGCTGTGTTGTGTTTCTCTTCTAGGTGTCCGGTGACTTTTGGCAATATAGTGTAGATGTAACGGACTGACGGTTTCGTGACCCAGACCTAAACTCGATGGAAAATGTCTGATTGTTACCTGTCTGGCTGGAATATGAAAAAAAAAGGAAACAAGCAATATTCTTAATTAATAGAATTGCAAGTCGCAATATTTTACTGTCGGGAAAAATCAACGTTTGTCCATTACAAGATTTGGTAACAGCAATGCCAAATGGAATTCATTCAACAATACAAATTTTGAAGAAGACAATCCGTGTTTTAGTGTAAACATGACAAGGATGGTAAGCCAGATAATATCCGAAAACTTGAAAATTTCGTCGCCTTGGAGCGGGAATCGGATCCGCGTCTCCCAGATAGTGCCCTGGTATGCTAACAAAACAACTACACCACTCAGAGCGACCAAGACTCAAGTTTCCGATTAATTTGAATATAACTATCAAGGATTCGCTAGTCGAAGCAATCGGTATTCAACTAGCGAACAATAATATAACCATCACAGGATTCAACTACCGAATCCTGTGATGCTTATATTCAAATTAATCGGAAACTTGAGACTTGGTCGTGCTGGTGGTGTGTAGTGGTTAGCATACTCGGTCGCTATCCGGGGGACGCGGGTTCGACTCGAGCCCCACAACTACGAAATTTTCAAGGTTTCAGATATTATCTAAGCTGACATCCTTTTCATGTTGACACTAAAGAACGGATCGCTATCTTTTTTTCTTTTTTTTTTTTTTTTTTTCTATTGGAGGTTTAACGACTACCGTGAGCAACTCAATGGGCTATGAGCAGTAGCCCGTCCCTAATTTAGGGCCACTGGTTCCAGGGAAGGGAGACAGCCAGCGACGTAAGGCAAACACAACATCCATAGCTAGCCGGGATTCGAATCCGGACCCATCTCGGACGAATGATCAGAAGCCACCGCTTCGACCACTGCGCCATCAGGGTTGCGGATTGTCATCTTCAAAATTTGTGTATTGTATGGTGTAATCCCGTATTCCATTCACCAATTAAGGAAAATAAATTACTGTGAATTTAACTCGTGCCAATAACTACATACATGAACAACAACCGAAATGACACGATAATTATTTTAACTCCAATGTTGAAATATTTAATATCATCATCATCATCATCATTGTCAACCATTGTAAATCCACTGCTGGACGAAGGTCTCCCCAAGTTTCCTCCACAACGGTCTGTCTTGTGCCAGTCTCCTCCATGTCACTCCCGCATACTTTCGAATTTCATCCACCCATCTCCCATGTGGTCTTCTTCTGGGTCTTTTCCTGTCCCTTGGAATCCAATCTAAAATTTCGGCTGTGTCTGTCCTTCTGGCAGTATGTCCAGCCCATTGCCATTTCAGGGATTTAACTCTGATCATGATGTCTTCCACTCTTGTCATTTTTCGGATCCACGAGTTCCTCTTCTTATCTCTCCTGGTTACACCAAGCATGCACCTCTCCATGCTGCTTTGAGTTGTCTGCAGCCTTTGTATGTCTCTTTTAGTTAAGGTCCACGTCTCTGCACCATACGTAAGCACTGGAAGGATGCATTGATCAAACACTTTTCTTTTGAGACATAATGGCATATTGCTCTTGAAAATTATGCTGTTTCTTCCAAAAGCTCTCCAGGCAAGTTTTGTACGCCGATTAATTTCTTCATCAATGTGACCCTCACTTGATATCTGCTGTCCAAGATAAACTTACGTGTCTGTTATCTCCAGCTTTTCTCCATCAATCGATAAATCTTCATTTCATGTAAAAGCATTGAAACATCACTTTTGTCTTCTGAAAGTTCATTTTTAATCCCACTTCTTTACTCTTGTCAGCAAGTTCCTGGATCATACTCTGCAGCTCTGATGAGGTAGTTCTAAAAATGACTACGTCATAAGCAAAACGAAGGTGGGTTAGATAATCTCCATTAATCTTTATCCTTTTGTTTTCCCAGTTCAGTGATTGAAAGACATTTTCCAATGTAGCATTAAAGAGCTTCGGAGATATGGTGTCACCTTGTCTCACTCCCTTTCCAATTTTTATGTGTGTTGTATTTTCAAACAGCCGAATCTTTGCACTTGCATTTTCATAGATGTTATTAATAATATTAATGTATGCATCTTCAATACCGCAGGATTTCAGAGCCATTGTAACTGGCAGAACTAGTGGTGTTGACCTTACATCCCATTTATAAAATATAGACATTTACAACGATGATCTCATAAAATATGTACACACATGAGATCTTTCGGTACCCAAAGTGAGCACCATCTTCAGATGCTGTTAAAATTCACTAAACGAACGTGACAAACACTGATATTTATATAAGACATACATTCGTTGTGACGTAACTAGTATTAAATGGGCTTAACCAATGAGAGTGTGGGACAATATTTGTTGCTGATCAAACGTAAAAGTAATTAGTTGAATCTATTGATTTGTGAATTCCTAACCCGACAAACCCAAGTATGTTTTCAACGGTATAGGTATAAATTCTGGTAAATTATCATTACATGCTGTGTTCCCGTATTTCATAATATACAAACTCTCAACAAATCTTAAAGTTGATTTAGATTCTTGTGTGTTGGGAATTTTAATCTCAGTCCAAACAGGAAGATAATTACCTTGGCTTACAAGTCGTCTTAAAGCTGTGGTTGTATCTCTATTTTTAACATCATATTTATTTTCTATTATTCTAGCTGATATTGAACAAAACGTGGAGCCTATGTACACTTTTTGTCATTCATTTTCTTTAAGAGGGATAACATATATACAGTGCGTCAAAGAATTTTTAAGACTGACGCTAGATTTCAGCCTACGGTGGCGCCACCACTGTATTCGCGAATGCGTTATAAACCGTGACCATCTGCTTGCTTTCTGCCAAAAGTACTGCGCAGTTGTTAAAGTAACTCAAACGAAACGGCCGTTCATTAGAGAAGTCAAATTTTTTTCATGTTCAATTATTAAGATGGAACAAAGGGCTGTTATTAAATTTAACGCAAAACTTGGTAAAAGTGCCTCGGAAACGTACCAAATGATGAAACAAGTTTACGGTGAGTTTTCTTTAAATAGATCAAATGTTTTCCTGTGGCACAAACGTTGTTTGGACGCTAGAAGATGATAAGCATACCGGAAGACCAAATTCATCTAGGACACCTTAGATTATTGAAAAAGTGCGTGATTTCGTGGCAAACAATCGATGTGCGTCACTAAGAATGATGGAAGAGTCTTTAAACATCAACAAAGAAACGATTCGAACCATCCTGCATGAAGATTTGGGCAAAAGAAAAGTCTGTGCTAAATTTGTTCCACAAACGTTAACCAATGAACAAAAATCAAGGAGAAGTGCACATTGCAGAGACATCGTTTCAGCCGCTGAAAATGATCCAAACTTCTTAAAATCGATTGTCACAGGTGATGAAACATGGTGTTTTCAATATGATCCTAAAACAAAGCGACAAAGTGCGGAATGGAAGTCAAAAAACTCGCCACAAGCCAAAAAAACAAGAAAAGTTCCATCGAAAATCAAAACAATGCTCATTACATTCTTCGATAGTAAGGGTATTATCCACAAAGAATTTGTTCCAAGTGGACAAACAATTACTGTTGAGTTTTATTTGAATGTTTTGAGGCGTTTGATGGGCAGAATTCGTCGCATTCGTCCAGAATATCGGGATGAAAACAGTTGGTGTTTGTTGCACGATAATGCACCCAGTCACACCTCACTTCTTGTTCGTAGATTTTTGGCGAAAAAATAACGTCTGTGTGTTGAATCATCCACCGTATTCGCCTGATTTAGCACCCTGCGACTTTTCTTTGTTCCCAAAACTTAAAATGACGTTAAAAGGGTGTTATTTTGATGATATTTCGACCATAGAAACAGCTTCGACGCGTGCTTTGGAGGCAATTCCGCAAAGTGAACTGGAACAGGCATTCGAATCTTTATTAAATCGCTGTAACAAGTGTATTGAAGCCGGAGGGACTTATTTTGAATAACAAACCAAAACAAATTATAATTTCTTGTTTGTATTTCATTTTACAGACCCAGTCTTAAAAATTCTTTGCCACACTGTGTATACCATGTTTCATATCAAAAGGCACAAGGTCCCTGTCTTTCAGAATTAGGACCAAATGTTGTTTGTGTTTATTCCAATATCAAAATCATATTTATGACATATCGTGTTCATGGAATAGCACAATTTCGGTACAAAGTGAAGAGAACCAATGCAGTTTCTTTGTTTTGGTTCATATACAGATGTTAATGTTGTAGTCCTGTTCCTTTTAATCTTGGCTATTATCCTATGTATGGTTTCATCTGGATATCCATGATTACGGGTGATATTATAAATGGTATCCATTTCTTGCCTTCGAAGAGCTGTGGTGGACGAATGAGTGAAAACTCTTCTTATAAGAAAATATATAGATGATTCCTTGTAGCTCCATGGGTGTGCCGATGCCCAAGGTATTAGTATCGTATCTGATTCTGGTTTTCTATATACTGAACACATGAGATCTTTCGGTATCCACTTTGGGTACCGAAAGATCTCATGTGTGTACATATTTTATTATACACTGGCGTGCAAAAATTAAGGACGAGACGGTTTTTCGAATGCAACGTCGTGCAGAAGTGCTCCACATCGACTCAAATCATCCCATAAGATCCCCAAGACGGAAGATTAAGGGACAAGTGAGCAAAACCGTCAAACAAGGAGTCCAAAGGATACAAAGGCACTTTATTGAAAAGGTAGCTTCGAGCACAACTGGACAGAACACAGAAACACCCATGTGACAGGCGGCTGCCAAGAAAAATCCAGTCTTTAGTAGGGGATATGATCACCCCTGACTGCGTTGCAGGATTTACAACGTCTGTCCATGCTGAGGACGAGGTTGTCAAGGAGCTGTTGAGGCATAGCGGCCCATTCCTCTTGTAGCACCAATCGCAGCTGCGGAATCGTTGCTGGTGACGTGCTGCCAAGCGTCTCCCGAGAAGGTCCCATACGGGTTCGATTGGATTTAGGTCCTGGGACCTTGCGGGCCAATCCATGCGTTGAATATCTTCACTCTCCAGCAGCTCTGCGACAGCCACTGCACGATAAGATGTAACGTTGTCGTCCATGAAGAGGAACTCAGGACCCACAGCACCTCTAAACAGACGAAGGTGAGGCAGGAGAACCTCGGTACAATAGCGGACACCAGTGACTGAACCTCCTTGGAAGATGTGGAGATCAGTACGGCTACCAAGCATGATACTGCCCGAAACGAGAACTCCGACACCTCCAAACCGGTCCTTTTTTATAATGTTGGAGGTGTGACTCCGTGTTCCCTGTTCTCTGCAGATGTGTATACGTCCAGAATCGCTCGTCAGACTAAATCGGCCCTCATCCGTAAAGAGAACTCGACTGCATTGCTGATGTGTCCAGTTCTTGTGTTCCTGGCACCACAGAAACCGCCGTCCCCGATGAGCAGACTTTAATGGCACACACCGTACTGGTCGTCGTGCAAATAGACCACTTTGTGCAGCCTCCTGGCTACGGTAAAACACGATGACGGACGTCTAGTTGTCTGTTGCATGTGCCTTGCGATTTCTCCCACTGTCTGCCGTCTGTCTCTTCTCGCCTGTAGGAAAATATACCGGTCGTCCGCCGCCGTAGTTGCTCGTGGACGACCACTGCTATACTCTCGGACAGCTGTTCCTGTCGTTTGAAATGCTCTCCAAGCTCGTGAAACGATGCTGTGAGCGATCTCGAACTCCTCGGTCGCACTAGTCACACTTCGACCTTCTTCCAACTTCACAATGACGAGACCTCGGGTAAAGTCATCCAAATGTCGTCTACTGGATTGCCTGTTGGACATATCACACGGTGGCAGCAACTCGACGTCGTTTAAACCGATGTACACCGTGCAATAGCTTTCACCGAATTGCTGAGCGTACACCGCCCGTGTGCTTTATATCCTTCCGACCCCCCCCCCCCCCCCACGTGATGCTGCCTAGTCTATCTCCTGAGTGGTCTTTCGGTCCGTTCCGACTTCTCCTTCCGCTGTTATGCTAATTTCTCCTCTTCGTCCTTAATTTTTGCATACCAGTGTATCATCTTTTTAAAGGTATATATTATATATTTTAACATTAGAGTTGAAATAGTTATCGTGTCATTTGGGTAGATTTTCATGTATGTGCCATAAATTAATTCAGGAAATGTTATTTTCTGCTTTGTGATATCTGATGTGTATTTATAATTTATTTACAGCAAAATATGCTTGTTGGTTTTATTTTTACTTATGTGTAATGATGTAATAAACATCTTTAAACACTATACCTCCTAATATTTTTCTATGACACCAATTAATTTTGTATGAGATAGTTTTTCTGTTACAACTATCATTCTGTAGCAGTTAAACAAGAAAGAGCAGGAATGTTTCTTCCTATTTGACATTTCTTTACACAGTGTTATTCTCTTTCCAAATTATTTTTTCTTTCATACTTGTTCCAAATCTTCGTAACTTTCCATTCTTTCTCAATGGCCTGCTCGGAAACCCAGAAATGTACTCCTTCCTAAACTGCCGTTTTTCTCGCGTTACCTCTGTGTCGTCCGAACCTCTCTCGATCTTCCTCTATCTCCCACCCTTCGCTTGAAGGGAAGAGCGTCGTCCGGATCCAACAGCAATAAAATCTTAAAATAGTGTCACTATACACTGAAGAGCAATTGAATTAGAGACAGCTGGCGTTATGCAAATGTGGCGCTGTAAATGGAAACGACATGACGTATGCAGCGATCCGAAAATATAAGGAGTGATGCGACGGGAATCAGTAACAGTCGGACGCAGTATGGGTAAGACGAAGGATCTAAGCGCATTTGATTGTGGGCAAATTGTCGGGGCCCGACGAATGGGTCACTCCACCTCGGAAGCCCTGCAGGCACTAGGATTTTCACGAGCCACTGTGTCATGGTTGCACCGTGAGCACATCGAATCCGTTAAAACCATCCCTGCAAGAGCCAACTGCCGTGGACAACAGCGTGTGGATGACCGGGGTCATCATCGGCTAGCTCGCTTTGTAACGGCGGACAGACGGGCCACAGTGCAAGTAATCACTCAGCAATTTAACGCTGGTGTACAAAAACGTGTAAGCAGCCACACCATCCAGAACCATCTCCTCGCTATGGGGTACAGAAGCCATCGTCCCACGAGGGTACCGCGGCTGACCGCACATCACAGGGTGCAAAGATCAGCATGGGCGCGGGAACATCGCCACTGGACCCTAGACATGTGGGAAAATGTTGCCTGGACTGATGAGTCGAGATTCCCGTTGGTACATGCGGATGGCAGGATACGAGTACGGCGCAAACCACATGAAGCGATGTATCCTTCTTGCCAGCAGGGTACTCTTCACGCTGGTGGGGGTGGCATTCTCGTCTGGGGACTGTTTACGTGGACTGAAATGGGACCCCTGGTACGTGTGACATCGTCCCTCACAGGTCAACGTTACCGGGATATCCTGGACGACCATTTGATCCCATTTGTGGGTCTTCAACATCCCACTGGGGACCTCATCCTTCAACAAGACAATGCAGCTCCCGAATTGTATCCGAATGGTTGGATGAACACTCCGCCGACGTGACCTCGCTTCCTTGGCCAGCTAGTTCACCTGGCCTCAATCCCATCGAGCACATCTGGGATGCCATCGAGAGAGATGTTCGAGGCTCTGACTCCCCTCCATGAAATCTTCGTGAACTGTCGTAGCTTGTTCAGGGGTCGTGGATCCGTATGGCTTCCCAACGCTTCCGGTGTCTTGTCGAGTCCATGCCGAGACGAATCGCCGCCGTCATCAGGACGAAAGATGTTGCTACACGTTACTAGACAGGTATCTGTAATTCAATTGCTCTTCAGAGTACTTTTACAAGTTTTCGCACATCAATCAGATGGATTTTTCAAAGAAGGTAGACAGCAAACGGAATAATAGAACACTTCAACAATTTAAACGCGGTGACTTGACTAGACAATAAATGATCAGATCAAATGTACAGGATTTTAGGAAGGGAGTGTCTGATCCCAGGTCTTAAACAGCCCTTTAAAATTGTAAGGTAAGAGATTTGGGCAAGAGTGTCCGATTGGAAAGTGACCCGGAAGTGAGGTAGAAAGGGGAAAGAAGACGCCCTTATTTATTACCGGGCGGCCAGTACTCGGGTCCGACCGCTTAAAGTGCCCATCCGACGCACGGCGGATATTTAGTGGTTCGAGCGTTCGTACTTGCCCGGAATCGAACCTGAGGTTCTTCAGCGGCAATTACGAATGTCGACAACTACGCCATCCGGAGTCTTAGACAATAAATGAATAGATGCGAATGTAATTCTTCATTCAAAGAAATTAGGCGTTATGTTGGTTGGACACGCGGTACTGTGGAAGGAAAAACGGAATTACCTGAAGAACTGGTTCCAAATTCGTGGCAATTCTAGAAAAACGCTAGCACTGCAAGCCTTACTGTTGGTAATACTCTCTAAGGTTTCGCAAATGGCAGTAGATTTAGGCGTGGAGTACCAAGCTAATTTCTTTATATCATCCCAAATAGGATTGACTTCTCTGGATAGGGCAGTGGTAACTTTGCCACCTCTTGTGTCTCTTTTATGTTCGTTGAGTCTAATTCTAAACGAACGTTTGGTCATGTTGTAGCGGGATGGCATAAACACCCGTCTCGTTGAAAAGAGGGGGCTTGTCAATATTTCTCTTAAGTATAGTATATAAACATGTCGGACAACTTATGCCGACACTGAAATGCCTCCTCCTGAGCGCGTTCTTGAGTTAGTTTTTTTTTATTGGAGGTTTAACGACCACCGTGAGCAACTCAATGGGCTACGAGCAGTCGCCCGTTCCTAATTTAGGGTCACTGGTTCCAGGGAAGGAAGAGAGCCAGTGCCGTAAGACAAACACAACATCCATGCCTCACCGGGATTCGAACCCGGACCCCGTTCGGACGAATGATCAGAGGCCATCGCTTAGACCACTGCGCCACCGGGGCGGCCGTTCTTGAGTTGATGGGAAACGTTTGGTATGTAGGGAATAAATCCCAGGTAGTGTACTTGCGGCACATAGAGATTAACACGAGAAATTCTGTTTTTTTTTTTTTCGGTTAAGCATCTAATTCGAGGTGTATCAGTGGCGAATTCGACGATGTTTTTTTTTGTTTTGAATCACAATGTAAATTATTTTTGCGTAGGCTAATAAAGCAATAAAAGCACTTAGTCCATTAACGGACAGAGGTCGTTCAAATTGCACATGTTGGTAGAGTAACTCTTTTTCTATAGTAACTCTATGTTACAGAGATTTTATACGGGGTTTTAGGATTTCATATAAAATCTCAAAAGGCAACTTTTATTCCATCTCGTGTTCCACTTCCTTTGTCTCCACAAAGCGTGAGAGAAATTTCTCAGAGACAGTTCCCCATTAGACACCGGATGCACGGTTATTTACTAAGACGACATTTTGTCTATGCGTAGTATTGACAAAATACACTGCCGGACAATTGCTAAGGACGGATGACAATAGCAACGATAGCAACCATAAAATGGAAGGCAGGAAAATGTGGAAATTAGCATAAGTGCGGGATACAGTAAGACGTGTTGTGCGTATGCAAATTTTGGATTGCCGAACTTGTTCGTGACGTCATAGCGCTGATAAGAGATATAAAGGATTTGACGCGTATTGACCGTTGTTGTTCAAACGCAAAGTTGAAAGGGAAAGAATCAATTGACGAACTTGCAATTTTCAGTATGTCTTCCCGACATCACCTAGATGATTTCACGCGTGGCCGTATTATTGGCAAGATTGAAGAAGGGCGAAAAATAACAGATGTTGCCAGGGAGTTCGACGTCAGCCACAGTGTTGTTTCAAGGCTTTGGAAATCATTTCAAACAAATGGAGAGTGTAGCAAACGCCACGGGGGAGGTCGTGTTCGCAGTACGACACCTGCAGGAGATCGGTACATAGTGCTATCAACAAAAAGACACCGGCGCAGCACAGCTAGTGAGGTAGCAAATCAGTTTATGGCTGCTACTGGCAAGCGGATCTCCCGAAAAACTGTCGCCAGACGTTTGCATGAAGGAGGACTATACGCCCGCCGTCCTGTTGTGTGCATCCCATTGTCAAGACGTCACCGTACCGCCCGTTTGCAATGGTGCCATCAACATCGCAATTGGACTGATAACGACTGGTCTGCTCTCCTCTTCTCAGATGAGAGTAGATACAGTCTATCGTCTGATTGTCGACGACAACTGATCTGGCGTGATAGTGGTACTGCATATTGTCCAGCAAACATACAGGAAAGGGACCGATATCCGACACGTAGTGTCATGGTATGGGCTGGCATCATGATCAATGGCCGTACGTCCCTCTATGTGCTTCCAACTGGGACTATGACTGGCCAACGATACATTAATGATGTTCTGCTACCTCATTTTCGCATGTTCCGTGGTGCTGTCGGTGATAGATTCATTTTCATGGACGACAACGCAACATGTCATCGAACAGTCGCTGTCCAGGAGTGTCTTGAGAGCGAGGATATTCAACGCCTCGTATGGCCAGCACGTTCTCCAGATCTGAATCCCATTGAAAATGTGTGGGATGCTTTGGGGAGGAGTATTGCTGGTCGCCAATGCCCTCCAATAAACAAGGACACCTTCATCCGTGCACTGACAGAGGAATGGGATAAATTACCCCAACAGCTGCTTGATAATGTTGTGCAAAGCATGATACGACGTGTGGAATCTTGCATCGCCCTCCATGGTGACCATATCCCGTATTGACATCTTACGCCGGAACGCCTGCAGACGGTAATTGCATTTTTTTCACGTTTACGTATTCTGCACAAAATAGCCTGTTTGTCCCTTGAACACGTTCCAAAGCCTTCTGGATTTCAGAGCACAATAAATTGTCTTTCTTGTAATGTCCTGGCATTCTGACATTTTATTTCACTTGGCATCCAACCACACTTACTTTTTTATGCGCTATGTAGCCGTTTATGATCCGTCCTTAGCAATTTTCCAGCAGTGTAGTATTTGTCTCTGGTCGCATAGCAGGACGAAGGACCTGCCCCAGGGTGTGCTGGGAGGTCTTAAGTGGGCCTGCAGGTTAGGGGATTTCTCGACAGCGCGAGAGAAGACCGAAAGCGGGACTTAAGAAAAGAGGAATTGGAGTTTTAAGCGGGAGAGTTAGGAAACATAGCGCAGCTGACGGACAGACTTTGCAGGCAATTAAATGAATAAAAGAATAAAAGTTTCTTAGACATATTTACGAATCGCAAGAATTATTTGCATGCAATTATTATCATTTGGTTATTACGTGTTATCCTCCAAATACGTGGCGACAGTAAATAAATAAATACATCGCTCTTTCCACGTTCCAGAATCACACAGCTGTAACGTACCAGGAGATGTGACGTACCTGCCAGAAGGACGCACACGACATAAAGGCAGATAGGAATCAGAATAAAACGTCCGGGTAGCTCAATTGGTAGAGCAACTTATTCCGGAATGAGGGGACCCGGGTTCGAATCCTGGCGTGGACAAAAATGACGGAGAAATTTACTTCGTTATACAGCAACCCAAAAATTGTTTCGATATCTAAGCGAGTGCGTTACATTTTAATGAACCACAGAACTCTCGATATCTAGCCGAGTGCGTTACATTGTGAATGCATCGCACTCGGCTAGATATCAAGAGTTCTGTGGTTCATTTCCACAGCGGCGGCTAAAAAACAATTTTTTGGTTGCTGTGTGTTTCTGGAACGTGGAAAGAGCGATGTATTTATATATTGATTACGTGTTAATTACTATGATCTTCAACTATATAAGACTTAGCAACTTAACCACGCAGTATTTATGAAGCTAACAACTTGAACAAAGATATAAAACGAACTTGTTAACACCTGCTTCTCCATTACAGATTGGAAGGAGAGAACTGTGGAAGTTCACTCTGATCTGCTGGAAGCGTTTGAAGCTAATGAAGACACTTTTTTCAATCTGGTGACAGGAGATGAAACGTGGGTATATCTTTACGATCCAGAAATGAAGAATCAATCCATGGAAGGGCGTTACACCTCTTCACCAAGGCTGAAGAAGCTCAAGAGCCAGCGATCAGCAAATTGGGCTGCTCTCCATCCACCGTACAGCGCAGATCTGGCACCCTTCGACTTCCACCTGTTCAGTCCAATGAAGAAGAGTCTCTGGGGACAACGATTTCATGACACAGCCGAGTGGCTGTAAAGAAGTGGGTGCGACAGTCCACACCTGAATTTTTTGAAAGAGGATTCGAGAGTTGGGTTCAATGATGGTGCAAATGCATCGCTTGTGATATACTCTATATTTAGCAGCACCTTTGTATAGAGAAAGAGTTACTCTACCAACATGTGCAATTTGAACGACATCTGTCAGTTAATAAAAAAGTTATGCCCACTTTTGCATTACTTTCGGTACAACTCTTGTAATTCTTATTGCCGTCCTCACAGATAACATCTTCAAACATCTCTATGCCGACCGCCACCACAAAGACTGACAAAGTTCGAAACTGTCTTCTTGGAAATGAAATGATTCCGTGAATCACCTGTAACATTGTTGTCGACAGAGAAACCCACATAACGAGAATTACGAGAACAACGAGAATTTCATTTCATTTGAAGAAAATAAAGTTTTTACTTACAATGGGTTCGATCCTCCATAGCTGATCTCTCCACCAGGACTGAGTCCTCCTGGAAATCCTCCACCGTATCCGCCGCCACCTCCTCCGGGGCCATAACTGATAGGTCCAAATGATCCTCCTCCAAATCCTGATAAAGGACCTCCTATTGGTAATCCTCCTGGTGGAATTCCGCCTCCGCCAATGGGAAATCCTCCTGAATACAGAGGGGAGGGGCCAAGGGATGGTCCATAGCCAGGCTGGGGTCCGAAACCTCCTCCGATTGGGCCGCCGAAGATCGGGAAAGGTGCTTGTGAGAGTGCTGTACTTGCTATTAATAACAGACCAGCTATACTCCAAATGTACGTCATGGTTGCCTAGAAAATACCAACAGCACGGACGAGATTAATAACAATCTTGCAGAGCATTGATAACAATAATAATAATAAGAAGAAGAAGAAGAACACTAATACACGCATTTTCTTTCATTTTTTAGTAACTTAACTGTATGGAATGAATGAAATCTATGAAAATGCAAGTGCAAAGATTCTGCTGTTTGAAAATACAACACACATAAAAATTGGAAAGGGAGTGAGACAAGGTGACACCATACCTCGGAAGCTCTTTAATGCCACATTGGAAAATATCTTTCAATCACTGAACTGGGAAAACAAAGGGATAAAGATTAATGGAGATTATCTAACCCACCTTCGTTTTGCTGATGACGTAGTCATTTTTGCAAATACCCCATCAGAGCTGCAGAGTATGATCCAGGAACTTGCTGACAAGAGTAAAGAAGTGGGATTAAAGATGAACTTTCGGAAGACAAAAGTGATGTTCAATGCTTTTACAAGAAATGAAGATTTATCGATTGATGGAGAAAAACTGGAGATAACAGATACGTATGTTTATCTTGGACAGCAGATATCAAGTGAGGGTCACATTGATGAAGAAATTAATCTGCGTACAAAACTTGCCTGGAGAGCTTTTGGAAGAAACAGTATAATTTTCCAGAGCAATATGCTATTATGTCTTAAAAGAAAAGTGTTTGATCAATGCATCCTTCCAGTGCTTACGTATGGTGCAGAGACGTGGACCTTAACTAAAAGAGACATACAAAGTCTGCAGACAACTTAAAGCAGCATGGAGAGATGCATGCTTGGTGTAACCAGGAGAGATAAGAAGAGGAACTCGTGGATCAGAAAGGTGTTTGATCAATGCATCCTTCCAGTGCTTACGTATGGTGCAGAGACGTGGACCTTAACTAAAAGAGACATACAAAGGCTGCAGACAACTCAAAGCAGCATGGAGAGGTGCATGCTTGGTGTAACCAGGAGAGATAAGAAGAGGAACTCGTGGATCAGAAAGGTGTTTGATCAATGCATCCTTCCAGTGCTTACGTATGGTGCAGAGACGTGGACCTTAACTAAAAGAGACATACAAAGGCTGCAGACAACTCAAAGCAGCCTGGAGAGGTGCATGCTTGGTGTAACCAGGAGAGATAAGAAGAGGAACTCGTGGGTCAGAAAAGTGTTTGATCAATGCATCCTTCCAGTGCTTACGTATGGTGCAGAGACGTGGACCTTAACTAAAAGAGACATACAAAGGCTGCAGACAACTCAAAGCAGCATGGAGAGGTGCATGCTTGGTGTAACCAGGAGAGATAAGAAGAGGAACTCGTGGATCAGAAAGGTGTTTGATCAATGCATCCTTCCAGTGCTTACGTATGGTGCAGAGACGTGGACCTTAACTAAAAGAGACATACAAAGGCTGCAGACAACTCAAAGCAGCATGGAGAGGTGCATGCTTGGTGTAACCAGGAGAGATAAGAAGAGGAACTCGTGGATCAGAAAAGTGTTTGATCAATGCATCCTTCCAGTGCTTACGTATGGTGCAGAGACGTGGACCTTAACTAAAAGAGACATACAAAGGCTGCAGACAACTCAAAGCAGCATGGAGAGGTGCATGCTTGGTGTAACCAGGAGAGATAAGAAGAGGAACTCGTGGATCAGAAAAGTGTTTGATCAATGCATCCTTCCAGTGCTTACGTATGGTGCAGAGACGTGGACCTTAACTAAAAGAGACATACAAAGGCTGCAGACAACTCAAAGCAGCATGGAGAGGTGCATGCTTGGTGTAACCAGGAGAGATAAGAAGAGGAACTCGTGGATCAGAAAAGTGTTTGATCAATGCATCCTTCCAGTGCTTACGTATGGTGCAGAGACGTGGACCTTAACTAAAAGAGACATACAAAGGCTGCAGACAACTCAAAGCAGCATGGAGAGGTGCATGCTTGGTGTAACCAGGAGAGATAAGAAGAGGAACTCGTGGATCAGAAAAGTGTTTGATCAATGCATCCTTCCAGTGCTTACGTATGGTGCAGAGACGTGGACCTTAACTAAAAGAGACATACAAAGGCTGCAGACAACTCAAAGCAGCATGGAGAGGTGCATGCTTGGTGTAACCAGGAGAGATAAGAAGAGGAACTCGTGGATCAGAAAAGTGTTTGATCAATGCATCCTTCCAGTGCTTACGTATGGTGCAGAGACGTGGACCTTAACTAAAAGAGACATACAAAGGCTGCAGACAACTCAAAGCAGCATGGAGAGGTGCATGCTTGGTGTAACCAGGAGAGATAAGAAGAGGAACTCGTGGATCAGAAAAGTGTTTGATCAATGCATCCTTCCAGTGCTTACGTATGGTGCAGAGACGTGGACCTTAACTAAAAGAGACATACAAAGGCTGCAGACAACTCAAAGCAGCATGGAGAGGTGCATGCTTGGTGTAACCAGGAGAGATAAGAAGAGGAACTCGTGGATCAGAAAAGTGTTTGATCAATGCATCCTTCCAGTGCTTACGTATGGTGCAGAGACGTGGACCTTAACTAAAAGAGACATACAAAGGCTGCAGACAACTCAAAGCAGCATGGAGAGGTGCATGCTTGGTGTAACCAGGAGAGATAAGAAGAGGAACTCGTGGATCAGAAAAGTGTTTGATCAATGCATCCTTCCAGTGCTTACGTATGGTGCAGAGACGTGGACCTTAACTAAAAGAGACATACAAAGGCTGCAGACAACTCAAAGCAGCATGGAGAGGTGCATGCTTGGTGTAACCAGGAGAGATAAGAAGAGGAACTCGTGGATCAGAAAAGTGTTTGATCAATGCATCCTTCCAGTGCTTACGTATGGTGCAGAGACGTGGACCTTAACTAAAAGAGACATACAAAGGCTGCAGACAACTCAAAGCAGCATGGAGAGGTGCATGCTTGGTGTAACCAGGAGAGATAAGAAGAGGAACTCGTGGATTCGAAAAATGACAAGACATCATGATCAGAGTTAAATCCCTGAAATGGCAATGGGCTGGACATACTGCCAGAAGGACAGACACAGCCGAAATTTTAGATGGGATTCCAAGGGACAGGAAAAGACCCAGAAGAAGACCACATGGGAGATGGGTGGATGGAATTCGAAAGTATGCGGGAGTGACATGGAGGAGACTGGCACAAGACAGACCGTTGTGGAGGAAACTTGAGGAGACCTTCGTCCAGCAGTGGATTTACAATGGTTGACAATGATGATGATGATGATGGAATACACTGGTAAGCCATTACATTCTGACCACCTACCTAATAAGCTGTAGGACCCCATTTAGACCGTAAAACAGCGGCCACTCGGCGAAGCATCGATTCTATGAGGTGGCGATAGGTATCCTGGGGTATCTGGTACCTCAATTCCAACAGAAGGTCCTCCAGTCCCCGTACATTTCGGTGTGGTGGTGATTTAGCGCGAACCCGCTTTTCCAAGTCGAACCACAAACGTTCTATTGGGTTCATGTTGGATGAATTTGGAGGTCAGGGCGTTAACAAAAAGTCCCCAGCATGTTCCGCGAACTACTCCATGACTATTCTGGCAGCGTGGGATGGCGCATTATCCTGTTGGCAATGTACACCACCAACAGGGAACACTGTTGCCATAAATGGGTGACCTTGGTGAGCAACGATGTTCAGATACCCGACAGCTGTCAGGGATTGTGCTGTTGGGATAATGGGGCCTAAAGTGCCCCAAGAAAACATCGCCTACAGCATAACATCGCCGTCGCCCCCCTGTTTCCTCCCAACAGTGCATCCAGATTCCATAGCCTTCGTTGGTAATCGGCGTAACTGCGCTCGGCCGTCTACGTGACGCACCAGGAATCTTGATTCGTCAGAGCAGGCCACTTTCTCCCAATCATCCACGGTCCAAACTCGATGATCTTGGGCCGATTTAATGCGTTGTTGGCGATGACGTGCAGTGAGCATGGGTCTTCGGCTACGCAGGCCCATGCGCAGAAGGCTGCGATGAGCTGTGGGCTGTGACGTATTGCCTTGATCACCACGGTTGTAGCTGCGGGTGATTTATCGCACTGTGGCCCTGCGGTCTGTGTGAACAATGGGGACAGTCTCCGCTCCCCTCTGGCATCAGTGAGCTGGGAACGACCCACGGCTAGACGACGGTTCGTCGTTTGACCTTCTGTGCACCACTTTTGATACGTACTCACTACAGCGGCACGTGAACAACACACAAGCCGCACCGTTTCCGAGATCGTAGTTCCAAGGCGCCGTCCCACCACAATTTGTTCTTTATCAAACTCCGATAAATCGGCAGCTTTTCCCATTGTGACTCCGAACACTCAACTAACTGAAATTTGATCATTTGATCATATGTAGAGGATTTTAGGAAGGGAGTGTCTGACCCCAGGTCTTAAACAACCCTTAGAAATAGGAAGCTAGGAGATTTGGGCTAGAGTGCCCGATAGGAAAGTAACACGGAAGCGAGGTAGAAAGGGGAAGGAAGATGCCCTTATTTATTACCTGGGGGGGGCAGTACCCGGGGTCCGACGGCTTAACGTGCCCATCCGACGCACGGCGGATATTTAGTGGATCTAGCGTTCGTACCTGTCTGGGATCGAACCTGAGGTCCTTTCCATGGCAGTCACGAACGTTGCCCACTAGGCCATCCGCGGCCTACTAACTGAAAGCCGGTCCTCGGGTTGTATATATACTGCTCTGTGTGCATCCCCTGCGCTGCCGTTCGATCTCCAGGCGCACTCATTTCTCTAGACTTGCGGTGGTCATAAAGTAAGGACTCGTCGGTGTATAGTACTACAGGTAAGGTGACGAGATTTTTGAGAACGAAATTGATGACAAAATGACACGTTGTCCTCTATTTCAAAGCAAAATTGATAACAACATGTGACACAATATGGTTAAGACAAAGATTAGCAAAGAATATTATGACCTGTATCATGATAGTTCAGTTTCGTGGGGAAGGTCTAATATGAAGGATGATTTTTCTGTGAAATAAGTGTAAAATAGCAATAAAATGCTATCATGTAGAATATTACGTCGAATAAATTTAAAATGTTACTCATAGGAGGCAGCACAGGCAAACAAAGCTACATTTTGATTTTGTACTGAAATTGCATTGTGATCATGTAGAAGAAAAATCTGAATCCAGAAAGTTTTTATACACTGAGTCGACAGAAATCTAGTGACACTTGTATGTTATCTCTATGAAAAGGAATATTCCAACTTCATTTGAAGAAACATTTTAATGAAAAAGTCTACTGAAAAAAAGTTGTAGAACGCTCAGGGGAGTTTACCAAATGCAACAAAAATTAGCATCAGTTATTTAATTTTAAGAAAGTGGATGCTGAAAACGATGAGATTTTTTCCCCATCCTATAAATATTTTAATTAAAACAGAAACAAAATAACATCACGATTACCGAGATGACTTTGATACTGACATTAATAATGATGCTCCGACTATTTCAGTTTCAGATATTGAGGATATAGAATAAGAAATTGAGAACATTTGACGTCCTCAGTCAATTTTTAAGAAATTGAGGACATTTGACGTCCTCGGTCAGTTTTTAAGAAATTGAGGACGAAGCATTGAAATTGAGAACTGTCCCCAGAAAATGAGGACTTCTAGTCCCCTTAAGTACAGGGCACATACACAGTGCGTTAAATAATTTTTAAGACTGGCGCTAGATTTCAGCCTACTGTGGCGCCACCAGTGTAATCGCGAATGCGTTATAAACCGTGACCATCTGCTTGCTTTCTGCCAAAAGAACTGCGCAGTTGTTAAAGTAACTCAAACGAAACGGCCGTTCATTAGAGAAGTCAAATTTTTTTCATGTTCAATTATTAAGATGGAACAAAGGGCTGTTATTAAATTTAACGCAAAACTTGGTAAAAGTGCCTCGGAAACGTACCAAATGATAAAACAAGTTTACGGTGAGTTTTGTTTAAGTAGATCAAATGTTTTCCTGTGGCACAAACGTTTTTGGACGCTAGAAGATGATAAGCATACCGGAAGACCAAGTTCATCTAGGACACCTGAGATTATTGAAAAAGTGCGTGATTTCGTGGCAAACAATCGATGTGCGTCACTAAGAATGATGGAAGAGTCTTTAAACATCAACAAAGAAACGATTCGAACCATCCTGCATGAAGATTTGGGCAAAACAAAAGTCTGTGCTAAATTTGTTCCACACACGTTAACCAATGAACAAAAATCAAGGAGAAGTGCACATTGCAGAGAAATCATTTCAGCGGCTGAAAATGATCCAAACTTCTTAAAATCGATTGTTACAGGTGATGAAACATGGTGTTTTCAATATGATCCCAAAACAAAGGGACAAAGTGCGGAATGGAAGTCAAAAAAACTCACCACAAGCCAAAAAAACAAGAAAAGTTCCATCGAAAATCAAAGCAATGCTCATTACATTCTTCGATAGTAAGGGTATTATCCACAAAGAATTTGTTCCAAGTGGACAAACAATTACTGGTGAGTTTTATTTAAATGTTTTGAGGCGTTTGATGGGCAGAATTCGTCGCATTCGTCCAGAATATCGAGATGAAAACAGTTGGTGTTTGTTGCACGATAATGCACCCAGTCACACCTGACTTCTTGTTCGTAGATTTTTAATAACGTCTGTGTGCTGAATTTCCACCGTATTCGCCTGATTTAGCACCGTGCGACTTTTCTTTGTTCCCAAAACTTAAAATGACGTTAAAAGGGTGTTATTTTGATGATATTTCAACCATAGAAACAGCTTCGACGCGTGCTTTGGAGGCAATTCCGCAAAGTGAACTGGAACAGGCATTCGAATCATTATTAAATCGCTGTAACAAGTGTATTAAAGCCGGAGGGACTTATTTTGAATAACAAACCAAAATTAAATTATAATATCTTGTTTCTATTTCATTTTACAGACCCAGTCTTAAAAATTCTTTGCCACACTGTGTATAAATGATTATCCTGATTACAGCAAGCTATATGAGTGGACAGAAATCAAGTGACACCTGCATATTTTAACAACGAGTTCATCCGTTTTCTTTTTACTCGTGTTCGTGCACGCGCATAGAATTTCTCGGCTGGTGTATTTCTGCTATTGCACCCACCACTAGGGGTGCTGTAGTAGCTGCTAAGGTTTTTTTTTTTGAGGGTTCTTCCTTTTTTGATTGAAGGTTTAACGACCACGGTGAGCAACTCAATGGGCTATAAGCAGTCGCCCGTTCCTAATTTAGGGTCACTGGTTCCAGGGAATGAATACAACCAGTGCCGTAAGACAAATACAACAACCATGCCCTACCGAGATTCGAACTCGGACCCGCCTTGGACGAATGATCAGAAGCCATTGCTTAGACCACTGCGCCACCACGGCTGCGTTTGGGGGTTTAACGACCACCGTGAGCAACTCGATGGGATATAAGTTGTCGCCCGTTCCTAATTTAGGGTCACTGGTTCCAGGGAATGAATACAACCAGTGCCGTAAGACAAATACAACAACCATGCCCTACCGAGATTCGAACCCGGACCCGCCTCGGGCGAATGATCAGAAGCCATTGCTTAGACCACTGCGTCACCAGGGTTGCGTTTGGGGGTTTAACGACCACCGTGAGCAACTCGATGGGATATAAGTTGTCGCCCGTTCCTAATTTAGGGTCACTGGTTCCAGGGAATGAATACAACCAGTGCCGTAAGACAAATACAACAACCATGCCCTACCGAGATTCGAACCCGGACCCGCCTCGGACGAATGATCAGAAGCCATTGCTTAGACCACTGCGCCACCACGGCTGCGTTTGGGGGTTTAACGACCACCGTGAGCAACTCGATGGGGATATAAGTTGTCGCCCGTTCCTAATTTAGGGCCACTGGTTCCAGGGAAGGGAGAGAACTAGTGCCGTAAGATAAACACAGCATCCATGCCACACATCGGGATTCGAACCTGGACCCATCTCGGAAAGCCAATACTTAGACAACTGCGCCACAAGGACGGCGTGTGTCATTAAGATTGTGTCTGTGACGGAGAAGGTTGAAGGTGTTGTGAATTTGGCTAAAACAGAATCTCCTGTCAGCGGAAGTTCTATCGAAAGAAGCCACCTGAACATGACGTGAAGTTAATTAAGTCATGGATGACAAAATTCTTCGAAAGAGGAGCAGCGAAAAAGGGAATGAGCATTGATAGACCATCAGTTTCCAATAAGACGGTGGGGAATATTCTCGCTCTTTTCACACAGTCACCACGGAAATCGGTGAGATAAGTTTCACGCGAATTACAGATACCAAAGTCTACGGTGCACAGTCGTTGCACGCCTTCGAGTTGCAAATTCTTCACGAACTGGTGATTGTCTAAAGTATGAAACATTTGTATTTCAGCTTGAAAAATGAAAAACTTCCTAAAACGGAAGTCGAACGGAGCGAAGATTTCTCCCATGATAGTAACTTCTTTTTCCGCGATGATCCCTCTTCCTGTATTATTGTTAAATATCGTTTTGTTGCAGAAATGCTTGTGTTTCATCTTGAAAATGCAGGCAAAATTTCGAAGCTAAAGACAGCGAAAGCCTTTCCCAGCGATCGTATTTCTTCTTTCTTTTTATTTTTTTATTTTCGGTCGTTTCTCTGTCATATATGTTAAAGATAACTTTATTTTATAAATTGTTGTGTTTCAGCTTGGAAATGGAGGCAAAAATTTCACCACTGGAAGTTGGACGGAGCGATTATTTCTCCCGGAAATTATCGCTCCGTCCAACTACCAATTTTTTCCAGAGGTAGTCAAACTACTTCCAACTTCCAAAGGAATCACGGCAAGTGGCGCGTGAATTTCAGAATATTTTATACAATGCAGTGCTGATTTAAAATTTACAACATGACAACGGAATCTCCCCTTCCCCTCCGTAGGAAGACGTCGGGTTGCTTCCGTTCTCGTTTCTGATTTTATTTACCAAGACAAAAAGGAGAGCTCCAAGATGGATCATGTTCTTATTTACACAGTTCAGAAAATGCAGTTTATAAGAAAAATATAAAACTGTAAAGTTTTTATGTAGCAGGGATGAACGTCGTAATAAACCGATTCTGCGGCATTAACTGAGGTAGTATAACGAAGTAAATTTCTCCGTCATTTTTATCCGCGCCGGGGTTCGAACCCGGATCCCTCATTCCAGGAATAAGTTGCTCTACCAATTGAGCTACGCGGACGTTTTATTCTGATTCCTATCTGCCTTTATGTCGTGTGCGTCTTCTGGCAGGTACGTCACATCTCCTGGTACGTTACATCATCTCTCCCCTTATTTTTATTTTATTTATTTTTTTTTTTTCGAAGTGCTGGAGAAAGGATTCTCTTATTTTTCCTACCTCGCGGTGTGGAAATAACATCACACCAATGCGAGATTTTGAACGGTCGGGTCATCCGGATAGTTCGGGCGCCATTATAACGAAGTAAATTTCTCCGTCATTTTTATCCGCGCCAGGATTCGAACCCGGATCCCCTCATTCCGGAATAAGTCACTCTACCAATTGAGCTACGCGGACGTTTTATTCTGATTCCTATCGGCCTTTATGTCGTGTGCGTCCTTCTGGCAGGTACGTCACATCTCCTGGTACGTTACATCATCTCTCCCTTATTTTTTTTTATTTATTTTTTTTTTTCGAAGTGCTGGAGAAGGGATTCTCTTATTTTTCCTATCTCGCGGTGTGGAAATAACATCACACCATTGCGAGATTTTGAACGGTCGGGTCATCCGGATAGTTCGGGCGCCATTATAACGAAGTGAATTTCTCCGTCATTTTTATCCGCGCCAGGATTCGAACCCGGATCCCCTCATTCCGGAATAAGTCACTCTACCAATTGAGCTACGCGGACGTTTTATTCTGATTCCTATCGGCCTTTATGTCGTGTGCGTCCTTCTGGCAGGTACGTCACATCTCCTGGTACGTTACATCATCTCTCCCTTATTTTTTTTTTTATTTATTTTTTTTTTTTCGAAGTGCTGGAGAAGGGATTCTCTTATTTTTCCTATCTCGCGGTGTGGAAATAACATCACACCATTGCGAGATTTTGAACGGTCGGGTCATCCGGATAGTTCGGGCGCCATTATAACGAAGTGAATTTCTCCGTCATTTTTATCCGCGATAGGATTCGAACCCGGGTCCCCTCATTCCGGAATAAGTTGTTCTACCAATTGAGCTACGCGGACGTTTTATTCTGATTCCTATCTGCCTTTATGTCGTGTGCGTCCTTCGGGCAGGTACGTCACATCTCCTGGTACGTTGCAGTAGGATGAAAAATTACGCCAGCTATCAGAACTACAATTTTTGTTGAATTTTTTACAGGAAGCAGATTAAAACGGACGCAGTTTTTTCGACGGAAAATCCTTAAATAATTTCATTATTTTTGAAAACGTTTAGTAAAATATATTCTAAAGTTAGTCTGTAATGCGGAGAAAGCAACGTAACTTTACTTATAATTGGTATAGCTCATGAATTTTAAATCTACGTGGGAACCATTTAGAAGATAGTAAATAGTAACGCTGTACTAGTGATCCGATTTATTGGCGTAGGAAATAAACACATAAGCGTTTCCAAGCTTTCGCACATTAACCAGATGGCTTTTTCAAGGAAGTTAGACAGAAACTGCAAACTGAAAAATAGAACGCTTAACAATTTGAACGCGGGAACTTGACAATAAATAGATGCGACGTTATATTCATTTAAAGATACGAGGCATCACGTTGGTTGCACGCGGGATCCTAGTAGAGAAAATGTATTACTTGAAGAATTGGTTCCAAATTCGTTGCAACTCGAGCGAGACGCTATCATTGCAAGTATCGCTGTTGGTAATGATCTCCAAGGTTTCCCGAATGGCTGTACATTTAGGGGTAGAGTAGCTAGCTAATTTCTTTATATATCATCCCACGTGGGATTAGCTGACTTGAATTTGACTTCTCTGGATAGTGCCGTGGCTACTTTACCGTATTTTGTGTCTCTTTTATGTTCGTTGACTATGATTCCAAACGAACGCTTGGTCATTCCAATGTAGTATCGTTTAGAGCCGTTCGGATACTGTAGGGGGATCGCACAAACGCCTGCTTCGCAGGAGAGAGGTGGGTTTTTCTCTGTTTCTCTTTAGTATAGAATGTAATGATGCAGGAGACCTTATGCCGACGCCGTAGTTCATCTTCTTGAGGGCGCTTTTGAGTTTGTAAGACACACTTGGTGTGTAGGGAATTGAGCCTATGTAACATAGCTGCGGGGCAGGAAGACCGGAATGTTTGGCTCCGGCTTTTTTGGATAAAGCTACGTATCTGATTCAATGAATATCCTGCATCAGTGGCTAGCTTGATGACGCTTTCAATTTCGTGATGTCTAGAATGGGTATGAGAAGAAACGGCGAAGGCTCTTTGAATTCGAGAACGGAAGATAGCTGCTTTGTATTCTGCGGGACAGAAAGAGCTGCGGAGCATCAGGTTGGGGACGGACGTGGGTTTGTGGTAGACTTGAGTACCGAGGCGGTTGTCAGACGATTTCCTCAATAGAACATCCAGATAAGGTAAAGCGTTGTTGCTTTCAAGCTCCATCGTGAAGTTGATCGTAAGATGTATATCATTGATTTTATCAAGGAAAATTGGAAGAGTCTCTTTTCCGTGGGGCCATACAAAAAATACGCCGTCAGCATAACGGAGCCAAGCGGTAGGCAGTGAGGTAATGCTGCAGAATATATTCCGCTCAATTGGGCGAAGTATTGCTTCTGAAAGGACGGGTGAAAGAGAGGATCCCATCGGAGCGCCATTATTCTGTTTATATACTTGTCCTTGGAAACTGTAGAAGCTAGTATTAGAGTACTTCTTCTTGGAAACTGTAGAAGCTAGTATTAGAGTACTTGTCCTTGGAAACTGTAGAAGCTAGTATTAGAGTACTTGTCCTTGGAAACTGTAGAAGCTAGTATTAGAGTACTTGAAGATGACAATCCGTTTTTTGGCGTAAATGTGACAAGGATGGTAAGTCAGATAATATTTGAAAACTTGAAAATTTTCATCGTCCTGGAGCGGGACTCGAACCCGCGTCTCCCAGAAAACGCCTAGGTATGCTAACCACTACACCACCCAGAACGACCAAGTTTCAAGTTTCCGATCAATTTGAATTTAACCATCACAGGATTCGCTAGTCGAAGCCTGACATACCATCCTTGTCACATTTACGCCAAAAAACGGATTGTCATCTTCAAAATTTGTATAATATGGCGTAATCCCGTATTTCTTTCATGATTAGAGTACTTGTCCTTGGAAACTGTAGTGCCGCCCGGGTGGTGCAGTGGTCTAAGCGATGGCCTCTGATCATTCGTCTGAACGGGGTCCGGGTTCGAATCCCGGTGTGGCATGGAAGTTGTGTTTGTCTTACGGCACTGGCTCTCTTACTTCCCTGGAGCCAGTGACCCTAAATTAGGGACGGGCGACTGCTTATAGCCCATTGAGTTGCTCACGGTGGTCGTTAAACCTCCAATCAATCAATGGATGTTGTGTTTGTCTTACGGCACTGGCTCTCTCCCTTCGGTGGAACCAGTGACCCTAAATTAGGGACGGGCGACTGCTTATAGCCCATTGAGTTGCTCACGGTGGTCGTTAAACCTCCAATCAATCAATGTATGTTGTGTTTGTCTTACGGCACTGGCTCTCTCCCTTCCGTGGAACCAGTGACCCTAAATTAGGGACGGGCGACTGCTTATAGCCCATTGAGTTGCTCACGGTGGTCGTTAAACCTCCAATCAATCAATGGACGTTGTGTTTGTCTTACGGTACTGGCTCTCTCCCTTCCCTAGAACCAGTGACCCTAAATTAGGGACGGGCGACTGCTTATAGCCCATTGAGTTGCTCACGGTGGTCGTTAAACCTCCAATCAATCAATGGATGTTGTGTTTGTCTTACGGCACTGGCTCTCTCCCTTCCGTGGAACCAGTGACCCTAAATTAGGGTCGGGCGACTGCTTATAGCCCATTGAGTTGCTCACGGTGGTCGTTAAACCTCCAATCAAAAAAAAAAAAAAAAAAAAAGAAAGAAAAGAAACTGTAGAAGCTAGTATTAGAGACCAAGTCTATTAATTTGAAGATGCTGATTCATGACTCCTGCGTATAAAATGTTGAATTAGATATGGCCTCGTTTAATATTCTGATGGCTTCTGGAACGGGAATTGAGGGGTAAAGTGAAACCACGTCGAAGCTGACAGTGAGTTTCTTGACTTTCGTTATAAAATCCAGACTGGAATTTATTACTAAGTCCGATTCAGGAAGAAAACTACGTAGGAATTTGGATAGTGCTTTCTCTAAATGGTACGTTGGTGCAGACTTCCTGGATACGGTGGGTCTCAGTGATTTTCTGGGCTTATGGTGCTTAAGTCTTCCGAACAGCTTTGGGATAAATCGGATCATTAGTACAGCGTTACTATTTACTACTTAGTTGGTGTACTGTTCGTCGTTATAAATTCATTTAGAAGATATTTATCCAAATTATTCACACACACACCGATTACGAACAGCTTTCAGACGCCTCGAGATGGGCCCGGGTTCGAATCTCGTTGAGGCATAGATGCTGCGTTTGTCTTTCGACACTGTCTTTATCTTTTCCCTGGAATCAGTGACCTTAAATTAGAGACGGGCGACTGCTTATAGCCCATCGAGTTGCTCACGCGGAGTCGTTAAACCTTCAATCAAAAAGAAAGAAAAAAGGAACTTTGTTCTAACTGATGCCTATATTTAACTTGGATCAGAGATATCAAGCAAAGACCACTTCGAAGAAGAAATTAAAAGGCGTATTAAACTTAGCTGGAGAGCTATTCGATGAAACAGTACAATATTGAAGAGCAATTTACCATTATGTCGTAAAAGAAAAGTATTTAATCAATTAATCCTTTAATCCTTCCAGTTCTTACATGCGCAGCAGAGACATGGACTTTAACTAAAAAAGACATACACTATATCGAGAAAAGTCACCGGACAACCCTTCAAAAGCTAATAAACGGATCTGCTGCGTTGTTAAGCGTACCATTCGCAGAGAAGTGGGCCGCGGGTGGCCTAGTGGTCAGCGTTCGTACTACCATGGAGATAACCTCAGGTTCGATCCTGGGCAGGTACGAATGTTCGAACCACTAAATACCCGCCGTGCGTCGGATGGGCACGTTAAGCCGTCGGACCCCGGGTACTGGCCCCCCTGTAATAAATAAGCGCGTCTTCCTTCCTCTTTCTACATCGCTTCCGTGTCACTTTCCTATCTTCCTATTTCTAAGGGTTGTTTAAGACCTGGGATCAGACACACCCTTCCTAAAATCCTCTACATATAATCTGTAATCTGAATCACCGGACACCCCTTCAAAAGCTAATGAACGGATCTGCTGCGTTGTTAAGATGCACGGTACAGCTGCAAACGGTATAAAAACAAGCCTGCATCTGACCGCGATCATACCACACTGTGAGATTGAGTGAAAATGTCGCGGGAGTAACTTAGAGAAAGGAAAAATTGTTGGGTGTTATATTAGTGGGTTGTCCATAAGAGAAACCGAGAGGCGTTTAAACCTACCCAAGTCAACTGTTTTGGATGTACTGAATAAGTGGAAGACACATGGTGTGCCTGAAGCAGCAAAAGAAAATCAGTGATAGAGAACTTCGAAGCCTCAGGAGAGTCGTTACAGCTATTCGACGGAGTACTGCACAAGACCTCAGTGTACAGGTGAGTAAAAATGCTGGAACCTCGGTATGTACACGTACCATTCGCAGAGAACTTCATTCAATGGGTTACCGTGGTCGTGCGGCTGCTCATAAGCCTTTAATCTCCACTCGGAATGCTACTCGTCGTTTAGCATGGGGTAAACAACATTTATCGTGGACCGTAGATCAATGGAAACGGGTCTTATGGACTAATGAATCCAGATACACGATCCATCAGTCTGATGGCCGTGTATGGGTATGGTGGCAGCCGGGGTACGCTATTTACCACAGTGTACTGTTCTTGCGGTCAAGTTTGGAGCTGGCAGTGTACTCGTGTGGGGTGTTTTTCGTGGTATGGTCCCGGTTCATTGGTTATCGTGGACAAACCTGTGAACCAGCACTTGTACCTCGAAATTCTGGACAATTATGCCCTACCAACTCTGTGGCAATACTATGGAACCGAGCCTTGTTGGTACCAGCATGATAATGCACCGAGCCATAAAGCAAGGTTTCAAAATCGCTTTATTCTAATTTATCATAAGAAAACATAAGAGGGAGACGTACAGTATTGGGCGTCTCACTGGGAAATAATACAAAACTGTTAAAACATGATGGCATATACACTGCAATGACAATGGGGATGAATAACAAATGCTGCAAGCAAAGCTTATTGAATAAAAACTGCAGAAGTGACAGAGAGAAACACATCGTGTCACATGACATTGGCTGGGCATGATTTACAGGATAACACAGGCGAAACAATAGTACACAATTAGAAAAAGAACAGCACAAACACCGCCGTGAAGGTAAAAACATTACAAACATGAGATAAAAACACAGCGTGCACAATTGTGCAAGTTATTTAACGAGGGCACCAAAGCAACATAATACAGGCGGGGTGAAAGTAAGTAATGTACACGAGTAAGCATGAAAATACACTGAGATGGCATTAGCATTCAAAATTCAACGGTAATAGCGTGGATTGCACGAGTCGTAGAGTGGAGGAGGGCCACCAGGGTGCCACGGAACTCAGCAAAGGAGGTGTAGAATGTCCTAGGGTACTGATAGGTGTAGCAGTCCAGAATCAATCGCAAACCATGGAGCGGCCGGCGCCCAGGTAGCATAGAAGGTGGCTTCTCGACGACTGGAAGAAGCCGACTGGTACTCCAGGCGGAGTCGAGAAAGCAATCGATCTTGAAAATGGCACAAAAGTGCTGCGCTGGCCTGGTGTAAAGAGACCGGCGAGGAAATGCTGCGCTGTTACGGCGTGTTTTGACGATAATTCCGTATCATGTGTAGACTGACCAGCACGGAGCCCTGATCTTAATCCCATAGAGCACCTATGGGATGAATTAGAGTGCTGCATAAGAAGTTTGGAACCAAGGCCTACTACTAAGCAACAGTTAGTAGAAGCATTATGCACTGAATGAAAGCGCATACCTATCTCTGTGTTCCAAAACCTTGTCGAAAGCATATCTCGAAGGGTAAGTGCATGCATTAAGGTCAAAGGTCGACCGACACCGTGCTAGTGTACGTTAATAAATGCTATGTTATGTTTCTCTTATAGGTGTCAGGTGACTTTTGTCAATATAGTGTATATTGTTGAGTAATAATGAAATTAACTATTGTTGCCTCACTTTATGGGACAGCATGCAGCATGATCAGATTTCAACAATGGAATTGACTACTTCCGTTACCCATCTTCGTTACATCGAAGTTTGTTACCTGGTGATTAACTTTGGTGCTATCGGGAAAGATTGTAACATGAAAGAAATGCGAAAGAAAACTGTTGATTTCACCATATGATTCCAGCTTAAAACAAGTAGTTCTATTGATATGAAGCAATCGTTCCTTTTACGAATTAAAAATATTTACTTTGGGAAAAAGAAGAAGTTTGACTTCGTCTAGTTACAACTATAACTAAAATTAATATATTGTAAAAGTTAAAAAAAGAATTGAAAGCAACCAAAGCCAGAAAAAAGCAAAGCGTTATCACATATTATAAAATTCCTGAAAGAAGAGGACATTATAACAAAAATTGAAGCGAACTTTTGGCGAGAGTTAAATTTCTACACAGAATTATGCGAAATGGAGCTACAAAGACCGTTCCATGAAAACTGACAGTATTTTTTTTTTTTTGAGTTGGCAACAGAGCGAAGAGGAAAATAACCACGCAGACGATTGAATGAATTAAGAAAGTATCTATGGCAACGCTTATTAGCCGCGGCAGACGATTCTGGTTTTGTTATTGCGCAACTCTTTAAGGCACGTCTGCGCTTTGTCATATAGCTATGGAGGTGAGTCATTCAGAGTTAGGAAGTGAAATGCGCGAAAATTTTGCTATCGTTAAAGCAAAACGGCTCCAGAAACAGTTGATTTAATGAAATATACTTACAAAGATAAATGTTTGGGCGAGTCAACGATTTTAGACGACACCATGATTTCAAAAAAGGGCGTGTTTGTCGGCAGAACTCGCTCCTAGGTCTGATCGACCTGAAAGTGTTGTTACGGGGCGTATTGTTAACACTGTTTAGGAAATCCTGCAAGAAGCTCAACGAATGACGTTTGAAGACATAGCGACGTCAACTAATATTTCAAAAACGTAGGCATTCCGCATTCTACGCGACAAATGACTGCTGCGTCGTGCGTGTTCCAGATGGGAACCTCATCACCTGACGAGAGAACTATTATACAAATTTCGAAGATGACAATCCGATTTTTCGCGTAAATGTGACAAGGATGGTAAGTCAGATAATATCCGAAATTTGAAAATTTTCATCGTCCTGGAGCGGGACTCGAATCCGCATCTCCCAGTAGCGCCCGGGTATGCTAACCACTAGACCACCCAGAACGACCAAGTTTCAAGTTTTCGATCAATTTGAATATAACCATCACGGGATTCGCTAGTCGAGGCAACCGGCATTCATGTTTAGCGAATCTGGAGGTTAAGAATCATTGCCGGAGAAGCAGATAAATCATGAAAGAAATCACAATCCGATTTTTGGCGTAAATGTGACAAGGATGGTAAGTCAGATAATATCCGAAATTTGAAAATTCGCTAGTCGAGCGATCAAGAATTTAACCATCACAGGATTCGCTAGTCGAAGCAACCGTCATTCATGTTTAGCGAATCTGGAGGTTAAGAATCTTATCCCGTGATTGCCCGGAGAAGCAGATAAATCATGAAAGAAATACGGGATTACGCCATATAATACAAATTTTGAAGATGACAATCCGATTTTTGGCGTAAATGTGACAAGGATGGTAAGTCAGATAATATCCGAAATTTGAAAATTTTCATCGTCCTGGAGCGGGACTCGAAACCGCATCTCCCAGTAGCGCCCAGGTATGCTAACCACTAGACCACCCAGAACGACCAAGTTTCAAGTTTTCGATCAATTTGAATTTAACCATCACAGGATTCGCTAGTCGAAGCAACCGTCATTCATGTTTAGCGAATCTGGAGGTTAAGAATCTTATCCCGTGTTTGCCCGGAGAAGCAGATAAATCATGAAAGAAATACGGGATTACGCCATATAATACAAATTTTGAAGATGACAATCCGATTTTTGGCGTAAATGTGACAAGGATGGTAAGTCAGATAATATCCGAAAACTTGAAAATTTTCATCGTCCTGGAGCGGGACTCGAACCCGCGTCTCCCAGAAAACGCCCGGGTATGCTAACCACTACACCACCCAGAACGACCAAGTTTCAAGTTTCCGATCAATTTGAATTTAACCATCACAGGATTCGCTAGTCGAAGCAACCGGCATTCATGTTTAGCGAATCTGGAGGTTAAGAATCTTATCCCGTGTTTGCCCGGAGAAGCAGATAAATCATGAAAGAAATACGGGATTACGCCATATAATACAAATTTTGAAGATGACAATCCGATTTTTGGCGTAAATGTGACAAGGATGGTAAGTCAGATAATATCCGAAAAACTTGAAAATTTTCATCGTTCTGAAGCAGGACTCGAACCCGCGTCTCCCAGAAAACGCCCGGGTATGCTAACCACTACACCACCCAGAACGACCAAGTTTCAAGTTTCCGATCAATTTGAATTTAACCATCACAGGATTCGCTAGTCGAAGCAACCGGCATTCATGTTTAGCGAATCTGGAGGTTAAGAATCTTATCCCGTGTTTGCCCGGAGAAGCAGATAAATCATGAAAGAAATACGGGATTACGCCATATAATACAAATTTTGAAGATGACAATCCGATTTTTGGCGTAAATGTGACAAGGATGGTAAGTCAGATAATATCCGAAATTTGAAAATTTTCATCGTCCTGGAGCGGGACTCGAATCCGCATCTCCCAGTAGCGCCCAGGTATGCTAACCACTAGACCACCCAGAACGACCAAGTTTCAAGTTTCCGATCAATTTGAATTTAACCATCACAGGATTCGCTAGTCGAAGCAACCGGCATTCATGTTTAGCGGATCTGGAGGTTAAGAATCTTATCCCGTGTTTGCCCGGAGAAGCAGATAAATCATGAAAGAAATACGGGATTACGCCATATAATACAAATTTTGAAGATGACAATCCGATTTTTGGCGTAAATGTGACAAGGATGGTAAGTCAGATAATATCCGAAATTTGAAAATTTTCATCGTCCTGGAGCGGGACTCGAATCCGCATCTCCCAGTAGCGCCCGGGTATGCTAACCACTACACCACCCAGAACGACCAAGTTTCAAGTTTCCGATCAATTTGAATATAACCATCACAGGATTCGCTAGTCGAAGCAACCGGCATTCATGTTTAGCGGATCTGGAGGTTAAGAATCTTATCCCGTGTTTGCCCGGAGAAGCAGATAAATCATGAAAGAAATACGGGATTACGCCATATAATACAAATTTTGAAGATGACAATCCGATTTTTGGCGTAAATGTGACAAGGATGGTAAGTCAGATAATATCCGAAAACTTGAAAATTTTCATCGTCCTGGAGCGGGACTCGAATCCGCGTCTCCCAGAAAACGCCCGGGTATGCTAACCACTACACCAAATTGATCGGAAACTTGAAACTTGGTCATTCTGGGTGGTGTAGTGGTTAGCATAGCCGGGCGTTTTCAGGGAGACGCGGGTTCTAGTCCCGCTGCAGGACGATGAAAATTTTCAAGTTTTCGGATATTTTCTGACTTATCATCCTTGTCCCATTTACGCCAAAAATCGGACTGTCATCTTCAAAATTTGTATTATATGGCGTAATCCCGTATTTCTTTCATGAGAGAACTATTGTTAGCCAGAGTTCAAGTGTGTCATGAGTGAAAATAAATGATTGCAAAGGATCTAAACACAGTAATAACTGCCGATGAAACATGGGTCCAATATTTCGACCTCCTCACGAAGCACGCAACGAGTGTCTGGAAATACACAGGTTCGCCTCCTCTGAAAAATGTCCGCCAAACCAAATTAGCTGGGAAGGTGATGATGGTAATTTTCTTTGATCATAAAGGTGTAGTCTACCAGCATGCCGTTACTCCACAAATCGCTGTGAATGCTGGGTATTACATTTCAGCCTTGAAGCGTCTGCGACGACACATGTCGATTAAGCGAGCGGAACTGGTGGGCAAGTGGACCCTACACCATGATAACGCCCGTCCACATGCGGCTGCTTTGCTCAACAGTTTCTTACGAAACGCAGTATTGAAATCATGCCACGGCCTGCCTACAGTCCTGATCTCAACCCGTGCGATTTCTAGTTATTTCCAACAATGAAGGAGAAGTCCCGTAGCGAAACATTCAACACAGATGCTGACGCTATTCAAGCTGTACAGAGGACACAAAAAGCAACTTCCAAAAAATGCCTTCGCCACATGCTTTGAAAGGTGGACTGAACGATGGGACCGTTGCATATCATCCGAGGAGAGATACTTTGAGAGAGAATAACATATATTTTGCTGTACGGCCATTGTACAAGTTGTAGTATTATTTTACAAAACTCCTGAATATAAAATTTGCTCTGGGTAGCTATAATAGTTTTTTTTTTTTAATTAAGGCGTCCAAGGACTAATACATAGACGTCGTATAATCACATGTATAATAATTTAAGCACCCGCTTTCTTAAAGTGACACAATATACAATAGATGGTGCACAAAATTGGGGAGAGGAGAAGAAACATCTTGTGCCGCAGAAGCCGAAATTCAGAAGCCGAAATTTAGAAGCCGAAATTCAGAAGCCGAAATTCAGGCCGGAATTCAGGCGATCCACAACATCCGATCTCGCTACAGTACTTCAAAATCAAATGCTTCGATAGACTTGTAATTTAACAGTTTATGAAACCCCCAAGTATTCCTGTAAATCTCTCCTATTAACGGAAATATTTCGTCATCTGGATACGAAAAAAGTTAGAACGGGGATTTTCCATTAACATAAGAAAAGAATTGCGGAAAGGTTTCTGAAAATTCAGAATTTTCCGTTAACACATCTTGAAAGCGGCAATTTACCGTCAAAATAAGAAAGGAATTGCGGAAAGGTTTCTGAAAATTCAGAATTTTCCGTTAACACATCTTGAAAGCGGCAATTTACCGTCAAAATAAGAAAGGAATTGCGGAAAGGTTTCTGAAAATTCAGAATTTTCCGTTAACACATCTTGAAAGCGGTAATTTACCGTCAAAATAAGAAAGGAATTGCGGAAAGGTTTCTGAAAATTCAGAAGTTTCCGTTTACACATGTTGAAAGCGCTAATTTACCGTCAAAATAAGAAAGGAATTGGGGAAAGGTTTCTGAAAATTCAGAATTTTCTGTTAACACAACTTGAAAGCAGTAATTTACTGTCAAAATAAGAAAGGAATTGCGGAAAGGTTTCTGAAAATTCAGAAGTTTCCGTTAACACATCTTGAAAGCGGTAATTTACCGTCAAAATAAGAAAGGAATTGCGGAAAGGTTTCTGAAAATTCAGAAGTTTCCGTTAACACATCTTGAAAGCGGTAATTTACCGTCAAAATAAGAAAGGAATTGCGGAAAGGTTTCTGAAAATTCAGAATTTTCCGTTAACACATCTTGAAAGCGGTAATTTACCGTCAAAATAAGAAAGGAATTGCGGAAAGGTTTCTGAAAATTCAGAAGTTTCCGTTTACACATGTTGAAAGCGCTAATTTACCGTCAAAATAAGAAAGGAATTGCGGAAAGGTTTCTGAAAATTCAGAATTTTCTGTTAACACAACTTGAAAGCAGTAATTTACTGTCAAAATAAGAAAGGAATTGCGGAAAGGTTTCTGAAAATTCAGAATTTTCCGTTAACACATCTTGAAAGCGGTAATTTACCGTCAAAATAAGAAAGGAATTGCGGAAAGATTTCTGAAAATTCAGAATTTTCCGTTAACACATCTTGAAAGCGGTAATTTACCGTCAAAATAAGAAAGGAATTGCGGAAAGGTTTCTGAAAATTCAGAAGTTTCCGTTAACACATCTTGAAAGCGGCAATTTACCGTCAAAATAAGAAAGGAATTGCGGAAAGGTTTCTGAAAATTCAGAATTTTCCGTTAACACATCTTGAAAGCGGCAATTTACCGTCAAAATAAGAAAGGAATTGGGGAAAGGTTTCTGAAAATTCAGAATTTTCCGTTAACACATCTTGAAAGCGGCAATTTACTGTCAGTATAAGAAAAGAATTGCAGAAAGGTTTCTGGAAATTGAGAATTTTCCTGGCGTGCGAAAAATCTATGAAATTCAGGTTTGTTTTCGTCATTTCACGGTAGAGGTTGTATCAGAAATATGCTTTGTTAATTCACGAAAGGAAGCATGGAAAGTGTCTTGTGAATTTCGGAAAAAATTTACCTTGTAAAAGCAACCGGTGTCTATATTTACCTTGGACAGCAGACATCAACGCAGGTGCAATATGATCATCATCATCATCATTGTCAACCATTATCAATCCACGCCTGGACGAAGGACTCCCCAAGTTTCTTCCACAACAGTCTCTCTTGTGCAAGTCTCATCCATGTTACTCCCGCATACTTTCGAATTTCATCCACCCATCTCCCATGTGGTCTTTTTCTGGGTCTTTTCCTATTCCTTCGAATCCAGGCTAAAATTTCGCCTGTCCATCGAAGGTCTGTCCTTCTGGCAGTATGTCCAGCCCATTGCCATTTCAGGGATTTAATTCTGATCATGATATCTTCCACTCTTGTCATTTTTCTGATCCACGAGTTCCTCTTCTCATCTCTCCTGGTTACACCAAGCATGCACCTCTCCAGGCTGCTTTGAGTTGTCTGCAGCCTTTGTATGTCTCTTTTAGCTAAGGTCCACGTCTCTGCACCATACGTAAGCACTGGAAGGATGCATTGATCAAACACTTTTCTTTTAAGACATAATGCGCTTGAAAATTATGCTGTTTCTTCCAAAAGCTCTCCAGGCAAGTTTTATACGCCGATTAATTTCTTCAGCAATGTGACCCTCACTTGATATCTGCTGTCCAAGATAAACGTAGGTGTCTGTTATCTCCAGCTTTTCTCCATCAATCGATAAATCTTCCTTTCTTGTAAAAGCATTGAACATCACTTTTGTCTTCTCAAAGTTCATTTTTAATCCCACTTCTTTACTCTTGTCAGCAAGTTCCTGGATCATACCCTGCAGCTCTGATGGGGTAGTTGCAAAAATGACTACGTCATCAGCAAAACGAAGGTGGGTTAGATAATCTCTATTAATCTTTATCCCTTTGTTTTCCCAGTTCAGTGATTGAAAGACATTTTCCAATGTGGCATTAAAGAGCTTCGGAGAGATGGTGTCACCTTGTCTCACTCCCTTTCCAATTTTTATGTGTGTTGTATTTTCAAACAGCCGAATCTTTGCACTTGCATTTTCATAGATGTTATTAATAATATTAATGTATGCATCTTCAATACGGCAGGATTTCAAAGCCATTGTAACTGCTGATAGTTTCACCGAATCAAAGGCCTTTTCATAATCGATAAAAGCCGCATAATGGAAGTTAATATTCCCTGGCTCTTCGCCATATCGTAGAAATTAATTTCAACGCGTGTAGAACTTATACGGAGTGCATTTGGAAGAAACTGTGCAACTTTGAAGATAATTTTACCATTATGTTTAAAAGAAAATGCTTAATCCATGCATCCTTTCAGTTTCTACTTATGTCTTTAATTAGAAAAGACATAGAGTCTGCGGCGAACAACTTATATAAAAAGACATGGAGAGGTGCGTGCTTGGTGCAACCAAAAAAGGTACGACAAGGAAGTGATGAATCAGGTAAATGACAAAAACGGATGACATCACGATTTAGTAAAGGTCGTTAAGCAGAAATGGGCTCGAATCGTTTAGAAGAACAGAACATCGATGGACAACTGAAATGCTAAACTGGATACCAGTTAATTGGGAAAAAAACCGGAAAAGGATCAGGTGAGATATGGGTGGATTAATTTCGGAAGCTCGAAAGAGAATTGCTGAAGACAAAATTTGGGGAAGAGACTTTGGGAGACCTTCATCCAGCAGTTCATTCAGACTGCATGATAATGACATTTGAAACGGGGATTTTGTATGCTACGCATTGATTTAGAAGTTATACTTTCGTGGTAAATAATTTAAATTATTTGTTCAATACATACTGATCCCATCATTCCGTCATCAGAACATGAGACATATCGGAAAACGCAAGTTTGTCCGAGCCCCCTCACTCCGGAGTAAGCTGCTCTCCCAACTAAGCTACACGGACGGAATGTATAGCTGCAGATTTGTCGTCTTGACACGTGCTTTACCTCTGTAGTACGTCACATCATCTCACACTAAATTTCTTTTTTTTTTTTTTTTTTTTTTTTTTTGTGCGAAGTAGGAATTTTTCATTAATTCCAGACGATGTGTGGAAAAAACATCAAACATTCTTCGAAGAACCCAGCGGCCAGTAAATCCATTTTTACGTTCAGGCGCCAATGTGAGAACCAGGGCCGGCTGGACCATAGGGGCAAACGGGGCGGTCGCCCCGGGCCCCGCGCCTTTAGGGGGCCCGCAGTTTAGAAAACAAAATAATTTTCGGTAAAAAAAAAATTAACTACATTTTTTTTTTTGTAACTTTTGGGGCGCAAGGCCCTTATAAATATATTTTTGAAGTTTTTTTGTTTGTTTCCAATCTCCCCATTTTGGAATACGTTATTCCCCCGTGTTCGTCGTACGGACACTGAGATTTGCAGATTCGAAATGTTTTTTGTAACCACCTTAATCTTCTTCGCATTCATGAAATAGCAAATTAAATTTCATCATTTTGTGGTCCCCTTACTTTTATATATCCAACAATTTGTGTGAAAACCTGATACTTAAATTGAAGGAAATAAAAAGAACAATATCCATGTTACTTTCGGACTACAAATGGAGGCCACTTTTCCAACATTACAAGAAATTGAAAAAAAAAAAAAAGGCAACTTTCATATATGAACGCGTATAAAAGTTTAGAATGTGACTAATTTGTCAGTTACTCCACTGTGCATTAAAAATCAATCACTAAACATGTATCAGGGGAAAACATTGTTTATACCAATTTATTTTAGAGGGATCCTTATTATATTTCCTATACAAAAATATTCGCTAAGCAGGTATCTTTTTATCATTTTGTGAATAAGCTGTTATAAGAGTCACAATGCAACCTAAACCTCTTCTCCCGGGAAAGAAAATCGTAGATTTTAACACTTCTTACTCTCTCTCTCTCTCTCTCTCTTCCTCTCATTTTCTCTCTTTCTCATCCTCTCATTCTCTCTTTCTCTCTTCTTTCTCTTTCCCTTTCTCTCTCTCTCCCTCACATTTTCTCTCTTTCTCATCCTCTCTCTCTCTCTTCTTCTCTTTCTCTCTCTCTCTCTCTCTCTCTCTCTTCTTTCCTCCTCTCTCTATTTCTCTATCTCTCTTCCTCTCTCTTTTTCTCTCTCTCTCTTCTTTCCTCCTCTCTCTATTTCTCTATCTCTCTTACTCTCTCTTTTTCTCTATCTCTCTCTCCCTCTCATTTTCTCCCTTTCCCTATCTTTCTTCCTCTCTCTCGTTCTCTTTCTCTCTCCCTTATTCTCTCTCTCTCTCTCTCTGTTCTCTTCTCTCTCTCCCTCTCATTTTCTCCCTTTCCCTATCTTTCTTCCTCTCTCTCGTTCTCTTTCTCTCTCCCTTATTCTCTCTCTCTCTCTCTCTCTCTCTTGTTCTCTTTCTCTCTCCCTCTCTCTCTGTCTTGCTCTCTCTCTCCCTCTTTTTCTCTGTCTTTCTCTCTCTCTCCCTCTTTTCTGTCTCTCTTTCTCTATCTCTCTTGCCCTCTCTCTCTCTATTTCTCTCTCTCTCTCTCTCCCTCTTTTTCTCTGTCTTTCTCTCTCTCCCTCTTTCCTGTGTCTTTCTTTCTCTATCTCTCTTCCCCCCTCTCTCTCTATTTCTCTCTCTCTCTCTCTCTCTCTCTCTCTCTCTCTCTCTCTCTCTCTCTCTCTCTCTCTCTCTCTGAACTTTCAGTCCGTATTATGGTCTTTTTTTTAAGCTTAAAGCAAATACTTCTCTAAAAGAATCATTTTGTCTTCACGGTAGTGTTCGTGTGTCTTCCTCACGAACGATAATTTTCAGAAACGACTTTATTAAATTATGAGATTTATTTTTTTAGTGCCTACAATGAAATTTTGCTCTGGGCCCCGCAATGAAATTTCGCCCAGGGCCGCCCAGGGCCCCGCAAGAGCTCCATCCGGCCCTGCAAGAGGTGAACGTGCACACCGAAAGCGGTACTACATTGGGATGACAAAACGTTCATTTAGAATTAGAGTCAACGAGCATAAGAGGGACATAAAGAACGGCAAATTAACCACGGCCCTATCCAGAGAAGTCCAGTTCAAGTCCGCCGATCCTATGTGGGATAACATAAAGAAATTAGCTGCCGACTCTACTCCTAAATCCACTGCCATTCGGGAAACATTGGAGATCGTTACCAACGATGAGGCCCGCAATGATAGCGTCTCGCTAGAATTACCACGAATTTGGAACCAATTCTTCAAATAAGGAATGCCTTTTGTTTTTCTCCAAGGATTCCGCGTGCAATACGAACATGATGTCTCGTGTTTTTATTGAACAATTACGTTCGCATCTCTTATGGTCAAGTCAACTCACCGCGTTCAAATTGTTGAAACGTTCTATTATCCAGTTTGTAGTCTACCTTCCTTGAGAAAGCCATCTGGTTGATGTGCGAAAGATTGGAAACCTTGATTTTATATAAGCCAATAAATTCGGATAACTATTATAGTTGTACTATCTTATATATACAAATATATTAAAAATTCCCATTGTTAGTAAAATATATATTCAAACACACATAATTATATTTTAAAATAAGCAGCCAATACAAAAAACGATGAATCAAGTGATACCTCATGGGGAGGCCCGGGCCCCGGGCCTCCCCCACTGAATTCCAGTAAACTTTTAAACGAATTTCATGAAAATTTAAAAATGCAGAAAAATTTCATTCGATTGCTTATTTTTCATAATAAATGCTGTAAATTAATAACTTCTTAAGAGTTCAATTTTGCAAGGTTAGGACTCATAAACTGATACGTAAAAAATATTCTCAAGGGTAATTTATCCTCATCTGATGATCTGAGGAAATTTCCACGAGCACCCACACACACAAAAAACTCACTTTAACTTTAATGTTGAGTACTCATGTCAAGAGGAACTCCTAAAAATAATGTGCTGTTATTTATAGCCGGTTTATTAGGTTTCCGAGTAAACAGGAACTGTAAGAACCCGTAGAATTGAGTTCTAACAATATTAATTTATTCAGTTTCATACAGAGATTTCTGTAAAACACGATAAGTAGAAAATCTCATGTTACTTATTTGTGACCCCGGTGACGAAATCTCATAGTCTTCTGCAGCTGTTAAATAACTAAAACAAAGTTCGAAAAAATCAATAAAAATGTGTCATAGCCAGCCTAAAACGTTTATTCTATGTTACCTAATAAACGTTAGCTTTTTTTGCTGATCCACGTACTGAAATTTAAAGATATAGATCGAAAAAGGCAGCCACATCATCATTACTCAATGTGATGTTATGATCTCAGTCGTCTCTCTGCGTCTGACCAACATGGCGACGGAGGCTGTGACGTCAGAATCGTGACGTTTCGCTGGCTTCATTTTGATCACACGAGGGGAACGGGGGACCCTTTCTTTTCTAACCTCCTTGGCTGCAACGACTTAAAGGCGCAAGCTAAAACTGGGAGAAGCCGTTTCATACAACCATCAATAAGTTAAGTTGAGTCCAGTCAAGTCTCCAAAAGAAACCTTAGCCATCTTAAATGCACTCCTCTGCACAAACTCAAGAATATGGCATGCAAAATTGCCACAGGTTTCGGACGAAGAAAACAAAGAGTAGGAGAAGCCGTTTCATACAACCATCAATAAGTTAAGTTGAGTCCAGTCAAGTCTCCAAAAGAAACCTTAGCCATCTTAAATGCGCTCCTCTGCACAAACTCAAGAATATGGCATGCAAAATTGCTACAGCTTTCGGACGAAGAAAACAAAGAGTAGGAGAAGCCGTTTCATACAACCATCAATAAGTTAAGTTGAGTCCAGTCAAGTCTCCAAAAGAAACCTTAGCCATCTTAAATGCACTCCTCTGCACAAACTCAAGAATATGGCATGCAAAATTGCTACAGCTTTCGGACGAAGAAAACAAAGAGTAGGAGAAGCCGTTTCATACAACCATCAATAAGTTAAGTTGAGTCCAGTCAAGTCTCCAAAAGAAACCTTAGCCATCTTAAATGCACTCCTCTGCACAAACTCAAGAATATGGCATGCAAAATTGCTACAGCTTTCGGACGAAGAAAACAAAGAGTAGGAGAAACCGTTTCATACAACCATCAATAAGTTAAGTTGAGTCCAGTCAAGTCTCCAAAAGAAACCTTAGCCATCTTAAATGCACTCCTCTGCACAAACTCAAGAATATGGCATGCAAAATTGCTACAGCTTTCGGACGAAGAAAACAAAGAGTAGGAGAAAGCCGTTTCATACAACCATCAATAAGTTAAGTTGAGTCCAGTCAAGTCTCCAAAAGAAACCTTAGCCATCTTAAATGCACTCCTCTGCACAAACTCAAGAATATGGCATGCAAAATTGCTACAGCTTTCGGACGAAGAAAACAAAGAGTAGGAGAAGCCGTTTCATACAACCATCAATAAGTTAAGTTGAGTCCAGTCAAGTCTCCAAAAGAAACCTTAGCCATCTTAAATGCACTCCTCTGCACAAACTCAAGAATATGGCATGCAAAATTGCTACAGCTTTCGGACGAAGAAAACAAAGAGTAGGAGAAGCCGTTTCATACAACCATCAATAAGTTAAGTTGAGTCCAGTCAAGTCTCCAAAAGAAACCTTAGCCATCTTAAATGCACTCCTCTGCACAAACTCAAGAATATGGCATGCAAAATTGCTACAGCTTTCGGACGAAGAAAACAAAGAGTAGGAGAAGCCGTTTCATACAACCATCAATAAGTTAAGTTGAGTCCAGTCAAGTCTCCAAAAGAAACCTTAGCCATCTTAAATGCACTCCTCTGCACAAACTCAAGAATATGGCATGCAAAATTGCTACAGCTTTCGGACGAAGAAAACAAAGAGTAGGAGAAGCCGTTTCATACAACCATCAATAAGTTAAGTTGAGTCCAGTCAAGTCTCCAAAAGAAACCTTAGCCATCTTAAATGCACTCCTCTGCACAAACTCAAGAATATGGCATGCAAAATTGCTACAGCTTTCGGACGAAGAAAACAAAGAGTAGGAGAAGCCGTTTCATACAACCATCAATAAGTTAAGTTGAGTCCAGTCAAGTCTCCAAAAGAAACCTTAGCCATCTTAAATGCACTCCTCTGCACAAACTCAAGAATATGGCATGCAAAATTGCTACAGCTTTCGGACGAAGAAAACAAAGAGTAGGAGAAACCGTTTCATACAACCATCAATAAGTTAAGTTGAGTCCAGTCAAGTCTCCAAAAGAAACCTTAGCCATCTTAAATGCACTCCTCTGCACAAACTCAAGAATATGGCATGCAAAATTGCTACAGCTTTCGGACGAAGAAAACAAAGAGTAGGAGAAACCGTTTCATACAACCATCAATAAGTTAAGTTGAGTCCAGTCAAGTCTCCAAAAGAAACCTTAGCCATCTTAAATGCACTCCTCTGCACAAACTCAAGAATATGGCATGCAAAATTGCTACAGCTTTAGGACGAAGAAAACAAAGAGTAGGAGAAGCCGTTTCATACAACCATCAATAAGTTAAGTTGAGTCCAGTCAAGTCTCCAAAAGAAACCTTAGCCATCTTAAATGCACTCCTCTGCACAAACTCAAGAATATGGCATGCAAAATTGCTACAGCTTTCGGACGAAGAAAACAAAGAGTAGGAGAAACCGTTTCATACAACCATCAATAAGTTAAGTTGAGTCCAGTCAAGTCTCCAAAAGAAACCTTAGCCATCTTAAATGCACTCCCCTGCACAAACTCAAGAATATGGCATGCAAAATTGCTACAGCTTTCGGACGAAGAAAACAAAGAGTAGGAAAAGCCGTTTCATACAGCCATCAATAAGTTAAGTTGAGTCCAGTCAAGTCTCCAAAAGAAACCTTAGCCATCTTAAATGCACTCCTCTGCACAAACTCAAGAATATGGCATGCAAAATTGCTACAGCTATCGGACGAAGAAAACAAAGAGTAGGAGAAGCCGTTTCATACAACCATCAATAAGTTAAGTTGAGTCCAGTCAAGTCTCCAAAAGAAACCTTAGCCATCTTAAATGCACTCCTCTGCACAAACTCAAGAATATGGCATGCAAAATTGCTACAGCTTTCGGACGAAGAAAACAAAGAGTAGGAGAAACCGTTTCATACAACCATCAATAAGTTAAGTTGAGTCCAGTCAAGTCTCCAAAAGAAACCTTAGCCATCTTAAATGCACTCCTCTGCACAAACTCAAGAATATGGCATGCAAAATTGCTACAGCTTTCGGACGAAGAAAACAAAGAGTAGGAGAAACCGTTTCATACAACCATCAATAAGTTAAGTTGAGTCCAGACAAGTCTCCAAAAGAAACCTTAGCCATCTTAAATGCACTCCTCTGCACAAACTCAAGAATATGGCATGCAAAATTGCTACAGCTTTCGGACGAAGAAAACAAAGAGTAGGAGAAGCCGTTTCATACAACCATCAATAAGTTAAGTTGAGTCCAGTCAAGTCTCCAAAAGAAACCTTAGCCATCTTAAATGCACTCCTCTGCACAAACTCAAGAATATGGCATGCAAAATTGCTACAGCTTTCGGACGAAGAAAACAAAGAGTAGGAGAAACCGTTTCATACAACCATCAATAAGTTAAGTTGAGTCCAGTCAAGTCTCCAAAAGAAACCTTAGCCATCTTAAATGCACTCCTCTGCACAAACTCAAGAATATGGCATGCAAAATTGCTACAGCTTTCGGACGAAGAAAACAAAGAGTAGGAGAAACCGTTTCATACAACCATCAATAAGTTAAGTTGAGTCCAGTCAAGTCTCCAAAAGAAACCTTAGCCATCTTAAATGCACTCCTCTGCACAAACTCAAGAATATGGCATGCAAAATTGCTACAGCTTTCGGACGAAGAAAACAAAGAGTAGGAGAAGCCGTTTCATACAACCATCAATAAGTTAAGTTGAGTCCAGTCAAGTCTCCAAAAGAAACCTTAGCCATCTTAAATGCACTCCTCTGCACAAACTCAAGAATATGGCATGCAAAATTGCTACAGCTTTCGGACGAAGAAAACAAAGAGTAGGAGAAACCGTTTCATACAACCATCAATAAGTTAAGTTGAGTCCAGTCAAGTCTCCAAAAGAAACCTTAGCCATCTTAAATGCACTCCTCTGCACAAACTCAAGAATATGGCATGCAAAATTGCTACAGCTTTCGGACGAAGAAAACAAAGAGTAGGAGAAAGCCGTTTCATACAACCATCAATAAGTTAAGTTGAGTCCAGTCAAGTCTCCAAAAGAAACCTTAGCCATCTTAAATGCACTCCTCTGCACAAACTCAAGAATATGGCATGCAAAATTGCTACAGCTTTCGGACGAAGAAAACAAAGAGTAGGAGAAACCGTTTCATACAACCATCAATAAGTTAAGTTGAGTCCAGTCAAGTCTCCAAAAGAAACCTTAGCCATCTTAAATGCACTCCTCTGCACAAACTCAAGAATATGGCATGCAAAATTGCTACAGCTTTCGGACGAAGAAAACAAAGAGTAGGAAAAGCCGTTTCATACAACCATCAATAAGTTGAGTCCAGTCAAGTCTCCAAAAGAAACCTTAGCCATCTTAAATGCACTCCTCTGCACAAACTCAAGAATATGGCATGCAAAATTGCTACAGCTTTCGGACGAAGAAAACAAAGAGTAGGAAAAGCCGTTTCATACAACCATCAATAAGTTAAGTTGAGTCCAGTCAAGTCTCCAAAAGAAACCTTAGCCATCTTAAATGCACTCCTCTGCACAAACTCAAGAATATGGCGTGTAAAATTGCTACAGCTTTCGGACGAAGAAAACAAAGAGTAGGAGAAACCGTTTCATACAACCATCAATAAGTTAAGTTGAGTCCAGTCAAGTCTCCAAAAGAAACCTTAGCCATCTTAAATGCACTCCTCTGCACAAACTCAAGAATATGGCATGCAAAATTGCTACAGCTTTCGGACGAAGAAAACAAAGAGTAGGAGAAGCCGTTTCATACAACCATCAATAAGTTGAGTCCAGTCAAGTCTCCAAAAGAAACCTTATCCATCTTAAATGCACTCCTCTGCACAAACTCAAGAATATGGCATGCAAAATTGCTACAGCTTTCGGACGAAGAAAACAAAGAGTAGGAGAAACCGTTTCACACGACTATCAATCAGTTAAGTTAAGTACAGTCAAGTCACCAAAAGAAATATAACGAAGTTAATTTCTCCGTCATTTTTGGTCTACCCCGGGAATCGAACCCGAGTCCGCTTATTCCGGAACAAGTCGCTCTACCAACTGAGCTACGCAGACGTTCATTCTGCCTTTATGTCGTGTGCGTCCTGCTGGCAGGTACGTCACAGAAACTATTCGCTTTCTCTGCCCAATGTAGGATATGGTCTGAAACATCACGACGGTTTCCGAACGCAGAAAAAAATGGGGAGGAGAAGCCGTTTCGCACGACCATCAAGCAGTAAATTTGAGTCCAGTCAAGTCACCAAAATAAACGATTCGTCTTCTCTGCCCAATCTAGGGATATGGTGTAAAACATCGCGACGGCTTCCGGACGCAGAAAAAACAAAGGGCAGGAGAAGCCGTTTCACACGACCATCAAGCAGTTAAGTTGAGTCCAGTAAAGTCACTAAAAGAAACTATTTGCTTTCTCTGCCAAATGCAGGATTTGGTTTGAAGCATCGCGACGGCTTCGGAACGCAGAAAAAACAATGGGGAGGAGAAGCCGTTTCACACGACCATCAAGCAGTTAAGTTGAGTCCAGTCAAGTCCCCAAAAGAAACTATTCGCCTTCTCTGCCCAATGTATGATATGGTCTGAAACAACGCGACGGCTTCCGGACGCAGAAAAAACAAAGGGGAAGAGAAGCCGTTTCACACGACCATGAATCAGTTAAGTTGAGTCCAGTCAAGTCACCAAAGGAAGCCATTCGCCTTCTCTGTCCAAGTATCGAGCTTATATTAGATGGAGACACCACTGACTCTGCCGCCATAGATAATAAATAATCTTTGGCGTGACATCACATACAGATAAAAAAGAACTAAATTATACAGTTGATAAAATAGTAAGCTTGTGTATCAGTGATAAAGATTATTGAATTCCTCATTTTATCTGTTTATAAGCCTAGAAGATTTCATTCCATTAGTTTCAAAGCAGCATCTCGTCTGCGGCTGCGTCGTGCCCTGATGTGACGTCACTTGCAGTACGGACGATGACTTATGGCGGCCAGTGCTACGTGGATAGGAGTGGTGTCTCCAGCAAATATAAACTCGATGTGCCCAACGTAGGGTATGGTTTAAAACATCGCGACAGCTTCCGGACGCAGAAAAAACAATGGGGAGGAGAAGCCGTTTCGCACGACCATCAAGCAGTTAAGCTGAGTCCAGTCAAGTCACTAAAAGAAGCTATTCACTTTCTGTGCCCAATGTGGGATATGGTCTGAAACATCGCGATGGCTTCCGGAGGTAGAAAAAACAAAGGGGAGGAGAAACCGTTTCCCACGACCATCAATCGGTTGAGTTGAGTCCAGTCAAGTCACCAAAAGAAACTATTCGCCTTCTCTGCCCAATGTGGGATATGGTCTGAAATATCGCGACGGCTTCCGGACGCAGAAAAAACAAAGGGGAAAAGAAGCCGTTCACAGGATTATCAAACAGTTTAGTTGAGTCCAGTCAAGTATCCGAAAGAAAGCTTCGTCATTTGTGTGATTGACTTCTCTGTCCAACGTAGGATATGGTCCGAAATATCGCGACGGCTTCCGGATGCAGTTAAAAAACAAAGGGGGAAGAGAAGCCGTTTCATACGATCATCGACCAATTGAATTTCCAGGATGACTGAAAAGTCAATTCTCCAAAACAAATTAATCCCCAATACCTGCAACAGAGCTCCCACTGGCAAATACATCTGAAATATTAGTTTCCAGGAGTTTTATCCAACATAAGGGCAACTATTCCTATCCAGAAGAAATACGTATTAAAAGCTGATCAGCCATTTTTATTTTTTGCATCTTGTTCATTGCATCCTGTCGAAAAAGTTATCGCGGTTGCGATTTTCTCTCCTGAAGTGTCTTCTCACGAATCAGAGTTATATTCCTGTTAGCAGAAGCAGCGCTGATGAATTAATAAGAACAGAAGTCGGCGCGATTTTTTCGGTCAGAAGAAAAGAAAAGAGAGAGGCCTACCTGGTAGTCTTCACTTGGTCTCAGCGTAACAGATAATGCAATGCCCAGTGCGCAGTTACTTTATATAATACGCAGACGCGAAAGTGGAGCATCGTCAGACTGCGCGGGTTGGCGACCTCCCGCTCGCAGGTGCGTCTGCTTCTGGGGTCACGTGACCGTGAAAGGGGACATCGGCCCAGTTAGCAGCTGCAAGGGCACCGGACAACGAATTCTTCCCTTTTCGCTGTTACCTGCACCGAGCCTGTTATTATTATTACGAATCACCCCAGGAAGCTTCGCCCTGAGCAACATCCTCTGAAAGATAATGCGCGCGATTCCAGAATACCATTTTTTTTTTAACACAGAAAAAGAATATGCGCCTTGTTTGAAGTTCTGTTCTGAATTACATGATGAATGAAGATCCCTTTCTAAGATGCGCAACAACTTGTGGGAAAGTATCAAAGACCTTTTTCTTCCTTTTTTTTTTTTTTTTTTTTTTCAGTGAGCACCTGTTCTGCGTGAGAAATTAGGAGTTTCCAGAAATTACTAGAGTTAAATGCCAGCACCTTTTTTTACCTCCCTGCATAACGGATATCACTGCTCCATTTTGTTTCTAATCACTTTTTAAATGTTAAAATGTATGCTTAAACTCACTAGAAAATAGTTCACTGAATGCTTTTCCGTAATAGCAAATAGTAACGCTTTATCTTAAGAGCTATGTTAGCTCTTGAATAAAAATATCTGTACACCCTTCTAGATCAAAGATTAGCGGAGATTTCTATTTACTGCACATTGAGTTTTCTGTCACATAGAAAAATATCGTTTGATTCAAAGCTGTAGCTATAGATTTGGGAGCTTATAACCATACATTGAAAAAGCGGCTTAACGAAAAAAAAATATATCATGAAATAATTAAAATTTAACTATGAAAAATAACTTACAACAAGAAATTCAAATCATAGCTTTCTCTTATAAAAATTATAATCTTCGGTAATAGAAATAATTAACCTAATTTTTCGCGTCGTCAGTTTCACAGATCGATTACAAACAACGGCAAATCTGTTTCTATCATCATCATCATCATTGTCAACCATTATCAATCCACTGCTGGACGAAGGTCTCCCCAAGTTTCCTCCACAACGGTCTGTCTTGTGCCAGTCTCCTCCATGTCACCCCTGCATACTTTCGAATTTCATCCACCCATCTCCCATGTGGTCTTCTTCTGGGTCTTTTCCTGTCCCTTGGAATCCAATCTAAAATTTCGGCTGTCCATCGATGGTCTGTCCTTCTGGCAGTATGTCCAGCCCATTGCCTTTTCAGGGATTTAACTCTGATCATGATGTCTTGTCATTTTTCGGATCCACGAGTTCCTCTTCTTATCTCTCCTGGTTACAACAAGCATGCACCTCTCCATTCTGCTTTGAGTTGTCTGCAGCCTTTGTATGTCTCTTTTAGTTAAGGTCCACGTCTCTGCACCATACGTAAGCACTGGAAGGATGCATTGATCAAACACTTTTCTTTTAAGACATAATGGCATATTGCTCTTGAAAATTATGCTGTTTCTTCCAAAAGCTCTCCAGGCAAGTTTTGTACGCCGATTAATTTCTTCATCAATGTGACACTCACTTGATATCTGCTGTCCAAGATAAACATACGTGTCTGTTATCTCCAGCTTTTCTCCATCAATCGATAAATCTATACAGAGCATAAACTATAAGCAAATCCCCACACTCCGGAATAAGTTGCTCTTCCAACTGAGCTACGCGGACATATGCTCTCACTGCTACCTGCTTTTATCTCATGTGCGTCCTGCGGCGCAGGCTGGTCACATCCCCCCCCCCCCACCTTAAAGAGGGGTGGGGACATGACCCGCGGGTGAGCCGGGATCATGAATCGCTGTAGGCAGTCATCCCATGACGAACGTGCATCTGAGAAGTCCCAGACAATTTGGTGTGTGGAACGCAACATCACATTGATTTATTTTTTCGAAGCACTGAAGAAGGGATTCTCATTTTTCCTGTCTCGCCGTGTGCAAAGAACATCACATTATTGCGGGACGCTTAACAGCCGGGTCATCCTGGAAGTTCGGGCGCCAATATAACGTACAAGTTTTTCCGCGCCGGACATCGAATCGGGATCCTCTCACTCCTGAGTAAGAAAACTAGCTGATGACCATTAACCTGTACCGTCCAATTGCGGACTCCACGGGGTTAAACAAACTCTCTGGATATTAAAAGTGACGGCGTTTGCCAGTAATCCAGCCAGGATCCGACATTCCAGCACCCGGACAGAATCGGTCGGTAGACCTGCAGCTTGCTGCTTCCCCATGGGCCGGCACTTCTCGCCTCTCCGTCATGACCCGGGTGTGCGTGCCATTTGGGCAGGGGCTAGAAAATAATTCTCTACCCCTCACTGGGAGAATCAATTGCTAGCGCGAATTGTTTGGGACTACCGCCCTTTGTTCAAACAAATACGTACATGCACATACACTGACGGAAAAAAAAATCCCAACACCACGAAAAAATAGTTGTAGAGGAATGAACTGGCGGCAATACATTTGTATAGGTAACATATTTAATCGATTAAAGTTTCAAGATCACAGCTTATTGTAAGCGCGAGAAGAGCCATTTTAAATGTGAAATGCTGGTACATTAATAACCGCCAGAATGTTGAATGCAAGCACGCAAACGTTCATGCATTGTGTCGTACAGGTGCTGGATGTCAGTTTGTGGGATGGAGTTCAATGCCTGTTGCACTTGGTCGGTCAATACAGGGACGGTTAATGCTGGTTGGGGGTGACCCTGGAGTTGTCGTCCAATTATGCGTGCTCGATTGGTGAAAGATCTGGTGATCTAGCAGGCCACGGCAACATGTCGACACTCTGTAGAGCATGTTGGGTTACAACAGCGGTATGCGGGCGAGCGTTGTCCTGTTGGAAAACACCCCCTGCAATGCTGTTCATGAATGGCAGCACAACAGGTTGAATCACCAGACCGACGTACAACTGTGCCGTCAGGGTGCGTGGGATAACCACGAGAGTGCTCCTGCTGTCATAGGAAGTTGCTCCCCAGACCATAACTCCAGGTGTATATCCAGTGTGTCTCGGCCGCAGACAGGTTGGTTGCAGGCGCTCACCTGGCCTCCTTCTAACCAACACACGGCCATCACTGGCACCCAGGCAGAACCGGCTTTCATCAGAAAACACAACAGATATCCACTCCGTCCTCCAATGAGCTCTAGCTTGACACCACTGACGTCGCAAACGGCAGTGGTTTGGAATAAGTGGAATGCACGCTACAGGGCGTCTGGCTCGGAGCTGTCCTTCAAGTAACCGATTTGTAACAGTTCGTTGTGTCACTGTGGTGGCAACTGCAGCTCGAATTGCTACCGCAGACGCGGTACGATGCGCCACGGCCATACGCCGTACACGGCGGTCTTCCCTCTCAGTAGTGCCACGTGGCCGGCCGGAACCCGGTCTTCTTGAGGCAGTACCTTCCCTTGACCACCGCTGCCAACAATCATGCACAGTGGCTACATTCCTGCCAATTCGTTCTGCAATATTGCGGAAAGAAAATCCACCTTCTCGTAGCCCTATTACACGACCTCGTTCAAACTCCGTGAGCTGTTGATAATGGCTTCTTCGTCTTCTTAAAGGCATTCTTGACTAACATCAACACACTACGTCGAATCTCAACGATAACTAACGCTCGCGAACGTTACAGCGCGTATTTGCAGCAAACCTGCTTTGCATGTTCCGAGGGGCGATACTAGCGCCACACTTGTGCGCCTAGCGCGAAATTTGCATAGACATCATCTTACAGATGTACTCTCACCGCCTACCAACTGTCGTTTATCTAACGCAACCCCTTCTTGCTGTTGGGATTTTTTTTCCGTCAGTGTATATACACTGAGGAACTCATCTTTACGTGGGAGGTGAATCCTTTGCTCAATGAGCCCTCTCACACTGAATAACATTGATAAATATTTACATTGAAATTATTTACATTGGTAATTACACTGCCACAGGACTAGGGTCAGTTCTGTGGTGATGACTCTGGGTTCGAGTCTTCTCCGTCTTCATCCCTCTTCTATCTTCTTTCTTCTATCTTCTTGCGGTCACCCCTAAATGAGATAGACCGTCTGCTGATCTATGAGGTGCTTGACCATCTCGATGATCCCCTGTCGCGCTCTTGGGTACGCGAGCAGGATGGAGAGGTCCCTCGTTTTCGCCAATTCTGACACCAAAGTTGTTCTCTTTCCTGACAGAGAAGCACATTCTAGAATCATGTGCGCGACATCTGCAGTCCGGGCACCACACATGCACACTCGCTCCCTAACCGCAAATCTGCGGAAGTACTCCGGCGAAACGCCATGGCCGGTTAGTACCTGGTTAAGGAAACCATTACTCTCAATGCGCCTTATCAAAATTCGGGGGAATATTAGGCGTGTTCTTCTGCCCGTATCCCCCTCATCCCATCTCTGTTGCCACTCCACCAATGTGGATGTTTTCAGTTGCGTCCGCACGCTTTGCAGCGGCGTTAGCATCTGAAAATCTATGCCCTCTTTGCCAGCAGCTTCCTTCGCTAGCTGGTCTGCTCGTTCATTTCCAACCGTACCGACATGACTTCGGATCCAGTGGAAGGTAACCCTCGTACTCTCCATTGACTTGAATAGCGCTTTCATCTCTCTGACAAGGGGAGTCTTCCTCCTGAACTGTCCAAGTCAAACCACAAATGTTTGATTGTGTTCATGTCAGATGAATTTGGAGGTCAAGGCATTAACAGAGAGTCACCAGCGTGTTTCTCGAAACACTCCGCTACGATTCTGGCAGTTTGGCATGGAGCATTATCCTGCTGGTAATGGCCATCACCAGCAGGGAACACAATTGCCATGAATGGGTGAACTTGGTCCTCAACGATGTTCAGATACCTGACAGCTGTCAGGGATTGTGCTATTGGGATAATGGGGCTTAAAGTGTCCCAACCAAACTTAGCCCTCAGCATAACACCTCATCCATTGGCCTGTTTCAGCACAACAGTGCATCCAAGTGCCATAGTCTCCGTTGGTAATCAGCGTATCCGCGGTCGGCTGTCTACGTGATGCACCAAGAACCTTGATTCGTCAAACCAGGCCACTTTCTTCCAATCAACCACTGTCCAATCTCGATTATCTTGGGCCGATTCCATGCGTTGTTGGCGATGACGTGCAGTGAGCATGGAGACCCGGTTGGGTCTTCGGCTGCGCAGGACCATGCGCAGAAGGCTGCGATGAACTGTGTGCTGTGACACATTGCCCTGAACACCACTGTTGTAGCTGCGGGGGATTTGTCGCTCTGTGGACCCGTGGTCGCTATGAACAATACGCGATAGTCTGCGCTCCCTTTTGCCATCAATGAGCTGCGGACGACACACCGCTGGACGACGGTTCGCCATTTAGTCGTCTGTGCACCACTTTTGATACGTACTCACTACAGAGGCACGTGAACAACCCACATGCCGCGTCGCTTCCGAGATCGTAGTTCCGAGGCTCCGTGCGATTAAAATTCCTCCTTCACCAAACTCTGATAAATCGACAGCTTTTTCCCATTCTGACTCCGAACACTCTACTAACCGAAAGCCGATCCTTGGGTTGTACACTGAAGAGCAATTGAATTAGAGACAGCTGGCGTTATGCAAATGTGGCGCTGTGGGCGGCCCTGTAAACGGAAACGACACGACGTATGCAGCGATCCGACTATATAAGGAGTGATGCGACGGGAATCAGTAAGAGTTGGGCGCAGTATGGGTAAGACGAAGGATCTAAGCGCATTTGATCGTGGGCAAATCGTCGGGGCCCGACGAATGGGTCACTCCATCTCGGAAGTCGTGCAGTCACTAGGATTTTCACGAGCCACTGTGTCACGGGTGCACCGTGAGTACATCGAATCCGGTAAAACCATCCCTGCAATGGCCAGCTGCCGTGGACAACAGCGTGTAGATGAGCGGGGTCATCGTCGGCGGTTTCGATTTCCGTTCCGGACAAACTTGTGTTGTCACAAGTTCATATTGCCATGCATAACAACCAGTTGACCCACGCCGTACCAGCTGAAACGACCCCATTCCATAACTCCACCACCTCCATGCTTCACAGTAGGCACTGTACATTCCAAAAGGAGACATGTTCCGGGTAACGGCCAAACCCGATCACGTCCATCCGATCGGAATAATGCGAAGCGGAATTCGTCGCTCCATAGCACCTACCGCCATTACTCCAATGTCCAATTTTGTGCTGTTGACACCATCGTAGCCGCGTGGGCTTAATTGTATTTGTGATAAGAGGTTTATGGACGGCCGCTCTGTCATAACATTTCAGTGAATGCGCCTCTCTTCGAAGTGTCTTGATGAAGATCATATCATCTGTAACCATCTGAAACTCATGTGCTATGACTTGCATTGGCGGGACCTGGTTTGCTGGAACTCCCTCTAATCCCTTGGTTGCGGTTTCGTGGGTACTCCTTGGCGAGGTGAATTTCTGCAATGTCTCGTTTTCTTCTTCTTGTTGATGACAAAGGCTGCAGTCGATTTAGCTACCTGTCTGATATCAGCAATGCTTCTTATGCTGGTACCTCCAATTGTGCACCCTATTGCAACGCCCTTTTCAAATTCGAAGAGATCTCTCTCCTCTGGCTATTTTTTTCAGCTATTGATATGAGCATACTGCCGTTTCTGTTTTTATAACTTATCGACCACGTGTCTGCATGGGGTGTTCAATCACTTTTGTCCACATACTGTACATCAAGATGAAGAGTATGATGTTTCACATTAAATGATGTTTTTTAATTGAGTACGGTATAATTTTATTTTTGGAAAACGACGTATTTTTGCGCTGAAAAAGCTTAAAAAATATTTTAAAACAAGTTAGTAAAATCATTCAATGAATTCATTATTATACGCTTTCTAACATGCCACTAATCATTACTCAAGTTATGAGGATAATGGCTGTGGAATAAATCTGGCTCCTGTGTCCTGACCTTTGAGCCCATTTCGATGATATTTAACAGAATTGGTTCAGTGTACCTCCGGAACAACATGATAAAATTTTGTCGAAATCGAACCAATTTTACGCAAGTTATGACGCATAAGGGCAATGGAATGGATCCCTCTCCTATGTATTGACCTTTAACTCCATGTCATCCATTTTCTATAGGGTTCGTCCCCAGATGGTCCCCTACCACATACTAAAATTTTAACGAAATCGAACCATTTTCACGCGAGTTATGACTCATAAAGGCAATGAAATGGATCCTGCTCCTATGTCCTGACCTTTGATCCCATTTTGTCCATTTTCCATAGGGTTCTTCCGCAGGTGGTCCCCTATCACATACTAAAATTTCATCGAAATCGAACTGTTTTCACGGAAGGTATGATGCATAAGGGCAATCCCCCTCCGCATGGCTTATTAGTCTAAGCGATGGCCTCTGATCATTCGTCCGAGATGGGTTCGAATTCGAATCCTGGTGAGGCATGGATGTTGTGTTTGTCTTACGGCACTGGTTCTCTCCCTTCCCTGGAACCAGTTACCCTAAATTAGGTACGGGCGACTGCTTATCGCCCTCTAAGTTGCTCGCGATAATCGTTAAACCCCAACAAAAAAAATTCAGAAACCTTTCCGCAGTTTCTTTCTTATATTGTCGGCAAATTACAGTTTTTGGTGTTAACGGAAAATTCTTAATTTCCAGAAACATTACCGCAGGTTCTTTATCATATTTACGGTAAATTGCCGTTTTAAAGATGTGTTAACGGAAAGTTCTTAATTTCGAGAAACATTTTCGCAGGTTCTTTCTCATATTTACGGTAAATTGCCGTTTAAATATGTGTTAACGGAAAATTGTCGTTTTAAGGATGTGTTAACGGAAAATTGTTTTAAAGACGCGTTAACGGAAAATTCTTAATTTCCAGAAACATTTCCGCAGGTTCTTTCTTATATTGACGTAAATTGCCGTTTTAAAGATGTGTTAACGGAAAATTCTTAATTTCCAGTAACATTTCCGCAGGTTCTTTCTTATATTGACGGTAAATTGCCGTTTTAAAGATGTGTTAACGGAAAATTCTTAATTTCCAGAAACATTTCCGCAGGTTCTTTCTTATATTGACGTAAATTGCCGTTTTAAAGATGTGTTAACGGAAAATTCTTAATTTCCAGTAACATTTCCGCAGGTTCTTTGTTATATTGACGGTAAATTGCCGTTTTAAAGATGTGTTAACGGAAAATTCTTAATTTCCAGAAACATTTCCGCAGGTTCTTTCTTATGTTGACGGTAAATTGCCGTTTTAAATATCTGTCAACGGAAAATTCCTAATTTCCAGAAACATTTCCGCAGGTTCTTTCTTATGTTGACGGTAAATTGCCGTTTTAAAGATGTGTTAACGGAAAATTCTTAATTTCCAGAAACATTTCCGCAGGTTCTTTCTTATGTTGACGGTAAATTGCCGTTTTAAATATCTGTCAACGGAAAATTCCTAATTTCCAGAAACATTTCCGCAGGTTCTTTCTTATATTGACGGTAAATTGCCGTTTTAAAGATGTGTTAACGGAAAATTCTTAATTTCCAGAAACATTTCCGCAGGTTCTTTCTTATATTGACGGTAAATTGCCGTTTTAAAGATGTGTTAACGGAAAATTCTTAATTTCCAGAAACATTTCCGCAGGTTCTTTCTTATATTGACGGTAAATTGCCGTTTTAAAGATGTGTTAACGGAAAATTCTTAATTTCCAGAAACATTTCCGCAGGTTCTTTCTTATATTGACGGTAAATTGCCGTTTTAAAGATGTGTTAACGGAAAATTCTTAATTTCCAGAAACATTTCCGCAGGTTCTTTCTTATATTGACGGTAAATTGCCGTTTTAAAGATGTGTTAACGGAAAATTCTTAATTTCGAGAAACATTTTCGCAGGTTCTTTCTCATATTTACGGTAAATTGCCGTTTAAATATGTGTTAACGGAAAATTGTCGTTTTAAGGATGTGTTAACGGAAAATTGTTTTAAAGACGCGTTAACGGAAAATTCTTAATTTCCAGAAACATTTCCGCAGGTTCTTTCTTATATTGACGTAAATTGCCGTTTTAAAGATGTGTTAACGGAAAATTCTTAATTTCCAGTAACATTTCCGCAGGTTCTTTCTTATATTGACGGTAAATTGCCGTTTTAAAGATGTGTTAACGGAAAATTCTTAATTTCCAGAAACATTTCCGCAGGTTCTTTCTTATATTGACGGTAAATTGCCGTTTTAAAGATGTGTTAACGGAAAATTCTTAATTTCCAGAAACATTTCCGCAGGTTCTTTCTTATATTGACGGTAAATTGCCGTTTTAAAGATGTGTTAACGGAAAATTCTTAATTTCCAGAAACATTTCCGCAGGTTCTTTCTTATATTGACGGTAAATTGCCGTTTTAAAGATGTGTTAACGGAAAATTCTTAATTTCGAGAAACATTTTCGCAGGTTCTTTCTCATATTTACGGTAAATTGCCGTTTAAATATGTGTTAACGGAAAATTGTCGTTTTAAGGATGTGTTAACGGAAAATTGTTTTAAAGACGCGTTAACGGAAAATTCTTAATTTCCAGAAACATTTCCGCAGGTTCTTTCTTATATTGACGTAAATTGCCGTTTTAAAGATGTGTTAACGGAAAATTCTTAATTTCCAGTAACATTTCCGCAGGTTCTTTCTTATATTGACGGTAAATTGCCGTTTTAAAGATGTGTTAACGGAAAATTCTTAATTTCCAGTAACATTTCCGCAGGTTCTTTCTTATATTGACGGTAAATTGCCGTTTTAAAGATGTGTTAACGGAAAATTCTTAATTTCCAGAAACATTTCCGCAGGTTCTTTCTTATGTTGACGGTAAATTGCCGTTTTAAATATCTGTCAACGGAAAATTCCTAATTTCCAGAAACATTTCCGCAGGTTCTTTCTTATGTTGACGGTAAATTGCCGTTTTAAAGATGTGTTAACGGAAAATTCTTAATTTCCAGAAACATTTCCGCAGGTTCTTTCTTATGTTGACGGTAAATTGCCGTTTTAAATATCTGTCAACGGAAAATTCTTAATTTCCAGAAACATTTCCGCAGGTTCTTTCTTATATTGACGGTAAATTGCCGTTTTAAAGATGTGTTAACGGAAAATTCTTAATTTCCAGAAACATTTCCGCAGGTTCTTTCTTATATTGACGGTAAATTGCCGTTTTAAAGATGTGTTAACGGAAAATTCTTAATTTCCAGAAACATTTCCGCAGGTTCTTTCTTATATTGACGGTAAATTGCCGTTTTAAAGATGTGTTAACGGAAAATTCTTAATTTCCAGAAACGTTTCCGCAGGTTCTTTCTTATATTGACGGTAAATTGCCATTTTAAAGATGTGTTAACGGAAAATACTTAATTTCCAGAAGCATTTCCGCAGGTTCTTTCTTATATTGACGTAAATTGCCGTTTTAAAGATGTGTTAACGGAAAATTCTTAATTTCCAGAAACGTTTCCGCAGGTTCTTTCTTATATTGACGGTAAATTGCCATTTTAAAGATGTGTTAACGGAAAATACTTAATTTCCAGAAGCATTTCCGCAGGTTCTTTCTTATATTGACGGTAAATTGCCGTTTTAAAGATGTGTTAACGGAAAATTCTTAATTTCCAGAAACGTTTCCGCAGGTTCTTTCTTATATTGACGGTAAATTGCCATTTTAAAGATGTGTTAACGGAAAACACTTAATTTCCAGAAGCATTTCCGCAGGTTCTTTCTTATATTGACGGTAAATTGCCGTTTTAAAGATGTGTTAACGGAAAATTCTTAATTTCGAGAAACATTTTCGCAGGTTCTTTCTCATATTTACGGTAAATTGCCGTTTAAATATGTGTTAACGGAAAATTGTCGTTTTAAGGATGTGTTAACGGAAAATTGTTTTAAAGACGCGTTAACGGAAAATTCTTAATTTCCAGAAACATTTCCGCAGGTTCTTTCTTATATTGACGTAAATTGCCGTTTTAAAGATGTGTTAACGGAAAATTCTTAATTTCCAGTAACATTTCCGCAGGTTCTTTCTTATATTGACGGTAAATTGCCGTTTTAAAGATGTGTTAACGAAAAATTCTTAATTTCCAGAAACATTTCCGCAGGTTCTTTCTTATGTTGACGGTAAATTGCCGTTTTAAATATCTGTCAACGGAAAATTCCTAATTTCCAGAAACATTTCCGCAGGTTCTTTCTTATATTGACGGTAAATTGCCGTTTTAAAGATGTGTTAACCGAAAATTCTTAATTTCCAGAAACGTTTCCGCAGGTTCTTTCTTATATTGACGGTAAATTGCCATTTTAAAGATGTGTTAACGGAAAATACTTAATTTCCAGAAGCATTTCCGCAGGTTCTTTCTTATATTGACGTAAATTGCCGTTTTAAAGATGTGTTAACGGAAAATTCTTAATTTCCAGTAACATTTCCGCAGGTTCTTTCTTATATTGACGGTAAATTGCCGTTTTAAAGATGTGTTAACCGAAAATTCTTAATTTTCAGAAACATTTCCGCCGGTTCTTTCTTATATTGACGGTAAATTGCCGTTTTAAAGATGTGTTAACGGAAAATTCTTAATTTCGAGAAACATTTTCGCAGGTTCTTTCTCATATTTACGGTAAATTGCCGTTTAAAGATGTGTTAACGGAAAATTGTCGTTTTAAGGATGTGTTAACGGAAAATTGTTTTAAAGACGCGTTAACGGAAAATTCTTAATTTCCAGAAACATTTCCGCAGGTTCTTTCTTATATTGACGGTAAATTGCCGTTTTAAAGATGTGTTAACGGAAAATTCTTAATTTCCAGAAACATTTCCGCAGGTTCTTTCTTATATTGACGGTAAATTGCCGTTTTAAAGATGTGTTAACGGAAAATTCTTAATTTCCAGTAACATTTCCGCAGGTTCTTTCTTATATTGACGGTAAATTGCCGTTTTAAAGATGTGTTAACGGAAAATTCTTAATTTCCAGAAACATTTCCGCAGGTTCTTTCTTATATTGACGGTAAATTGCCGTTTTAAAGATGTGTTAACGGAAAATTCTTAATTTCGAGAAACATTTTCGCAGGTTCTTTCTCATATTTACGGTAAATTGCCGTTTAAAGATGTGTTAACGGAAAATTGTCGTTTTAAGGATGTGTTAACGGAAAATTGTTTTAAAGACGCGTTAACGGAAAATTCTTAATTTCCAGAAACATTTCCGCAGGTTCTTTCTTATATTGACGGTAAATTGCCGTTTTAAAGATGTGTTAACGGAAAATTCTTAATTTCCAGAAACATTTCCGCAGGTTCTTTCTTATATTGACGGTAAATTGCCGTTTTAAAGATGTGTTAACGGAAAATTCTTAATTTCCAGAAACATTTCCGCAGGTTCTTTCTTATATTGACGGTAAATTGCCGTTTTAAAGATGTGTTAACGGAAAATTCTTAATTTCCAGAAACATTTCCGCAGGTTCTTTCTTATATTGACGGTAAATTGCCGTTTTAAAGATGTGTTAACGGAAAATTCTTAATTTCCAGAAACATTTCCGCAGGTTCTTTCTTATATTGACGGTAAATTGCCGTTTTAAAGATGTGTTAACCGAAAATTCTTAATTTCCAGAAACATTTCCGCAGGTTCTTTCTTATATTGACGGTAAACTGCCGTTTTAAAGATGTGTTAACCGAAAATTCTTAATTTCCAGAAACATTTCCGCAGGTTCTTTCTTATATTGACGGTAAATTGCCGTTTTAAAGATGTGTTAACGGAAAATTCTTAATCAGAAACATTTCGTATATTAACCGAAAAACTCTCTTCCATTTTTTTCTGCATCGGTATGATGAGAAGTTACAGGTATAAGAGCGATTGGTGAGTATACTTGAGGTTTTATTAACATTTAAATTTGAATCATCTGTCGAATTTTGAAGTTCCGTAGCGAGACGGGGTGTTGTGGATAGCATATTGCATGAATTTGTTTATTGTGGCACAGGTTATTTCTTCTCCTTTCCCCTATTTTGTGCACCAACTATTCATTATACTAGGGGTACCCGCCGTTCTGAGGAGAAAGGAGACAGGATCAATCAGGAATCCAGTACATATTTATTCAACGAAATATTTCCCGTTAGTATCAATGACCTTTTGCCATTTTTCAGGCAACAAATGAATGCCCCTGTGATAGAAGGACTCGGGTTTTGAGCTGAAGAACGCAGTGACGAAGTTTCCCACCTCTGGAACTGTGGTGAACTGCTGTTGGGCTAGGGCATGCTGCATAGAGCGAAACAGATGAAAGTCTGGGGGTGCAATTTACGGGGAGTAAGCCAGGGGCAGTAAAACCTCCCAGTGTAACTGTTCAAGGGTTGATTTCGTGGTTAAACCGACATGTGGTCCGACATTATTGTGTGCCGCCCCGGTGGCGCAGTGGTCTAAGGCGTTGGCCTCTGATCATTCGTCCGTAAGGGGTCCGGGTTCGAATCCCGGTCAGGCATGGATGTTGTGTTTGTCTTACGGCACTGGCTCTCTCCCTTCCCTGGAACCAGTGACCCTAAATTAGGGACGGGCGACTGCTTATAGCCCATTGAGTTGCTCACGGTGGTCGTTAAACCTCCAATCAAAAAAAAAAAAAAATTATTGTGTAACTGGATGACTGGACCTCGTCCTTCACCTGTCCATGCGCGTTTTTGATCGATTGCAGCTTTCAGTTTCATCAACTGATCGCTATCTCGTTATGCAGTGATTGTTTTCAACACTCCATGCGCATCCCACCACAAATCCTGTTTTGCAGTGGATGTTGATGGCTTGCCTGGGTCGACTCAGGATCGCTTGCATACTGAGCTGGCACAATTGACTCATTTTTTATCCCCGGTGACATACTTCCAAAAGAAATTCTTCCCTTGAAAAGTTGCGTGGTCGATTGTGTGGGATCCTCTTGCAACAGCGATTCCGGCTACTCGTCTGCGAGTTCTTGCGGTCTGCTTGCACGTGGCTTGTCTTCCAAGCTGATATCACCGCTTACCCATAACCGGTTCGCCATACGCCTGACATACTGAATGGTATGCTTCAATCGCACGTTTCCCTAAATTAAACATGAATAATGTCATCGTCCATTTACATGAATAAAAAACAGTGCCGCAAATGGACTCTATCGACCACCATGCTTGGCTTAATGTACAAACTGACAGCACGGGTCACTTGCCGGTTAGACCCATACAGTGGCCTCTAGAGGGGGTGGCGGAAACTATTGCATACCTCTAATACAATATATTGTGCTACTGCAATAAACCGGGTACTTAAACTTACACAATGTCTATGTATCAGTTTTTAGACAACTTAAGACAAAAGCTATTATATATTATCTACCAACAAGTAATTGGACACCTGTGATAGCAAAGGAAAACGAAGTTTATTCACCTTCAATAGTTGGTGGAGCCTCCACGAGCGGCGATTACAGCTGCGCATACTCTCAACCAGGCGTTGTACGACGGCTAGCGGTATTTTCTTCCACTCGGCTTGGAGAAGACAGGTCAGTTCCTTCACCGATTTCGGACGGTGGGGGCACCCCTTAAGTCGACGCTCCAACTCGTCTCAAAGGTACGGCCTCTGCGCAGGCCAGTCCATTCGATTAACCCCATTATCACCATACCAAGCCACGGTGGACCTCGCAACATGACAGGTGGCATTGTCATCCTGAAAGTAACATGGATCCACCCCGTAAAACTGCCACAACGTAGGAAGTGCGTGGTCATCCAAAATGGTGCAGTAGGTCTCGGCGTTGAGTCTACCAGGAATTGCGACCAAGGGTCCCGTGCCATACCAGGAGAAACACCCCCATAGCATAATTCCACGGCCGCCGAACTTCACACTTGGCACAATACATTCCGGCAGGAGACGTTCTCCAGGCAGACGCCAAATCCAGACTCTGCCATCCGAACGGTAGAGGGTGAACCTTGATTCGTCGCTCCAGAGAACCTGTTTCCACTGTTCAACGGTCCACTGTCGACGTTCTTTGCACCACGTTAGCCGAGCAGCGCTATTGGACTTGGTGATCAAAGGCTTGTGGGCGGCAGCACGTCCATGATAACCGAGCAGATGGGCTTCCTTACGGATAGTATTCATCGAAAGAACACTCCCGGATGCCTGTTGAAACTCCTCGCGGATGTGGCCCATCGATTTGGTGCGGTTCTTCCGAATTTCTCTGGCCAGCACCCGTCGGTCTCTAACTCCCAGTTTTGTGGGTCTGCCGGGTCGGGACACATTCCGACAGTCACCTCTCATCTTCCATTTGCCAATCACGTAGGCCACGGTCGATTTTGGGTACTTCAACTCGCTGGATATGTCATCAGCCATTTGTGTGATACCCGACGATTACACCTTTCTCGAAATCAGACAGCTCCGAACTGCGTGGCATCTTGCATGAAACTGGTTGCGTTGTTGTTTCCCACACGATATTTAACGGCGATGGCCGTGACATGTATCAGGACCGCAGATATCGTCGATTGCAGGGGTGTCCAATTACTTTTTGGTAGATAGTGTAGGTATCAAGGGAAAATTTTATATTTGGGAGTTTTGGGAAATAATGCTATAAAAAGTACATTTCACCTTTTCTAAAAATAACTGAAAGTCATGGTCAGTTTAAGAAAATCACGTTGCAAAGCATTTTATTACTTCGAAAAATCACGATGAAAAATGCTTCATTTGAAAAAAATCCTCCGACAGGAAAAAATAATAATATTACAAGCTCCAACAGAAAATAAAATGACTAAATCATTCGCATTAATGATAAAAAACAAAAACAATTCATCGCAATTTGTTTCACAATGTATGTGATTCGGGTTTCTTTGTGTCTTTTTAATCAGGTAAGTACATGATGGTTAAAAAGTATCTGGCTGTTGGGAAGAAAGTTTTTACTGCCTTCATAGATTTAGAGAAAGCTTACGACCGAGTGAATAGGACACTTTTGTGGAACGTATTGAATGAATATGGTTGTGACGTACCTGCCAGCAGGATGCACACGACATAAAGGCGCATAGCAATCAGAATAAACGTCCGCGTAGCTCAATTGGTAGAGTGACTTATTCCGGAATGAGGGGATCCGGGTTCGAATCCTGGCGTGGACAGAAATGACGGAGAAATTTAATTCGTTATAATGGCGCCCGAACTTTCCGGATGACCTGGCCGTTCAAAATCTAGCATTGGTGTGATGTTCTTTCCACACCGCGAGATAGGAAAAATCAGAGAATCCCTTCTCCAGCGCTTCGAAAAATAAAAATGTGTGATGTTGCATTCCACACACCAGATTGACTGGGAGTTCTCGAGTGAATGTTCTACAGCGGATGGCTGCCTGCAACGATTCATGGTCACGGCTGACCCGTGGGCCATGCCCCCGGCCCTCTTTCGGGGGGGAGATGTGACGTACCTTCCAGCAGGACGCACTCGACATAAAGGCGCATAGCAATCAGAATAAACGTCCGCGTAGCTCAATTGGTAGAGTGACTTATTCCGGAATGAGGGGATCCGGGTTCGAATCCTGGCGTGGACAGAAATGACGGAGAAATTTACTTCGTTATATGATGTTACTGGGAATATACTTAATAGTGTAAAAGCCATGTATGCTGGTAGTAGAGCTTGTGTACGAGTGAATGGTGTTTTATCAAAATGGTTTTCCATTGGTGCAGGAGTTAGACAAGGTTGTGTAATGTCACCATGGCTGTTTAATATATTTATGGACGCATGCATGCGTGAGGCCAAAATAGATAATAGTGGTTTATGTATTGTTGATATCCGTGTGTACAGATTGCTGTATGCTGATGACACTGTCCTGTTGGCAGAGAGCAAAAGTGAGTTGCAGAATATGTTGTGCTGGATGTATGAAGTTTGCATGAAATTCAGTATAAATAAGGGAAAAACCGAAGTAATGGTTTTGGAGCGAAGAACTGGTAGTACTGAATGTAATATATGTAAGTCTAAATGACACAGTGATTGACCAGGTGAATGAGTTTGTGTATTTAGGAAGTATGTTTGACAGAGAGAACAAGTTGGATGGTGAAATCAGTAGGCGAGTGAATTCTTCTTTGAAAATCATAGCTGCTCTAGGAGGTTTTCACAGGAATGATGGGTTCTCTAGAGAGTCCCGCATGGCTGTGTATGAAACAGTAATTGTTCCTACTCTGATGTATGGCAGTGAAACCTGGGTACTGCAGAAGAAACATAGGAGTCGTTTGTGTGCTGGAGAAATGCGTTACTTACGGGGAGGGGGGGTTGTTCCAAGACACGTTCTGATTGTGTGAGTAATGAAGATGTGTTGCAGTTGTGTAATGTGAAGCGAAGTGTTGTTAGTAAGGTAGAGACTAATATGCTTCGGTGGTTTGGCCATGTTGAAAGAATGAGTGATGAGATACTTGCTAAGAAAATCATTTTAGCCCAAGTGACAGGAAGGAAAGGCAGATGAAGGCCAAGGAAGTCATGGGAGGATCAGATTCAGGAGTGTCTGCATGAGAAAAAGATCATAAGAATAAAGTATAGAAGGTCTTGGGTACGGCGTGTGATGGATATCAGTGAAGTCCGAGTTATATGTCAAGATCGCTGTAAATGGAAAAGTTTGATACGGCAGCAGTAAGGAAAAATTATCTGGTAGTTTGTATTTCTTTTTGGAGCTAACCTCTGAATCTCAGAGAACATCTTAATGATATGTATGCATGTATGTATGTATGTATGTACGTCATGTATCATCATTGTGAAACATTATCAATCCACTGTTGAACGAAGGTCTCTCCAAGCCTTTTCCACAACGGTCTGTCTTGTGCCAGTCTCCTCCATGACACTCCCGCATACTTTCGAATTTCATCCACCCATCTTCCAGGTGGTCTTCTTCTGGGTCTTTTCCTGTCCCTTGGAATCCAATCTAAAATTTCGACTGTCCATCGATGGTCTGTCCTTCTGGCAGTATGTCCAGCCCATTGCCATTTCAGGGATTTAACTCTGATCATGATGTCTTCCACTCTTGTCATTTTTCTGATCCAGGTGTTCCTCTTCTTATCTCTCCTGGATACACCAAGCATGCACCTCTCCATGCTGCTTTGAGTTGTCTGCAGCCTTTGTATGTCTCTTTTAGTTAAGGTCCACGTCTCTGCACCATACGTAAGCACTGGAAGGATGCATTGATCAAACACTTTTCTTTTAAGACATAATGGCATATTGCTCTTGAAAATTATGCTGTTTCTTCCAAAAGCTCTCCAGGCAAGTTTTGTACGCCGATTAATTTCTTCATCAATGTGACCCTCACTTGATATCTGCTGTCCAATATAAACGTACGCATCTGTTACCTCCAGCTTTTCTCCATCAATCGATAAATCTTCATTTCTTGTAAAAGCATTGAACATCACTTTTGTCTTCTGAAATTTCATTTTTAATCCCACTTCTTTACTCTTGTCAGCAAGTTCCTGGATCATACTCTGCAGCTCTGATGGGGTAGTTGCAAAAATGACTACGTATAAGCAAAAGGAAGGTGGGTTAGATAATCTCCATTAATCTTTATCCCTTTGTTTTCCCAGTTCAGTGATTGAAAGACATTTTCCAATGTGGCATTAAAGAGCTTCGGAGATATGGTGTCACCTTGTCTCACTCCCTTTCCAATTTTTATGTGTGTTGTATTTTCAAACAGCCGAATCTTTGCACTTGCATTTGCATAGATGTAATTAATAATATTAATGTATGCATCTTCAATACCGCAGGATTTCAGAGCCATTGTAACTGCTGATGGTTTCACCGAATCAAAGGCTTTTTCATAATCGATAAAAGCCATGCACAATGGAAGTTCATATTCCCTCGCTCTTTCAATTAGTTCTCTGAGTACATCTTAGTGATATGTATGTATGTATGTATGTATGTATGTATGTATGTATGTATGTATATGATTCGGGTTCTCGACCATTTGTGGCTTAGCTGTTAAAGGCGTGCGTTACCTGTTGAACCAACGCAAATGACGGGGGTTCGATCCTGACCGCAGCGTAAGGATTATCTGGGGTAAGGGTCGAAGATGCAGAGTAAGTTTAAATACGGCAAAAAACTGAAATGGACTTTTCTGAAATAAACGGAATTTCTGGCTACCGAAAATCTGTGAAATTTCGGAAGTTAAAATAAACGCGCATTTTTATGAACGGAAATTTTCTGAAAAAGATGGACACCTATTGACAACTTTCCCGCACGTTATCACCAGAAGTTTCCCGTGAATTCAGAACACATTTTTTTTTACAGTGAATTTTAAGTTAATATCTCCTCACTCGTCGCATTCATATAATTCCTCAGAAATCAAATCACTTCTCTCCCACCTACTTGTCTACATAGGAAGTAAGTTTTTTTTTTTGATTGGGGGGTTTAAGAACCACCATGAGCAACTCGTCCGTCCCTAATTTAGGGCCACTGGTTCCAGGGAAGGGAGAGAGCCAGGGCCGTAAGACAAAGACAATATCTATGCCTGACCGGGATTCGAACCCGGGCCTATCTCGGACGAATGATGAGAAGCCATCGCTTAGACCACAGCGCCACCAAGGCGGCAGTAAGATTAAGTTGAGTTAAGCCTTAGAATTCTACAACAAAACAGCTTTATTGTTTTATAGTGACAACCATTATTATTTTGCAAACACTGTAAAAAATTGCCGTGAATATTTAGTGTTTCACGCGGATTAAGACGGTTTGCAGATCGTAAGCACCCCACCTGCCGGTCAACCATAAATTTCTGGTAGATAAACTACATGTTCACGGTGTTTGAACATGTTACTGTATTTTAACCTTGACAATCTGGCAACGTTCTTCTTAAAGTGGTTATATACATGTTTTTTCATGTACAATCACTCGACTGGCAACATCTTTGTGGGCAACACGTTTTTATTTCCCCTTCAGTAAACATTATTATTTATTCCCTGTCATTAGACATGTTAATGAACATTACGGCATTAAACGTTTTTATTTCCTATTAGACATGTTAATGAACATTACGGCATTAAACGTTTTTATTTCCCCTTCAGTAGACACTATTATTTATTCCCTGTCATTAGACATGTTAATGAACATTACGGCATTAAACGTTTTTATTTCCCATTAGACATGTTAATGAACATTACGGCATTAAACGTTTTTATTTCCCATTAGACATGTTACTGAACATTACGGCATTAGACGTTTCCATTTCCCATTAGACATGTTAATGAACATTACGGAATTAGACGTTTTCATTTCCCATTAGACATGTTAATGAACATTACGGAATTAGACGTTTTTATTTCCCATTAGACATGTTAATGAACATTATGGCATTAAACGTTTTTATTTCCCATTAGAAATGTTAATGAACATTACGGCAATAAAAGTTTTTATTTCCCATTAGACATGTTAATGAACATTACGGCATTAGATGTTTCTATTTCCCATTAGACATGATAATGAACATTACGGCATTATATGTTTTTATTTCCCATTAGACATGTTAATGAACATTACGGCAATAAAAGTTTTTATTTCCCATTAGACATGTTATTGAACATTACGGCATTAAACGTTTTTATTTCCCATTAGAAATGTTAATGAACATTACGGCATGAGACGTTTTTATTTCCCATTAGACATGTTAATGAACATTACGGCATTAGATGTTTCTATTTCCCATTAGACATGTTAATGAACATTACGGCATGAGACGTTTTTATTTCCCATTAGACATGTTAATGAACATTACGGCATTAGATGTTTCTATTTCCCATTAGACATGTTAATGAACATTACGGCATTAGATGTTTCTATTTCCCATTAGACATGTTAATGAACATTACGGCATGAGACGTTTTTATTTCCCATTAGACATGTTAATGAACATTACGGCATGAGACGTTTTTATTTCCCATTAGACATGTTATTGATCATTACGGCATGAGACGTTTTTATTTCCCATTAGACATGTTAATGAGCATTACGCAATTAGACGTTTTTATTTCCCATTAGACATGTTATTGAACATTACGGCATTAAACGTTTTTATTTCCTATTAGACATGTTAATGAGCATTACGCAATTAGACGTTTTTATTTCCCATTAGACATGTTAATGAACATTACGGCATTAAACGTTTTTATTTCCCATTAGACATGTTAATGAGCATTACGCAATTAGACATTTTTATTTCCCATTAGACATGTTAATGAGCATTACGGCATTAAACGTTTTTATTTCCCATTAGACATGTTAATGAACATTACGGCATTAAACGTTTTTATTTCCCATTAGACATGTTATTGAACATTACGGCATTAAACGTTTTTATTTCCCATTAGACATATTATTGAACATTACGGCATTAAACGTTTTTATTTCCCATTAGACATGTTAATGAACATTACGGCATTAAACGTTTTTATTTACCATTAGACATGTTATTGAACATTACGGCATTAAACGTTTTTATTTCCCATTAGACATGTTATTGAACATTACAGCATTAAACGTTTTTATTTTGCCATTTGACATGTTAATGAATATTACGGCATTTGACATTTTTATTTCCCATTAGACATGTTAATGAGCATTACGCAATTAGACGTTTTTATTTCCCATTTGACATGTAAATGAACATTACGGCATTAGACGTTTTTATTTCCCATTAGACATGTTAATGAACATAACATGTATTTTTATTTATTTGTCATTAGACATATTAATGAACATTATGGTCGTTAGACGTTTTTATTTCCCTGTTATTAAACGTGTTATTGGTAGGGTACTGTAAAATTACGGTTTACTAACCGGCCATTCAGCAACCGGTGTATCTATCGTAATTTAACCCTTGAATTTTTTGCAGTGTTCACGAACTGATATGCTACCTTTCCGTTTCAAATGAATAAATGCTGCCGTTTTGAGCAGACAAAAATGTATTAAAATCAGTAGTTGCGAAGAAAACACTTATCTGCAATTGTAGGACTAAAAATAAAGATTTAATGAGATTTGACGATCATAACCGGTCGAAAAGTCGTTCTTGGGAAGTCGAGTAAGGATCCGGGTTGGAACTCCATCTGTTATGAAGCGTAAAAATGCTTTTGCAATTCCTCATCGAAATTAGAAAATCGATAAGATCGTTAAGTCATCTTCAGACTTCGTGCAACTTTTTTCTTCTGTATTTTCCCCGTGGCTTTTGCTTTCCTCTTCACTAAGAGATTTTTTTTCCTTTTACATTGCTATTTGTGTTTCTCTTTTCCCTTCACCAAACCTTACAAGGGTTAGATTTCATCTGAAACACCCGCATATCAAACCGATATAATTTTTCCAGCTGTGCTGCTACGAATTTTGAATTTGTTGGTCTTTGATTTTCTCAAAAACAACAAAAATACAGTCATAGTGTCACATCTTTTCCATGAACCCGGATATATATATATATTTTTTTTTTGCCTCAGTTCTGCTGAATCAAAATCCCCAAGAAAATTGGCAGTAACTAATTTTTTCCATGCACTTACAGTTCTAAATTTTCACTGCATTTGAACTTCGACAAATCGATTTAAACATTGTCATCTTTCAAGATCTTTAGCATGAATTCATTATTGTATTCATTTCCGCCTTGTTAAAATCGACAAATAAATTGTCATCGTTTCTTTCCAGGCACGTATACATCGTTGAGCCATTACATTATGACCATCTCCAGCCACTTTATTATGACCACCCCCTCAATACTTCGTTAGGCCACCTTTTGCCTTTAATACTGCGTCGATTCTTCGTGGCATGGACTCCACGAGATGTTGATAGGAGGTTTGTGGAATCTGAGACCATGCTTGATGAATAGCACTTTCCAGGAGTGTGAGATTGCAGGGTTGTGGATCCAGCTGTCTGATGGCTTGTTCAACTTCATCCCACAAATTCTCAAGGGTTTAAGATCTGGAGATTGTGGAGGCCACCTAAGCAAAGTAAACTCACCGGCATGTTCCTGAAACCAAATCCTGTACAATACGAGCACTATGGCAGGACGCATTATCTTGTTGAAAGTAGCCATCGCCATTGAGATAAACCATCCACATGAAACGATGCACTTGGTCCGCAACGATTTTTAGATATGATGTGTGAGTCAGACACGAATTAAAGGGCCCAAAGCATGCCAGGAAAACATTCCCCAAACCATAACGTTGCCTCCACCAGCTTGAAGGGTTGTAGCAATGCCTTTGGGGTCCATGCTTTCGTGCTGTTTCCGCCAAATTCTCACTCGGCCATCGGCATGGTGCAACTGGAAACGTGATTCATCGAACCACATAATTTGTTCTGCCCAATCTTTGTGCTCCTGTGAGAACTGGAGACGTTTTCTCTTGTTAACTGCAGACAGCAAAGGTGTTCCAACAGGCTTTCGGCTGCCATATCCCATCCGATGCAGTGTACGGCGAACAGTGCGTGCAGAGATCATTTGAGGGGATCCTTGATTAACATTGTCTGTAATTTGCTGCACTGTTGCCCTTCTTTTGTCTGTTACCAGTCTGGACACTCTCCGTTCCGCCCGAGCAGTCAGTAGTAGATGACGACCACACGTTGCACGTAGAGACCCAGTTTTTTGGCTGACAGTCCAGTCTTTAAACACTTTAATAACATCTGCTCTGGAAAATTTCACGAATGCGGCTGTTTCAGTGATACTCGCACCATGGCTCCGAGCTCCTACAATCATCCCACGTTGAAAGTCCGTTAAATCGCATTTTTGACCCATCTCGTCACCCAAAAATCACTTCTACTAGTGTCGCAAGCACTAAGCTTTCCCTTTTTATACTAGCCTCGCCCTCTGGCGGCAACAGCATGCAGCCATAGCTCATTTGCTTAAAACTGTCAGGTGGTCATAATATAGTGGCCACTCAGTGTATATACAACCCGAGGACCGGCTTTCGGTTAGTAGAGTGTTCGGAGTCACAATGGGAAAAGCTGCCGATTTATCAGAGTTTGATAAAGGACAAATTGTGCTGACACGGCGCTTCGGAACTACAATTTCGGAGACGAGGCTGCTTGTGAATTGTTCACGTGCCGCTGTAGTGAATACGTATCAAAAGTGGTGCACAGATGGCTAAACGACTGACCGTCGTCCAGCGGTGTGTCGTTCGCATCTCACTGATCCCACAGGGGAGCGGAGACTGTCGCGCATTGTTCACGGCGACCGCAGGGCCGCAGTGCGACAAATCACCCGTAGCTACAACAGTGGTGATCAGAAAAATGAGTCACCGAACACACTGTTCTGCGCACGGACCTGCGTAGAGGAAGACCCCATACTCACAGCACGTCATCGCCAACAATGCATGAAATAGGCTCAAGATCATCGAGATTGGACCCTGGATGATTGGAAGAAACAGGCCTGCTCTGACGGATCAAGATTCCTGGTGCATCAGGTAGACAGCCGAGCGCCGATACGCCGATTACCAACGGGAGCTGTGCACCTGGATGCACTGTGGGTGGAGACAAGTTAGCTGCGGCCGTATTATGCTGTGGGCGATGTTCTCTTCGGACACTTTAGGCCCCAAAATCCCAATAGCACAACCCCTGACATCTGTACGGTATCTGAACATCATTGCGAACCAAGTTCACCGATTCACGGCAATTGTGTTTCCTTCTGGCGATGGCCATTACCAACAGGATAATGCGCTCTGCCACACTGCCAGAATCGTCGAGGGATGGATCGGGGAACATACTGGCGACTTTCTGTTAATGCCCTGACCTCCACATTCACCTGACATAAACCCAATCGAACATTTGTGGTTCGACTTTGAAAAGCGGGTTCGCGCTAAATCACCATCACTCCGAAATGCACTGGAACTGGAGGACCTGTTGTTGACATTATGGCACCAGATACCCCAGGATACTTCTCGCCACCTCATGGAATCGATGGCTCGCCGAGAGGCCGCTGTTTTGCTGGCTAAAGGGGAATCCTACAGCTTATTAGGCAGGTGGTCATAATACACTGGCGGAAAGTGAAAAAAGAACACCAAGAAGGAGATGTCTGATACCAACGAAATTTATACATAACGGAATACAGAGGATAACGTGATCAAAACATTATGGCAAAATACAGCTGTATTTGCTGGTAAACTGAAAAATAACATTTCCATGTAACATGGTTAGTACGAGGTTGAACCGCCATGAACTGCGTCACACTGTGCAATTCTGGCATGGAGTCTGTCTTACAGATGTTGGATGTAAGTTTGGGGTATTGAGTTCCAAGCATCCTCAACCTGGACGCCTAAATCGGGGATGGTCGTGGCTAGAAAGTGAAAAAAGAACACCAAGAAGGAGACGTCTGATACCAACGAAATTTATACATAACGGAATACAGAGGATAACGTGATCAAAACATTATGGCAAAATACAGCTGTATTTGCTGGTAAACTGAAAAATAACATTTCCATGTAACATGGTTAGTACGAGGTTGAACCGCCATGAACTGCGTCACACTGTGCAATTCTGGCATGGAGTCTGTCTTACAGATGTTGGATGTAAGTTTGGGGTATTGAGTTCCAAGCATCCTCAACCTGGACGCCTCAACCGGGGATGGTCGTGCCTAAAAAGTGAAAAAAGAACACCAAGAAGGAGACGTCTGATACCAACGAAATTTATACATAACGGAATACAGAGGATAACGTGATCAAAACATTATGGCAAAATACAGCTGTATTTGCTGGTAAACTGAAAAATAACATTTCCATGTAACATGGTTAGTACGAGGTTGAACCGCCATGAACTGCGTCACACTGTGCAATTCTGGCATGGAGTCTGTCTTCCAGATGTTGGATGTAAGTTTGGGGTATTGAGTTCCAAGCATCCTCAACCTGGACGCCTAATTCGGGGATGGTCGTGGCTAGAAAGTGAAAAAAGAACACCAAGAAGGAGACGTCTGATACCAACGAAATTTATACATAACGGAATACAGAGGATAACGTGATCAAAACATTATGGCAAAATACAGCTGTATTTGCTGGTAAACTGAAAAATAACATTTCCATGTAACATGGTTAGTACGAGGTTGAACCGCCATGAACTGCGTCACACTGTGCAATTCTGGCATGGAGTCTGTCGTACAGATGTTGGATGTAAGTTTGGGGTATTGAGTTCCAAGCATCCTCAACCTGGACGCCTCAATCGGGGATGGTCGTGCCTAAAAAGTGAAAAAAGAACACCAAGAAGGAGACGTCTGATACCAACGAAATTTATACATAACGGAATAAAGAGGATAAGGTGATCAAAACATTATGGCAAAATACAGCTGTATTTGCTGGTAAACTGAAAAATAACATTTCCATGTAACATGGTTAGTACGAGATATAACCGCCATGAACTGCGTCACACTGTGCAATTCTGGCATGGAGTCTGTCGTACAGATGTTGGATGTAAGTTTGGGGTATTGAGTTCCAAGCATCCTCAACCTGGACGCCTCAATCGGGGATGGTCGTGGCTAGAAAGTGAAAAAAGAACACCAAGAAGGAGACGTCTGATACCAACGAAATTTATACATAACGGAATACAGAGGATAACGTGATCAAAACATTATGGCAAAATACAGCTGTATTTGCTGGTAAACTGAAAAATAACATTTTCATGTAACATGGTTAGTACGAGGTTGAACCGCCATGAACTGCGTCACACTGTGCAATTCTGGCATGGAGTCTGTCGTACAGATGTTGGATGTAAGTTTGGGGTATTGAGTTCCAAGCATCCTCAACCTGGACGCCTCAATCGGGGATGGTCGTGCCTAAAAAGTGAAAAAAGAACACCAAGAAGGAGACGTCTGATACCAACGAAATTTATACATAACGGAATAAAGAGGATAATGTGATCAAAACATTATGGCAAAATACAGCTGTATTTGCTGGTAAACTGAAAAATAACATTTCCATGTAACATGGTTAGTACGACATTGAACCGCCATTAACTGCGTCACACTGTGCAATTCTGGCATGGAGTCTGTCGTACAGATGTTGGATGTAAGTTTGGGGTATTGAGTTCCAAGCATCCTCAACCTGGACGCCTAAATCGGGGATGGTCGTGGCTAGAAAGTGAAAAAAGAACACCAAGAAGGAGGCGTCTGATACCAACGAAATTTATACATAACGGAATACAGAGGATAACGTGATCAAAACATTATGGCAAAATACAGCTGTATTTGCTGGTAAACTGAAAAATAACATTTCCATGTAACATGGTTAGTACGAGGTTGAACCGCCATGAACTGCGTCACACTGTGCAATTCTGGCATGGAGTCTGTCGTACAGATGTTGGATGTAAGTTTGGGGTATTGAGTTCCAAGCATCCTCAACCTGGACGTCTAAATCGGGGATGGTCGTGGCTGGCCGTGGAGACCGGATAAGTCGTTGTCTCATAAAATCCCACACGTGCTCAATGGGGGACAAATCCGGTGAAAGTTGCCTCACACACTGAAGTGCATGTTGCGTTGCACTTACCCTCTGTGAGCGTGCGTTATCTTGCTGGAAAACACCACGATGGACCGACCTTACAAATGGCACAACAATGGGCTGAATGATGTTGTTGTTGTAGGAGGTGCTGTTTAACGTACCCGGTACAAATACTAGTTGTGTACGGAAGTGATAGCTGATCGCTCCACACACCAGGAGACCAGGTGTAAGCCCTGTGTGTCCTTGGCGGATGCAAAGAAGGGTGGAGACGCTCCCCTGTGCGTCTGCGAACACGCATACGGCCATCGGAGGCTCCCAAGCAGAATTTGCTTTCATCGCTGAACACGACAGATCGCCATTGCGTTCTCCAGTGAAGACGTTGGCGACACCACTGCAGCCATTTCTGACGGTGGGCTGGAGTCAGAGGCACACGTGCACGTAGTCCTGCATCCAGTAGTCGGTTGGAGATTGTTCGCACAGTCACCTCAGGTGCAACGGCAGCTCGGATTTGCGTCGCAGTGGATGTTCTGCTTGACAACGCCGCTCTTCTTATGCGTCGATCGGTCCGCTCATCAGTCCGTCTGTGACTCCCGGTTCTACGTCTTCTCGTGTTAGAATGTTCCTCGGACCATCTATCGTACCACCACCGATACTTCCCGTCCAATTCGCTCCGCAATACGACGATACGACCACCCAGCCTCACGGAGTCCGACTAGACGACCTCGCTCAAAGTCCGATAACTGCTGACATCGTACACGTCTTCCATGTCCAGGCATTGCAGCTTCTTCAGGGTCTTCGCACGTGTCCGTACGCCGACGACTGATTGCATTCACTTCGCCGTACTCCTTAAATACCAGCGACGATAATTTGCATATTATGCCGTGCTGTGGCGTAAGCGCTCACCGGTTGGTCCCGAAATTAACATAACACCTACGTAAACTCGACCCCATTAACATATGTAAATTTCATGATCGTCCGCCAATTCCTTCTTGGTGTTCCTTTTTCCCTTTCCGCCAGTGTATTTGGCTCTTGGGTGTATATACAGTGTGTAAACAAATTAGTTGGGTAAAAAGAATGGTTTATTATGCGTAGTTATATAGGCACACATGAGAGTGAACAAGATTATAAGAGAGTGAAACACACCAAGTTTACCTTTTTCACAAATGTTCGATGTGGCTGCCCTTTGTTACTCTGCAAATGTCCCATCGGTAGATCAGTTCTTGCCATATGTTAGTGAGCATGATCACGTCGATCAAACCAAGTGCAGTGCTGATTCGTGATTTCAATTTAGGAATGGATTTCGGAAGCGGCGGACAGTAAACCTGGTCTTTAACAAAAAAACCCATACACTGAAATATAGGGGTGAAAGATCTGGTGATCGTGCTGGCCATGGAATAACACCTCCGCGACCAATCCAAACTGGTACTTCAGCACTCAGGTAAGAAGGCACCACTCTGTAAAAATGACACAGTGCGCCATCTTCTTGAAAAATGAAACCTTCAAGCATTGTTTCTTTCAGGATCGCCATCAGGTAAATCTGAAGCATGTCCAGGTATACGATTCCCGTAACAGTTTTTTCAGCAAAGAAGAATGGGCGAAAAACATCAGAACAACTTACGGCACAAAACACCATGGGACTATCCCTTTCATGCTCAAAGGTGGCATTAGGATTTTCGAATCCCCATATCCTGACATTATGTCTAATCACTTTTCCACTCAAATGGAACGTTGGCTCGTCACTGAAAACTAACAGGGACAGGAAATAGTCTTCACTTTCCATGCGCTCTAACATATCGGTGCAAAATTTTGCTCTATTCATCAGGTCCATGGGGCTTCAGAGCTTGAACAATTTGCAATTTGTAAGGTCTGAACATCAGCCGTTTTCGCAAGCTTTTATGCTCTGTTGTTTTAGGAATTCCCAGTTGTAAACTAGCGCGTGCTGTACATTTTTCCCGGACTTCTCGCAGATGATTCTCTCACTGCATCCACCGTCTGTTCTCGCATTTTAAGCCTGCCTTGGCCACTAAGCTTATGTGCCACACATCCTGTTTCGGGAAATCGATTGTACCATGCTACAGTGGTGTCTCTTTTCGGCGCACTTTTGTGGTGTTGTCGACGGAAATTCCGTTGCACTTGCACAGCGGAATACGTTTCATGGAACCACAGACAGCATTTCGCTTTTTCACCGCCGGTATGCGTCTCCATCGTTACGCGAACACAGGACGAATGATGAACAACCGCGACCTACAGCTCACTGAGACGTGGACATGACACACCTAGCGCCATCTATCCGCAAACTTAGGATACACTAAGACGCATCTGCATTTGAACCGGTAACTTACAATTAATATTTCGCCCATTATTCACTTACGAAATTGCCCAACTAATTTGTGTACACCGTGTATTATGAATAAAGAATTGGCTTTATTCATAATCCGTCAGAATGGATTTAAACATTGTCATCTGTTTCTAAGATCTTTGCCCTGCATTCATTACTGTATTCATTTCCGCCTTGTTAAAATCGACAAGCACATTATCCCCGTTTAATGTCTCTTTCCATGCATGTACACAGTGCGTCAAAGAATTTTTAAGACTGGCGCTAGATTTCAGCCTACGGTGGCGAAACCAGTGTAATCGCGAATGCGTTATAAACCGTGACCATCTGCTTGCTTTCTGCCAAAAGTACTGCGCAGTTGTTAAAGTAACTCAAACGAAACGGCCGTTCATCAGAGAAGTCACATTTTTTCATGTTCAATTATTAAGATGGAACAAAGGGCTGTTATTAAATTTAACGCAAAACTTGGTAAAAGTGCCTCGGAAACGTACCAAATGATGAAACAAGTTTACGGTGAGTTTTGTTTAAGTAGATCAAATGTTTTCCTGTGGCACAAACGTTTTTGGACGCTAGAAGATGATAAGCATACCGGAAGACCAAGTTCATCTAGGACACCTGAGATTATTGAAAAAGTGCGTGATTTCGTGGCAAACAATCGATGTGCGTCACTAAGAATGATGGAAGAGTCTTTAAACATCAACAAAGAAACGATTCGAACCATCCTGCATGAAGATTTGGGCAAAACAAAAGTCTGTGCTAAATTTGTTCCACACACGTTAACCAATGAACAAAAATCAAGGAGCAGTGCACATTGCAGAGACATCATTTCAGCCGCTGAAAATGATCCAAACTTCTTAAAATCGATTGTTACAGGTGATGAAACATGGTGTTTGCAATATGATCCTAAAACAAAGCGACAAAGTGCGGAATGGAAGTCAAAAAACTCGCCACAAGCCAAAAAAACAAGAAAAGTTCCATCGAAAATCAAAACAATGCTCATTACATTCTTCGATAGTAAGGGAATTATCCACAAAGAATTTGTTTCAAGTGGACAAACAATTACTGGTGAGTTTTATTTAAATGTTTTGAGGCGTTTGATGGGCAGAATTCGTCGCATTCGTCCAGAATATCGGGATGAAAACAGTTGGTGTTTGTTGCACGATAATGCACCCAGTCACACCTCACTTCTTGTTCGTAGATTTTTGGCGAAAAATAACGTCTGTGTGTTGAATCATCCACCGTATTCGCCTGATTTAGCACCCTGCGACTTTTCTTTATTCCCAAAACTTAAAATGATGTTAAAAGGGTATTAATTTGATGATATTTCGACCATACAAACAGCTTCGACGCGTGCTTTGGAGGCAATTCCGCAAAGTGAACTGGAACAGACATTCGAATCATTATTAAATCGCTGTAACAAGTGTATTGAAGCCGGAGGGAATTATTTTGAAAAACAAACGAAAACAAATTATAATTTCTTGTTTCTATTTCATTTTGCAGACCCAGTTTTAAAAATTCTTTGACGCACTGTGTATAATTGAACTCTTACTCTCTTGACTGAGTAGACTTGAGGATGTAGCCGACGCGGCTACGAAAGTTCTTGTCTTTAACTGTAAATAAAGTTGTTTAAGTGGTTTTAAACTTTTAATGGCGTTTAAGAATTGTGCGAATATGGAGAATTTTGTTTGTCATTTTGGAAGTAATAACGATTTAAGCGATTTTCAACGTGGTGTCATAGTTGGCGCTCGTGAGATAAGCCATAGTATTTCGGAGGTAGAAACGAAGTTCGGATTTTCACGGACGACCATTGCAAGGGTGTACCGTGACTACAAGAATTCCTGCAAAACCTCCAATCTACGATACCAGTGTGGCCGTAAAAAGACATTGGGTGAACGTGACCATCGTCGGCTGTCAAGAATCGTTTCACCCGACACTCTCGCAATTCCGGACGCTGATGCTTGTTGAGGCTGGAGCCTTAACAAGCATCAGCGTCCGGACTGGGCAACGTACCCTGAACGATATGGTCTTTGGGAGCCGACGCCCAACTCCAGTCCCCTTGATGGGTGCACGACACAGAGCTATGCGCCTCGCTTGGGGACGGCAACACCGCCACTGCATACTTGATGACTGGAAACAAGTAGCCTGGTCTGATGAGTCGCGTTTCCAACTGTATCGGGCAGATGGATGGATTCGTGTGTGGCGCAAATCTCATGAAGCCATGGATCCCGCCTGTCAATAGGGAACTGTACCGGCTGGTGGGGGGTCCGTAATGGTATGGGGTGTGTTTAGCTGGACTTCACTGGGACCCCTGGTACGTCTACAAACGTCTGTGACCGGCCAACGCTATGTGTGCATCCTTTCTGACGAGGTACACCCCTTCATGTCCTGCATTCATGCTGATGGGTTGGGCCTGTTCCAACAGGACAATGCACCTCCACACAAGTGTCGGGACTCCACATTATGGTTAGAGGAGCATTCATCTCAGCTTGGGGTGTTGCCATTCCCATCCAAGTCCCCATATCTGAACGTGATAGAACACATTTGGGATGCCATGCAACGCGCTATCGAACACAGGAATCCGAGACCTCGGAATACATCCGAATTGTGGAACGCTCTGCAGGAAGTTTGGTTTGCATTGCCTACAGCATATTTCCAGAAGCTAGTGGAGTCCATGCCCCGTCACATTTCTGCAGTCCGGCGCTCCCGTGGGGGACCTACCATGTATTAAACTGATGTACCAGTTTTTCTGGCACTTCACTCAGTGTATATGCTAATAAATATTCAGATCTAATTACCCTACATTTGTGTTCCCATGATCATGACACTCGTGGTAATACTAGTTTTTGCCGTAGGTTCTGGAATGGGTTGCCGGTTCGGATCAAGACGGTGACGCCCTATTCGGTATTTAAGATATAGTTTAAGATTTTCTTAATTAATGGTTGATTAGCAGTTGGTCATATATTACGTATCATTACTTCAATTTACTGTATTACGATTCAATTATTCCTTGGCTTCACGATTTAGATTGGGGAGGGGGGGGGGCTCGTCAGGCTATTTGTTAGCCTTTTTCTCTGGTTCCCTCGCTACATTATATCGCAACGATTTGTTTTAAAGAATCTGTTGCAGTGCTTCAATTTATTTAAAACAAAAAGATCATAGTGTTGCTTTGTAATTATTATTTACTTCAGTTATGCTCTCTTATGGTGAGACTTTTGATGTATTGACTATGAAGTGTTCGCACCTTCTTCCTGTAAGTTTGTGTGGGTTAAGAATTTATTTTAGTATGTAACTTTTTGAAAATGTCACTTTCGCTAGTGTATACACTGAAGACCAATTGAATTATAGATACCTGTCTAGTAACGTGTAGCACCACCTTTCGCCCTGATGACGGCAGCGATTCGTCTCGGCATGGACTCGACAAGACACCGGAAGCGTTGGGAAGCCATACGGATCCACGACCCCTGAACAAGCTCCCACAGTTTACGAAGATTTGATGAAGGGGTGGGGCTCAGAACCTCGAACATCTCTCTCGATGGCATCACAGATGTGCTCGATGGGATTGAGGTCAAGTGACCTAGCTGGCCAAGGAAGCGAGGTAACGCCGGTGGAGTGTTCATCCAACCATTCGGATACAATTCGGGAGCTGCATTGTTTTGCTGCAGGATGAGGTCCCCAGTGGGATGTTGAAGACGTACAAGCGGAAGCAAATGGTCGTCCAGGATATCCCTGTAACGTTGACCTTTGACGGACGATGTCACACGTACCAGGGGTCCCATTTCAGTCCACGTAAACAGTCCCCAGACGAGAATGCCACCCCCACCAGCTTGAAGAGTACCCTGCTGGCAAGAAGGATCCATCGCTTCATGTGGTTTGCACCGTACTCGTATCCTGCCATCCGCATGTACCAACGGGAATCTCGACTCATCAGTCTAGGTAACATTTTCCCACATGTCTAGGGTCCAGTGGCGATGTTCCCGCGCCCATGCTAATCTTTACACCTTGTGATGTGCGGTCAGCAGCGGTACCCTCGTGGGACGATGGCTTCCATACCCCAAAGCGAGGAGATGGTTCTGGATGGTGTGGCTGCTTACACGTTTTTGTGCACCAGCGTTAAATTGCCGAGTGATTTCTTGCACTGTGGCCCGTCTATCCGCTGTTACAATGCGAGCTAGTCGACGATGACTCCGCTCATCCACAAGCTGTTGCCCACGGCAGTTGGCCCTTGCAGGGATGGTTTTACCGGATTCGATGTACTCACGGTGCACCCGTGACACAGTGGCTCGTGAAAATCCCAGCGCCTGCACGACTTCCGAGATGGAGTGATCCATTCGTCGGGACCCGACAACTTGCACACGATCAAATGCGCTTAGATCCTTCGTATAGTGCGTCCGACTCTTACTGAATCTCGTCACATGACTCCTTATATTGTCGGATCGCTGCATACGTCATATCGTTTCCGTTTACAGGGTCGCCCACAGCGCTACATTTGCATAACGCCAGCTGTCTCTAATTCAATTGCTCTTCAGTGTATTTGTCTTAATGAAAACATAAGGTTATTTACAAAAAACGAATTGTATGGAAATAGTTATACTTTTGAAGTTTTGTAATAGTTATACTTTTGAAGAGCTGCATTTTTTTAGTTAGTTTGGTTACATTGCATGCTGCATGAAACCGTTGATTTCTATGATACAAAAAGTATCAGTTCATTCATTTTGTTTGAACATTTACATTACTATTGGTATTACTGTATTCTTGGACTTTTGTTGTTTATTATGATCTATAACGAAGTAAATTTCTCCGTCATTTTCGGTCTACGCCGGGATTCGAACCCGAGGCCGCTTATTCCGGAACAAGTCGCTCTACCAACTGAGCTACGCAGACATTTATTTTGATTCCTATCTGCCTTTATGTCATGTGCGTCCTGCTGGCAGGTACGTCACAGATCGAAGATGTAGTATTGGGTGAGTATGGACTAAATTCTGTTTTGTTGTGGTGTGGCATGAAATTGTAGTCAAATAAATAAGTGGTTCTGAAAGGATTCGAAACACGTGTTCATTATACCCTAGAATTCGGTGTCACATTTCTTGTCAATACACTAAACTACTTGTTACTAAGGATCCCGGAAACTGACTTGCACACATCGTTGTTGCTAAAAGCGAGACAGTCGTACTGGATTAAAGCTGAAATCGTCACTGCTTTTGCGGTAGTTCACCCAGAAGAAACGTTTTAATGCAAATATTGCCGGCTACAATATGAAAATAAAGAAATAAGTTCTGAAAACGTCACGGATGACCTATTTCAATTGCGGAATGCATACCAGAGGTAAAATAATACGGAGTGACCCTGAATTAGAGGGGGAAAGGTTCACCGGGTCAACTTTGTAAACGCAAACACGTGTTCCACATTTTAGTGATTCCTTATTCCGCCCAAAGTAAAGATAACATTTTTTTTTTTTTTTTTTACAGCGCATATCGTAAACAAAATAAGCGATTTATTTCCTCGTTAGGAAGCAGGGAACTATGACAACCATTCAGAAATTTAATTCCCATAATGCGCGGATCATTTCTCTCGCATTCCGAGAGAGTTTAACCCTTTCACTAGCTGGAACGAATTAACTCGGGGTTAACAAATGGGCTGAAATCAATTCATTTTTTTTTTCTCTGTCTGAGAAGTGGGCCGAATGCGACTGAAACTTTTTCATTGAGATTATGCGTAATGACCTCAAAGCAGTACGTACTATAACGAAGTGAATTTCTCCGTCATTTCTATCCGCGCCAGGATTCGAACCCGGATCCCCTCATTCCGGAATGAGTCACTCTACCAATTGAGCTACGCGGACGTTTTATTCTGATTCCTATCTGCCTTTATGTCGTGTGCGTCCTTCTGGCAGGTACGTCACATCTCCTGGTACGGTACATCATCTCCCCCTTATTATTTTTTTTTTTTTTTTCGAAGTGCTGGAGAAGGGATTCTCTTATTTTTCCTATCTCGCGGTGTGGAAATAACATCACACCAATGCGAGATTTTGAACGGTCGGGTCATCCGGATAGTTCGGGCGCCGTTATAACGAAGTAAATTTCTCCGTCATTTCCATCCGCCACAGGATTCGAACCCGGGTCCCCTCATTCCGGAATAAGTTGCTCTACCAATTGAGCTACGCGGACGTTTTATTCTGATTCCTATCTGCCTTTATGTCGTGTGCGTCCTTCTGGCAGGTACGTCACATCTCCTGGTACGGTACATCATCTCCCCCTTATTTTTTTTTTTTTTTTCGAAGTGCTGGAGAAGGGATTCTCTTATTTTTCCTATCTCGCGGTGTGGAAATAACATCACACCATTGCGAGATTTTGAACGGTCGGGTCATCCGGATAGTTCGGGCGCCGTTATAACGAAGTAAATTTCTCCGTCATTTCTGTTCACGCCAGGATTCGAACACGGATCCCCTCATTCCGGAATAAGTCACTGTACCAATTGAGCTACGCGGACGTTTTATTCTGATTCCTATCTGCCTTTATGTCGTGTGCGTCCTTCTGGCAGGTACGTCACATCTCCTGGTACGGTACATCATCTCCCCCTTATTATTTTTTTTTTTTTCGAAGTGCTGGAGAAGGGATTCTCTTATTTTTCCTATCTCGCGGTGTGGAAATAACATCACACCAATGCGAGATTTTGAACGGTCGGGTCATCCGGATAGTTCGGGCGCCATTAAAACGAAGTAAATTTCTCCGTCATTTCCATCCGCCACAGGATTCGAACCCGGGTCCCCTCATTCCGGAATAAGTTGCTCTACCAATTGAGCTACGCGGACGTTTTATTCTGATTCCTATCTGCCTTTATGTCGTGTGCGTCCTTCTGGCAGGTACGTCACATCTCCTGGTACGGTACATCATCTCCCCCTTATTATTTTTTTTTTTTTTTCGAAGTGCTGCAGAAGGGATTCTCTTATTTTTCCTATCTCGCGGTGTGGAAATAACATCACACCAATGCGAGATTTTGAACGGTCGGGTCATCCGGATAGTTCGGGCGCCATTATAACGAAGTAAATTTCTCCGTCATTTCTATCCGCGCCAGGATTCGAACCCGGGTCCCTCATTCCGGAATAAGTTGCTCTACCAATTGAGCTACGCGGACGTTTGCTCTGACTACTATCTGCCTTTATGTCGTGTGCGTCCTGCTGGCAGGTACGTCACATCTCCTGGTACGTTACAGTACGAGTTACCTTAGAGACTAGAGCATCAAAAAGGGTTGCTTTCTTCTTTAGATCTGTTATTGATACTAGAGATTCAGGGGTAGGATTTATGATTCACAATAACTCTTTTCGACAAATTAACTGATAAAGAGCTATAGTAATGGAGACGAATTTAAGACAAGAGAGAAGTTTTAATCAATAATTTTTTTACCCAGTTGCATGATGTTCGTGTTAGGGGGACTAGCCCTTTCCTATCATGTTTTTTGGTCATGAAACAGGGAATAGAACACTAGGAGGGAGAGCCTATGATCCGTGACAGGTTACTTTTGGTGCTGCTGAGAAGAGATGGGATGAAGATAAACTGTTTTGCTGTATAGCTTTCGTAAAACACCGTCGCTACGCGAACATTTCTGTGTGGAGAGAGCAAAATTTTGAACACCCTTTAGTTCAAGTACAGCGGCCGCTTAAAGAGTTAATTCTTCGCATAATATTACACGAATAATTAATTCTATTTCGCGAACGACCCATAAAAGGAATGTGTCCCCCACCCTGAGGTTTTGTTAAACAAAAAAAATGAATATTAACTGAGAAACTTTTCTAAAAGCTTCGCACAAGCGGTAAAGATAATACCGAATTTCCAAAGAACATTTGAAAAAAGGAGCGTATGACATTATTCAAGGTGGCACATATAAAACTGACCCAGAATAAAAAAAATTGTACAGTTTTTTGTGTTTTCTTTATTTGATAACTAGCATGGATACCCGGTATTTTCTGGGCAAACACTACTATTCGTGGAAACACCAAGTTCAGCGGATGAAAGTTTATGAATGAAAGAGATATTTCTGTAATTTTCCAGAAAATGTATTTTAATTCATTTGGGTTATGGCTTTTTGGTGAACAATAGTTTTGGTTTTTTCATTGGGAGCAAAAATATAGAGATTTTTAGGATTGCCAATCCTTGAGCAGGGGACGTAGAGTTGTACATGTGAAAAGCAAAGCTCCTCCAAATTAATACCAGCCACTGCCAATGATTGGCTGATGCAGTAATATTTCTGCCGCAAAGAAAAAACAAGTTAGTAAAATCATGCAATGCATTGACTATGATACGCTTTCCAACACACTAGAAATCATTACTCAAGTTATGAGGATAATGGCTGTGGAATAAAACTCGCTCCTGTGTCCTGACCTTTGACCCCATTTCGATTATATTAAACAGAATTGGTTCAGTAAACCTCCGGAACAACATACTAAAGTTTTGTCGCAATAGAAGCATTTTTAGTCAAGTTATGAGGATAATGGCTGTGGAATAAATCTCGCTTCTGTGCCCTGACCTTTGACTCCATTTCGATTATATTAAAGAGAATTGGTTCAGTAAACCTCCGGAACAACATACTAAAGTTTTGTCGCAATAGAAGCATTTTTAGTCAAGTTATGAGGATAATGCCTGTGGAATAAATCTCGCTTCTGTGCCCTGACCTTTGACTCCATTTCGATTATATTAAACAGAATTGGTTCAGTAAACCTCCGGAACAACATACTAAAGTTTTGTCGCAATAGAAGCATTTTTAGTCAAGTTATGAGGATAATGCCTGTGGAATAAATCTCGCTTCTGTGCCCTGACCTTTGACTCCATTTCGATTATATTAAACAGAATTGGTTCAGTAAACCTTCGGAACAACATACTAAAGTTTTGTCGCAATAGAAGCATTTTAGTCAAGTTATGAGAATAATGCCTGTGGAATAAATCTCGCTTCTGTGCCCTGACCTTTGACTCCATTTCGATTATATTAAACAGAATTGGTTCAGTAAACCTCCGGAACAACATACTAAAGTTTTGTCGCAATAGAAGCATTTTTAGTCAAGTTATGAGGATAATGCCTGTGGAATAAATCTCGCTTCTGTGCCCTGACCTTTAACTCCATTTCGATTATATTAAACAGAATTGGTTCAGTAAACCTCCGGAACAACATACTAAAGTTTTGTCGCAATAGAAGCATTTTTAGTCAAGTTATGAGGATAATGGCTGTGGAATAAATCTCGCTTCTGTGTCCTGACCTTTGATCCCATTTCGATTATATTAAACAGAATTGGTTCAGTAAACCTCCGGAACAACATACTAAAGTTTTGTCGCAATGGAAGCATTTTTAGTCAAGTTATGAGGATAATTGCTGTGGAATAAATCTCCCTTCTGTGTCCTGACCTTTGACCCCATTTCGATTATATTAAACAGAATTAGTTCAGTATACCTCCGGAACAACATACTATAGTTTTGTCGCAATAGAAGCATTTTTAGTCAAGTTATGAGGATAATTGCTGTGGAATAAATCTCTCTCCTGTGCCCTGACCTTTGACCCCATTTCGATTATATTAAACAGAATTAGTTCAGTATACCTCCGGAACAACATACTAAAGTTTTGTCGAAATAGAAGCATTTTTAGTCAAGTTATGAGGATAATGGCTGTGGAATAAATCTCGCTTCTGTGTCCTGACCTTTGACCCCATTTCGACGATATTCGACAGAATCGGTTCAGTATACCTCCGGAACAACATACTAAAGTTTTGTCGCAATAGAAGCATTTTTAGTCAAGTTATGAGGATAATGCCTGTGGAATAAATCTCGCTTCTGTGTCCTGACCTTTGACCCCATTTCGATTATATTAAACAGAATTGGTTCAGTATACCTCCGGAACAACATACTAAAGTTTTGTCGCAATAGAAGCATTTTTAGTCAAGTTATGAGGATAATGCCTGTGGAATAAATCTTGCTTCTGTGTCCTGACCTTTGACCCCATTTCGATTATATTAAAGAAAATTAGTTCAGTATACCTCCGGAACAACATACTAAAGTTTTGTCGCAATAGAAGCATTTTTAGTCAAGTTATGAGGATAATGCCTGTGGAATAAATCTCGCTTCTGTGTCCTGACCTTTGACCCCATTTCGATTATATTAAACAGAATTAGTTCAGTATACCTCCGGAACAACATACTAAAGTTTTGTCGCAATGGAAGCATTTTTAGTCAAGTTATGCTGATAATGGCTGTGGAATAAATCTCGCTTCTGTGTCCTGACCTTTGACCCCATTTCTATGATATTCGACAGAATCGGTTCAGTATACCTCCGGAACAACATACTAAAGTTTTGTCGCAATGGAAGCATTTTTAGTCAAGTTATGCTGATAATGGCTGTGGAATAAATCTCGCTTCTGTGTCCTGACCTTTGATCCCATTTCGATTATATTAAAGAAAATTAGTTCAGTATACCTCCGGAACAACATACTAAAGTTTTGTCGCAATAGAAGCATTTTTAGTCAAGTTATGAGGATAATGGCTGTTGAATAAATCTCGCTTCTGTGTCCTGACCTTTGATCCCATTTCGATTATATTAAACAGAATTAGTTCAGTATACCTCCGGAACAACATACTAAAGTTTTGTCGCAATGGAAGCATTTTTAGTCAAGTTATGCTGATAATGGCTGTGGAATAAATCTCGCTTCTGTGTCCTGACCTTTGACCCCATTTCTATGATATTCGACAGAATCGGTTCAGTACATATCCGGAACAACATGATAAAGTTTTGTCTCAATCGAAGCATTTGTACGTAAGTTATGACGCATAAGAGCGATGGAATGGATCCCGCTGCCATGTCGTGACCTTTGACCCCATTTCGCCCATTTTCAATAGGGTTGTCCCCGGGTGGTCCCCTACCGCATATTAAAATTACATCGATATCAAACCATTTTTACGCGAGTTATCGTGCGGACGGACGGACAAAGCTGGAGTATATTCGTTTCTTCAACTTACGGTTGAAAAGCGTTAAAAAAAAGGAGCCGGGATAGCTGCAAATGTGAAAAAAAAATTGCTTTAATTAATTTACTTTTACGAAACAAAAAAGAAAGGAAGAGGAATGGAAACACTTACCTTCGAGGAGACATCTATAGAACTGCCGTACATTTGACGTGCGCTTCTGAGAATCCCCCGACACTGAAATGCAATATACCTATGTCATGTGTCTTCCACGTGACTTGACATTGACATCGATCATTCTGTTGTTTACCGTTTTGAATATCTGGAACTCTCAATTTACATTGCATTATATTTCTGCCTGAGAAGCCAAGCCGCCCGTTGGTGATGAAAGCTAAAGTTCATTCATTTGTGTTTTAATACATCTTCAAACGGATATTTCTGTACGTTTTTGTAATCTACGGTCTCTAACTTAGACCGTAGATCGGGTAGTGGAGTTCTCAATTGTGTTGCAGTTCTTAAAAGTATAAAGTAAAACTTTTTACGAAAATTTTGTATGGATGCCGCTTGACCCCAGGCTCCGACCAACCCAGGGCTCCAAACCCTTCCAAAAACCGTTTACGGTCTAAGTTAGGGTACCATGAGATAGTATACCAAATTTGGTTGTTTTGAATTGAAAACTGTAGATTGTACGAAAATTTTGTATGGGGGCCCCTTGTGCGCTGAACTTTCCCCCTTCTAAAAACTATCTGCGGTCTAAGTTAAAGAACCATATTATACACTGGCGTGCAAAAAATTAAGGACGAGACGGTTTTTTGAATGTAACGTCGTGCATAAGTTCTGCACATCGACTCAAATCATGCCATAAGATCCTCAAGATGTAAGAATATGGGACAAGTGAACAAAACTTTCCAAACAAGGAATCCAAAGGATACAAAGGCACTTTATTGAATAGTTAGCTTCGAGCACAACTGCACAGAAGACAGAAACGTCCATGTGACAGGCGGCTGCCAAGAAAAATCCAGTCTTTAGTAGGGGATATGATCACCCCTGACTGCGTTGCAGGATTTACAACGTCTGTCCATGCTGAGGACGAGGCTGACAAGGAGCTGTTGAGGCATCGCGGCCCATTCCTCTTGTAGCGCCAATCGCAGCTGCGGAATCGTTGCTGGTGACGTGCTGCCAAGCGTCTCCCGGGAAGGTCCCACTCGGGTTCGATTGGATTTAGGTCCGAGGACCTTGCGGGCCAATCCATGCGCTGAATATATTCACTCTCCACCAGCTGTGCGACAGCCACTGTATGATGAGGTGTAGCGTTGTCGTCCATGAAGAGGAACTCAGGACCCACAGCCCCTCTAAACAGACGCACGTTAGGCAGGAGAACCTTGGCACAACAGCGGACACCAGTGACTGAACCTCCTTGGAAGATGTGGTCAGTAGGGCTACCAAGCATGATACCGCCCCAAACGAGAACTCCGCCACCTCCAAACCGGTCTCTTTCGATGATGTTGGAGGTGTGATTGCGTGTTCCCTGCTCTCTCGAGATGTGTATACGTCCAGAATCGCTCGTCAGACTAAATCGGCTCTCATCCGTAAAGAGAACTCGACCCAATTGCTGATGTGTCCAGTTCTTGTGTTCCTGGCACCACAGAAACCGCCGTCTCCGATCAGCGGGCGTTAATGGCGCACACCGTACTGGTCGTCGTGCAAATAGACCACCTTTGTGCAGCCTCCTGGCCACGGTAAAACGCGATACCGGACGTCCAGTTGTCTGTTGCATGTGCCTTGCGATTTCTCCCGCTGTCTGCCGTCTGTCTCTTCTTGCCCGTAGGGCAATATACCGGTCGTCCGCCGCCGTGGTTGCTCGTGGACGACCACTGCTAAACTCTCGGACAGCTGTTCCTGTCGTTTGAAATGCTCTCCAAGCTCGTGAAACGATGCTGTGAGCGATCCCGAACTCCTCGACCACACTAGTCACACTTCGACCTTCTTCCAACTTCCCAATGACGCGACCTCAGGTAAAGTCATCCAGATGTCGTCTACTGGATTGCCTGTTGGCCATATCACACGGTGGCAGCAACTCGACTTCGTTCAAACCGATGTACACCGTGCAATAGCTTTCACCGAATTGCTGAGCATCATCATGATCATATGTAGAGGATTTTAGGAAGGGAGTGTCTGACCCCAGGTCTTAAACAACCTAAGAAATAGGAAGCTAGGAGATTTGGGCTAGAGCGCCCGATAGGAAAGTGACACGGAAGCGAAATAAAAAGGGGGGGAGACGCCCTTTTTTATTATCGGGGGACCAGTAACCGGGGTCCGATGGCTTAACGTGCCCATCCGACGCACGCCGGATGTTTAGTGGATCGAGCGTTCGTACCTGCTGGGTTCGAACCTGAAGCGGGGGAAAGCTCCAGGAGAAGATGGAATTACTGTAGACATCGTCCAAGAAGCAAGTGGAGAAATTGAAACAGTACTCGCCCAAATTTTCACTCGATGCCTTAATGAAGGGAAAATTCCTGAGGATTGGAACAACGCTACAATGATCTTGCTACATAAAAAAGGTGACATTGAGGATCTCAGGAACTACAGACCTATCAGCCTCCTATCAGTGGTTTATAAAATCTTCACTCAAGTTATTTCACACCGCTTGAAGGTGACACTGGACATGGCTCAACCGAGAGAACAAGCTGGATTCAGGAGTGGCTGCAGCACAATAGATCATATCCATGTGCTGAGAGAACTAATTGAAAGAGCGAGGGAATATGAACTTCCATTGTGCATGGCTTTTATCGATTAAGAAAAAGCCTTTGATTCGGTGAAACCATCAGCAGTTACAATGGCTCTGAAATCCTGCGGTATTGAAGATGCATACATTAATATTATTAATAACATCTATGAAAATGCAAGTGCAAAGATTCGGCTGTTTGAAAATACAACACACATAAAAATTGGAAAGGGAGTGAGACAAGGTGACACCATATCTCCGAAGCTCTTTAATGCCACATTGGAAAATGTCTTTCAATCACTGAACTGGGAAAACAAAGGGATAAAGGTTAATGGAGATTATCTAACTCACCTTCGTCTTGCTAATGACGTAGTCATTTTTGCAACTACCCCATCAGAGCAGCAGAGTATGATCCAGGAACTTGCTGACAAGAGTAAAGAAGTGGGATTAAAAATGAACTTTCAGAAGACAAAAGTGATGTTCAATGCTTTTACAAGAAATGAAGATTTATCGATTGATGGAGAAAAGCTGGAGATAACAGACACGTACGTTTATCTTGGACAGCAGATATCAAGTGAGGGTCACATTGATGAAGAAATTAATCTTCGTACAAAACTTGACTGGAGAGCTTTTGGAAGAAACAGCATAATTTTCAAGAGCAATATGCCATTATGTCTTAAAAGAAAAGTGTTTGATCAATGCATCCTTCCAGTGCTTACGTATGGTGCAGAGACGTGGACCTTAGCTAAAAGAGACATACAAAGGCTGCAGACAACTCAAAGCAGCGTGGAGAGGTGCATGCTTGGTGTAACCAGGAGAGATAAGAAGAGGAACACGTGGATCCGAAAAATGACAAGACATCATGATCAGAGTTAAATCCCTGAAATGGCAATGGGCTGGACATACTGCCAGAAGGACAGACTATTGATGGACAGCCGAAATTTTAGATTGGATTCCAAGGGACAGGAAAAGACCCAGAAAAAGACCACGTAGGAGATGGATGGATGAAATTCGAAAGTATGCGGGAGTGACATGGAGGAGACTGGCACAAGACAGACCGTTGTGGAGGAAACTTGGGGAGGCCTTCGTCCAGCAGTGGATTGATAATGGTTGACAATGATGATGATGATGATGATGATGACTTACATATCTCAGGATTCAGTAAACCTTATTGCTTGTTGTTATGATTCAATTCCCCTTAATATGTACCAAAGTGTGGCTCGGTGTGGTCTTGGGGGACGTGAATATGTTGTATGTAAACAAATGTACACTGAAATGCCAAAAGTCATGGGATAGCTATATGCAAATCTTTAACTGGCACTGCCGTCGTATAAAGGCTTTGACACACGCCACGAGTTTTATTAATTGCGAGGTGTAATCTCGTGAGTCAGGTTAAACAACCGCCAGTAGGATTATGGCAAGCATGCGTGAATTATCGGAGTTCGAACGAGTGGCAGCCAGTGGGATGGGACATTCAATTTCCGAAGTTGTGCGAACATTCAACATTTCTTGATCTACGGTGTCACGTGGATACCGCGAATACCACACGGAAGGCATTACCACCCACCGAGGTCAGCGCAGTGGTAGACCACGGGTGCTGAATGGCCGTGACCAACGGTGTCTGACCACGACTGTCCATGGTAACAGACAAGCGACACTGGCTCAAATAACATCCACATTGAATGCAGGAGGTACCAGAGACATATCCATCAGGTCAGTGAAACGTAATTTATCGTCCATGGGGTATGGGAGCAGAAGACCCAATAGAGCGCATTTGTTAACACCACGACATAGGACACAGCGCGCCTCACTGGGCTCTTGCCGTTGCCCAGATGTCTTTGCCGGAGACCTGCTGCTGGTCTTTTCCTCCGCCATAACCAATGGTCTTTTTCTCTGACCCAACCGCTGGTCTTTTCCTCTACCACTCCCGCTAGTAGAGGAAAAGATCAAATTTAGGTAGGAGTAGAGGAAAAGACCCCTCCCGCTGGTCTTTCCATCTGCCTCAACTGATGCTGTTTTCCTCCCGCTGGTCTTTTCCTCTACCCCTCACGCTGGTAGAGGAAAAACCAAATTTATGTAGGAGTCGAGGAAAAGACCCTACCTCTGGTCTTTTCCTCTGCCTCAACCGATGGTATTTCCTCCCGCTGGTAGAGGAAAAGACCAAATTTATGTAGGAGTAGAGGAAAAGACCCTCCCGCTGGACTTTTCCTCTACACCTTCCGCTGGTCTTTTCCTCTGCCGCAACTGATGCTGTTTTCCTCTCGCTGGTCTTTTCCTCTACCCCTCCCGCTGGTATAGGAAAAGACCAAATTTATGTAGGAGTCGAGGAAAAGACCCTACCGCTGGTCTTTTCCTCTACCCCTCACGCTGGTAGAGGAAAAAACAAATTTATGTAGGAGTCGAGGAAAAGACCCTACCTCTGGTCTTTTCCTCTGCCTCAACCGATGGTATTTCCTCCCGCTGGTAGAGGAAAAGACCAAATTTATGTAGGAGTAGAGGAAAAGACCCTCCCGCTGGACTTTTCCTCTACACCTTCCGCTGGTCTTTTCCTCTGCCGCAACTGATGCTGTTTTCCTCTCGCTGTTGTTTTCCTCTACCCCTCCCGCTGGTATAGGAAAAGACCAAATTTATGTAGGAGTAGAGGAAAAGACCCTACCGCTGGTCTTTTCCTCTACCCTTCACGCTGGTAGAGCAAAAAACCAATTTATGTAGGAGTAGAGGAAAAGACCCTACCGCTGGACTTTTCCTCTACACCTTCCGCTGGTCTTTTCCTCTGCCTCAACAAATGCTGTTTTCCTCTCGCTGGTCTTTTCCTCTACCCCTCCCGCTGGTGTAGGAAAAAACAAATTTATGTAGGAGTAGAGGAAAAGACTCTCCCGCTGGACTTTTCCTCTACACCTTCCGCTGCTCTTTTCCTCTGCCTCAACTGATGCTGTTTTCCTCTCGCTGGTCTTTTCCTCTACCCCTCCAGCTGGACTTTTCCTCTACACCTTCTGCTGCTCTTTTCCTCTGCCTCAACTGACGCTGTTTTCCTCTCGCTGGTCTTTTCCTCTACCCCTCCAGCTGGACTTTTCCTCTACACCTTCTGCTGCTCTTTTCCTCTGCCTCAACTGACGCTGTTTTCCTCTCGCTGGTCTTTTCCTCTACCCCTCCCGCTGGACTTTTCCTCTACATCTTCCGCTGCTCTTTTCCTCTGCCTCAACTGATGCTGTTTTCCTCCCGCTGGTCTTTTCCTCTACCCCTCCAGCTGGACTTTTCCTCTACACCTTCTGCTGCTCTTTTCCTCTGCCTCAACTGATGCTGTTTTCCTCTCGCTGGTCTTTTCCTCTACCCCTCACGCTGGTAGAGGAAAAAACAAATTTATGTAGGAGTAGAGGAAAAGACCCTCCCGCTGGGCTTTTCCTCTACACCTTCCGCTGCTCTTTTCCTCTGCCTCAACTGATGCTGTTTTCCTCTCGCTGGTCTTTTCCTCTACCCCTCCAGCTGGACTTTTCCTCTACACCTTCTGCTGCTCTTTTCCTCTGCCTCAACTGATGCTGTTTTCCTCTCGCTGGTCTTTTCCTCTACACCTCCCGCTGGACTTTTCCTCTACACCTTCCGCTGCTCTTTTCCTCTGCCTCAACTGATGCTGTTTTCCTCTCGCTGGTCTTTTCCTCTACCCCTCCAGCTGGACTTTTCCTCTACACCTTCCGCTGGTCTTTTCCTCTGCCTCAACTAATGCTGTTTTCCTCTCGCTGGTCTTTTCCTCTACCCCTCCCGCTGGTGTAGGAAAAAACAAATTTATGTAGGAGTAGAGGAAAAGACCCTCCCGCTGGACTTTTCCTCTACACCTTCCGCTGCTCTTTTCCTCTGCCTCAACTGATGCTGTTTTCCTCTCGCTGGTCTTTTCCTCTACCCCTCCCGCTGGTATAGGAAAAAACAAATTTATGTAGGAGTCGAGGAAAAGACCCTATCGCTGGTCTTTTCCTCTACCCCTCACGCTGGTAGAGGAAAAAACAAATTTATGTAGGAGTAGAGGAAAAGACCCTATCGCTGGTTTTTTCCTCTACCCCTCACGCTGGTAGAGGAAAAAACAAATTTATGTAGGAGTAGAGGAAAAGACCCTATCGCTGGTTTTTTCCTCTACCCCTCACGCTGGTAGAGGAAAAAACAAATTTATGTAGGAGTAGAGGAAAAGACCCTATCGCTGGTTTTTTCCTCTACCCCTCACGCTGGTAGAGGAAAAAACAAATTTATGTAGGAGTAGAGGAAAAGACCCTATCGCTGGTTTTTTCCTCTACCCCTCACGCTGGTAGAGGAAAAAACAAATTTATGTAGGAGTAGAGGAAAAGACCCTATCGCTGGTTTTTTCCTCTACCCCTCACGCTGGTAGAGGAAAAAACAAATTTATGTAGGAGTAGAGGAAAAGACCCTCCCGCTGGACTTTTCCTCTACACCTTCCGCTGCTCTTTTCCTCTGCCTCAACTAATGCTGTTTTCCTCTCGCTGGTCTTTTCCTCTACCCCTCCAGCTGGACTTTTCCTCTACACCTTCCGCTGGTCTTTTCCTCTACCCCTCCAGCTGGACTTTTCCTCTACACCTTCCGCTGCTCTTTTCCTCTGCCTCAACTAATGCTGTTTTCCTCTCGCTGGTCTTTTCCTCTACCCCTCCCGCTGGTATAGGAAAAGGCCAAATTTATGTAGGAGTCGAGGAAAAGACCCTATCGCTGGTTTTGTCCTCTACCCCTCCCGCTGGTATAGGAAAAAACAAATTTATGTAGGAGTAGAGGAAAAGACCCTCCCGCTGGACTTTTCCTCTACACCTTCCGCTGCTCTTTTCCTCTGCCTCAACTAATGCTGTTTTCCTCTCGCTGGTCTTTTCCCCTACCCCTCCCGCTGGTATAGGAAAAGGCCAAATTTATGTAGGAGTCGAGGAAAAGACCCTATCGCTGGTCTTTTCCTCTACCCCTCACGCTGGTAGAGGAAAAAACAAATTTATGTAGGAGTAGAGGAAAAGACCCTCCCGCTGGACTTTTCCTCTACACCTTCCGCTGCTCTTTTCCTCTGCCTCAACTAATGCTGTTTTCCTCTCGCTGGTCTTTTCCTCTACCCCTCCCGCTGTTATAGGAAAAGACCAAAGACCCTACCGCTGGTCTTTTCCTCTACCCCTCATGCTGGTAGAGGAAAAAACAAATTTATGTAGGAGTGGAGGAAAAGACCCTCCTGCTGGACTTTTCCTCTACACCTTCTGCTGGTCTTTTCCTATGCCTCAACCGATTCTCGAGTTCAGAGCCTAAAAAATTTGCTATTTGGCCCCTTACAAAAAAACATTTTCCGACCCCTGCGGTATATTTGATGCGTTAGGTAGCAATAAAAAAAATTTCAGAGAGCATTGTAAAACTCTTCCTGCCTGCCTTTTACACAAAGAGAATTCAAGCAACAAAATAGTTAAATGGAACTTCAATGAAATGCTTGAAATATGGAAGCAATGAATTGGCGGAAGTCGTTGCTACTACAACAAGAAATAAACAAGCAAGAACGTTAGCAAAACATAAAAGACATGCTTTTAATGCGCATATTTTTAGCAGACACGCATGTTTTGCTTCACATGGTTCGTTTAACAGCGTAATTTGTTTGCGACTATTGGCACAGTTCTAAAAAGAAAATGGCGTATTTTCATCAAAATGTTTCCATTTTAAAACACTCCGTTTTGTATCGTTTTTTTTTTTTCTTTAAATCACTTCCTTCTCAGTTTTTTTTTTTTTTTTTTCAAAATATGTTCCTGTTTTTAAAGATTTGAAAAGAACCGTTTAGAATTTGTACTCTCACTGATCGAAACTATTGCAGTCTATACTCCCTGTATCCCATTTTAGCAAATGGCTTTTAATGGTTGCCCCATATCTATTTTGATACGCAGAAACTAAAACAAAATGGCAGATGTTCTTTTTGTTTTATTGCCGCATGTTGCCCAGAAGGCCATTGCGAACCGGGTCAAATCTTTCTGCTTTTTTTATTCTTTTTCTTTTTTCTGTTTCTTCGTGAAGCATGTGTCTTCTTAGGCTGCGAGATCGAATAAAGGTGGGAAGACTTTGCTCCATATACTAGGGGGAAGGAAGCTGTTATCGAAAAAGGTCGGACAAGTTTTACAATGGGGAAATCGCTCTTGAACAAACCGTTAGGAAGGAACAGTGCCCTGGATATGTTTGCAGCTCAATTTAACTGGATTAGAGGAAACATATCTTCCCGCACGTCTTTGAGAAAGGATGACATTAATTCCTATCTTCTACGTATCTATTCATTTGCTTTTTAAATCCTTTAACGATGTCTTTATTTGCAACAAAAGGACATTTTCAGCGTATCGTTCGTACCTTTTTATGATGATGGAGTCGTCAAAAATATCGGCAGCACATTTTTCCACGGGTTAAAAATTAATACAATTCGGAAACAACGTTATTCCTGTTTCATTTTGAAGATGAAAGGAAAAGAAATTCTCAAAACAAAGATATAACATGAAGTTAGCTGCAATCTAACAAGGCTGCATTCAAGAAACTTCTATTAGATATACACTATATTGACAAAAGTCACCTGACACCTAGAAGAGAAACATAACATAGCATTTATTGACGTACACTAGCACGGTGTCGTTCCACCTTTGGCCTTAATGCATGCACTGACCCTTCGAGATATGCTTTCGACAAGGTTTTGGAACACAGCGATAAGTATGCGCTTCCATTCAGTACATAATGCTGCCGCTAACTGTTGCTTAGTGGCAGGTCTTAGTTCCAAACTTCTTATTCGGCGCTCTATTTCATCCCATAGGTGCTCTATGGGATTAAGATCAGGTCCCTGTGCTGGCTAGTATACACACGATACAGAATTATCATCAAACCACGCCGTAACAGTTCTTTGCTTTATGGCTCGGTGTATTATCCTTCTGGTACCAACAAGGCTCGGTTCCATAGTATTGCCACAGAGTTGGTAGGGCATAATTGTCCAGAATATCGAGGTACAAGTGCTGGTTACCAGGTTTGTCCACGATAAACAATGGGCCGGGATAATACCACGAAAAACACCGTCACACGATTATACTGCCGGCTCCAAACTTGACCGTAGGAACAGTGCACTATGGTAAATAGCGTTCCCCCGGATGCCGCCATACCCACACACGCCCATCAGACTGATGTATCGTGTATCTGGATTCATCAGTTCATAGGACCTGTTTCCACTGATCTATGGTCCACGATAATTGTTCTTTACACCATGCTAAACGACGAGTAGCATTCCTAGTAGACGTGAAAGGCTTATGAGCGGCTGCACGAGCACGGTAACCCATGGAATGAAGTTCTCTGCGAATGGTACGTGTACATACAGAGGTTCCAGCATTTTTATTCATCTGTACATTGAGGTCTTGTACAGTACTCCGTCGATTATCTGTAACGACCCTCCTGAGGCTTCGACGTCCTCTATCACTGATTTTCTTTGGTCTGCCGGTACGTTTTGCTGCTTCACGTGTCTTCCACTTATTCAGTACATCCAAAACAGTTGACTTGGGTATGTTTAAACGCCTCTCGGTTTCTCTTATGGACAGCCCACTAATATAAAACCCAACAATCTTTCCTTTCTCAGAGCCATTCTCACCCGCCGCGACATTTTCACTCAACCTCACAGTGCGATATGATCGCGGGCAGGCTTGTTTTTTTTACCGTTTGTAGCTGTGCATAGCTTCTTAACTACGCAGCGGATCCGTTCATTTGCTTTTGAAGGGGTGTCCGGTGACTTTTGTCAATAGCGTGTATTTCGAAATGAACATTATTTTGTAAAACTCAAACTACTATGTACTAACTATCTTCAAGAAATGAAAAAAAAAATTTTAACTCTGAAGTTAACTAACCTTTTAATGACTTTGGTGTGACTGCTTTTTGTTGGAAGGCATTTGAATATTTGATTGCAATATGGTGGTCCGCAGTTTCAGCTGATCATGTACAAGGGTTTCCGTCCTATGTGACCTTAAGGGCGTCTTGATTTGGGTTAGGTAGGAGATTGGTTGAAAAGCGAGCAAGCATTTTTGGCTTATTTTTAACTATCCCATTATGCAAAATTATTCCGCTAGATGGCGTAGTGTGCCGTAGTGGTTTCAAGGGGAATAATCTGAGTGAGTTGATTCCTCGAGTAAAACTCGAACACTTAGGGAGTACCTTCGTTGGCTTGCATGTAATTCTTTAACGTTAAATGTCACTAAGACGGGGGTGCGTGCTGATTTCCAATGTCAGGCCGCGTCCTTGTGAGTTGAGTTGTGTCTACTTAAATGATTACTTGTTTACTTAAATGATTACTTGTTTACTTAAATGATTACTTGTTTACTTAAATGATTACTTGTTTACTTAATGATTACAGTTCCAGACCACAGGGAAATTTTTGGGTGTTGTTCGGCATGAATCTCTTAGATGGGATTCTCAGGTGGATCGGCTTGCGTTATGTTTGAGATGGTGTCACGTCAATTCGTCGCGTGCGTCAATTCGTCGCCTGCGTCAGTTCGTCGCGCGTCAATTCGTCGCCTGCGTCAGTTCGTCGCGCGTCAATTCGTCGCGGACAAATTCGTCGACTACGTCAATTCGCCGCGTTTACAGATTTTGGTTACATACAAAACGAATGCAGGAAAACGTACGATTTAAAATTTTCGTGAAATCTAGTTTTCATTTCAGAACCATCAAATTTGGTATCATGAAACTCTAACTTAGACGCAAGACGGTTTTGGGAAGGGGTTGGAGCCCGGGAGTCAGAGCCCCCCCCCCCTCATAAAAATTTAGTAAAATCTACAGAGTTTTCATGGGCTCCAACCCCTTCTAAAAACCGTCTAGCGTCTAAGTTAGAGTTTCATGATACCAAATTTGATGGTTCTGAAATGAAAACTAGATTTCACGAAAATTTTGTATGTATGTGGGGGTGGGGCTCTGACCCCCTCCGGGCCTTAACCCGTTCCAAAAACCGACAACCGTCTAAGTTAGGGTACCGTGAGAAAGGATACCTGATTTGGTGGTTCTGAATTGAAAACTGTAGATTTTACAAAAATTTTGTATATGGGGGGTCTCTGACCAACCGGCCCCTGACCCCTTCCAAAAACCGTCTACCGTCTAATATTTTTAGTGCCAAAGAAAAAGCTTAATATTCCTATCCTGTCTGAGTGTCCAAACTTTATAAATTTGATCAGGGAGGAAGACGTTCGAAATCGTACGTTTTCCTGCATTCGTTTTGTATGTAACCAAAATCTGTAAACGCGACGAATTGACGTAGGCGACGAATTGACGCAGGCGACGAATTGACGCACGCGACGAATTGACGTATAACCGTTTGAGATGTCGCATTGGTATAATTTAGCGGATTTCTGGTTTTTTGACAGTTAGAATTCTGTTAATTTTATACCATTCTTTTATTTTTCCTGTATTGTCGTACTGCATTTTAATTTGGGGTGCCACTACACGCAGGGCCTGCCTGGACCATAGGGGCAAACGGGGTGATTGCCCCGGGCCTCGCGCCTTTAAGGGGCCCCGCAGTTTAAGAAAAAATATTTAGTTAGAATATTTTACAATTATTATGTTTTGTGTGTAAGTTTTCCGGTGCGAGGCCCATAAAGATGTTTCTTTCTTTTTTAAGTTTTCTTGTTTGTTTGTTTCCAATCCTCCGGTTTTCGAAGCCCTTCGCCGTACAAATCCGAAGATCTGTAGATTTCAAATGATTATTGTACAGATCTTCGTATTATTTAAATTTGAACATCGATTAAAATAACTTCATATTATAACTCGGAATACTTAATATTTTCTAAAACACAACCATAATTATATTAAAAATCAATACATTTTCTTTTGGTGGTGTTGAAACCAGAAAAAAAGATGGCGCGACCTGTACTTTGATGACGTCAGAAGACAAACAAATGTTGGATTGCATAATTATTGTTATGTTTTAGAAAATATTAGGTATTCCAAGTTATAAAATGAAGCTATTTTAATCGATGTTCAAATTTTCATTCTTGGGAACGCATTAATTGTCCAGAAAAAAGATGGCGCGACTTGCATTTTCATGACGTCAGTAGACAAACAAATGTTGGATTGCATAATTATGGTTATGTTTTAGAAAATATTAAGTATTGAAAGTTATAAAATGAAGCTATTTTAATCGATGTTAAAATTTTCATTCTTGGGAACGCATTAATTGTCCAGAAAAAAGATGGCGCAACTTGCATTTTCATGACGTCAGTAGACAAACAAATGTTGGATTGCATAATTATGGTTATGTTTTAGAAAATATTAAGTATTGCAAGTTATAAAATGAAGCTTTTTTAATCGATGTTCAAATTTTCATTCTTGGGAACGCATTAATTGTCCAGAAAAAAGATGGCGCGACTTGCATTTTCATGACGTCAGTAGACAAACAAATGTTGGATTGCATAATTATGGTTATGTTTTAGAAAATATTAAGTATTGCAAGTTATAAAATGAAGCTATTTTAATCGATGTTCAAATTTTCATTCTTGGGAACGCATTAATTGTCCAGAAAAAAGATGGCGCGACTTGCATTTTCATGACGTCAGTAGACAAACAAATGTTGGATTGCATAATTATGGTTATGTTTTAGAAAATATTAGGTATTCCAAGTTACAAAATGAAGCTATTTTAATCGATGTTCAAATTTTCATCCTTGGGAACGCATTAATTGTCCAGAAAAAAGATGGCGCGACTTGCATTTTCATGACGTCAGTTGACAAACAAATGTTGGATTGTATAATTATGGTTATGTTTTAGAAAATATTAGGTATTCCAAGTTATAAAATGAAGCTATTTTAATCGATGTTCAAATTTTCATTCTTGGGAACGCATTAATTGTCCAGAAAAAAGATGGCGCAACTTGCATTTTCATGACGTCAGTAGACAAACAAATGTTGGATTGCATAATTATGGTTATGTTTTAGAAAATATTAGGCATTCCAAGTTATAAAATGAAGCTATTTTAATCGATGTTCAAATTTTCATCCTTGCGAACGCATTAATGGGGAAGAAAAAGATGGCGCGACTTACATTTTCATGACGTCAGTAGACAAACAAATGTTGGATTGCATAATTATGGTTATGTTTTAGAAAATATTAAGTATTGCAAGTTATAAAATGAAGCTATTTTAATCGATGTTCAAATTTTCATCCTTGGGAACGCATTAATTATCCAGAAAAAAGATGGCGCGACTTGCATTTTCATGACGTCAGTAGACAAACAAATGTTGGATTGCATAATTATGGTTATGTTTTAGAAAATATTAGGTATTCCAAGTTACAAAATGAAGCTATTTTAATCGATGTTCAAATTTTCATCCTTGGGAACGCATTAATTGTCCAGAAAAAAGATGGCGCGACTTGCATTTTCATGACGTCAGTTGACAAACAAATGTTGGATTGTATAATTATGGTTATGTTTTAGAAAATATTAGGTATTCCAAGTTATAAAATGAAGCTATTTTAATCGATGTTCAAATTTTCATCCTTGTGAACGCATTAATTGTCCAGAAAAAAGATGGCGGGACCTGCATTTTCATGACGATAGTAGACAAACAAATGTTGGATTGCATAATTGTGGTTATGTTTTAGAAAATATTAGGTATTCCAAGTTATAAAATGAAGCTATTTTAATCGATGTTCAAATTTTCATCCTTGGGAACGCATTAATTGTCCAGAAAAAAGATGGCGCGACTTGCATTTTCATGACGACAGTTGACAAACAAATGTTGGATTGTATAATTATGGTTATGTTTTAGAAAATATTAGGTATTCCAAGTTATAAAATGAAGCTATTTTAATCGATGTTCAAATTTTCATCCTTGTGAACGCATTATTTGTCCAGAAAAAAGATGGCGGGACCTGCATTTTCATGACGATAGTAGACAAACAAATGTTGGATTGCATAATTGTGGTTATGTTTTAGAAAATATTAGGTATTCCAAGTTATAAAATGAAGCTATTTTAATCGATGTTCAAATTTTCATCCTTGTGAACGCATTAATTGTCCAGAAAAAAGATGGCGGGACCTGCATTTTCATGACGATAGTAGACAAACAAATGTTGGATTGCATAATTGTGGTTATGTTTTAGAAAATATTAGGTATTCCAAGTTATAAAATGAAGCTATTTTAATCGATGTTCAAATTTTCATCCTTGTGAACGCATTAATTGTCCAGAAAAAAGATGGCGGGACCTGCATTTTCATGACGATAGTAGACAAACAAATGTTGGATTGCATAATTGTGGTTATGTTTTAGAAAATATTAGGTATTCCAAGTTATAAAATGAAGCTATTTTAATCGATGTTCAAATTTTCATCCTTGTGAACGCATTAATTGTCCAGAAAAAGATGGCGGGACCTGCATTTTCATGACGATAGTAGACAAACAAATGTTGGATTGCATAATTGTGGTTATGTTTTAGAAAATATTAGGTATTCCAAGTTATAAAATGAAGCTATTTTAATCGATGTTCAAATTTTCATCCTTGGGAACGCATTAATTATCCAGAAAAAAGATGGCGCGACTTGCATTTTCATGACGATAGTAGACAAACAAATGTTGGATTGCATAATTATGGTTATGTTTTAGAAAATATTAGGTATTCCAAGTTATAAAATGAAGCTATTTTAATCGATGTTCAAATTTTCATCCTTGGGAACGCATTAATTATCCAGAAAAAAGATGGCGCGACTTGCATTTTCATGACGATAGTAGACAAACAAATGTTGGATTGCATAATTATGGTTATGTTTTAGAAAATATTAGGTATTCCAAGTTATAAAATGAAGCTATTTTAATCGATGTTCAAATTTTCATTCTTGGGAACGCATTAATTGGGAAGAAAATGTGTACAGAAGTTTTTCCGTTGGAAGTATAGAAAGCAAAATTACTTGATGTCCACCTTAAATTTAAATAAAATAAAAAAGCAGAATACCAAAGTTTGTTTCGGAGGCCATTTATTCAGTGACTTTAAAAACATTACTAGAAATTAAAATATATATATATATATATGAGCGCGTATAAAAGTTTAAAAAGTCCATAATTTGTCAATTACTTCATTTTGCATTAAAAATCAATCACTAAAACATATATCAGGAGAAAACAACTATTTATACGAATTTATTATTTTATATTTCTACACTAAAATATTCGCAATCCAAACATTTTCGCTACGCACGTAGCTTTTTGTGACGCAGTTTTTATACAATAAGTGAAAATACAACGTCAACCCCATCTCCTCGGAAAGAAAATCGTAGATTTTAACAGTTTTTGCTCTCTCTCTCTCTCTCTCTCTGAACTTTCAATGCATATTCTAGTCTTTTTCTTGAACTTAAAGCAAATGCTTCTTTGAGATAATCATTTTGTCTTTACGATAGTTTTCGTTTCGAAGTACTACAGATGTGAAGCACATGTCAAAAAGGAAAAGTTAGAGAGATAAATTCCGTCGGTGTACCTTAATCGGTAAAGCATTCAGCTCCGGAACAGAGGGATGCGAATTCGTCGCCGTCACAGGCAGATTTTTGGGTTTCACATCCTATGTATTATTTACGGACATCTTCACGTAACGACATTATTGAAATATGAGATTTATTTCCTAGTGCAAGCAATGAAATTTCGCTCCGGGCACCGCAAAAGTTCCATCCGGTCCTGCTACACGGCATAACATTGTTTGTTTATCTGCGCTGCAGAGGAAGTTTGTCCGATTGTTAAATGTTTCGGCTGGTTCGGAGGTTCTTTTTGGTCATGTTCCAACTTGATTGCATTAATGCGTACAACTCACTCCTATGATATTCGTGGTGGGTTGAATTTTTCTGTTCCCTAGGCTCGTGCAGGTTTTATGTTTAATAATATCAATGTGTTGAGTTTGCGAGGGTAGAATGGATTACCGTTGATTATTAGATCTGAAGCACGTTATCCGGTATTTAAGCGAAAGCTAAGGAGTTTTTTTTACGGGAAATTCAATATTTGAATTTACTGCTTTATGATTTGTAAAAGAAATACATTGTAAAATTGTGTTCGTTGTCTTGACTGGACTGGAATAATTTATTTTTTATTTTAGAAGGGATCAGGGGCTTGGCTTGTCAGGTAGTACTTCTGACTTTTCCCCTGACCCCTTACTGTACATTTAACTATTTTTAACATATAACATTTGATTCATATTAACAATACCTAATTGGTCTATTTATTTGATATTAATTATTAATGGAATGCGTTTTCTTGTTTTGCAGAATTTGTAATATTGTGAAAGTTGTTGTATTTTGTGAGTTTCATTGGTGAATTTGTTTACTTTATTCGTACAATTAGTTAATGATTGCGGTACATATTGTATTTTTTACTGAGCATTATATTACTTTTGTATAATATTGTACAGCAGAAATTTTATAAAATAAAATGAAATAAATAAATAAATCCTATTTCGTTCTACAGAAAGTGAGTCGAAAGTTTTGCAATATTTGGATCATTTTATGTCTTCATACGTACCTGTACGACGAAAGCTGACTGGCATTCAAAGTATAGGCCATCCAAAGTATAGGCTATCGTGTTGCACCGTCTTTAGCCATCTGTCTGCCAGTTCTTCGATTATACAGAGGGTGAGTGGAAAGTTTTGCAATATTTGGATCATTTTGTGTCTTCATACGTACCTGTACGACGAAAGCTGACTGGCATTCAAAGTATAGGCCATCCAAAGTATAGGCTATCGTGTTGCACCGTCTTTAGCCATCTGTCTGCCAGTTCTTCGATTATACAGAGGGTGAGTGGAAAGTTTTGCAATATTTGGATCATTTTGTGTCTTCATACGTACCTGTACGACGAAAGCTGACTGGCATTCAAAGTATAGGCCATCCAAAGTATAGGCTATCGTGTTGCACCGTCTTTAGCCATCTGTCTGCCAGTTCTTCCATTCTACAGAGGGTGAATCGAAAGTTTTGCAATATTTGGATCACTTTATGTCTTCATACGTACCTTTACGACGAAAGCTGACTGGCATTCAACGTATAGGCCATCCAAAGTATAGGCTATCGTGTTGCACCGTCTTTAGCCATCTGTCTGCCAGTTCTTCGATTATACAGAGAGTGAGTGGAACGTTTTGCAATATTTGGATCACTTTATGTCTTCATACGTACCTTTACGACGAAAGCTGACTGGCATTCAAAGTATAGGCCATCCAAAGTATAGGCTATCGTGTTGCACCGTCTTTAGCCATCTGTCTGCCAGTTCTTCGATTATACAGAGGGTGAGTGGAAAGTTTTGCAATATTTGGATCATTTTGTGTCTTCATACGTACCTTTACGACGAAAGCTGACTGGCATTCAAAGTATAGGCCATCCAAAGTATAGGCTATCGTGTTGCACCGTCTTTAGCCATCTGTCTGCCAGTTCTTCGATTATACAGAGGGTGAGTGGAAAGTTTTGCAATATTTGGATCACTTTATGTCTCCATACGTAACTTGAAGACGAAAGCTGACTAGCATTGAAAGTATAGGTCATCGTGTTGCACCGTCTTTAGCCATCTGTCTGCCAGTTCTTCCATTCTACAGAGGGTGAATCGAAAGTTTTGCAATATTTGGATCACTTTATGTCTTCATACGTAACTTGAAGACGAAAGCTGACTAGCATTGAAAGTATAGGTCATCGTGTTGCACCGTCTTTAGCCATCTGTCTGCCAGTTCTTCCATTCTACAGAGGGTGAATCGAAAGTTTTGCAATATTTGGATCACTTTATGTCTTCATACGTACCTTTACGACGAAAGCTGACTAGCATTGAAAGTATAGGTCATCGTGTTGCACCGTCTTTAGCCATCTGTCTGCCAGTTCTTCCATTCTACAGAGGGTGAATCGAAAGTTTTGCAATATTTGGATCACTTTATGTCTTCATACGTAACTTGAAGACGAAAGCTGACTAGCATTGAAAGTATAGGTCATCGTGTTGCACCGTCTTTAGCCATCTGTCTGCCAGTTCTTCCATTCTACAGAGGGTGAATCGAAAGTTTTGCAATATTTGGATCACTTTATGTCTTCATACGTACCTTTACGACGAAAGCTGACTAGCATTGAAAGTATAGGTCATCGTGTTGCACCGTCTTTAGCCATCTGTCTGCCAGTTCTTCCATTCTACAGAGGGTGAATCGAAAGTTTTGCAATATTTGGATCACTTTATGTCTTCATACGTACCTTTACGACGAAAGCTGATTAGCATTGAAAGTATAGGTCATCGTGTTGCACCGTCTTTAGCCATCTGTCTGCCAGTTCTTCCATTCTACAGAGGGTGAATCAAAAGTTTTGCAATATTTGGATCACTTTATGTCTTCATACGTACCTTTACGACGAAAGCTGATTAGCATTGAAAGTATAGGTCATCGTGTTGCACCGTCTTTAGCCATCTGTCTGCCAGTTCTTCCATTCTACAGTGGGTGAATCGAAAGTTTTGCAATATTTGGATCACTTTATGTCTTCATACGTACCTTTACGACGAAAGCTGATTAGCATTGAAAGTATAGGTCATCGTGTTGCACCGTCTTTAGCCATCTGTCTGCCAGTTCTTCCATTCTACAGAGGGTGAATCAAAAGTTTTGCAATATTTGGATCACTTTATGTCTTCATACGTAACTTGAAGACGAAAGCTGACTAGCATTGAAAGTATAGGTCATCGTGTTGCACCGTCTTTAGCCATCTGTCTGCCAGTTCTTCCATTCTACAGAGGGTGAATCGAAAGTTTTGCAATATTTGGATCACTTTATGTCTTCATACGTACCTTTACGACGAAAGCTGACTAGCATTGAAAGTATAGGTCATCGTGTTGCACCGTCTTTAGCCATCTGTCTGCCAGTTCTTCCATTCTACAGAGGGTGAATCGAAAGTTTTGCAATATTTGGATCACTTTATGTCTTCATACGTACCTTTACGACGAAAGCTGATTAGCATTGAAAGTATAGGTCATCGTGTTGCACCGTCTTTAGCCATCTGTCTGCCAGTTCTTCCATTCTACAGAGGGTGAATCGAAAGTTTTGCAATATTTGGATCACTTTATGTCTTCATACGTAACTTGAAGACGAAAGCTGACTAGCATTGAAAGTATAGGACATCGTGTTGCACCGTCTTTAGCCATCTGTCTGCCAGTTCTTCCATTCTACAGTGGGTGAATCGAAAGTTTTGCAATATTTGGATCACTTTATGTCTTCATACGTGCCTTTACGACGAAAGCTGACTAGCATAGAAAGTATAGGTCATCGTGTTGCACCGTCTTTAGCCATCTATCTGCCAGTTCTTCCATTCTACAGAGGGTGAATCGAAAGTTTTGCAATGTTTGGATCACTTTATGTCTTCATACGTACCTATACGACGAAAGCTGACTAGCATTGAAAGTATAAGCCATCGTGTTGCACCGTCTTTAGCCATCTATCTGCCTGTTCTTTCATTGTACAGAGGGTGAATCAAAGGTTTTGCAATGTTTGGATCACTTTATGTCTTCATACGTACCTTTACGATGAAAGCTGACTAGCATTGAAAGCATAGGCCATCGTGTTGCACCGTCTTTAGCCATCTGTCTGCCAGTTCTTCCATTCTACAGAGGGTGAATCGAAAGTTTTGCAATATTTGGATCACTTTATGTCTTCATACGTAACTTGAAGACGAAAGCTGAGTAGCATTGAAAGTATAGGCCATCGTGTTGCACCGTCTTTAGCAATCTGTCTGCCAGTTCTTCGATTCTACAGAGGGTGAGTCGAAGGTTTTGCAATGTTTGGATCACTTTATGTCTTCATACGTACCTTTACGACGAAAGCTGACTAGCATTGAAAGCATAGGCCATCGTGTTGCACCGTCTTTAGCCATCTGTCTGCCAGTTCTTCCATTCTACAGAGGGTGAATCGAAAGTTTTGCAATATTTGGATCACTTTATGTCTTCATACGTAACTTGAAGACGAAAGCTGACTAGCATTGAAAGTATAGGTCATCGTGTTGCACCGTCTTTAGCCATCTGTCTGCCAGTTCTTCCATTCTACAGAGGGTGAATCGAAAGTTTTGCAATATTTGGATCACTTTATGTCTTCATACGTAACTTGAAGACGAAAGCTGACAAGCATTGAAAGTATAGGTCATCGTGTTGCACCGTCTTTAGCCATCTGTCTGCCAGTTCTTCCATTCTACAGAGGGTGAATCGAAAGTTTTGCAATATTTGGATCACTTTATGTCTTCATACGTACCTTTACGACGAAAGCTGATTAGCATTGAAAGTATAGGTCATCGTGTTGCACCGTCTTTAGCCATCTGTCTGCCAGTTCTTCCATTCTACAGAGGGTGAATCGAAAGTTTTGCAATATTTGGATCACTTTATGTCTTCATACGTAACTTGAAGACGAAAGCTGACTAGCATTGAAAGTATAGGTCATCGTGTTGCACCGTCTTTAGCCATCTGTCTGCCAGTTCTTCCATTCTACAGAGGGTGAATCGAAAGTTTTGCAATATTTGGATCACTTTATGTCTTCATACGTAACTTGAAGACGAAAGCTGACTAGCATTGAAAGTATAGGTCATCGTGTTGCACCGTCTTTAGCCATCTGTCTGCCAGTTCTTCCATTCTACAGAGGGTGAATCGAAAGTTTTGCAATATTTGGATCACTTTATGTCTTCATACGTACCTTTACGACGAAAGCTGACTAGCATTGAAAGTATAGGTCATCGTGTTGCACCGTCTTTAGCCATCTGTCTGCCAGTTCTTCCATTCTACAGAGGGTGAATCGAAAGTTTTGCAATATTTGGATCACTTTATGTCTTCATACGTACCTTTACGACGAAAGCTGACTAGCATTGAAAGTATAGGTCATCGTGTTGCACCGTCTTTAGCCATCTGTCTGCCAGTTCTTCCATTCTACAGAGGGTGAATCGAAAGTTTTGCAATATTTGGATCACTTTATGTCTTCATACGTACCTTTACGACGAAAGCTGATTAGCATTGAAAGTATAGGTCATCGTGTTGCACCGTCTTTAGCCATCTGTCTGCCAGTTCTTCCATTCTACAGAGGGTGAATCGAAAGTTTTGCAATATTTGGATCACTTTATGTCTTCATACGTACCTTTACGACGAAAGCTGATTAGCATTGAAAGTATAGGTCATCGTGTTGCACCGTCTTTAGCCATCTGTCTGCCAGTTCTTCCATTCTACAGAGGGTGAATCGAAAGTTTTGCAATATTTGGATCACTTTATGTCTTCATACGTACCTTTACGACGAAAGCTGACTAGCATTGAAAGTATAGGTCATCGTGTTGCACCGTCTTTAGCCATCTGTCTGCCAGTTCTTCCATTCTACAGAGGGTGAATCGAAAGTTTTGCAATATTTGGATCACTTTATGTCTTCATACGTAACTTGAAGACGAAAGCTGACTAGCATTGAAAGTATAGGTCATCGTGTTGCACCGTCTTTAGCCATCTGTCTGCCAGTTCTTCCATTCTACAGAGGGTGAATCGAAAGTTTTGCAATATTTGGATCACTTTATGTCTTCATACGTAACTTGAAGACGAAAGCTGACTAGCATTGAAAGTATAGGACATCGTGTTGCACCGTCTTTAGCCATCTGTCTGCCAGTTCTTCCATTCTACAGTGGGTGAATCGAAAGTTTTGCAATATTTGGATCACTTTATGTCTTCATACGTGCCTTTACGACGAAAGCTGACTAGCATAGAAAGTATAGGTCATCGTGTTGCACCGTCTTTAGCCATCTATCTGCCAGTTCTTCCATTCTACAGAGGGTGAATCGAAAGTTTTGCAATGTTTGGATCACTTTATGTCTTCATACGTACCTATACGACGAAAGCTGACTAGCATTGAAAGTATAGGCCATCGTGTTGCACCGTCTTTAGCCATCTGTCTGCCAGTTCTTCCATTCTACAGAGGGTGAATCGAAAGTTTTGCAATATTTGGATCACTTTATGTCTTCATACGTAACTTGAAGACGAAAGCTGAGTAGCATTGAAAGTATAGGCCATCGTGTTGCACCGTCTTTAGCCATCTGTCTGCCAGTTCTTCGATTCTACAGAGGGTGAGTCGAAGGTTTTGCAATGTTTGGATCACTTTATGTCTTCATACGTACCTTTACGACGAAAGCTGACTAGCATTGAAAGCATAGGACATCGTGTTGCACCGTCTTTAGCCATCTATCTGCCAGTTCTTCCATTCTACAGAGGGCGAATCTAAAGTTTTGCAATGTTTGGATCACTTTATGTCTTCATACGTACCTTTACGACGAAAGCTGACTAGCATTGAAAGTATAGGCCATCGTGTTGCACCGTCTTTAGCCATCTATCTGCCAGTTCTTTCATTGTACAGAGGGTGAATCGAAGGTTTTGCAATGTTTGGATCACTTTATGTCTTCATACGTACCTTTACGACGAAAGCTGACTAGCATTGAAAGTATAGGCCATCGTGTTGCACCGTCTTTAGCCATCTGTCTGCCAGTTCTTCCATTCTACAGAGGGTGAATCGAAAGGTTTTGCAATATTTGGATCACTTTATGTCTTCATACGTACCTTGAAGACGAAAGCTGACTAGCATTGACAGTATCGGCCATCGTGTTGCACCGTCTTTAGCCATCTGTCTGCCAGTTCTTCGATTCTACAGAGGGTGAGTCGAAAGTTTTGCAATATTTGGATCACTTTATGTCTTCATACGTACCTTTACGACGAAAGCTGACTGGCATTCAAAGTATAGGCCATCGTGTTGCACCGTCTTTAGCCATCTGTCTGCCAGTTCTTCGATTCTACAGAGGGTGAGTCGAAAGTTTTGCAATATTTGGATCACTTTATGTCTTCATACGTACCTTTACGACGAAAGCTGACTGGCATTTAAAGTATAGGCCATCGTGTTGCACCGTCTTTAGCCATCTGTCTGCCAGTTCTTCCATTCTACAGAGGGTGAATCGAAAGTTTTGCAATGTTTGGATCACTTTATGTCTTCATACGTACCTTGAAGACGAAAGCTGACTAGTATTCAAAGTATAGTTCATCGTATTGCACCGTCTTTAGCCAATGTCTTCGATTCAGCGGCAGTACCAGTTCTTGTCCTTCGAGGTGAAGAGCTCCTCCATCCCAGCTTCCACCTCCCCTGGTTGTTGATGTACGGTCAGAGAAAGAACTGGACCATTGATCGGAACGAGTAATTATCTGACGGGGTAAGGTGCGGACTATATCCTGGGTGTTGCATTTTTTTCGATGCCCTCAAGTTCCTGGTGTTTTGCTCTGGTCGCTCACGTGGTATGAGGCCGAGCGTTGTCCTGTTGTAGTAGAGAGCGCTTTTTGGGTTTACCAGTGCCGGGTACTTCTGCTTCAAAACGGCAGACATCCGCTCAAGCTGTTCAGAGTAGAGGTTGGCGTTGATGATCCGACCGTCTGGAACAAATTCCTAATGGATTATCCTCTCGAAATTCCACCAGACGCAGGCATCACCTTGTGCTTGAAGGGACACGTTCCGCAACAGGTTTAGAAAGCTGGCCCGAGCTCAATCATTACCGCTGTGTGTTATGATAACGGAAATAGACCCACTTTTCATCGCACGTAACAATTCATTTGATGAAACGCACATCGCGTGGATTTTCTAGGAGTTTCGTGCACGTTTCCACTCGGATGTTTGCTTTAGTTGGCGTTTTAGCCGAGGTCCTGAAGGTGACGAACTACGGTGGTCTCTGACATGCCCTGCTCTCCTGATAATATCCCAGTGCTGGTTGTCGGATTTGCCTCTGCGGCCTGACAGACGGCCTCCGAATCCACGGTTCTCGGCTTGCCTGACCTTGGCTGATCATCAAGATTTCTGTCACCTGAGCGAAATTCCCTGAACCATCTGGTTGCGGTGCTGTGGTTCACGGAACCTTCCCCTTTCGCACGACAAATGTTTCGTGTTACTTGAGCAGCGTTATGGCCGAGTTGAAACTCGTAAAGCAAAAGTTCTCTTATTAGCCGGTTGTGGCTGTTCATCTTTTAGGCGCCCCAACCACTGACAGAAAGACGACATGCAATGCTGTTCACAGCAACGACTACCACTTTATATCCCTTTCGACTGACTGCAGTGCACGACTTGAACTAATTTAAACACGTGACATACCCGCCGCACAACATGCGTTTATGCTAATACTACAAAACTGTCGACTCACCATCTGTATATTTCTTCTTTTAACTGTTCGATTTGAAAATCCGATATCTTCGTTCTGCTATGAGAAGTTTTTTGTGCACCATTCGTCAATTTTTGCAACATACGTTTTCGTTCCTGGTGGAAGTAAGTAACTGGTTCTAGTTCTGGACGTTTTATCGATTGTAGAATTCCGGTTGTGATTTTTTTCTAACCGGTTACATTGACTTCTGTAATGCGTCGCCGTTCAAATCAATAAGGAATGCGAAGAAAAAATATTTCTTACCGGCTATTCAGTTTTGGACGATGGCTCTGGAATCGCGGGTGTTGAGGTCATTATATATCAGTTGACAATAGCACATTAATCCAAAGAAAATTCGTGTTTCCGTTGTAAACACAAGGAATTCACACGAAACTCAAATAAACATCTAACATACACTGCCGGACAATTGCTAAGGACGGATGACAATAGCAACGATAGCAACCATAAAATGGAAGGCAGGAAAATGTGGAAATTAGCATAAGTGCGGGATACAGTAAGACATGTTGTGCGTATGCAAATTTTGGATTGCCGAACTTGTTCGTGACGTCATAGCGCTGATAAGAGATAGAAAGGATTTGACGCGTATTGACCGTTGTTGTTCAAACGCAAAGTTGAAAGGGAAAGAATCAATTGACGAACTTGCAATTTTCACTATGTCTTCCCGACATCACCTAGATGATTTGACGCGTGGCCGTATTATTGGCAAGATTGAAGAAGGGCGAAAAATAACAGATGCTGCCAGGGAGTTCGACGTCAGCCACAGTGTTGCTTCAAGGCTTTGGAAATCATTTCAAACAAATGGAGAGTGTAGCAAACGTCACGGGGGAGGTCGTGTTCGCAGTACGACACCTGCAGAAGATCGGTACATAGTGCTATCAACAAAAAGACACCGGCGCAGCACAGCTAGTGAGGTAGCAAATCAGTTTATGGCTGCTACTGGCAAGCGGATCTCCCGAAAAACTGTCGCCAGACGTTTGCATGAAGGAGGACTATACGCCCGCCATCCTGTTGTGTGGATCCCATTGTCCAGACGTCACCGTACCGCCCGTTTGCAATGGTGCCATCAACATCGCAATTGGACTGATAACGACTGGTCTGCTGTCCTCTTCTCAGATGAGAGTAGATACAGTCTATCGTCTGATTGTCGACGACAACTGATCTGGCGTGATAGTGGTACTGCATATTGTCCAGCAAACATACAGGAAAGGGACCGATATCCGACATGTAGTGTCATGGTATGGGCTGGCATCATGATCAATGGCCGTACGTCCCTCTATGTGCTTCCAACTGGGACTATGACTGGCCAACGATACATTAATGATGTTCTGCTACCTCATGTTCGCATGTTCCGTGGTGCTGTCGGTGATAGATTCATTTTCATGGACGACAACGCAACATGTCATCGGACAGTCGCTGTCCAGGAGTGTCTTGAGAGCGAGGATATTCAACGCCTCGTATGGCCAGCACGTTCTCCAGATCTGAATCCCATTGAAAATGTGTGGGATGCTTTGGGGAGGAGTCTTGCTGGTCGCCAATGCCCTCCAATAAACAAGGACACCCTCATCCGTGCACTGACAGAGGAATGGGATAAATTACCCCAACAGCTGCTTGATAATGTTGTGCAAAGCATGACAGGACGTGTGGAATCTTGCATCGCCCTCCATGGTGGCCATATCCCGTATTGACATCTTACGCCGGAACGCCTGCGGACGGTAATTGCATTTTTTTCACGTTTACGTATTCTGCACAAAATGGCCTGTTTGTCCCTTGAACACGTTCCAAAGCCTTCTGGATTTCAGAGCACAATAAATTGTCTTTCTTGTAATGTCCTGGCATTCTGACATTATTTTATTTCACTTGGCATCCAACCACACTTACTTCTTTATGCGCTATATAGCCGTTTATGATCCGTCCTTAGCAATTGTCCAGCAGTGTATAAAAAAATAGGTAAGTTCTCATTAACCGATTTTCATTGAAGACAGTAGATATTTTTTCATATTGCTCTCGTAGCTCTTCCCCTATTTTTCCCACCACGAGCCGCCACTGCTCTGAGCATTGTGTTCACATTATTCTGTCCAACCGCTGTACTTAGCAGTAGATCCATCTGCCACAACTTAGTTTACGGAAACTGCTCCCTCAACGGAGGGGCTATTTTCAGCAATCTTACTTCACTTTCTGTTTCTTTTCCCACAACGCACCCTTGCGAGACAAATAAACGACATTACGTCAATGATACGATCTACAAATAATGACGAATGTGTGAACAGAAACAAAATTAAACGCGTACGGGAAATGCACTGCAGATAATTACTTTGCATAATAATGCTAAATTTAAATATTAGGAAATAGATATTTGGATATTTCTTCCAGGTCACTGTACCGACTCTCCGCTTGGCGACCTCCCACTGCGAATCTAAATTGAACTGCGGAGGACTATTGCAGGAAATGTGTCTAAAGTAAACATGTTTTCTTTCGAAGCAGCGCGCGTGTGCTGCTATCGAGGATATTTTCCAGAAATTAAATGGAAACCGAAAATCCCAGTGTTCTGCGACGAGGATGTTGACCTCTGTGACCTAGACACCTGAATAATTATGGGTCACCTTCGAATCCGTGTGCCCACGACTTTGTTATTGCTGTCCTATAGAAAAGGAAAGATGCTGTTAACATCATTTTTTTTTCATGCTTATGATTCGCAAACTCTTCAATGGATTCCTTTTTCCAATTTTGTTTCCCCATTTGTAAATTAGTTCGCTATCAGAATTCTCACTTCTGCGCATGAAGAGTTTTTCCATCAAATATTGGAGACGTAATTGTGCTTGCCCGAACGAACTCCACGGCTATTTGATTCACAGGCGTCAAATTTCTCAATCGAAAGGCTTCCGGGCACGGGATTCAAAAGGCATGTTAAAAACGACATACTTTAAAACACTTTTTTTTTATTTGTTGCGCTGAAGAATCAACTTAGATTTTAACAAGAAAGTTGACACCGAATTTTCGGGTGTAATAAGCACGTCTTTTGAATCCGTTCTGACGCAAATTAAATTTATCAAAGCTATTCAAAGTCAATGGAGCCGGTATGGAAAACAATAGATCTGACCAAAGAAAGAACACTTTCAATCGGATTTTTAATCCCTCAGACATTGCTGTAAACGGAATCGTGAGCTTACGAACTCTTACAAACAGAGATTTTTTGTCAGTATCTCTACTTGTGACTTTACGTCCCCTGGTGGGAAAAACCATGCATTATTTCAGGAAGAAAGTATTTTATCCGTATAAGTGGTATCGGTCCAAGGAAAAAAATATGTGTCGAGTTTTCAGGAGCCCAGACTTCAGAAGCAGAAATTAACACATATGACCCCTGGTGGCCAAACCATTCTTTACCAAACATTAGAAATTATGTGAAAAATATTTTCCATCAGGTCTTGTATGCGATACAGGAAGAAGTTTTCAAATCGGCGCTTTAGGAGCAGAAATAACGCAGAAAACGCAATTTACCTTTGTGCCCCTAGCGGAAAGCGCATGATTTACTTGAAAATTTTGAATTTATAGGAAAAACATTTCGCATCGGAAACACTATCCAACAAAGAAGGAATTTTCAAATCGTTCTCTTAGAAGTAGTGATATTGACAAAAATAAGATATACATCTACGCCCCCTGGCGTAGAAACCATGCATATTTTCAAGAAGAAAATTTTCCTGAAAGGTTTGTCGACATGAGTAGTATCGGTCAACAAACGACGTTTTTTTCAATCAAGAATTTAGAAGCTCATATTTTGCTGCAAATATGTACATCAGAAGCGGAAATTAAGATTTACGCCCCCTGGCGGCCAAACCATTTTTTTTTACAAAAATTAGAAATTATGTGCAAACGATTTTCCATCAGGAGCTGTATCCGGTGCAGAAAGAATTTTTCAAATCGGAGATTTAGAAGCAGAGATATAGGGAGAAACGCAATTTACCTTTACGCCCCCTAGCGGAAAGTCTATGAAATACTTGAAAATTTTGAAATTATATGAAAAATATGTCACACGGAAAACACTATCCAACAAAGAAGGAATTTTTCAAATCGGACTCCTAGAAGTAAAGATATTGACAAAAATAAGATGTACTTCTACGCCCCCTGGCGGAGAAACTGTGGAATATTTTAAGAAGAGAATATTCCGAAAAGGTTTATCGATGTGAGTGGCATCAGTCCACGAAAGAATTTTTTAATCGATATATTAGAAGCTCCGATTATATGGCAAATACATCAGAAGCAAAAATTAACACTTACGCCTCCTGGTGGCCAAAGTATTCTTTACCAAAATTTTGAAATTATGTGCAAAAGATTTTCCATCAGGAGATGTGTCCGCTGAAGCAAAAAATTTTCAAATCGGAGTTTTAGAAGAAGAGTTATCATGGAAAATGTAATTTACCTTTACGCCCCCTAGCGGAAAATCTATACGTAATTTGAAACAGTAACTATATCTAAAATACTCTTCGACATAAATGGAATCGAAAGATAAAAGATTTTTTCAATCGGATGTTTAGAAGCAAATATGTGGAATAAAACGTAATTTTGAATTCGACATCATCTGCATTTACGCCCTCTACCGGCGAAATCGTACATCGTAAAAAAAAACGAAATAAATGATCATCATTTGCATATTTCAAGCTTCCCAATGCAAAAAATAATTTTTCAAATCGGACTAATAGTTGCTGAGATATCGTGGGTACAGGCGGACGGACGGACGGACAAACCGATAACAGAAGCACGATCTTTTTTTACAAAAGACGTGCAAAACTGAGAGTGAAATCACACAAAATGAATAAATATAGATACAGCAAAAGATATTATTCTTTCTCAAAGTATCTTCTCTCGAATGATATGCAACGGTCCCATCGTTCAGTCCACTTTTCAAAGCATGTGGCGAAGGCATAATAATTGGCAGTATTGTTAAATAAGTATTATTTAAATAAAAATTATTTTGATTTAACTTGTTAGTAAATTAAAGGTTGTAAAAAAACATTTGTGAACATAGACAAGGAGGTTCATGCTTATCCAGGAACAACACTTTACATTTTAAAACCATATATAATGAATTAGCTTTATTTTTGCTTTCCGCTAAGCTAATTATAATGAATAAGCTCTTTCTACCAGCTAGCTAATGATAATAATGAAGCTTTCCTACTGAGCTTCAAATAGTGAATTCAAATGGTTGTTGTTACTAGTTAATTAAGAACATGAATAAAGTCTCCTGCTAGTAGTGTAGTAATTAGAATGTATAATGTCTTAACGCTGGTTGTTAATGGTAAAAAACTAACGATATAAACCTAACAGCCAGACAGAGGTCTGACAAAAACTATTAATTGAGAAAGACGTACTTACTCAAATCTTTTTGTTATCACCTTCAACTGGTATCAACATACACCGCTACTCAAATAACACGTAAATCTCTCCGTACAATAACAAACGCTGTCCTTCACATAAACCAACACTCCCCGTTCGCTATCGATGAACGCGCCTATATATACTGGCTACCACCACGTCATGACTTACACTCATTGCCAGATCTCATTCATGGGTGAAATAATATTTCGTTCAGTAAGAAGATAATTTACATAGTAAAATAAAATAACCAGACATAGTAAAAATCAAAAGGAAAGTGAATATAGAGTATACGTTACACATAGACCTACATTTGAAGCCGACACACGACGCATTCTTATAACACGAAAGTAAACAATAGTATTTCTTGTTTTGATTCTTTAAAATTGCATTAAAACAACAAAAATTAATTGTAAGGTGTTTAGGGAAATGATATGCCGGCGCGGCTTGCGCAAAGTTGTTCCTCATTTGCTCTCTACTCCTCTCCTGCCTTGTTAGACGTCGCACGCTCCCACTATCGCACTCGTACAACACGGGGTGCTCACAATTGGAGCTATTATTACGTTCTTATTTCTTTAGTTACCATTCAAGATAAAGTAAACAAGAAAGTTGACACCGAATTTTCGGGTGTAATAGGCACGTCTTTTGAATCCGTTCTGACGCAAATTAAATTTATCAAAGCTATTCAAAGTCAATGGAGCCGGTATGGAAAACAATAGATCTGACCAAAGAAAGAACACTTTCAATCGGATTTTTAATCCCTCAGACATTGCTGTAAACGGAATCGTGAGCTTACGCCCTCTGGTTGCAGACTTGTGCGTTAAGAAAAACATGACTTTTTATGAGAAACATTTCGCACCGGAAACGCTCTCCAACACAGAAAAAAATTTTGAAATCGGACTCTTAGAAACAGAGACATCGACAAAAATCAAATGCGATTTTACGTTCCCTGGTGGGAAAACCATGCATTATTTTAGGAAGAAAGCATTCTCAAAAGGTTTTTCCATATGAGCGGTATCGGTCCAAGAAAAAAAAAAAATTAGTCGAGATTTCAGGAGCCCAGATTTTGCTACAAATACATCAGAAGCAGAAATTAACACTTATGCCCCCTAGTGGCCAAACTTTTCTTTACCAAACATCAGAAATTATGTGAAAAATATTTTGCATCAGGTCTTGTATGCGTTACAGGAAGAATTTTTCAAATCGGAGTTTTAGAAGCAGAAATAACGCAGAAAACGCAATTTACCTTTGTGCCCCCTAGCGGAAAGTGTATGATTTACTTGGAAATTTTGAATTTATAGGAAAAACTTTTCGCATCGAAAACGCTATCCAACAAAGAAGGAATTTTTCAAATCGGACTCCTAGAAGTAGAGATATTGACAAAAAAAAAGATATACATCTACGCCCCTGGCGTAGAAACCATGCATTATTTCAAGAAGAAAATGTTCCTAAAAGGTTTGTCGACATGAGTAGTATCGGTCAACAAACCACTTTTTTTCAATCGAGATTTTAGAAACTCATATTTTGCTGCAAATACATCAGAAGCGGAAATTAAGACTTGCGCCACCTGGTGGCAAAATGATTTTTACAAAAATTCGAAATTTTGTGCAAAGGATTTCCCATCAGGAGCTGTGTCCAGTGCAGAAAGAAGTTTTCAAATCGGAGTTTTAGAAGCAGAGATATAGGGGCGAAAGCAATTTACTTTTACGCCCCCTAGCGGAAAGTCTATGATTTATTTGAAAATTTTGAAATTATATTAGAAACATGTCACACTAGAAACACTATCCAACAAAGAAGGAATTTTTCAAATCTGACTCATAGAAGTAGAGATATTGACAAAAATAAAATATACATCTACGCCCCTGGCGTAGAAACCATGCATTATTTTAAGAAGAAATTTTTTCTAAAAGGTTTGTAGACATGAGTACTATCGGTCTACACAGGACGAATTTTTTCAATTGAGTATTTAGAAGCTCATATTTTGCTGCAAATACATCAGAAGCGGAAATTAAGATTTACGCCCCCTGGCGGCCAAACCATTTTTTTTTTTAAAAAATTAGAAATTATGTGCAAACGATTTTCCATCAGGAGCTGTATCCGGTGCAGAAAGAATTTTTCAAATCGGAGATTTAGAAGCAGAGATATAGGGAGAAACGCAATTTACCTTTACGCCCCCTAGCGGAAAGTCTATGAATTACTTGAAAATTTTGAAATTATATGAAAAATATGTCACACGGAAAACACTATCCAACAAAGAAGGAATTTTTCAAATCGGACTCCTAGAAGTAAAGATATTGACAAAAATAAGATGTACTTCTACGCCCCCTGGCGGAGAAACTGTTGAATATTTTAAGAAGAAAATAGTCTGAAAATACAAATTTTGAATGATTCTTTCATGATTAGTCTGAAAATGTTTATCGGTATGAGTGGCATCAGTCCACAAGAGAATTTTTTCAATCGATATTTTAGAAGTTTAGATTTTATGGCAAATATATAAGAAGCAAAACTTATCACTTACGCCCCTGGTGGCTAAAGCATCCTTTACCAAAAATTTTAAATTATATGCAAAAGATTTTCTATCAGGAGGTGTATCCGCTGAAGAAAAAGTTTTTCAAATCGGAGTTTTAGAAGAAGAGTTATCGGGGAAAATGTAATTTACCTTTAAGCCCCTAGCGGAAAATCTATGCGTGATTTGAAACAGTAACTACACTGCTGGACAATTGCTAAGGACGGATCATAAACGGCTATATAGCGCATAAAAAAGTAAGTGTGGATGGATGCCAAGTGAAATAAAATAATGTCAGAATGCCAGGACATTACAAGAAAGACAATTTATTGTGCTCTGAAATCCAGAAGGCTTTGGAACGTGTTCAAGGGACAAACAGGCCATTTTGTGCAGAATACGTAAACGTGAAAAAAATGCAATTACCGTTCGCAGGCGTTCCGGCGTAAGATAGTCAATACGGGATATGGCCACCATGGAGGGCGATGCAAGATTCCACACGTCGTGTCATGCTTTGCACAACATTATCAAGCAGCTGTTGGGGTAATTTATCCCATTCCTCTGTCAGTGCACGGATGAGGGTGTCCTTGTTTATTGGAGAGCATTGGCGACCAGCAAAACTCCTCCCCAAAGCATCCCACACATTTTCAATGGGATTCAGATCTGAAGAACGTGCTGGCCATACGAAGCATTGAATATCCTCGCTCTCAAGACATTCCTGGACAGCGACTGTTCGATGACATGTTGCGTTGTCGTCCATGAAAATGAATCTGTCACCGACAGCACCACGGAACATGCGAACATGAGGTAGCAGAACATCATTAATGTATCGTTGGCCAGTCATAGTCCCAGTTGGAAGCACATAGAGGGACGTACAGCCATTGATCATGATGCCAGCCCATACCATGACACTACATGTCGGATATCGGTCCCTTTCCTTTATGTTTGCTGGACAATATGCAGTACCACTATCACGCCAGATCAGTTGTCTTCGACAATCATACGACAGACTGTATCTACTCTCATCTGAGAAGAGTACAGCAGACCAGTCGTTATCAGTCCAATTGCGATGTTGATGGCACCATTACAAACGGGCGGTACGGTGATGTCTGGACAATGGGATGCACACAACGGGACGGCGGGCGTATAGTCCTCCTTCATGCAAACGCCTGGCGACAGTTTTTCGGGAGATCCGCTTGCCAGTAGCAGCCATAAACTGATTTGCTACCTCACTAGCTGTGCTGCGCCGGTGTCTTTTTGTTGATAGCACTATGTACCGATCTTCTGCAGGTGTCGTACTGCGAACACGACCTCCCCCGTGACGTTTGCTACACTCTCCATTTGTTTGAAATAATTTCCAAAGCCTTGAAACAACACTGGGGCTGACGTCGAACTCCCTGGCAACATCTGTTATTTTTCGCCCTTCTTCAATCTTGCCAATAATACGGCCACGCGTAAAATCATCTAGGTGATGTCGGGAAGACATACTGAAAATTGCAAGTTCGTCAATTGATTCTTTCCCTTTCAACTTTGCGTTTGAACAACAACGGTCAATACGCGTCAAATCCTTTCTATCTCTTATCAGCGCTATGACGTCACGAACAAGTTCGGCAATCCAAAATTTGCATACGCACAACACGTCTTACTGTATCCCGCAGTTATGCTAATTTCCACATTTTCCTGCCTTCCATTTTATGGTTGCTATCGTTGCTATTGTCATCCGTCCTTAGCAATTGTCCGGCAGTGTATATCTAAAATACTCTTCGACATAAATGGAATCGAAAGATAAAAGATTTTTTTCAATCGGATGTTTAGAAGCAAATATGTGGAATAAAACGTATTTTTGAATTCGACATCATCTGCATTTACGCCCTCTAGTGGCTAAATTGTAGATCGTAAAAAAAAACGAAATAAAGGATCATCATTCGCATATTTCAGGCTTCCCAATGCAAAAAGAATTTTTCAAATCGGACTAATAGTTGCAGAGATATCGTGGGTACAGACGGACGGAAGGACGGACAAACCGGTAACATAAGCACGATCTTTTTTTACAAAAGACGTGCTGAAAAGTTACCACTACTTTATTTTTCAAGTTAATTAAAATAACGGTACCTTCCTTTTCTAAGTTTCTCTGTTCTATTCTCTCCGTTTTTCTGGATTCTACACCTGCGGCGTAGTAGGCCTAGTGGCGAATCCATCGCTAGGCCAACTAAGGCCTTATCCGGCCCTGCCTGCTGGAGACGATAACGACTGAAGAGGACTTCGTAGCACCCGGCCACTCTTTATTTCAGGCCCGCAGCACTGGATGGCTGAAAATCCCCGGACCAAGTGAATTCAAAATCGAAATGCCATACAGGTTGCATAGGAAAGTCCTTTTAGCCTGGAATAACTTGCGAACGGAGAGAGCCACGGTTATGCAAGGTTTCAAAATCGCTATATTATTATTCATCATAAAGAAACATAAGAGGGAGACGTACAGTATTGGGCGTCTCACTGGGAAATAATACAAAACCGTTAAAACATGATGGTATATACACTGCAATGACAATGGGGATGAATAACAAATGCTGCAAGCAAAGCTTATTGAATAAAAACTGCAGAAGTGACAGAGAGAAACACATCGTGTCACATGACATTGGCTGGGCATGATTTACAGGATAACACAGGCGAAACAATAGTACACAATTAGAAAAAGAACAGCACAAACACCGCCGTGAAGGTAAAAACATTACAAACATGAGATAAAAACACAGCGTGCACAATTGTGCAAGTTATTTAACGAGGGCACCAAAGCAACATAACACAGGCGGGGTGAAAGTAAGTAATGTACACGAGTAAGCATGAAAATACACTGAGATGGCATTAGCATTCACAATTCAACGGTATAGCGTGGATTGCACGAGTCGTAAAGTGGAGGAGGGGCACCAGGGTGCCACGGAACTCAGCAAAGGAGGTGTAGAATGTCCTAGGGTACTGATAGGTGTAGCAGTCCAGAATGAACCGCAAACCATGGAGCGGCCGGCGCCCAGGTAGCATAGAAGGTGGCTTCTCGACGACTGGAAGAAGCCGACTGGTACTCCAGGCGGAGTCGAGAAAGCAATCGATCTTGAAAATGGCACAAAAGTGCTGCGCTGGCCTGGTGTAAAGAGACCGGCGAGGAAACGCTGCGGAGTTGTTGAAGGTATACGTAAATAACGTGTTTAACCAGCACGAAAAGATAGGCACATACTGACGGAAGAGGCGTAGGTGGATGAGCCCGCAGAAGAAGATGTCTGTAGGCAGTGAACGGAAGATCTTGAGAACAAGAGCGACTGGCAATCCGGAAAGCCTGGTGGAGGAGAGGCATCAGGATGGGACAGTAAAGGTAGACGTGAGAAACGTCTGCCTCCTGTGCGCAGAAGGAGCAGAGAGGGGAGGAGAGAAGAGACATGGCCGCCCCGGTGGCGCAGTGGTCTAAGGCGCTGGCCTCTGGTCATTCGTCCGTAAGGGGTCCGGGTTCGAATCCCGGTGAGGCATGGATGTTGTGTTTGTCTTACGGTGCTGGCTCTCTCCCTTCCCTGGAACCAGTGACCCTAAATTAGGGACGGGCGACTGCTTATAGCCCATTGAGTTGCTCACGGTGGTCGTTAAACCTCCAATCAATCAATGGATGTTGTGTTTGTCTTACGGCACTGGCTCTCTCCCTTCCCTGGAACCAGTGACCCTAAATTAGGGACGGGCGACTGCTTATAGCCCATTGAGTTGCTCACGGTGGTCGTTAAACCTCCAATCAAAAAAAAAAAAAAAAAAAAAGAGAAGAGACGTGCGAAAGAGAAAATACGGAACAGGGAGGCGATTATGCAAAAAGAGCCAGTGGGTATTAATTTCAAGAGGGGCAGCTAAGGGTGAGCGGGCAGCGGCCCAGACAAGAGGAAGAGAAGCAGGGGGAACCTCCAGAATAGAAAGCGGTGAAGGGGTGGCAAGGTGCACTAGAAAACGATAAAGAGATTTAGAGGAGAGAGAGGAGAGAGGAAGAACCGAGTTTGTGAGTCGGAGGAAAAACGGCAGCGGAAGAGGGGCAGAAAAGACAGAGACGAGACCGGTGGGGGAGACAAGGTCAGGGAAAAGCGAAAGAAGTGCAGTTAGCAGAGAGTCGTAGACCAAATGGACGGATGGGGACGAGAGAATAGCAGGGGGAGGCCAGAGAAAGGGCGCCAGGATAGATCCGACTTAGTGAGGTCTTGTACAGTTACTACACCTGCTCGGAGCCAAGAGGGGAATGAAAAACAGGGGAGATGGGGGGATGAACAAGAGAGTTGAAGAAGAGGGGTTCAGAAAGAAGCTCTAGAGTTGAAAAGGGAGGGGAGCGAATGAGGGGGAGAGAGCGAAGGTGAGTGAGGGCTTCAGAATATGCAGGTGGGAGTTTGGAGGGGGGAAAGGACAGCAATCCATGAGAACTAAAGAAAGAAAGAAAAAATGTGGGTTACGCAAGGAGGCAAGAACGTCACGTACCTGAACTGCGGAAGCCACTGGAGCCGTGAAAAGGTGAATGAAGTTGATCACTCGGCTTGCTTTGTAGCACAGCGGGACATCAGGTAGGCCAGCACCACCATAGGAGGGAGGAGCACAGAGCTTGTGGACGTTAATCCAGTGATGACCCGCCCACATTACTCGAGTAAGGCAGCGTGTAACCTCCTGGAGACAGAAAAGCGGGGTCGTAGATGCAATCCAAGAATGCTTGCAGATGGACAGAAGGTATGTCCTGGTGAGATTTGCACGCTGGTAGTAGGACGTACAGAACTGCGCACGACACCAGAATGCAGCTGTGCGGAGGAGGCGAGGATGGAGTTCCGAGCGAGTTGCACTGGATGTAGCTTGTGGTGCGCCTAAGTGCACACCCAGGAAGCGTTGGGTAGTGGATGACCATGTGGCCCCCCATAGAGCATCCAATCGGTTGGACCACGACCCGCACCACAATCCAGTGCTCTTAGACGTATTCAGTTCAGCTGCAGAACATGAAGCATATGCGGAGAACAAACGACGAAGCAGTTGAAACTGTGAGTCGCTATGAATGCAGACGGTGATGTCATCTGCATAAGCAGAGTAAATGACTGAGTGATGCCGTGAGCTGGCAACTGGTGGTGGAAGTTGTGCTAGGAGAGATGTTTGCAGAGAGCGTAGAAAAGGCTCGACGGCAATCGCAAACAGTTGACCAGAAAGCAGGCAGCCCTGACGAACTCCCCGCTTGAAGGGAACATGTGCTGTGAGAAAAGTTATAGTAAAGTGACTACTCCCGATCGAATGCTACCAATAGCAGCGCCCCTAGCGGCGAAATGCGGAAGTTAGCCATTGCAAATCGAAAACAAAAAGAGATAGAGCAAAATTTCCAAATACAAAGTTGTAGAGCATCAATTAATTAGTAGAAAACGACATTTGCTTCACACCGATAAGATAAATTCTCGCCTGAATACCCTAAAATGTCCGAAATCGATGCGCGGCGATTCGAATCTGCATATTCACATTTCGCAAATGCAGCCGTATGCAAATGCAGATTGTGACGTTGTACCGTACCTTCGATATAAAAACTAGTTGCAGGATGTGCCCTGATCAGAAGTTTAGGTCTACGTACGCTGTGCGAGAATGGCGAGCTTGGATTTCTGGGGTTATACGTAAAAAATCAGGTGTATGCAACAGCGCCTACAAGTCTGCTGGATGTACGTCGTCGGGTTACAGATGCTTGCAATAGTGTGACACCTTCCTTGCTGAGGAATGGACATGCAGATTTACTTTCACGAATACAAATGTGTATCGTGGGCAATGGCGGACTCTTCGAACATACTCGACATTAACTTTTTATCACTGTGCGCCAGTTTACCTTCTTTACGCTTTCCAACCGTAGATTGAAGAAGCGTATGTGCTCCAGCTTTGTCCGTCCGTCTGTCTGTCGGCACGATAACTCACGTAAAAATGGTTCGATTTTGATGAAATTTTAGTATGTGGTAGGGGACCACCAGGGGACGAACCCTATTGAAAATGGGTGAAGTGGGGGTCAAAGGTCACGCCATAAGAGCAGGATCCATTCAATTGCCCTTATGCGTCATAACTTGCGTAAATATGGTTCGATTTCGATGAAATTTTAGTATGTGGTAGGGGACCACCAGGGGACGAACCCTATTGAAAATGGGTGAAGTGGGGGTCAAAGGTCACGCCATAAGAGCAGGATCCATTCAATTGCCCTTATGCGTCATAACTTGCGTAAATATGGTTCGATTTCGATGAAATTTTAGTGTGTGGTAGGGGACCACCAGGGGACGAACCCTGTTGAAAATGGGTGAAGTGGGGGTCAAAGGTCACGCCATAAGAGCAAGATCCATTCAATTGCCCTTATGCGTCATAACTTGCGTAAATATGGTTCGATTTCGATGAAATTTTAGTGTGTGGTAGGGGACCACCAGGGGACGAACCCTATTGAAAATGGGTGAAGTGGGGGTCAAAGGTCACGCCATAAGAGCAGGATCCATTCAATTGCCCTTATGCGTCATAACTTGCGTAAATATGGTTCGATTTCGATGAAATTTTAGTGTGTGGTAGGGGACCACCAGGGGACGAACCCTATTGAAAATGGGTGAAGTGGGGGTCAAAGGTCACGCCATAAGAGCAGGATCCATTCAATTGCCCTTATGCGTCATAACTTGCGTAAATATGGTTCGATTTCGATGAAATTTTAGTGTGTGGTAGGGGACCACCAGGGGACGAACCCTATTGAAAATGGGTGAAGTGGGGGTCAAAGGTCACGCCATAAGAGCAGGATCCATTCAATTGCCCTTATGCGTCATAACTTGCGTAAATATGGTTCGATTTCGATGAAATTTTAGTGTGTGGTAGGGGACCACCAGGGGACGAACCCTATTGAAAATGGGTGAAGTGGGGTCAAAGGTCACGCCATAAGAGCAGGATCCATTCAATTGCCCTTATGCGTCATAACTTGCGTAAATATGGTTCGATTTCGATGAAATTTTAGTATGTGGTAGGGGATCACCAGGGGACAAACCCTATTGAAAATGGGTGAAGTGGGGGTCAAAGGTCACGCCATAAGAGCAGGATCCATTCAATTGCCCTTATGCGTCATAACTTGCGTAAATATGGTTCGATTTCGATGAAATTTTAGTGTGTGGTAGGGGACCACCAGGGGACGAACCCTATTGAAAATGGGTGAAGTGGGGGTCAAAGGTCACGCCATAAGAGCAGGATCCATTCAATTGCCCTTATGTGTCATAACTTGCGTAAATATGGTTCGATTTCGATGAAATTTTAGTGTGTGGTAGGGGACCACCAGGAGACGAACCCTATTGAAAATGGGTGAAGTGGGGGTCAAAGGTCACGCCATAAGAGCAGGATCCGTTCAATTGCCCTTATGCGTCATAACTTGCGTAAATATGGTTCGATTTCGATGAAATTTTAGTATGTGGTAGGGGACCACCAGGGGACGAACCCTATTAAAAATGGGTGAAGTGGGGGTCAAAGGTCACGCCATAAGAGCAGGATCCATTCAATTGCCCTTATGCGTCATAACTTGCGTAAATATGGTTCGATTTCGATGAAATTTTAGTATGTGGTAGGGGATCACCAGGAGACGAACCCTATTGAAAATGGGTGAAGTGGGGGTCAAAGGTCACGCCATAAGAGCAGGATCCATTCAATTGCCCTTATGCGTCATAACTTGCGTAAATATGGTTCGATTTCGATGAAATTTTAGTATGTGGTAGGGGACCACCAGGGGACGAACCCTATTGAAAATGGGTGAAGTGGGGGTCAAAGGTCACGCCATAAGAGCAGGATCCATTCAATTGCCCTTATGCGTCATAACTTGCGTAAATATGGTTCGATTTCGATGAAATTTTAGTATGTGGTAGGGGACCACCAGGGGATTAACCCTATTGAAAATGGGTGAAGTGGGGTCAAAGGTCACGCTATAAGAGCAGGATCCGTTCAATTGCCCTTATGCGTCATAACTTGCGTAAATATGGTTCGATTTCGATGAAATTTCAGTATGTGGTAGGGAACTACCTGGGCACGAACCCTATTGAAAATTGGTAAATTGGGGTCAAAGGTTAGGCATGGCGTAAGAGCGGGATTTATTCCATTGCCCTTATGCGTCATAACTTGCGTAAAAATGGTTCGATTTCGATGAAATTTTGGTATGTGGTAAAGAACCACCTGGGAACGAAACCTATTGAAAATGGGCGAATGGGGTCAAAGGTCAGGCAGGGCATATATAAGAGGGGTATTTATTCCATTGCCCTTATGCGTCATAACTTGCGTAAAAATGGCTCGATTTCGATGAAATTTTAGTATGTGGTAGGGAACCACCTGGGCACAAACCCTATTGAAAATGGGCGAAATGGGGTCAAAGGTCAGGACACTGGAGTGGGATCCATTCCATTGCCCTTGTGCATCATAACTTACCAAAACATGTTTTGATTGCGACAAAACGTTATCATGTTGTTCCGGAGGTATAGTGAACCGGTTCTGTTGAATATCAACGAAATGGGGTCAAAGGTCTTTGCACAAAAGCAAGATTTATTCCACAGCCATTATTCTCATAACTTGCGTAAAACTGCTTCTATTACGACAAAACTTTAGTATGTTATTCTTGAGGTGTACTGAACCGGTTCTGTTGAATATCATCAAAATGGGGTCAAAGGTCAGGACACAGGAGCGAGATTTATTCCACAGCCATTATCCTCATAACCTGAGTAATAATTTCTGGTATATTGGAAAGCGTATCATAATCAATGCATTGCATGATTTTACTAACTTGTTTGTTTTTGTTTTGTCTGACGTGATCAAACTGTATCGACATAAGTACGCATTTATGCAATAAATTGTGTGTATTTGCTCATACCTATCTGTTCCCTTCAAACGTTCACACAAAAGGTCGCGCATCGATTTCGGACATTTTAGGGTATTCAGGCGACAATTTATCTTATCCGTGTGAAACAAATGTCGTTTTGTACTAATTAATAAATGCTCTACAACTTTGTGTTTGGAAATTTTGCTCTATCTCTTTTCGTTTTCGATTTGCAATGGCTAACTTTCGCGTTTCGCCACAAGGGGCGCTACCATCGGTTGCATTCGATCGGGCGTATTCGCTTTACTATACCGTTATCTCACTTGCATAACTGTACCTCTCTCTGTTCGCAAGTTATTCCAGGCTAAAAGGACTTTCCTGTGCACGATTTCTATATAACTAACTAACACCTTGTCGCTTGTGTATATAACTAACACCTTGTCGCTTGTGTTTGGCATTCTGTTACATCGGAGGATGAGTTTGTCGTAAACTCGAAAGGTCTAATGGGTATATATTTTAACTTGTATATGTTTTTAATATTAAATTTTTAAATCGTGCATAAGACAGCGTTGGTTTTTTTAACTTAGAGCTATTTTTCCTTTTCCCATTTATATATTAATTCTCTAAGGTTTTTTACTGTAAGACCAGTTGTGAGAGAACGGATGAACGTAAACATATAATTGAGGTATCAAAATAAAGGTCTTGCCACGTAGATGTGCCTGTCGAAGAGAAAAATGAGATTGGGTCAACGGTTCGGGCATTGTGGGGCGGCAAAGTTCCCATATAAAGTCAATGGGAGAAGCGTGCGGTTGACTCACGCGCTGTTGAAGGCGGTGGTATGGAGGGACTCAGATAGTCCAAAGTCCGAAGTCTCTCTTCTTAGCGAACCGTTGTGCAAAACAACGCTAGCAGGAATTTGTTTGAAAGTTTTCATCGGAACACCGAACACTCGGAGACCTGATTGCGTTGTGCCATTGGACTGTGTGATGTATATGTACAATTTAACATTCATTTGATCCAGTTTATTCACGTAGGTAAGACGTTTCCCTTTACGTAAATAAACGTTTCGTATGAGTTTATTGTTTAAAAAAACGATCGTCGATTCGACGGGTTTCGTCTTCTGAGTTCGAATCCTCGTGAGGCATGGATGTTGTGTTTGTCTTACAGCACTGGCTGTCTCCCTTCCCTGAAACCAGTGACCCTAAATTAGGGACGGGCGACTGTTTATAGCCCAAGCGTTGGCTTATGATCCTTCGTTCGGGAAGGGTCCGGGTTCGAATCCCGTGAGGCATGGATGGATGTTGTTGTGTTTATCTTACGCCACTGGCTCTCTTCCTTCCCTGGAACCGCTCACCCTAAATTAGGGACGGGCGACTGCTTATAGCCTAAGCGTTGGCTTATGATAATTCGTTCGTGAAAGGTCTGGGTTCGAATCCCGTGAGGCATGGATGGATGTTGTTGTGTTTATCTTACGCCACTGGCTCTCTTCCTTCCCTGGAACCGCTCACCCTAAATTAGGGACGGGCGACTGCTTATAGCCTAAGCGTTGGCTTATGATCCTTCGTTCGGGAAGGGTCCGGGTTCGAATTCCGTGAGGCATGTATGGATGTTGTTGTGTTTGTCTTACGCCACTGGCTCTCTTCCTTCCCTGGAACCGCTCACCCTAAATTAGGGACGGGCGACTGCTTATAGCCTAAGCGTTGGCTTATGATAATTCGTTCGTGAAGGGTCTGGGTTCGAATCCCGTGAGGCATGGATGGATGTTGTTGTGTTTACCTTACGCCACTGGCTCTCTTCCTTCCCTGGTACCGCTCACCCTAAATTAGGGACGGGCGACTGCTTATAGCCCAAGCGTTGGCTTATGATACTTCGTTCGGGAAGGGTCCGGGTTCGAATTCCGTGAGGCATGTATGGATGTTGTTGTGTTTGTCTTACGCCACTGGCTCTCTTCCTTCCCTGGAACCGCTCACCCTAAATTAGGGACGGGCGACTGCTTATAGCCTAAGCGTTGGCTTATGATAATTCGTTCGTGAAGGGTCCGGGTTCGAATCCTGTGAGGCATGGATGGATGTTGTTGTGTTTGTCTTACGCCACTGGCTCTCTTCCTTCCCTGGAACCGCTCACCCTAAATTAGGGACGGGCGACTGGTTATAGCCCAAGCGTTGGCTTATGATCATTCGTTCGTGAAGGGTCACGGTTCGAATACCGTGAGGCATGGATGGATGTTGTTGTGTTTGTCTTACGCCACTGGCTCTCTTCCTTCGCTGGAACCAGTGATCCTAAATTAGGGACGGGCGGCTGCTTATAGCCTAAGCGTTGGCTTATGATCTTTCGTTCGTGAAGGGTCCGGGTTCGAATCCCGTGAGGTATGGATGGATGTTGTTGTCTTTGTCTTACGCCACTGGCTCTCTTCCTTCCCTGGAACCACTGACCCTAAATTGGGGACGGGCGACTGCTTATAGCCCATTGAGTTCCTCACGGTAGTCGTTAAATTTTCAGTAAAAAAAAAAAAAAAAAAAATGATGGGCCTGGACTTATTGTCTTTACTGAAGTGGTTGAATGAATTTGTCAATCAAATAAAGTTAACATTTGTTGTTTGATATCAGTTTATTATTTTAAAAAAAAAAAATAATAATAATAATAACCGTCCGTTCCGACGGGTTTTGTCCAGTCTGGTCGAATTTAAGAAGAAACGCACGTTAAAAGTGCTGCGTGAAAAACGCATAGCAAAGAAATTCCATCCGCTTTACTCTTACTCGAGTATAGAGGAGTTCGTTGACTCAGCCGACGAAGATTCTGGTCACCCAACCTTTTTTGAACTTCTTGCCCCTTTCACACGCGCGCTTGCATGGATGACCTCATTCAATTCTTTCAAGGTCAGTGGGTTGCTCTTCTCACACACACACATTTAATTTCCTCTCTATATTCTCTCTTTCTCCGCGAACTCTCCCCTTCGAGGGCAATGATCCAAAATACAAATGGGTCAGTATTAGAACAGCCAGCCGAAACCCTCCTTTAATTAATTCCAAGGGGATTCCTCGAATGCGCGCCTCTCTCTTTATTCCAACAATTATACGGCTCGTTATCAGTTTTGCTTTCTTGAATGACGGTGGTTATTCCGCTCTTCACCATTGTTAAGATGGCATAAAAAAAACTAGCTGACAGATCTATTTGGAAATGGCATTTCCTTTGTGTTCAGCTATTGGAGAAGTTGCTCTTCACATCAGTGTCTGCTTATTGATACGTCATCACAAGAAGCACAAAAGATGAATTCTTCATTCTATAACAAAGAGATTTCGGAGATAATTTTCTCGTGATATGTAGTATTCGTTAAACTAGCGTAATGTTAACAGAAAGGGATTGACCCATCGGACAGTGGCTTATTTTGGGTCGGAGACCTGGGCTATATCAACCCCCCCCCTCCAGTACTGTTTCTTTAAAAATTGCGAAGTTTATTTTTCTCATGAAAGAAATTCGGGATTACGCCATATAATACAAATTTTGATGACAATCCGATGTTTGACGTAAATGCGACAAGGATGGTAAGTCAGATAATATCCGAAAACTTGAAAATTTTCATCGTCCTGGAGCGGGACTCGAATCCGCGTCTCCCAGATAGCGCCCGGGTATGCTAACCACTACACCACCCAGAACGACCAAGTCTCAAGTTTCCGATCAATTTGAATATAACCATCACAGGATTCGCTAGTCGAAGCAACCGGCATTCATTGTTTAGCGAATCTGGAGGTTAAGAATCTTATCCCGTGTTTGCCCGGAGAAGCAGATAAATCATGAAAGAAATACGGGATTACGCCATATAATACAAATTTTGAAGATGACAATCCGATTTTTGGCGTAAATGTGACAAGGATGGTAAGTCAGATAATATCCGAAAACTTGAAAATTCGTCTCCCAGATAGCGCTCGGGTATGCTAACCACTACACCACCCAGAACGACCAAGTTTCAAGTTTCCGATCAATTTGAATATAACCATCACAGGATTCGGTAGTCGAAGCAACCGGCATTCATGTTTAGCGAATCTGGAGGTTAAGAATCTTATCCCGTGTTTGCCCGGAGAAGCAGATAAATCATGAAAGAAATACGGGATTACGCCATATAATACAAATTTTGAAGATGACAATCCGATTTTTGGCGTAAATGTGACAAGGATGGTAAGTCAGATAATATCCGAAAACTTGAAAATTCGTCTCCCAGATAGCGCTCGGGTATGCTAACCACTACACCACCCAGAACGACCAAGTTTCAAGTTTCCGATCAATTTGAATATAACCATCACAGGATTCGGTAGTCGAAGCAACCGGCATTCATGTTTAGCGAATCTGGAGGTTAAGAATCTTATCCCGTGTTTGCCCGGAGAAGCAGATAAATCATGAAAGAAATACGGGATTACGCCATATAATACAAATTTTGAAGATGACAATCCGATTTTTGGCGTAAATGTGACTAGGATGGTAAGTCAGATAATATCCGAAAACTTGAAAATTCGTCTCCCAGATAGCGCTCGGGTATGCTAACCACTACACCACCCAGAACGACCAAGTTTCAAGTTTCCGATCAATTTGAATATAACCATCACAGGATTCGGTAGTCGAAGCAACCGGCATTCATGTTTAGCGAATCTGGAGGTTAAGAATCTTATCCCGTGTTTGCCCGGAGAAGCAGATAAATCATGAAAGAAATACGGGATTACGCCATATAATACAAATTTTGAAGATGACAATCCGATTTTTGGCGTAAATGTGACAAGGATGGTAAGTCAGATAATATCCGAAAACTTGAAAATTCGTCTCCCAGATAGCGCTCGGGTATGCTAACCACTACACCACCCAGAACGACCAAGTTTCAAGTTTCCGATCAATTTGAATATAACCATCACAGGATTCGCTAGTCGAAGCAACCGGCATTCATGTTTAGCGAATCTGGAGGTTAAGAATCTTATCCCGTGTTTGCCCGGAGAAGCAGATAAATCATGAAAGAAATACGGGATTACGCCATATAATACAAATTTTGAAGATGACAATCCGATTTTTGGCGTAAATGTGACAAGGATGGTAAGTCAGATAATATCCGAAAACTTGAAAATTCGTCTCCCAGATAGCGCTCGGGTATGCTAACCACTACACCACCCAGAACGACCAAGTTTCAAGTTTCCGATCAATTTGAATATAACCATCACAGGATTCGCTAGTCGAAGCAACCGGCATTCATGTTTAGCGAATCTGGAGGTTAAGAATCTTATCCCGTGTTTGCCCGGAGAAGCAGATAAATCATGAAAGAAATACGGGATTACGCCATATATTACAAATTTTGAAGATGACAATCCGATTTTTGGCGTAAATGTGACAAGGATGGTAAGTCAGATAATATCCGAAAACTTGAAAATTCGTCTCCCAGATAGCGCTCGGGTATGCTAACCACTACACCACCCAGAACGACCAAGTTTCAAGTTTCCGATCAATTTGAATATAACCATCACAGGATTCGCTAGTCGAAGCAACCGGCATTCATGTTTAGCGAATCTGGAGGTTAAGAATCTTATCCCGTGTTTGCCCGGAGAAGCAGATAAATCATGAAAGAAATACGGGATTACGCCATATATTACAAATTTTGAAGATGACAATCCGATTTTTGGCGTAAATGTGACTAGGATGGTAAGTCAGATAATATCCGAAAACTTGAAAATTCGTCTCCCAGATAGCGCTCGGGTATGCTAACCACTACACCACCCAGAACGACCAAGTTTCAAGTTTCCGATCAATTTGAATATAACCATCACAGGATTCGGTAGTCGAAGCAACCGGCATTCATGTTTAGCGAATCTGGAGGTTAAGAATCTTATCCCGTGTTTGCCCGGAGAAGCAGATAAATCATGAAAGAAATACGGGATTACGCCATATAATACAAATTTTGAAGATGACAATCCGATTTTTGGCGTAAATGTGACAAGGATGGTAAGTCAGATAATATCCGAAAACTTGAAAATTCGTCTCCCAGATAGCGCTCGGGTATGCTAACCACTACACCACCCAGAACGACCAAGTTTCAAGTTTCCGATCAATTTGAATATAACCATCACAGGATTCGCTAGTCGAAGCAACCGGCATTCATGTTTAGCGAATCTGGAGGTTAAGAATCTTATCCCGTGATTGCCCGGAGAAGCAGATAAATCATGAAAGAAATACGGGATTACGCCATATAATACAAATTTTGAAGATGACAATCCGATTTTTGGCGTAAATGTGACAAGGATGGTAAGTCAGATAATATCCGAAAACTTGAAAATTCGTCTCCCAGATAGCGCTCGGGTATGCTAACCACTACACCACCCAGAACGACCAAGTTTCAAGTTTCCGATCAATTTGAATATAACCATCACAGGATTCGGTAGTCGAAGCAACCGGCATTCATGTTTAGCGAATCTGGAGGTTAAGAATCTTATCCCGTGTTTGCCCGGAGAAGCAGATAAATCATGAAAGAAATACGGGATTACGCCATATAATACAAATTTTGAAGATGACAATCCGATTTTTGGCGTAAATGTGACAAGGATGGTAAGTCAGATAATATCCGAAAACTTGAAAATTCGTCTCCCAGATAGCGCTCGGGTATGCTAACCACTACACCACCCAGAACGACCAAGTTTCAAGTTTCCGATCAATTTGAATATAACCATCACAGGATTCGCTAGTCGAAGCAACCGGCATTCATGTTTAGCGAATCTGGAGGTTAAGAATCTTATCCCGTGTTTGCCCGGAGAAGCAGATAAATCATGAAAGAAATACGGGATTACGCCATATAATACAAATTTTGAAGATGACAATCCGATTTTTGGCGTAAATGTGACAAGGATGGTAAGTCAGATAATATCCGAAAACTTGAAAATTCGTCTCCCAGATAGCGCTCGGGTATGCTAACCACTACACCACCCAGAACGACCAAGTTTCAAGTTTCCGATCAATTTGAATATAACCATCACAGGATTCGCTAGTCGAAGCAACCGGCATTCATTGTTTAGCGAATCTGGAGGTTAAGAATCTTATCCCGTGTTTGCCCGGAGAAGCAGATAAATCATGAAAGAAATACGGGATTACGCCATATAATACAAATTTTGAAGATGACAATCCGATTTTTGGCGTAAATGTGACAAGGATGGTAAGTCAGATAATATCCGAAAACTTGAAAATTCGTCTCCCAGATAGCGCTCGGGTATGCTAACCACTACACCACCCAGAACGACCAAGTTTCAAGTTTCCGATCAATTTGAATATAACCATCACAGGATTCGCTAGTCGAAGCAACCGGCATTCATTGTTTAGCGAATCTGGAGGTTAAGAATCTTATCCCGTGTTTGCCCGGAGAAGCAGATAAATCATGAAAGAAATACGGGATTACGCCATATAATACACATTTTGAAGATGACAATCCGATTTTTGGCGTAAATGTGACAAGGATGGTAAGTCAGATAATATCCGAAAACTTGAAAATGTTCATCGTCCTGGAGCGGAACTCGAATCCGCGTCTCCCAGATAGCGCCCGGGTATGCTAACCACTACACCACCCAGAACGACCAAGTTTCAAGTTTCCGATCAATTTGAATATAACCATCACAGGATTCGCTAGTCGAAGCAACCGGCATTCATTAGAAGCAGATAAATCATGAAAGAAATACGGGATTACGCCATATAATACAAATTTTGAAGATGACAATCCGATTTTTGGCGTAAATGTGACAAGGATGGTAAGTCAGATAATATCCGAAAACTTGAAAATTCGTCTCCCAGATAGCGCTCGGGTATGCTAACCACTACACCACCCAGAACGACCAAGTTTCAAGTTTCCGATCAATTTGAATATAACCATCACAGGATTCGGTAGTCGAAGCAACCGGCATTCATGTTTAGCGAATCTGGAGGTTAAGAATCTTATCCCGTGTTTGCCCGGAGAAGCAGATAAATCATGAAAGAAATACGGGATTACGCCATATAATACAAATTTTGAAGATGACAATCCGATTTTTGGCGTAAATGTGACAAGGATGGTAAGTCAGATAATATCCGAAAACTTGAAAATTCGTCTCCCAGATAGCGCTCGGGTATGCTAACCACTACACCACCCAGAACGACCAAGTTTCAAGTTTCCGATCAATTTGAATATAACCGTCACAGGATTCGGTAGTCGAAGCAACCGGCATTCATGTTTAGCGAATCTGGAGGTTAAGAATCTTATCCCGTGTTTGCCCGGAGAAGCAGATAAATCATGAAAGAAATACGGGATTACGCCATATAATACAAATTTTGAAGATGACAATCCGATTTTTGGCGTAAATGTGACAAGGATGGTAAGTCAGATAATATCCGAAAACTTGAAAATTCGTCTCCCAGATAGCGCTCGGGTATGCTAACCACTACACCACCCAGAACGACCAAGTTTCAAGTTTCCGATCAATTTGAATATAACCATCACAGGATTCGCTAGTCGAAGCAACCGGCATTCATGTTTAGCGAATCTGGAGGTTAAGAATCTTATCCCGTGTTTGCCCGGAGAAGCAGATAAATCATGAAAGAAATACGGGATTACGCCATATAATACAAATTTTGAAGATGACAATCCGATTTTTGGCGTAAATGTGACAAGGATGGTAAGTCAGATAATATCCGAAAACTTGAAAATTCGTCTCCCAGATAGCGCTCGGGTATGCTAACCACTACACCACCCAGAACGACCAAGTTTCAAGTTTCCGATCAATTTGAATATAACCATCACAGGATTCGCTAGTCGAAGCAACCGGCATTCATTGTTTAGCGAATCTGGAGGTTAAGAATCTTATCCCGTGTTTGCCCGGAGAAGCAGATAAATCATGAAAGAAATACGGGATTACGCCATATAATACAAATTTTGAAGATGACAATCCGATTTTTGGCGTAAATGTGACAAGGATGGTAAGTCAGATAATATCCGAAAACTTGAAAATTCGTCTCCCAGATAGCGCTCGGGTATGCTAACCACTACACCACCCAGAACGACCAAGTTTCAAGTTTCCGATCAATTTGAATATAACCATCACAGGATTCGCTAGTCGAAGCAACCGGCATTCATTGTTTAGCGAATCTGGAGGTTAAGAATCTTATCCCGTGTTTGCCCGGAGAAGCAGATAAATCATGAAAGAAATACGGGATTACGCCATATAATACACATTTTGAAGATGACAATCCGATTTTTGGCGTAAATGTGACAAGGATGGTAAGTCAGATAATATCCGAAAACTTGAAAATGTTCATCGTCCTGGAGCGGAACTCGAATCCGCGTCTCCCAGATAGCGCCCGGGTATGCTAACCACTACACCACCCAGAACGACCAAGTTTCAAGTTTCCGATCAATTTGAATATAACCATCACAGGATTCGCTAGTCGAAGCAACCGGCATTCATTAGAAGCAGATAAATCATGAAAGAAATACGGGATTACGCCATATAATACAAATTTTGAAGATGACAATCCGATTTTTGGCGTAAATGTGACAAGGATGGTAAGTCAGATAATATCCGAAAACTTGAAAATTCGTCTCCCAGATAGCGCTCGGGTATGCTAACCACTACACCACCCAGAACGACCAAGTTTCAAGTTTCCGATCAATTTGAATATAACCATCACAGGATTCGCTAGTCGAAGCAACCGGCATTCATTGTTTAGCGAATCTGGAGGTTAAGAATCTTATCCCGTGTTTGCCCGGAGAAGCAGATAAATCATGAAAGAAATACGGGATTACGCCATATAATACACATTTTGAAGATGACAATCCGATTTTTGGCGTAAATGTGACAAGGATGGTAAGTCAGATAATATCCGAAAACTTGAAAATGTTCATCGTCCTGGAGCGGAACTCGAATCCGCGTCTCCCAGATAGCGCCCCGGTATGCTAACCACTACACCACCCAGAACGACCAAGTTTCAAGTTTCCGATCAATTTGAATATAACCATCACAGGATTCGCTAGTCGAAGCAACCGGCATTCATTAGAAGCAGATAAATCATGAAAGAAATACGGGATTACGCCATATAATACAAATTTTGAAGATGACAATCCGATTTTTGGCGTAAATGTGACAAGGATGGTAAGTCAGATAATATCCGAAAACTTGAAAATTCGTCTCCCAGATAGCGCTCGGGTATGCTAACCACTACACCACCCAGAACGACCAAGTTTCAAGTTTCCGATCAATTTGAATATAACCATCACAGGATTCGGTAGTCGAAGCAACCGGCATTCATGTTTAGCGAATCTGGAGGTTAAGAATCTTATCCCGTGTTTGCCCGGAGAAGCAGATAAATCATGAAAGAAATACGGGATTACGCCATATAATACAAATTTTGAAGATGACAATCCGATTTTTGGCGTAAATGTGACAAGGATGGTAAGTCAGATAATATCCGAAAACTTGAAAATTCGTCTCCCAGATAGCGCTCGGGTATGCTAACCACTACACCACCCAGAACGACCAAGTTTCAAGTTTCCGATCAATTTGAATATAACCGTCACAGGATTCGGTAGTCGAAGCAACCGGCATTCATGTTTAGCGAATCTGGAGGTTAAGAATCTTATCCCGTGTTTGCCCGGAGAAGCAGATAAATCATGAAAGAAATACGGGATTACGCCATATAATACAAATTTTGAAGATGACAATCCGATTTTTGGCGTAAATGTGACAAGGATGGTAAGTCAGATAATATCCGAAAACTTGAAAATTCGTCTCCCAGATAGCGCTCGGGTATGCTAACCACTACACCACCCAGAACGACCAAGTTTCAAGTTTCCGATCAATTTGAATATAACCATCACAGGATTCGCTAGTCGAAGCAACCGGCATTCATGTTTAGCGAATCTGGAGGTTAAGAATCTTATCCCGTGTTTGCCCGGAGAAGCAGATAAATCATGAAAGAAATACGGGATTACGCCATATAATACAAATTTTGAAGATGACAATCCGATTTTTGGCGTAAATGTGACAAGGATGGTAAGTCAGATAATATCCGAAAACTTGAAAATTCGTCTCCCAGATAGCGCTCGGGTATGCTAACCACTACACCACCCAGAACGACCAAGTTTCAAGTTTCCGATCAATTTGAATATAACCATCACAGGATTCGCTAGTCGAAGCAACCGGCATTCATTGTTTAGCGAATCTGGAGGTTAAGAATCTTATCCCGTGTTTGCCCGGAGAAGCAGATAAATCATGAAAGAAATACGGGATTACGCCATATAATACAAATTTTGAAGATGACAATCCGATTTTTGGCGTAAATGTGACAAGGATGGTAAGTCAGATAATATCCGAAAACTTGAAAATTCGTCTCCCAGATAGCGCTCGGGTATGCTAACCACTACACCACCCAGAACGACCAAGTTTCAAGTTTCCGATCAATTTGAATATAACCATCACAGGATTCGCTAGTCGAAGCAACCGGCATTCATTGTTTAGCGAATCTGGAGGTTAAGAATCTTATCCCGTGTTTGCCCGGAGAAGCAGATAAATCATGAAAGAAATACGGGATTACGCCATATAATACACATTTTGAAGATGACAATCCGATTTTTGGCGTAAATGTGACAAGGATGGTAAGTCAGATAATATCCGAAAACTTGAAAATGTTCATCGTCCTGGAGCGGAACTCGAATCCGCGTCTCCCAGATAGCGCCCGGGTATGCTAACCACTACACCACCCAGAACGACCAAGTTTCAAGTTTCCGATCAATTTGAATATAACCATCACAGGATTCGCTAGTCGAAGCAACCGGCATTCATTAGAAGCAGATAAATCATGAAAGAAATACGGGATTACGCCATATAATACAAATTTTGAAGATGACAATCCGATTTTTGGCGTAAATGTGACAAGGATGGTAAGTCAGATAATATCCGAAAACTTGAAAATTCGTCTCCCAGATAGCGCTCGGGTATGCTAACCACTACACCACCCAGAACGACCAAGTTTCAAGTTTCCGATCAATTTGAATATAACCATCACAGGATTCGGTAGTCGAAGCAACCGGCATTCATGTTTAGCGAATCTGGAGGTTAAGAATCTTATCCCGTGTTTGCCCGGAGAAGCAGATAAATCATGAAAGAAATACGGGATTACGCCATATAATACAAATTTTGAAGATGACAATCCGATTTTTGGCGTAAATGTGACAAGGATGGTAAGTCAGATAATATCCGAAAACTTGAAAATTCGTCTCCCAGATAGCGCTCGGGTATGCTAACCACTACACCACCCAGAACGACCAAGTTTCAAGTTTCCGATCAATTTGAATATAACCGTCACAGGATTCGGTAGTCGAAGCAACCGGCATTCATGTTTAGCGAATCTGGAGGTTAAGAATCTTATCCCGTGTTTGCCCGGAGAAGCAGATAAATCATGAAAGAAATACGGGATTACGCCATATAATACAAATTTTGAAGATGACAATCCGATTTTTGGCGTAAATGTGACAAGGATGGTAAGTCAGATAATATCCGAAAACTTGAAAATTCGTCTCCCAGATAGCGCTCGGGTATGCTAACCACTACACCACCCAGAACGACCAAGTTTCAAGTTTCCGATCAATTTGAATATAACCATCACAGGATTCGCTAGTCGAAGCAACCGGCATTCATGTTTAGCGAATCTGGAGGTTAAGAATCTTATCCCGTGTTTGCCCGGAGAAGCAGATAAATCATGAAAGAAATACGGGATTACGCCATATAATACAAATTTTGAAGATGACAATCCGATTTTTGGCGTAAATGTGACAAGGATGGTAAGTCAGATAATATCCGAAAACTTGAAAATTCGTCTCCCAGATAGCGCTCGGGTATGCTAACCACTACACCACCCAGAACGACCAAGTTTCAAGTTTCCGATCAATTTGAATATAACCATCACAGGATTCGCTAGTCGAAGCAACCGGCATTCATTGTTTAGCGAATCTGGAGGTTAAGAATCTTATCCCGTGTTTGCCCGGAGAAGCAGATAAATCATGAAAGAAATACGGGATTACGCCATATAATACAAATTTTGAAGATGACAATCCGATTTTTGGCGTAAATGTGACAAGGATGGTAAGTCAGATAATATCCGAAAACTTGAAAATTCGTCTCCCAGATAGCGCTCGGGTATGCTAACCACTACACCACCCAGAACGACCAAGTTTCAAGTTTCCGATCAATTTGAATATAACCATCACAGGATTCGCTAGTCGAAGCAACCGGCATTCATTGTTTAGCGAATCTGGAGGTTAAGAATCTTATCCCGTGTTTGCCCGGAGAAGCAGATAAATCATGAAAGAAATACGGGATTACGCCATATAATACACATTTTGAAGATGACAATCCGATTTTTGGCGTAAATGTGACAAGGATGGTAAGTCAGATAATATCCGAAAACTTGAAAATGTTCATCGTCCTGGAGCGGAACTCGAATCCGCGTCTCCCAGATAGCGCCCGGGTATGCTAACCACTACACCACCCAGAACGACCAAGTTTCAAGTTTCCGATCAATTTGAATATAACCATCACAGGATTCGCTAGTCGAAGCAACCGGCATTCATTAGAAGCAGATAAATCATGAAAGAAATACGGGATTACGCCATATAATACAAATTTTGAAGATGACAATCCGATTTTTGGCGTAAATGTGACAAGGATGGTAAGTCAGATAATATCCGAAAACTTGAAAATTCGTCTCCCAGATAGCGCTCGGGTATGCTAACCACTACACCACCCAGAACGACCAAGTTTCAAGTTTCCGATCAATTTGAATATAACCATCACAGGATTCGCTAGTCGAAGCAACCGGCATTCATTGTTTAGCGAATCTGGAGGTTAAGAATCTTATCCCGTGTTTGCCCGGAGAAGCAGATAAATCATGAAAGAAATACGGGATTACGCCATATAATACACATTTTGAAGATGACAATCCGATTTTTGGCGTAAATGTGACAAGGATGGTAAGTCAGATAATATCCGAAAACTTGAAAATGTTCATCGTCCTGGAGCGGAACTCGAATCCGCGTCTCCCAGATAGCGCCCGGGTATGCTAACCACTACACCACCCAGAACGACCAAGTTTCAAGTTTCCGATCAATTTGAATATAACCATCACAGGATTCGCTAGTCGAAGCAACCGGCATTCATTAGAAGCAGATAAATCATGAAAGAAATACGGGATTACGCCATATAATACAAATTTTGAAGATGACAATCCGATTTTTGGCGTAAATGTGACAAGGATGGTAAGTCAGATAATATCCGAAAACTTGAAAATTCGTCTCCCAGATAGCGCTCGGGTATGCTAACCACTACACCACCCAGAACGACCAAGTTTCAAGTTTCCGATCAATTTGAATATAACCATCACAGGATTCGGTAGTCGAAGCAACCGGCATTCATGTTTAGCGAATCTGGAGGTTAAGAATCTTATCCCGTGTTTGCCCGGAGAAGCAGATAAATCATGAAAGAAATACGGGATTACGCCATATAATACAAATTTTGAAGATGACAATCCGATTTTTGGCGTAAATGTGACAAGGATGGTAAGTCAGATAATATCCGAAAACTTGAAAATTCGTCTCCCAGATAGCGCTCGGGTATGCTAACCACTACACCACCCAGAACGACCAAGTTTCAAGTTTCCGATCAATTTGAATATAACCGTCACAGGATTCGGTAGTCGAAGCAACCGGCATTCATGTTTAGCGAATCTGGAGGTTAAGAATCTTATCCCGTGTTTGCCCGGAGAAGCAGATAAATCATGAAAGAAATACGGGATTACGCCATATAATACAAATTTTGAAGATGACAATCCGATTTTTGGCGTAAATGTGACAAGGATGGTAAGTCAGATAATATCCGAAAACTTGAAAATTCGTCTCCCAGATAGCGCTCGGGTATGCTAACCACTACACCACCCAGAACGACCAAGTTTCAAGTTTCCGATCAATTTGAATATAACCATCACAGGATTCGCTAGTCGAAGCAACCGGCATTCATGTTTAGCGAATCTGGAGGTTAAGAATCTTATCCCGTGTTTGCCCGGAGAAGCAGATAAATCATGAAAGAAATACGGGATTACGCCATATAATACAAATTTTGAAGATGACAATCCGATTTTTGGCGTAAATGTGACAAGGATGGTAAGTCAGATAATATCCGAAAACTTGAAAATTCGTCTCCCAGATAGCGCTCGGGTATGCTAACCACTACACCACCCAGAACGACCAAGTTTCAAGTTTCCGATCAATTTGAATATAACCATCACAGGATTCGCTAGTCGAAGCAACCGGCATTCATTGTTTAGCGAATCTGGAGGTTAAGAATCTTATCCCGTGTTTGCCCGGAGAAGCAGATAAATCATGAAAGAAATACGGGATTACGCCATATAATACAAATTTTGAAGATGACAATCCGATTTTTGGCGTAAATGTGACAAGGATGGTAAGTCAGATAATATCCGAAAACTTGAAAATTCGTCTCCCAGATAGCGCTCGGGTATGCTAACCACTACACCACCCAGAACGACCAAGTTTCAAGTTTCCGATCAATTTGAATATAACCATCACAGGATTCGCTAGTCGAAGCAACCGGCATTCATTGTTTAGCGAATCTGGAGGTTAAGAATCTTATCCCGTGTTTGCCCGGAGAAGCAGATAAATCATGAAAGAAATACGGGATTACGCCATATAATACACATTTTGAAGATGACAATCCGATTTTTGGCGTAAATGTGACAAGGATGGTAAGTCAGATAATATCCGAAAACTTGAAAATGTTCATCGTCCTGGAGCGGAACTCGAATCCGCGTCTCCCAGATAGCGCCCGGGTATGCTAACCACTACACCACCCAGAACGACCAAGTTTCAAGTTTCCGATCAATTTGAATATAACCATCACAGGATTCGCTAGTCGAAGCAACCGGCATTCATGTTTAGCGAATCTGGAGGTTAAGAATCTTATCCCGTGTTTGCCCGGAGAAGCAGATAAATCATGAAAGAAATACGGGATTACGCCATATAATACAAATTTTGAAGATGACAATCCGATTTTTGGCGTAAATGTGACAAGGATGGTAAGTCAGATAATATCCGAAAACTTGAAAATTCGTCTCCCAGATAGCGTTCGGGTATGCTAACCACTACACCACCCAGAACGACCAAGTTTCAAGTTTCCGATCAATTTGAATATAACCATCACAGGATTCGCTAGTCGAAGCAACCGGCATTCATTGTTTAGCGAATCTGGAGGTTAAGAATCTTATCCCGTGTTTGCCCGGAGAAGCAGATAAATCATGAAAGAAATACGGGATTACGCCATATAATACAAATTTTGAAGATGACAATCCGATTTTTGGCGTAAATGTGACAAGGATGGTAAGTCAGATAATATCCGAAAACTTGAAAATTCGTCTCCCAGATAGCGCTCGGGTATGCTAACCACTACACCACCCAGAACGACCAAGTTTCAAGTTTCCGATCAATTTGAATATAACCATCACAGGATTCGCTAGTCGAAGCAACCGGCATTCATTGTTTAGCGAATCTGGAGGTTAAGAATCTTATCCCGTGTTTGCCCGGAGAAGCAGATAAATCATGAAAGAAATACGGGATTACGCCATATAATACACATTTTGAAGATGACAATCCGATTTTTGGCGTAAATGTGACAAGGATGGTAAGTCAGATAATATCCGAAAACTTGAAAATGTTCATCGTCCTGGAGCGGAACTCGAATCCGCGTCTCCCAGATAGCGCCCGGGTATGCTAACCACTACACCACCCAGAACGACCAAGTTTCAAGTTTCCGATCAATTTGAATATAACCATCACAGGATTCGCTAGTCGAAGCAACCGGCATTCATTAGAAGCAGATAAATCATGAAAGAAATACGGGATTACGCCATATAATACAAATTTTGAAGATGACAATCCGATTTTTGGCGTAAATGTGACAAGGATGGTAAGTCAGATAATATCCGAAAACTTGAAAATTCGTCTCCCAGATAGCGCTCGGGTATGCTAACCACTACACCACCCAGAACGACCAAGTTTCAAGTTTCCGATCAATTTGAATATAACCATCACAGGATTCGGTAGTCGAAGCAACCGGCATTCATGTTTAGCGAATCTGGAGGTTAAGAATCTTATCCCGTGTTTGCCCGGAGAAGCAGATAAATCATGAAAGAAATACGGGATTACGCCATATAATACAAATTTTGAAGATGACAATCCGATTTTTGGCGTAAATGTGACAAGGATGGTAAGTCAGATAATATCCGAAAACTTGAAAATTCGTCTCCCAGATAGCGCTCGGGTATGCTAACCACTACACCACCCAGAACGACCAAGTTTCAAGTTTCCGATCAATTTGAATATAACCGTCACAGGATTCGGTAGTCGAAGCAACCGGCATTCATGTTTAGCGAATCTGGAGGTTAAGAATCTTATCCCGTGTTTGCCCGGAGAAGCAGATAAATCATGAAAGAAATACGGGATTACGCCATATAATACAAATTTTGAAGATGACAATCCGATTTTTGGCGTAAATGTGACAAGGATGGTAAGTCAGATAATATCCGAAAACTTGAAAATTCGTCTCCCAGATAGCGCTCGGGTATGCTAACCACTACACCACCCAGAACGACCAAGTTTCAAGTTTCCGATCAATTTGAATATAACCATCACAGGATTCGGTAGTCGAAGCAACCGGCATTCATGTTTAGCGAATCTGGAGGTTAAGAATCTTATCCCGTGTTTGCCCGGAGAAGCAGATAAATCATGAAAGAAATACGGGATTACGCCATATAATACAAATTTTGAAGATGACAATCCGATTTTTGGCGTAAATGTGACAAGGATGGTAAGTCAGATAATATCCGAAAACTTGAAAATTCGTCTCCCAGATAGCGCTCGGGTATGCTAACCACTACACCACCCAGAACGACCAAGTTTCAAGTTTCCGATCAATTTGAATATAACCGTCACAGGATTCGGTAGTCGAAGCAACCGGCATTCATGTTTAGCGAATCTGGAGGTTAAGAATCTTATCCCGTGTTTGCCCGGAGAAGCAGATAAATCATGAAAGAAATACGGGATTACGCCATATAATACAAATTTTGAAGATGACAATCCGATTTTTGGCGTAAATGTGACAAGGATGGTAAGTCAGATAATATCCGAAAACTTGAAAATTCGTCTCCCAGATAGCGCTCGGGTATGCTAACCACTACACCACCCAGAACGACCAAGTTTCAAGTTTCCGATCAATTTGAATATAACCATCACAGGATTCGGTAGTCGAAGCAACCGGCATTCATGTTTAGCGAATCTGGAGGTTAAGAATCTTATCCCGTGTTTGCCCGGAGAAGCAGATAAATCATGAAAGAAATACGGGATTACGCCATATAATACAAATTTTGAAGATGACAATCCGATTTTTGGCGTAAATGTGACTAGGATGGTAAGTCAGATAATATCCGAAAACTTGAAAATTCGTCTCCCAGATAGCGCTCGGGTATGCTAACCACTACACCACCCAGAACGACCAAGTTTCAAGTTTCCGATCAATTTGAATATAACCATCACAGGATTCGGTAGTCGAAGCAACCGGCATTCATGTTTAGCGAATCTGGAGGTTAAGAATCTTATCCCGTGTTTGCCCGGAGAAGCAGATAAATCATGAAAGAAATACGGGATTACGCCATATAATACAAATTTTGAAGATGACAATCCGATTTTTGGCGTAAATGTGACAAGGATGGTAAGTCAGATAATATCCGAAAACTTGAAAATTCGTCTCCCAGATAGCGCTCGGGTATGCTAACCACTACACCACCCAGAACGACCAAGTTTCAAGTTTCCGATCAATTTGAATATAACCATCACAGGATTCGCTAGTCGAAGCAACCGGCATTCATGTTTAGCGAATCTGGAGGTTAAGAATCTTATCCCGTGTTTGCCCGGAGAAGCAGATAAATCATGAAAGAAATACGGGATTACGCCATATAATACAAATTTTGAAGATGACAATCCGATTTTTGGCGTAAATGTGACAAGGATGGTAAGTCAGATAATATCCGAAAACTTGAAAATTCGTCTCCCAGATAGCGCTCGGGTATGCTAACCACTACACCACCCAGAACGACCAAGTTTCAAGTTTCCGATCAATTTGAATATAACCATCACAGGATTCGCTAGTCGAAGCAACCGGCATTCATGTTTAGCGAATCTGGAGGTTAAGAATCTTATCCCGTGTTTGCCCGGAGAAGCAGATAAATCATGAAAGAAATACGGGATTACGCCATATATTACAAATTTTGAAGATGACAATCCGATTTTTGGCGTAAATGTGACAAGGATGGTAAGTCAGATAATATCCGAAAACTTGAAAATTCGTCTCCCAGATAGCGCTCGGGTATGCTAACCACTACACCACCCAGAACGACCAAGTTTCAAGTTTCCGATCAATTTGAATATAACCATCACAGGATTCGCTAGTCGAAGCAACCGGCATTCATGTTTAGCGAATCTGGAGGTTAAGAATCTTATCCCGTGTTTGCCCGGAGAAGCAGATAAATCATGAAAGAAATACGGGATTACGCCATATATTACAAATTTTGAAGATGACAATCCGATTTTTGGCGTAAATGTGACTAGGATGGTAAGTCAGATAATATCCGAAAACTTGAAAATTCGTCTCCCAGATAGCGCTCGGGTATGCTAACCACTACACCACCCAGAACGACCAAGTTTCAAGTTTCCGATCAATTTGAATATAACCATCACAGGATTCGGTAGTCGAAGCAACCGGCATTCATGTTTAGCGAATCTGGAGGTTAAGAATCTTATCCCGTGTTTGCCCGGAGAAGCAGATAAATCATGAAAGAAATACGGGATTACGCCATATAATACAAATTTTGAAGATGACAATCCGATTTTTGGCGTAAATGTGACAAGGATGGTAAGTCAGATAATATCCGAAAACTTGAAAATTCGTCTCCCAGATAGCGCTCGGGTATGCTAACCACTACACCACCCAGAACGACCAAGTTTCAAGTTTCCGATCAATTTGAATATAACCATCACAGGATTCGCTAGTCGAAGCAACCGGCATTCATGTTTAGCGAATCTGGAGGTTAAGAATCTTATCCCGTGTTTGCCCGGAGAAGCAGATAAATCATGAAAGAAATACGGGATTACGCCATATAATACAAATTTTGAAGATGACAATCCGATTTTTGGCGTAAATGTGACAAGGATGGTAAGTCAGATAATATCCGAAAACTTGAAAATTCGTCTCCCAGATAGCGCTCGGGTATGCTAACCACTACACCACCCAGAACGACCAAGTTTCAAGTTTCCGATCAATTTGAATATAACCATCACAGGATTCGGTAGTCGAAGCAACCGGCATTCATGTTTAGCGAATCTGGAGGTTAAGAATCTTATCCCGTGTTTGCCCGGAGAAGCAGATAAATCATGAAAGAAATACGGGATTACGCCATATAATACAAATTTTGAAGATGACAATCCGATTTTTGGCGTAAATGTGACAAGGATGGTAAGTCAGATAATATCCGAAAACTTGAAAATTCGTCTCCCAGATAGCGCTCGGGTATGCTAACCACTACACCACCCAGAACGACCAAGTTTCAAGTTTCCGATCAATTTGAATATAACCATCACAGGATTCGCTAGTCGAAGCAACCGGCATTCATGTTTAGCGAATCTGGAGGTTAAGAATCTTATCCCGTGTTTGCCCGGAGAAGCAGATAAATCATGAAAGAAATACGGGATTACGCCATATAATACAAATTTTGAAGATGACAATCCGATTTTTGGCGTAAATGTGACAAGGATGGTAAGTCAGATAATATCCGAAAACTTGAAAATTCGTCTCCCAGATAGCGCTCGGGTATGCTAACCACTACACCACCCAGAACGACCAAGTTTCAAGTTTCCGATCAATTTGAATATAACCATCACAGGATTCGCTAGTCGAAGCAACCGGCATTCATTGTTTAGCGAATCTGGAGGTTAAGAATCTTATCCCGTGTTTGCCCGGAGAAGCAGATAAATCATGAAAGAAATACGGGATTACGCCATATAATACAAATTTTGAAGATGACAATCCGATTTTTGGCGTAAATGTGACAAGGATGGTAAGTCAGATAATATCCGAAAACTTGAAAATTCGTCTCCCAGATAGCGCTCGGGTATGCTAACCACTACACCACCCAGAACGACCAAGTTTCAAGTTTCCGATCAATTTGAATATAACCATCACAGGATTCGCTAGTCGAAGCAACCGGCATTCATTGTTTAGCGAATCTGGAGGTTAAGAATCTTATCCCGTGTTTGCCCGGAGAAGCAGATAAATCATGAAAGAAATACGGGATTACGCCATATAATACACATTTTGAAGATGACAATCCGATTTTTGGCGTAAATGTGACAAGGATGGTAAGTCAGATAATATCCGAAAACTTGAAAATGTTCATCGTCCTGGAGCGGAACTCGAATCCGCGTCTCCCAGATAGCGCCCGGGTATGCTAACCACTACACCACCCAGAACGACCAAGTTTCAAGTTTCCGATCAATTTGAATATAACCATCACAGGATTCGCTAGTCGAAGCAACCGGCATTCATTAGAAGCAGATAAATCATGAAAGAAATACGGGATTACGCCATATAATACAAATTTTGAAGATGACAATCCGATTTTTGGCGTAAATGTGACAAGGATGGTAAGTCAGATAATATCCGAAAACTTGAAAATTCGTCTCCCAGATAGCGCTCGGGTATGCTAACCACTACACCACCCAGAACGACCAAGTTTCAAGTTTCCGATCAATTTGAATATAACCATCACAGGATTCGGTAGTCGAAGCAACCGGCATTCATGTTTAGCGAATCTGGAGGTTAAGAATCTTATCCCGTGTTTGCCCGGAGAAGCAGATAAATCATGAAAGAAATACGGGATTACGCCATATAATACAAATTTTGAAGATGACAATCCGATTTTTGGCGTAAATGTGACAAGGATGGTAAGTCAGATAATATCCGAAAACTTGAAAATTCGTCTCCCAGATAGCGCTCGGGTATGCTAACCACTACACCACCCAGAACGACCAAGTTTCAAGTTTCCGATCAATTTGAATATAACCGTCACAGGATTCGGTAGTCGAAGCAACCGGCATTCATGTTTAGCGAATCTGGAGGTTAAGAATCTTATCCCGTGTTTGCCCGGAGAAGCAGATAAATCATGAAAGAAATACGGGATTACGCCATATAATACAAATTTTGAAGATGACAATCCGATTTTTGGCGTAAATGTGACAAGGATGGTAAGTCAGATAATATCCGAAAACTTGAAAATTCGTCTCCCAGATAGCGCTCGGGTATGCTAACCACTACACCACCCAGAACGACCAAGTTTCAAGTTTCCGATCAATTTGAATATAACCATCACAGGATTCGGTAGTCGAAGCAACCGGCATTCATGTTTAGCGAATCTGGAGGTTAAGAATCTTATCCCGTGTTTGCCCGGAGAAGCAGATAAATCATGAAAGAAATACGGGATTACGCCATATAATACAAATTTTGAAGATGACAATCCGATTTTTGGCGTAAATGTGACAAGGATGGTAAGTCAGATAATATCCGAAAACTTGAAAATTCGTCTCCCAGATAGCGCTCGGGTATGCTAACCACTACACCACCCAGAACGACCAAGTTTCAAGTTTCCGATCAATTTGAATATAACCGTCACAGGATTCGGTAGTCGAAGCAACCGGCATTCATGTTTAGCGAATCTGGAGGTTAAGAATCTTATCCCGTGTTTGCCCGGAGAAGCAGATAAATCATGAAAGAAATACGGGATTACGCCATATAATACAAATTTTGAAGATGACAATCCGATTTTTGGCGTAAATGTGACAAGGATGGTAAGTCAGATAATATCCGAAAACTTGAAAATTCGTCTCCCAGATAGCGCTCGGGTATGCTAACCACTACACCACCCAGAACGACCAAGTTTCAAGTTTCCGATCAATTTGAATATAACCATCACAGGATTCGCTAGTCGAAGCAACCGGCATTCATGTTTAGCGAATCTGGAGGTTAAGAATCTTATCCCGTGTTTGCCCGGAGAAGCAGATAAATCATGAAAGAAATACGGGATTACGCCATATAATACAAATTTTGAAGATGACAATCCGATTTTTGGCGTAAATGTGACAAGGATGGTAAGTCAGATAATATCCGAAAACTTGAAAATTCGTCTCCCAGATAGCGCTCGGGTATGCTAACCACTACACCACCCAGAACGACCAAGTTTCAAGTTTCCGATCAATTTGAATATAACCATCACAGGATTCGGTAGTCGAAGCAACCGGCATTCATGTTTAGCGAATCTGGAGGTTAAGAATCTTATCCCGTGTTTGCCCGGAGAAGCAGATAAATCATGAAAGAAATACGGGATTACGCCATATAATACAAATTTTGAAGATGACAATCCGATTTTTGGCGTAAATGTGACAAGGATGGTAAGTCAGATAATATCCGAAAACTTGAAAATTCGTCTCCCAGATAGCGCTCGGGTATGCTAACCACTACACCACCCAGAACGACCAAGTTTCAAGTTTCCGATCAATTTGAATATAACCGTCACAGGATTCGGTAGTCGAAGCAACCGGCATTCATGTTTAGCGAATCTGGAGGTTAAGAATCTTATCCCGTGTTTGCCCGGAGAAGCAGATAAATCATGAAAGAAATACGGGATTACGCCATATAATACAAATTTTGAAGATGACAATCCGATTTTTGGCGTAAATGTGACAAGGATGGTAAGTCAGATAATATCCGAAAACTTGAAAATTCGTCTCCCAGATAGCGCTCGGGTATGCTAACCACTACACCACCCAGAACGACCAAGTTTCAAGTTTCCGATCAATTTGAATATAACCATCACAGGATTCGCTAGTCGAAGCAACCGGCATTCATGTTTAGCGAATCTGGAGGTTAAGAATCTTATCCCGTGTTTGCCCGGAGAAGCAGATAAATCATGAAAGAAATACGGGATTACGCCATATAATACACATTTTGAAGATGACAATCCGATTTTTGGCGTAAATGTGACAAGGATGGTAAGTCAGATAATATCCGAAAACTTGAAAATGTTCATCGTCCTGGAGCGGAACTCGAATCCGCGTCTCCCAGATAGCGCCCGGGTATGCTAACCACTACACCACCCAGAACGACCAAGTTTCAAGTTTCCGATCAATTTGAATATAACCATCACAGGATTCGCTAGTCGAAGCAACCGGCATTCATTGTTTAGCGAATCTGGAGGTTAAGAATCTTATCCCGTGTTTGCCCGGAGAAGCAGATAAATCATGAAAGAAATACGGGATTACGCCATATAATACAAATTTTGAAGATGACAATCCGATTTTTGGCGTAAATGTGACAAGGATGGTAAGTCAGATAATATCCGAAAACTTGAAAATTCGTCTCCCAGATAGCGCTCGGGTATGCTAACCACTACACCACCCAGAACGACCAAGTTTCAAGTTTCCGATCAATTTGAATATAACCATCACAGGATTCGCTAGTCGAAGCAACCGGCATTCATTGTTTAGCGAATCTGGAGGTTAAGAATCTTATCCCGTGTTTGCCCGGAGAAGCAGATAAATCATGAAAGAAATACGGGATTACGCCATATAATACAAATTTTGAACTTGAAACTTGGTCGTTCTGGGTGGTGTAGTGGTTAGCATACCCGGGCGCTATCTGGGAGACGCGGGTTCGAGTCACGCTGCAGGACGATGAAAATTTTCAAGTTTTCGGATATTGTTTGAGTTAGGATCTTTGTCACATTTACGCCGAAAATCGGATTGTCATCTCCAAAGTTTATTTTTTTTTATTGTTAAGTAATAGAAGTAACTTTTTTTTTCTAAATTTTAGATGCATGCGTGATACCAAATAATAATGGGGATTAGGACATGAACTCCATTCTTCTTTCCTTTTGTGTGAACTTGTGTGTTACTTTTTCACAAAAGTGTTTCTTTCGAGTAATTTTTACGTATTTAAAAATAAAGTATTTCTTTATTAACAAACCAGCCAAGTTGCTCGAATGTAGATGAGGTTGTGTGGCTCTAAGATATATTCTTTTTAATACGGAAAAAGTTCTTCCGGCAGTTGTTGATGGAAAGTTTAATATTAGATGTGCTAATTTGTACACCTCAATAAACACCATGTCCAATTATTGAACTTTATGTAACACGTAATGTCTCTTACTGATTTGTTTTGTATTCATTAAGGGAATTAAACACGTTCAGTTCATTTTTTAATCGAGCCGTATCAAAATTAGAAGCGTAGAGTTCTTTAGCCTCTGATAGTAGATGTTCAGGGAAGCTTTCACAAAATTTATCAAAACAGTTCGAATCCAACAAAGCCACGATTTTAAGATATAATATCAATTGCTAGAATGCCGTCGTTGCACTTTATAAGATGAAATTCAAATTTAAAGATGAAAAATTGACTTTTATTTACACTGAATCACAAGCTGAATCAGAGTCAAAATCACATCACTAGATCTTTCATGCTGGCTCCCAGCACATCCTCAGGTGAATTCTAAAACAGGTATCCTAAAAATTTGAAAACGAGTCCACCGTGGAACGTCGCTTTTGTTTATACATATACATCGCGTTCAGCTCCCGAATGACTTCAAAAAACGTCACCATACTCTGACTTATGATTGTTGTGTCTTGATTGCTATTGGGTGAGTTCCGAAATAAAGTTCGAGTTATTGGTTTATTTGCTTCTTCTTGTTCGAAATTAATGTGTAAACTCTCCGCTAGCAAAGTCGCATTTTTGTTTTTGTGAGAAGAAATAACTCTTGCCTCATTCCACAGAGGGATGTGAGCTCCCTGCATGGTTAACTAATCTTGCAAGTGGTGTAGAGTTTGAATGTGTTTTGGCACTGTACTTGTGTTCCGCAATACGAAAGTTCAAATTCCTCATGGTGGATCCAATATAAATTCTATCTATGTCAACAGTATCCAGGGCCTGTAAAGGTATTTTGTAAACTCCGAATTTGCTATTACTCGGAATTGGGTCCCGATCTTTTTTAATAGTTGACATTAGGTTCTTTGTTTTAATTCCAAAATCCAAGTTGTATTTTTTACAGGAAGATTTAAGTATATTCATAACTTTTGGAATATAATCCACTGACCCAATATATTTGCGTTGACTGGATTCTTTAGTTAAAGTAGAAAAGTTTGCGTTTCTTATTTTTCGATGAATCCGGTTTACAATATTTCTGGAGTACCCATAATTGGCACGAATTTCGTCAACGACTTCAGATATAATATCCCTGATTTTAATTCATTGACACTTCACACAAACTGAAATAGCTCTCGCAAAACACATACTGTTATCGGCGGAAGCATGGAGGGACTGAGGTAGTTCCAAAGTCTTCACTTTTCTGAGCGAACCGTTGCGCAAAACAATGGTCCATTCACCTCCATACGCTCGCCGCCCCGGTGGCGCAGTGTTCTAAGGCGCTGGCCTCTGATCATTCGTCCGTAAGGGGTCCGGGTTCGAATCCCGGTCAGGCATGTATGTTGTGTTTGTCTTACGGCACTGGCTCTCTCCCTTCCCTGGAACCAGTGACCCTAAAATAGGGACGGGCGACTGCTTATAGCCCATTGAGTTGCTCACGGTGGTCGTTAAACCTCCAATAAAAACAAAAAAACTCCATACGCTCATCCATGTTGTCATGGAAACGCTAGCAGGTGATTGTATCAACAGACTGATCCTCATAATCGAAAGAAGCTAATCGGTTCGTGTTTTTTTCGCACCGAAAGCATCGACATATCTTAATACCGTCGATAATTGACTTTTATTTTCTGTATATTTAATTTACTTTTATTTGTGCATTCTCTGACCTAGCTAGCCTCGAACATACGCCACTGCCTTCGGAACATTTCCAGCAGTGGCCGCCCCGGGGGCGCAGTGGTCTAAGCGATGGACTCTGATCATTCGTCCGAAAGGGGTCCGGCTTCGAATCCCGGTGAGGCATGGATGTTGTGTTCGTCTTACGGCACTGGCTCTCTCCCTTCCCTGGAACCAGTGACCCTAAATTAGGGACGGGCGACTGCTTACAGCCCATTAAGTTGCTCACGCCGCCCCGGTAGCGCAGTGGTCTAAGCGATGGCCTCTGATCATTCGTCCGTAAGAGGTCCGGGTTCGAATCCTGGTGAGGCATGGATGTTGTGTTTGTCTTACGGCACTGGCTCTCTCCCTTCCCTGGAACCAGTGACCCTAAATTAGGGACGGGCGACTGCTTATAGCCCATTAAGTTGCTCACGCTGCCCCGGTGGCGCAGTGGTCTAAGCGATGGCCTCTGATCATTCGTCCGTAAGAGGTCCGGGTTCGAATCCTGGTGAGGCATGGATGTTGTGTTTGTCTTACGGCACTGGCTCTCTCCCTTCCCTGGAACCAGTGAGCCTAAATTAGGGACGGGCGACTGCTTACAGCCCATTAAGTTGCTCACGCCGCCCCGGTAGCGCAGTGGTCTAAGCGATGGCCTCTGATCATTCGTCCGTAAGAGGTCCGGGTTCGAATCCTGGTGAGGCATGGATGTTGTGTTTGTCTTACGGCACTGGCTCTCTCCCTTCCCTGGAACCAGTGACCCTAAATTAGGGACGGGCGACTGCTTATAGCCCATTAAGTTGCTCACGCTGCCCCGGTGGCGCAGTGGTCTAAACGATGGCCTCTGATCATTCGTCCGTAAGAGGTCCGGGTTCTACTTCCGGTGAGGCATGCATGTTGTGTTTGTCTTACGGCACTGGCTCTCTCCCTTCCCTGGAACCAGTGAACCTAAATTAGGGACGGGCGACTGCTTATAGCCCATTAAGTTGCTCACGCCGCCCCGGTGGCGCAGTGGTCTAAGCAATGGCCTCTGGTCATTCGTCCGAAAGGGGTCCGGGTTCGAATCCCGGTGAGGCATGGATGTTGTGTTTGTCTTACGGCACTGGCTCTCTCCCTTCCCTGGAACCAGTGACCCTAAATTAGGGACGGGCGACTGCTTATAGCCCATTAAGTTGCTCACGCTGCCCCGGTGGCGCAGTGGTCTAAACGATGGCCTCTGATCATTCGTCCGTAAGGGGTCCGGGTTCTAATTCCGGTGAGGCATGGATGTTGTGTTTGTCTTACGGCACTGGCTCTCTCCCTTCCCTGGAACCAGTGACGCTAAATTAGGGACGGGCGACTGCTTATAGCCCATTGAGTTGCTCACGGTGGTCGTTAAACCTCCAATCAAAAAATAAATAAAAAAGAAGCCGTCTGATAATCATCATCCGCTTTTGTAGGCACTATCGCATGATTTACTTTTCTTCTTCTGATTAACACTTGTTCGGAAAAAATCATGGATTGATTGTTTTGCGGACATGTTATTTCAAACTTTGGTTTGGGAAGAAATACGTCACTTTCATGTATCACGCACAATACGTGTAAAAAAAAAAAATCAAGCAGGAAAATTTAGATTTTCCACCAGAACGAGAAAGAAAACGAGTGTAACTACTAACTAGGCAGGAGAAATTTCGCTCTCTGTCTCGTGGTGACTGACGCCGATCACCGTCTGCTGTTTTCGGCTATCGTGATAACGCCCACTGCTTGTCATAGATTGCGAGAGCACCAGGGCGGTGATGGGATTGGCAGAGTGATGCTTATTCAACTTTTCAACCCACTGGCATGAGCCGCGGCATCGGATTCACGATGTTCTTTGAACTTCCGACCGGTCTTCGACATCTGTGCGCCAAAGCTGAAGCCCAACATGCAAACAAGTTTTCCCGTCTGAGTCATGCATCGCGGTTGGAGGAACATAATTGCGTGATGCTACCCTTCTCCCATTGCCACGTAAAAACATCTCACATGAAACCGTTTTCTTAACTTCTCCCACGTCACTGATATTACATTATCAACCGAAAAATTTGATTGAGACGTTCTGCCGCCTCCGGAATCTGGCGCCCGGGTGCTTGGCACCCGATGAACCCCCGCTTGGCGCTTCCCTGTCTCCAATGTTATGCAGCTCCGATAGTGAGTGTTTTACATTTTCTTCATTGATCCAAAACATTCTGGGGGGGGGGCTGACGGGGGAGCTCACCAAAATTTTGGGAGGGATCCCCCTCCTCGTGGCGCCGTCCCTGAATGGAGTTCAAGTCCATCGGAGGAATCCACAGGGATGTCAACGATGATTTAATTGCCATGGCAGGCACTGGCCACTGATCATTCGTCCGTAAGGGGTCCGGGTTCGAATCCCGGTCTGGCATGGATGTTGTGTTTGTTTTACGGCGCTGGCTCTCTCCCTTCCCTGGAACCAGTGACCCTAAATTAGGGACGGGCGACTGCTTATAGCCCATCGAGTTGCTCACGGTGGTCGTTAAACCTCCAATCAAAAAAAAAAAAAAAAAAATAATTGCCATGGCGTCGAGCGTAGGAGCGAAGAGTCCGAAGAAGAAAAGACAGAAGTCATTGCAGCACCCGACGTGACGTCGGAGTAGGTGAGGGCAGAGCGCTGACGTCGCAAGAAAGGAGGAGCATCAACGACATTCGTCCAATGCATGCGTCACATCCATGGCATTGTCGATAAGAACATTCGATGAGGGCGTGGCAGAGCAGGAAGAGAACACAGGAGAGGCGCTGTGGAAATCAGAAGATTGTGCACGGGAAGAAGACGAAGCAGTACTGACAGCAGCAGCGACAACATGAAAGGGCACGGCAGCGACGCTAAAGGAAGAAGACGAAGTAGCTTGAGTCAAATACCTTTAAGATGCATAGATTGGAAGTTTAAGGCCGCGGGTGGCCAAGTGGGCAACGTTCGTGACTGCCACTGGAAGGGCCTCAGGTTCGATCCCAGGCAGGTACGAACGCTCGATCCACTAAATACCCGCCGTGCGTCGAATGGGCACGTTAAGCCGTCGGACCGCGGGTGCTGGCTCCCCGGTAATAAATAAGGGCGTCTTCCTCCCCCTTTCTACTTCGCTTCCGTGTCACTTTCCTATCGGGCCCTCTAGCCCAAGTTTCCTATTTCTAAGGGTTGTTTAAGACCTGGGGTCAGACACTCCTTAAAATCCTCTACAATCAATCAAAACGGCATATGTAAGCAACGTTAATTAAACTCTTTTACCTGCGCGAAAGAAGAAATTTTACGTTGTTTTAATACTGCGTATTAATTTTTGTTCAATGGGGTATGAATTAGACATTGCGCCTTTTAACTTACGATTAAAGAAAACATCATGATTGTGATTTTTGGGGATATGAAATAACTGAAGGGAAACGTCGCTTGTCCTACGTATAAAATATATTTCGGCTTCAGTTGCTTACAAATTGCATGATGATCTAGTTGCATGATGTTCGTATTTCACACTCTAAGTAATGTCAACAATCATTTTAATGCGGCCATTTGTTTATTCTTAAGAGAAATTGCCGAGAACAAAACTTTTAATATTGGAAGTTTTTCCAGCAGTATTATGAATTCGTAATAGCTACTGAGCGGGAGAAAAATAAGTAAAATTAAATATGATAGAAAGAAATGCTCTCTTCATATAATTTAGAGTTTAGACAATTACAAATCACAAGGATGAAAATTTTCGTAAAAGAAACACGAGTTAGCAAACCATGTATAGGTTTAACCAGAAACCTTCGCTTTAGAGCCATACACAGTCTGGTGAATGACACAAGGCTCTAATAAAAACTAAGTCCCTCAATTTAATATTTAGAAATCAAATAAGCGAAAAAGGTTACTAGCTAATTATCTTCCGCTTAAAATACTAAAACACCTCTATTATTTCAAGGCAAAGATTAAAAAAGTGGGTGAGAAACCCAGATTGAAACTGCAAATCACGGTAAATGACACAAGGTTCTAGTGAAAACTGAGTCTCTCAACTTAATATTTAAAAATAAGGTAAGTGCGAAAGGTTACTAGCTAAATATTCTGCACTTAAAATACTAAAACACGTTTATTATTTCCAGAGAAAGATTAGAAAAGTAGGTGAGAAGCCTAGATTGAAACTGCAAGTCACGGCAACATTGCTGTGGCTAGCCCTTAAATCCGGATAAAAATATAAATATGTTTCCTTTTTTTCTTCTCACGCTATTTTTTCTTGGGGACAACTTGGCCGTCGCACTTCTCTTTCCTATTTCCAGGCAGGCGATAATATTATAATAAGACCGCAAACGTGTGTGATACCCCTTGCGAAATGGCAATCGTCAGATTTTGGCTTGGCTTAGCTTCGTTTCCAGTTAGCACGTCTTAGAGCGTTTACCAACTTCCCCAAAGTATCACAACTATTATGAGGAAACCTAAGAAATGAAAGTGTCTGCTGGCCAGTTGTTTGTTTATTAGTACATCAGTACGCTACGCAAGATACAACCACTTTAAACATCTGTTTAGCTCATTAAATTTGGCTACATTATTTTCTGAAATACTTTACAATAAATGCTATCCCACACTCACCAACCCGCTTGGCCAGCGTGGTGAGTTATGGCCAAACCCTTCCAAAATGACTCAACAACTTAAATCTTGGCCCTCAGTCTCCGACAACTGTAATATACCTGGCCAAAGCAGCGGCCAGTGCGACATGAAGGCAGAGGGTGCTAAGAATCCCCGGAGGACCGGACTAGGCTGCCATCTGATGCTGACCTTGGCTACGTATAATGGACGCTCCCTATCTTCTGATTCAAGGCTTCTTGAATTGGAAGAGGAACTACAAAGGATCAAGTGGGACATCGTCGGGCTAAGTGAGGTAAGGAGAAGATCTCATTGAACTGAAAAGTGGACATCTCTTCTACTATCGTGGGACTGATACTGGCAGAACTAGTGGTGTTGGATTTATAATAAACAAGAAACTGAAGGATAAAGTTGTAGAAGTTGAAAGTTCCTCTGACAGAGCTGCACGACTCGTTATCCAACTCTCGAGAAGATACAAGGCTCAGATTATTCAAACTTATGCACCCACCACAAGTCATCCTGAAGAAGAAATTGAAGAATTTTATGAGGAAATTTATCATCTGAATAATAAATGTAAGCAGCACTTAAATATAATTATTATGGGAGATTATAGTTATGGGAGATTTCAATGCAAAAATAGGGCAACGGCAACAGAATGAAACTTCAGTAGGTAAATTCGGTCACGGCAACAGAAACCAGCGTGGAAATACTCTCATTGAGTTAGAAGGGTTTTTCATCTTGAACTCCTTTTTCAAGAAAAAGCCACACAGGAAATGGACATGAAGACATCCAAATGGGACGACAAGTGAAATTGATTTTATTATGTGTAACAAAAAATTCGCCATAAAAGACTGCAGTGTGCTAAACAAGTTCAACACAGGTAGTGACCATAGATTGGTGAGATGTAAGAAGCACCTCAACACTAAACTCGAACGTGGAAAGATCATAAGACAAACAAAATGTATTGACATAACCAACCTTAGAAAACACCATAATACCTTCAAGTTGGAACTGAAGAACAGATTCTCTGCTTTAGAAGGCCTAACATCGGAAGAAGTGGATATTTCTGAAGTTAACAGAAAAGTAACCAAAGCTCTTATGGAAACAGTGATAAAATTAGCTGGGTCTAAGAACAAGTTGCATGTGAACAAATTATCAGGAAAAACCAAAATGTTGATGCAAAAAAGAAGAGTGATGAGGACAACTAAAGAAGATGTGACTTCCAAAGTGGAATATATAAAGCTGTGAAAGACATTACGAAAAAGTATCACTGAAGACGTAAGGAAATTCAACTGTGAATTAGTAAGGAAAGCTATTGAAAACAACCTAAGCCTAAAGATAGCAAAGGGACATCTCAGTAAGGGAAGAAAACAGATTATGGCACTGAGAAAAGAAGATGGTTCTGTAACAAGAAATAGAGGCGAAATTTTGACAAGAGTGAAAGATTTCTACTCCAAATTATATGAAAGGGATGATACATGTACTCCAGATATCATGAAAGGTACCAGTACCAGAGTTCTTTCAGTCCTCCCAGCAGAAGTTGCACATGCAATCAAGAACATCATGCGTTGAAAAGTTCCAGGAGAAGATGGAATTACTGTAGACATCATACAAGAAGCAAGTGGAGAAATCGAAACAGTATTCTCCCAAATTTTCACTCGATGCCTTAATGAAGGGAAGATTCCTGAGGATTGGAATAACGCTGCAATGATCTTGCTACATAAAAAAGGTGACATTGAGGATCTCAGGAACTACAGACCTATGAACCTCCTATCAGTGGTTTATAAAATCTTCACTAAAGTTCTTTCACACCGTTTGAAGGTGACACTGGACATGACTCAACCGAGAGAACAAGCTGGATTCAGGAGTGGCTACAGCACAATGGATCATATCCACGTACTGAGAGAACTAATTGAAAGAGCGAGGGAATATGAACTTCCATTGTGCATGGTTTTTATCGATTATGAAAAAACCTTTGATTCGGTGAAACCATCAGCAGCTACAATGGCTCTGAAGTCCTGCGGTATTGAAGATGCGTACATTAATATTATTAATAATATCTATGAAAATGCAAGTGCAAAGATTCGGCTGTTTGAAAATACAACACAGTTAAAAATTGTAAAAGGAGTGAGACAAGGTGACACCATATCTCTGAAGCTCTTTAATGCCACATTGGAAAATGTCTTTCAATCACTGAACTGGGAAAACAATGGGATAAATATTAATGGAGATTATCTAACCCACCTTCGTTTTGCTGATGACGTAGTCATTTTTGCAACTACCCCATCAGAGCTGCAGAGTATGATCCAGGAACTTGCTGACAAGAGTAAAGAAGTGGGATTAAAAATGAACTTTCAGAAGACAAAAGTGATGTTTAATGCTTTTACAAGAAATGAAGATTTATCGATTGATGGAGAAAAGCTGGAGATAACAGATACGTACGTTTATCTTGGACAGCAGATATCAAGTGAGGGTCGCATTGATGAAGAAATTAATCGGCGTACAAAACTTGCCTGGAGAGCTTTTTGGAAGAAACAGCATAATTTTCAAGAGCAATATGCCATTATGTCTTAAAAGAAAAGTGTTTGATCAATGCATCCTTCCAGTGTTTACGTATGGTGCAGAGACGTGGACCTTAACTAAAAGAGACATACAAAGGCTGCAGACAACTCAAAGCAGTATGGAGAGGTGCATGCTTGGTGTAACCAGGAGAGATAAGAAGAGGAACTCATGGATCAGAAAAATGACAAGAGTGGAAGACATCATGGTCAGAGTTAAATCCCTGAAATGGCAATGGGCTGGACATACTGCCAGAAGGACAGACCATCGATGGACAGCCGAAATTTTAGATTGGATTCCAAGGGACAGGAAAAGACCCAGAAGAAGACCACATGGGAGATGAGTGGATGAAATTCTAAAGTATGCGGGAGTGACATGGAGGAGACTGGCCCAAGTCAGACCGTTGTGGAGGAAACTTGGAGAGACCTTCGTCCTGCAGTGGATTAATAATGGTTGACAATGATGATGATGATGATGATGATGATATACATACTATTTATAAAAACAAAAATGAATATATCTTACTGGTTATACATATAAAAAAATGAATGTAACTGATATAAGCACTGGAGCGCCTTTTGAAAACAAAGAGATGTGGCAGATTCTTGCCGTACAGCGATGAACTTCAAATGTCGCCCGGTTAACTTACGGTTTTCCAGTCATGTATCTTAAAGGTCTTTGGCTTGAGTACCCGTGGCGTGGGAAGAAGAGCCTTGGAAAGCAGAAGGTGCACGGGATGTCGATGAAACAGAGCCGGCAGCATAACAGGAGCACGGGAGTGCGCGGCGACAGCGCCAGGAGAAGACGAAGTAGCGGGAGTTCCGGTGTCGTGCCCTGAAGAGCGTCCACACCGGGAGAGGAAGTGTTTAATGGTGGACGGGAGCTGATAAGCCTACCTGCTCCGTCAGAAAGTAAACAAACTGATAAGAACGGAAAATAACCACCCATCCAACTGGAAAGTACATAAAAAGAACCAGGATACCTTTAAACTCAAGGTAAACAGAAACTAAGCCGGTAAGAAGCACTGCAATAACGATACGCAGCACGATGGCTTCTGTCCATAATTCATCCCGGTGAGGCATGGATCTTCTGTTTGTCTTACGGCATTGTTGCTCTGCCTTTCCTGGAACCAGTGGCCCTAAACTATCGTCGGGCGACTGCTAAACCTTCAGTCAAAAAACAAAAAACAAAAAAAAACCACTCGTAGCTGTGTTCAAAAAAGTGCAAATGATAATTTGAAAAACATAAAAATTAACATTATTTTGAAATTTAAAGTAAAAACAGTTCTTCATTTGTTCATAAATTCAAGTCATTTTAACTCACTTTGGTTTTAGCCTCTTAACTTCTTCAGACAAATTCTAAAAATGCCGCCCCGGTGGCGCAGTGGTCTAAGCGATGGCCTCTGATCATTCGTCCGAACGGGGTCCGGGTTCGAATCCCGGTCAGGCATGGATGTTGTGTTTGTCTCACGGCACTGGCTCTCTCCCTTCCCTGTAACCAGTGACCCTAAATTAGGGACGGGCGACTGCTTATAGCCCATTGAGTTGCTCACAGTGGTCGTTAAACCTCCAATCAAAAAAAAATCTAAAAACTGGCAAATGCTGATAATAAAAAAAATGCATCTTGAAATAGTGTAATTTTTAAAAATAACAATAACTAGGGTTCGTTTAATTACAAACATTTCTTCTGACTAGTACCAGAGATAACGGTAGGAAGAAAATATGTTGGCCACTTTAATTGTAAAATGTAAGAATTGTCGGACGCCAAAATTATTAAATTATGCGTCATATTAGATATTGCTCAACACGTAAAGAAAAGAAAAGAAAACAGCTGACAAAATGCGTTCAATTAAAACAACAAAATGTTTCTCAGATATCTTTAGAAAAAAATACAAAATAAAGAGAAAATACATGATTACAAAAATGCCTGTTTTAAAAAAGAAAAAAATTCTGACAATCCTTCATGTTTTTTCTGTTCTACAGGTTTTATCATGCGAACTAGGTTTTCACTATTTCAATGCGTATTTCTTTTCTTTTTTTAGCCCAAAATAAGCACAAGTAATTAGCTGCACCGGTGGCGCAGTGGTCTAAGCGATGGCTTTTGTTCATTTGTGAGAAAGGGGCCCGGGTTCGAATCCCGTAGAAGAAGCATGACTGTTGCGTTTGTCTTACGGCAATGGCTATCTCCCTTCCCTGGAACCAGTGATCCTAAATTAGGGACGGGAGACTGCTTATAGCCCATTGAGTTGCTCACGGCCGTCGTTAAATCTCCAATAAAAAAAACAAAAAAAAACGTTAACTTCCACTGTATATCTCTTTAAAATTAATGCATGTCATTGCGAGTCAAATTTGACTTGCGCCAAAGCGAGTACAGAATGTGATCTACGAACACAAACGAATTCACATCAAGCAGGGAAACATTTACTAGCGACCTATGGGTTTCATTTTTTTTAATTGGAGGTTTAACGACCACCGTGAGCAACTCAGCGGGCTATAAGCAGTCGCCCGTCCCTAATTTATGGCCACTGGTCCAGGGAAGGGAGAGAGTTAGAGCCGTAACACAAACACAACGTCAATGTCTCACAGGATTCGAACCCGGACCCACCTCGGAAGAATGATCACCGGGGCGGCGGGGATCATTTAAGGCAACAGGTGTCTAGTTTTGGGCATGCCTACGGTTAGGCTAAAAACTAATCATAAATGGGCTCATCATATATTATCATATAGGCCCTATGCATTGACGTCACGAAACTGCGGTTCGCGTCACTTTTTCGTCTGCTGCTTTTTTGCAGAACAACTGGTGTACAAGTGAAATCAAAAATGCATTACATGGGTTGCGTAAGTGGGTTATCTGGTGATCAAAAATAACTTTATTCTTATAAATTAAAGCCATTGGACAATTGTGGGGACCCATGTATAATTCCATACTCAGTTTTCCTGAGCAATATTGAGGTCTTGCCACGAATAGAACACGGTGATATTGTTAATTATTTCGTCTTTTGCACAAACGCCTTCACTCCCGAGCAAATGAAATCGTGCAAGTCATTCATAAAGAAATGTTAATTCCAGTCTAAAGATCTTCATAGAGTTTTTGTTGATAACGCATCAGTAATTTTATGAACATACCTGTTACAAGATGTGAACTACACACTCTAATGTTTCTTCGTTTCTGGTCATAAATGTCAACTCTGCTGATACGTGATAATCACAAATTTAGGCGCTTCTGAATAATTTTTTTTATAATTCTGATCCCACTTCGTTCACTCAGATGGTAATCTATAATAGGACACATCATTATCTCTCCCACTTCGGTTATCGCAGCCGAAAATAGCACATAACGCCCAAGGGCACGCATAATGGGGGTAAGCCCCTCCCCTTCCCTCAGCCGCTGGTATAGCCAAATGTCTGATAAATTTCTAACACTAAAATAGACGAAACCTTGTTTTTAAAGCATTTTTTTAAATAATAAGATATTAATGATTTATTGTATCACTTATATTTTTTTTAGTATTTTGTACATTTACTAAATGTTTGACAGCCTTGAATTTTAAAGAGGTATAAATACTTTTTCTTAGCTCCCCCCCCCTAAAAGTACTCATATTGGCGCCACTGATGACACCATCTTTGTTAACGCTCCACAATGCAAATCCAAGCAGAGGTTGTAAACCAATTGATCACCGCCGCCCCGGTGGCACAGTGGTCTAAGCGATGGCCTCTGATCATTCGTCCGAAAGGGGTCCGGGTTCTAATCCCGGTGAGGCATGGATGTTGTGTTTGTCTTACGGCACTAGCTCTCTCCCTTCCCTGGAGCCAGTGACCCTAAATTAGGGACGGGCGACTGCTTACAGCCCACTGAGTTGTTCACGGTGGTCGTTAAACCTCCAATCAAGAAAAAAAAAATTGATCACCTGCTGTCTGCTAGGATGGTTGGGTTGGCTTTGCTGTGGCGTCATATGCATACCATACGTGGGCTTTGATTAGGCTTAAACATGCATGTATGTTGGGAGAAATAGCCTCAGGTGTATGCTTAAAGCAAAACATTGAACTTGAAGGTGATAGGTTTTTCAGGACGGTTAAAGTATGTACGATATTATTATTCTGCGTTTTGGTGTAGTTTTGTTATTTTCATAAACTTTTTTGTAAATTATTAACTTCTGTTGTCGTGTAGTAATGTATCTTATCATGCTGAGAAGCGAGGCAGGATTCCTTCAAGGTGCCAGGGTATTATTGAAGATTATAACGTAGCTAGTAACTATTTTAAGTTAATTATATATACTTTCTTCTAATTTTTGACAGGAGATGCTTGAAGAAACCGGTTTTCTTTTTCTTTTTTTTTTTTTTTTTTTTTGAAGTCGGTGGTATCTTAATTTTTGGATTACTTAGTACCCTTTGTTGCTCTCGGGCAGATAGGGATGGGAAATGTTCTTTCTACTGAACAGTTCTTCCCTGCTCCTGTTCTTTTATCTGTTCTTGTTCAGCTAAGCTGTTCTTTTAAAATATTTTTGCTTTATACGAATGTGTATAAACATGTCGCCCACAAGCCTTTTTCAGCTCAATAATTATGAAAAATTTTTTTAGCTAAATAATTATGAAAATAAGTTATAACTAAGAAATTTGTTAATCAATAATAAATAAAACAAATTACAACAAGGAAAGGCGTACTTAGGAACTCCAATGAGCACCGCACCTAATTACTCAATTTTTTCATTTATTTTTCCCAAGGTGTGGGTTCCTTCGTCTTTTCTTTTTACAACCTGTATTAAGAACTGAAGTCGCACTGTGATATAACATTACATCTCCTTGCAACACTTGTCTTAATTTTAAAATTATACAACTATTACCCGCCTCCCCCATGGCGCAGTGGTCTAAGCGATGGCCTCTGATCATTCGTCCGAAAGGGGTCCGGGTTCGAATCCCGGTGAGGCATGGATGTTGTGTTTGTCTTATGGCACTGGCTCTCTCCCTTCCCTGGAACCAGTGACCCTAAATTAGGGACTGGCGACTGCTTATAGCCCATTGAGTTGCTCACGGTGGTCGTTAAACCTCCAATCAATCAATGGATGTTGTGTTTGTCTTACGGCACTGGCTCTCTCCCTTCCCTGGAACCAGTGACCCTAAATTAGGGACGGGCGACTGCTTATAGCCCATTGAGTTGCTCACGGTGGTCGTTAAACCTCCAATCAATCAATGGATGTTGTGTTTGTCTTACGGCACTGGCTCTCTCCCTTCCCTGGAACCAGTGCCCTAAATTAGGGACTGGCGACTGCTTATAGCCCATTGAGTTGCTCACGGTGGTCGTTAAACCTCCAATCAATCAATGGATGTTGTGTTTGTCTTACGGCACTGGCTCTCTCCCTTCCCTGGAACCAGTGACCCTAAATTAGGGACGGGCGACTGCTTATAGCCCATTGAGTTGCTCACGGTGGTCGTTAAGCCTCCAATCAATGAATGGATGTTGTGTTTGTCTTACGGCACTGGCTCTCTCCCTTCCCTGGAACCAGTGACCCTAAATTAGGGACTGGCGACTGCTTATAGCCCATTGAGTTGCTCATGGTGGGCGTTAAACCTCCAATCAATCAATGGATGTTGTGTTTGTCTTACGGCACTGGCTCTCTCCCTTCCCTGGAACCAGTGACCCTAAATTAGGGACGGGCGACTGCTTATAGCCCATTGAGTTGCTCACGGTGGTCGTTAAGCCTCCAATCAATCAATGGATGTTGTGTTTGTCTTACGGCACTGGCTCTCTCCCTTCCCTGGAACCAGTGACACTAAATTAGGGACGGGCGACTGCTTTATAGCCCATTGAGTTGCTCACGGTGGTCGTTAAACCTCCAATCAATCAATGGATGTTGTGTTTGTCTTACGGCACTGGCTCTCTCCCTTCCCTGGAACCAGTGACCCTAAATTAGGGACGGGAGACTGCTTATAGCCCATTGAGTTGCTCACGGTGGTCGTTAAACCTCCAATCAATCAATGGATGTTGTGTTTGTCTTACGGCACTGGCTCTCTCCCTTCCCTGGAACCAGTGACCCTAAATTAGGGACGGGAGACTGCTTATAGCCCATTGAGTTGCTCACGGTGGTCGTTAAACCTCCAATCAAAAAAAAAAAAAAAAAAAAACTATTACTCATTGGAAAGGAGAGAGCAAAAATGTTCTGCTTTATGTGTTTTTTATGCACTAAAAAACACTAAAATATAATTGAAAAAACCTTGCTAAAAATACCTACACTGCTGAGTAGACACCCTACGCAAGATGGAAATTCAGGAATTTTTTTACCTTAAACGGGATTCCTACCTAATAATTCTGGGTTACTGTTGCTTTCCTTGAAAGGCAAACACGACACAAATGCACTTAAAAAAAAAAAAGAACCACTTAAATACACTACAGTAATCCTGCGCCTTTCAAAAACGAAATCGGTAAGAATATCGTGACTAACACTCCTGAGTTCCCATGATGAGTAAGTCCAACTAAAAATTTGTTGGACCCTTATCTGATAGCTGAAAAAAATAATTAAATTAGTTTTTACCTTTGGATGCAGCTGCAGCGAATACTTAGCTGCACTTAGGTACCTGAAAGGGATGTAAGGTCAGGTGATGCGTAACATCACAGCCTCTCCTTGACAAATGTCAACCCCGCCTTCTCGTGGTGCATCCTGTTCCCACTAAAGGGGCTCTGACGACCGCCAATAGCGGTATAACTATACCATCGGGATCAGAGGAATTGCTATCCCACACTCACCAACCCGCTTGGCCAGCGTGGTGAGTTATGGCCAAACACCTCCAAAATGATTCTACAACTTAAATCTTGGCCCTCAGTCTCCGGCAGCTGGAATGTACCTGGCCAAGGCAGCGGCCAGTGCGACATGAAGGCAGAGGGTGCTAAGAATCCCCGGAGGACCGGACTAGGCTGCCATTTGATGCTGACCTTGGCTACCTACAACGGACGCTCCCTATCTTCTGATTCAAGGCTTCTTGAATTGGAAGAGGAACTACAAAGGATCAAGTGGGACATCGTCGGGCTAAGTGAATTAAGGAGAAAAGGAGAAGATCTCATTGAACTGAAAAGTGGACATCTCTTCTACTATCGTGGGACAGATACTGGCAGAACTAGTGGTGTTGGATTTATAATAAACAAGAAACTGAAGGATAAAGTTGTAGAAGTTGAAAGTTCCTCTGACAGAGCTGCACGACTTGTTATCCAACTCTCGAAAAGATACCAGGCTCAGATTATTCAAACTTATGCACCCACCACAAGTCATCCTAAAGAAGAAATTGAAGAATTTTATGAGGAAATTCGTCATCTAAATAATAAAGGTAAGCAGCACTTGAAGATAATTATGGGAGATTTCAATGCAAAAATAGGGCAACGGCAACAGAATGAAACTTCAGTAGGTAAATTCGGTCACGGCAACAGAAACCAGCGTGGAAATACTCTCGTTGAGTTTGCAGAGGCAGAAGGGTTTTTCATCTTGAACTCCTTTTTCAAGAAAAAGCCACACAGGAAATGGACATGGAGACATCCAATTGGAACGACAAGTGAAATTGATTTTATTATGTGTAACAAAAAAATCGTCATCGAAGACTGCAGTGTGCTAAACAAGTTCAACACAGGCAGTGACCATAGATTGGTGAGATGCAAGATGCATCTCAACACTAAACTCGAACGTAGCAAGTTCATAAGACAAACAAAATGTATTGACATAACCAACCTTAAAAAACACCATAATACTTTCAAGGTGGAACTGAAGAACAGATTCTCTGCTTTAGAAGGCCTAACATCGGAAGAAGTGGATATTTCGGAAGTTAACAGAAAAGTAACCAAAGCTCTAATGGAAACAGCAACAAAATTAGCTGGGTCTAAGAACAAGTTGCATGTGAACAAATTATCAGGAAAAACGAAAATGTTGATGCAAAAAAGAAGAGAGATGAGGACAACTAAAGAAGATGTGACTTCCAAAGTGGAATATATAGAGCTATGCAAGACAACACGAAAAAGTATCACTGAAGACGTAAGGAAATTCAACTGTGAGCTAGTGAGGAAAGCAATTGAAAACAACCAAAGCCTAAAGATAGCAAAGGGACATCTCAGTAAAGGAAGAAAACAGATTATGGCACTGAGAAAAGAAGATGGTTCTATAACAAGAAATAGAGGCGAAATTTTGACAAGAGTGAAAGATTTCTACTCCAAATTATATGAAAGGGATGATACATGTACTCCAGACATCATGAAAGGTACCAGAGTTCTTCCAGTCCTCCGAGCAGAAGTTGCTCATGCAATCAAGAACATGAAGCGGGGGAAAGCTCCAGGAGAAGATGGAATTACTATAGATATCATACAAGCAGCAAGTGGAGTAATCGAAACAGTACTCGCCCAAATTTTCACTCGATGCCTTAATGAAGGGAAGATTCCTGAGGATTGGAACAATGCTACAATGATCCTGCTACATAAAAAAGGTGACATTGAGGATCTCAGGAACTACAGACCTATCAGCCTCCTATCAGTGGTTTATAAAATCTTCACTAAAGTTCTTTCACACCGCTTGAAGGTAACACTGGACATGGCTCAACCGAGAGAACAAGCTGGATTCAGGAGTGGCTACAGCACAATAGATCATATCCACGTATTGAGAGAACTAATTGAAAGAGCGAGGGAATATGAACTTCCATTGTGCATGGCTTTTATCGATTATGAAAAAGCCTTTGATTCGGTGAAACCATCAGCAGTTACCACGGCTCTGAAATCCTGCGGTATTGAAGATGCATACATTAATATTATTAATAACATCTATGAAAATGCAAGTGCAAAGATTCGGCTGTTTGAAAATACAACACACATAAAAATTGGAAAGGGAGTGAGACAAGGTGACACCATATCTCCGAAGCTCTTTAATGCCACATTGGAAAATGTCTTTCAATCACTGAACTGGGAAAACAAAGGGATAAAGATTAATGGAGATTATCTAACCCACCTTCGTTTTGCTGATGACGTAGTCATTTTTGCAACTACCCCATCAGAGCTGCAGAGTATGATCCAGGAACTTGCTGACAAGAGTAAAGAAGTGGGATTAAAAATGAACTTTCAGAAGACAAAAGTGATGTTCAATGCTTTTACAAGAAATGAAGATTTATCGATTGATGGAGAAAAACTGGAGATAACAGATACGTATGTTTATCTTGGACAGCAGATATCAAGTGAGGGTCACATTGATGAAGAAATTAATCGGCGTACAAAACTTGCCTGGAGAGCTTTTGGAAGAAACAGCATAATTTTCAAGAGCAATATGCCATTATGTCTTAAAAGAAAAGTGTTTGATCAATGCATCCTTCCAGTGCTTACGTATGGTGCAGAGACGTGGACCTTAACTAAAAGAGACATACAAAGGCTGCAGACAACTCAAAGAAGCATGGAGAGGTGCATGCTTGGTATAACCAGGAGAGATAAGAAGAGAAACTCGTGGATCCGAAAAATGACGAGAGTGGAAGACATCACGATCAGGGTTAAATCCCTGAAATGGCAATGGGCTGGACATACTGCCAGAAGGACAGACCATAGATGGACAGCCGAAATTTTAGATTGGATTCCAAGGGACAGGAAAAGACCCAGAAAAAGACCACATGGGAGATGGGTGGATGAAATTCGTAAATATGCGGGAGTGACATGGAGGAGACTGGCACAAGACAGACCGTTGTGGAGGAAACTTGGGGAGACCTTCGTCCAGCAGTGGATTAATAATGGTTGACAATGATGATGATGATGAGGTACCTGAAATAACATTAAAAAAAATGCTGGCTTAATCCAGCACAAAATATGTACTTTGAGAAAAAAATTAGTATTAGCAGTTCTGAAAAGAACTATTTTTGCCAAATATTTATGACAAAGTGGCAGAAGGACACAAAACGTAATCCCTGGCAGTTTCTTCCGTGCACAAAAGAACAGAACACAAAGTCAGGGAACAGGTCAGGACTCGGGAACGTACTAACTAGCAAAGAGCAGTCAGTCAAACTGAACCTGTTCCGGAAAGGGATTCCGAGTCGCTCCCACGTCACTGACGTTGTTAGCAGAACAGGAGCTGGCGAGAAAGGACAGGTTCTTTTATTTCTCCCGTTCTCCCCACATCCCGGACTCGAGAGAACAGGTTTTTTGGCAACGGAAGAACAGGCTGTTTGCGTTCAGTTCAAGGAACTGGTGTAAAAGAACAGGTTGTTCTTTTACTACCCATCCCTAGCAGATAGTCCGTTTGTTTTCCTCTTCGGAGGACTTCGGTTTTACAGATGTTAACCTCGTGAGGTACGGAGATGTTACCTTGAAAAATTAAGGATTAATAAAGAATATTGCCTTTACTTCTCTGTTCAAATATTTTTATGTAGAATTTTCACCCTTTACAGCAGCTTGATACAGCCTTAAGTGGATAACGACTACGAAGTAAGGAAATTATGAAACTTTTCTGACTTCTAATTGTGTGGGGTGGAATTAGATGCTGGTCATTTTAGTTTCCTCTGTCGTTGGGCGTTTCCGAAACTTGTAATACTTATCGTTTGCCGTATCAACTAGATGAGTTATACACAGCGATGTCTGGTTATATAGTATTTAAGATACTACCAGTATATTTTGAATCATTATTTACCACCCTGGTGGCGCAGGGGTCCGGTTCGAATCCCAGTCAGGCATGGATGTTGTGTTTGTCTTACGGCACTAGCTCTCTCCCTTCCCTGGAATCAGTGACCCCAAATTAGGGACGGGCGACTGCTTATAGCGCATTGAGTTGCTCACGGTGGTCGTTAAACCTCCAATAAAAAAAAAAAAACGTTATTTGTGAATTCAGAAAACATTAAATATTTCAAAAATCATGTTTTATTTTAAACGCTTGTCCCTTGTTTTTCTTTCTCTGTGATAGAGTTACAGCGTAACCTTGGTGAATTCAAATTTGTCTATTTAAGCAAAGACTGAAATGCTTTCCCATCAAACAGCCTTAAATTGTGCATCTAAAAATAATTTCGTTAAAATCTTGAGTTTAAAATTTCTTGTCTGTGTCTTCTAGAATTCTTATCTTCAGGAAGACACCTGCGGGAAATTTTAAACTGGAGATTTTAACAAAAAATGAAACAGAATTTGTGACCGAAGAAAAGCATTTTAGACTATGTTAAAAAAAATCACTAAGATTGCTTGCTGCATCCAAAAAAAAAAAAAAAAAAAAAGGAGTAAGTGCTTTAAATGTAGTTTGTGATTTTTGAAATACTAAAGATTTATAAGTCTGTCATAATACACTGTATTTTATTTCTGTGTAAAGGAAAGTATAAGTACAAATATCTTTAAAACAGTATTTGCAGTAATATCCTTTATGATGACTACAACCCAGCAGAAGAATTTAGATGATATTCTTCCCACCACAGCTTCTGCTTTGACTGTCTAATGGCTCCTGCTGTTTCATTTCCAGAGATGCCAAGTCAAAAACTGCCTCATAATTTATAAAAAGTTTGTGCTGCTCCATTATAATTGGAATAATAAATACACAGTTGACGTGGACCAGGAACGTCAAATAGAAGTCATCGCTCTTTCCACGTTTATAAGTGAGTCGCGGAAAATTTTTCTCGTCGGCCACCACGGGAATCGAACCCAGGGTCTTCCAGTTACACGTAACTACTTTTTGTATGTGTTAATGGTTGTCCAGTTATGTGTAACTATTTTTTTGTTATAAAAACAAAACAAAAACACTCCAGATACGCGTAACTAATTTTCTCATCAGCCGCCACCACGAATTGAACCCAGGGTCTTCCGGTTACACGTAACTACTTTTTGTACATGTTAATGGTTGTCCAGTTAGGTGTAACTATTTTTTTGTTATAAAAACAAAACAAAAACACTCCAGATACGCGTAACTAATTTTCTCATCAGCCACCACCGGGAATCGAACCCAGGGTCTTCCAGTTGCGCGTAACTAAAAGACCGTGGGTTTGATTTCTGGTTGCGGCCGATGAGAAAGAAATTTCCGTGGCACTTATAAACGTGGAAAGAATGATGACTTCTATTTGATGTTCCTGGTCCACATTAACTGTGTATTTATCATTCATTCGCCTTCTATTTATTTGTTCAGTTGTTGCTGTTCATCTGTGGTGAATCCCCAGCATTGTATGGGACTTCAAAGAAGCAACCCTGCCATGTGGTTTTGGCAGTTAGTCGTATGCGAGTCTGGAGAATTTTGAGGGTGCAGTGGGAGCATAGCCGGTGCGTAACTGGAAGACCTGGGTTCGATTCTTTGTGGCGACCGATGAGAAATTTTTCCGTGACTTATAAACATGGAAAGAGCGATGACTTCTATTTGATGATAATCAGAATATTTCACTGGTCTGTATTGCCTGTTCTGTTCCAAACTCATTAAACTTGAAACGTTTACCATATTCATTTCTGATTGGTCAGCACAGCCTTCATCAGTGGGACTTCTTGTTAAAGTGATGTCATCTTTTTGTATGGTAAGTATCAATTGTACACATCCATGTAATGCAGTTTATGTTATATATTTCCTAGTCATTGAAATAAAATTATAAACTGTCCTGGTTGCACAGTGGTTTTAAGCACTGGCTTGTGACCAATCGTCTGAGAAGGGTCCGGTTGGAATCGCATGAGGCATGGATGTGTTTTGATACAGCACTGGCTCTCTCCCTTACCTGGAACTACTGGCCCTGAATTAGGGATGTATGATTGCTTATAGCCCATTGAGTTGCACACTGTGGCAGGGGTGCAGAAAATTTTCAGAGCCCAATATTTCCCCAGAACACAATTTTTTTCGTCCGAAATTTCCCTCAAAACTGTAGTGGATTTCCATTCAAGTTTAGGCGATTTTTAGAGTATATGTTGTGTCGTTGGTGATTAAGAACTATCCTTAAAGACTATTACTTAAAAATTAAAAAAAACAAAAAAACAACTAAACTGCACGTAGTCGCCAATAGAACTCACTGCATATGTGCTTGAAGTTGAAGCTTGGTTTTGCCCAGCTAAGCTTATAAATACAGTAGGGTGTCCAAAATTCAAACTAGCTAAGCTTATAAATACAGTAGGGTGTCCAAAATTCAAACTAATTGGTAGCACTGGTAGTTCGGATTTTCGATGTGTTCAGATTGGAGGACGATCTGTTTTTACTTTTTGTCTCATCATTTTATATTTCTGGCTTTTAGATCAAAAGACAGAGAGTGGTGTCCTATGTTTACAAGAAAGGTCTCCGGCAGAGTTCGCCAAAAAAATAATTTGAAGTTATACTCCTTTGGGAAAATTTAGGGAGTAATTTTTAAAAGTGAGAAGTATTTTAGAAAAATTAACGAGTGAAATAAAATTAAAAAAAAAGTTGCGAAAACACCGGGAAATTATAATTTCATGTTAAAAAATATTTCACTACTACTGAATGCATTTGGATGTTTTGCTTCTGCTTTTAGATAAAATATATATATATATATATATATTCAACTGCAAGCACATATGCAGTGAGTTCTACTGCAAGCACATATGCAGTGAGTTCTATTGGCGACTACGTGCAGTTTAGTTTCTTTTTTTTTTTTTTTAATTTTTAAGTAATAGTCTGTAAGGATAGTTATATATATATATATATATATAATACACAAATAACGTAAACACTACAAGCGCATGAAAAGTAATCCCTGGAAATTCTTTGTACCGTTTTGGTAAAGAACAACTATGAACTTCCAACTTTGACGTCGATGTAACACATGCATTCTTCATTTTCTAATGAAGTGTCCATGTTTGTTGGCTGCTTTCCTATTTCCACTGCTAGTTTATTGCAGATTTCATTGTTTCCTTCCTCTTTTCATTGTTTCCTTCCTCAAGGAACGATGTCTCCCTGACGCAGGGGTGCTTATTTTCCGGAAATTCTGGAAATTTTCGGCGTTTTATTTTTTTTTCCCCACCGAAAATTTTCGGCTTTTTTTTTTTTTTTTTTTTTTTTTTTTTTTACGAAATTTTCGGCGGCGTTGTACTCCGGGAATTTTCGGCGTTTTTTTTTTCACGAAAATTTGCGGCGTTGTACTGGAATTTTCGGCGTTTTTTTTTTTTTTTCAGAAATTTTATTTTATAGCCAGTGGCAAGGCCTGTCACTGTCCTTTCCCTGTTTTCCCTTGGTTGGTGGCCAAAGCAAAACTCAATTCCACTGGGAGTTGGGAAATCTGACTGCCAATATACCCCCACAGAGGAGAAGAGAAACAGGTCCACTCTGTGTCTACCCAATTCAGCTGGGAGAGATCACCCCCCCCCCCCCCAATGTTATATTTGTCTTCTAAAAGTGTGTTAACTGTTTGCTTTCCTTTGTGGTTTGGTGCTGGGTTTGCCCAGAGCTACTCCAAACAGAAATTTCTCACCCCTTTCTTTTCCTGGCAGTGCCCCTTTGCTCCTGCCCCACCCCGGGGCTTAGTGGCCCACCCACTCTGCCTGCTGCTTTTGACCTTCAAGACTTATCATCACAGAGATCTAGAGAGGATCTCCCTGCTGACTTTTTGTTCACCCCTTCCCTTTGGAATGCCTGCTGGTTGCTGCTCAGGAAATCTTTGTCATTGGTTTCAATGCAATGACAAAGATTTCCTGGGCAGCTTTTTTATTTATTTTTTCTCAGTATTTTGCTTTTTATAAGTATTATTTATAGCTTTGAAGGGCCAAACAGTGGAAATTTGCAATTAGTAAAATTTTATAAAGGCCACTGTTCTTTAAAAATATCAGAACTTGGAAAATAAATTACGAATGTAACACATATATTCTGATTTTTTTTTTTTTTTTTTTGTAAGTACGTTAATTTCAGGAAATTTGGGTTTGGTTTCAGGAAATTTGATTTCACAGAATAAGCACCCGTGCCCTGGCGTCACGCCCTGATTTGCTGGCGGATCACGCCGCCATAGCTCCGGTCGTGCCAAGCAAACCACGGCCAGGTATGGATCGTCTGCAATGTGAGATCTGGCCTGAGGTAACAAAGGATATCGCTGATCACATATTTGAAATACAAAATTCGTTGAAAATAAAAAAATTCAGCTTAAAATTCTCGATTCGTATTTTTACGCGTTGGCAAAAATTCAATGCGTAAAAACACTTTTCGACGCGTCGTAGACGCACAATTATGCATTTTGGCGAACTCGGGTCTCCGGGTCAATCTTTTACCGATGCAGTAGGGCGCCTCATTTCTGCAATCCCCTTCCTTGCAGCCACTTGGCTCTGAGCGATTTATCGCTTCCCCCTCCTCCCAGTCTACAAACTGTGACACTGTTCCAAACAGTCTGTTCGAGATTTTAATCTGTTCTTGCGCATTCTTCTCCTTCCTCTCGGGCAAAGAAGGCTGGGCGGTTTCCCCATCCCTGTCATTCCAAACAAAAGTGATGCAGTCCTGGAAATAGAAAGACGAAACTTAGATTCAAAATGTCTGAAACATTTTTGGGTCTAGGTGAAAACAACGGCAGGGCAAAGAAGCTGAAAAATAAACAGCTAAAAAAAAATTTGGTACTTACGTATTGACGCCACTACAGCAGAAGTTGTGCTAATGCGCCAATAAAGACCAATCTTGTTGTTCGCACGCGCAGGCATTTATATTTTGGATTCTTTGTTGCCTTTTTGTTTGCCGATTTTTGACGCCATTTTTTAGTGCTACGAAAATGCGCATTTGGGATTTGCCAAAAACAGAACAAGATGCAATTTTATTTTTTCAGGAGCGAAATATTTTACCAAAAGAACGAAAATGTACCAATTCCCATGACATGAAACTTTATTTCGGTAAACGTAAGTTTTGGAAATGTAATTTAAGACAGTGTGATCGGCAAGTGGGACTTAGAAAAGACAACTGGTTTGAGGGAAGCAGAATTCCATTTTGTTCAGCTTTGAGATTCGTATACTGCTGGTGCAAGGAGTTGACGTCGATTAAATTTTGTGAAAAGCAACTTGATTTATCAGATAAAACTGTTATAGATTGGAACAATTACATGCGTGAATTATGTGTCTTGGATATGGAGAATAAACCAAACAAGAAGGTAGGTGGACCAGATTGCATTGTGGAAATTGATGAAAGTTTGTTTACTAAACGTAAAAATAATTGTGGTCGAGTATTACCCGAACAGTGGGTGTTTGGTGGTATATGTAGAGAAACAAAAGATTCGTTTGTTGTCACTGTTCCTAATAGAACTGGCTCTACCCTTCTTGATAAAATTATTGAAAACATTGCAGATGGTAGCACAATTTATTCTGACAGTTGGAAAGGTTACCAAACAAATAGAATAGAAATAGAAGGATTCCTACATGCTAAAGTTAATCATAAATACAATTTTATTGATCCTGATACAGGAGTTCATACACAAACAGTTGAGAGAATGTGGGGCAGTGCTAAATAGAGGAACAAGAGATATAGGGGGACAGCGAGACATCATTTGGAATCTTATTTATCAGAGTTCATATGGTGACAGCATCAGGTAAAAGAAAATAGAGACTGTTTTGAATCTATGTTGAACTCTATATCGGCCCATTTTCCACCGAAATCCGATTGACTACTTTGTTTTTAAATAAAGTGTTTTATCTGTAGCTGCGGTGGCGTTAATACGTTCATATGGCGACAGCATCAGGTGAAAGAAAATAGAGACTGTTTTGAATCTATGTTGAACTCTATATCGGCCCATTTTCCACCGAAATCCGATTGACTACTTTGTTTTTAAATAAAGTGTTTTATCTGTAGCTGCGGTGGCGTTAATACGTTCATATGGCGACAGCATCAGGTGAAAGAAAATAGAGACTGTTTTGAATCTATGTTGAACTCTATATTGGCCCATTTTCCACCGAAATCCGATTGACTACTTTGTTTTTAAATAAAGTGTTTTATCTGTAGCTGCGGTGGCGTTAATACGTTCATATGGCGACAGCATCAGGTGAAAGAAAATAGAGACTGTTTTGAATCTATGTTGAACTCTATATTGGCCCATTTTCCACCGAAATCCGATTGACTACTTTGTTTTTAAATAAAGTGTTTTATCTGTAGCTGCGGTGGCGTTAATACGTTCATATGGCGACAGCATCAGGTGAAAGAAAATAGAGACTGTTTTGAATCTATGTTGAACTCTATATCGGCCCATTTTTCACCGAAATCCGATTGACTACTTTGTTTTTAAATAAAGTGTTTTATCTGTAGCTGCGGTGGCGTTAATACGTTCATATGGCGACAGCATCAGGTGAAAGAAAATAGAGACTGTTTTGAATCTATGTTGAACTCTATATTGGCCCATTTTCCACCGAAATCCGATTGACTACTTTGTTTTTAAATAAAGTGTTTTATCTGTAGCTGCGGTGGCGTTAATACGTTCATATGGCGACAGCATCAGGTGAAAGAAAATAGAGACTGTTTTGAATCTGTAGCTGCGGTGGCGTTAATACATTCATATGGCGACAGCATCAGGTGAAAGAAAATAGAGACTGTTTTGAATCTATGTTGAACTCTATATCGGCCCATTTTCCACCGAAATCCGATTGACTACTTTGTTTTTAAATAAAGTGTTTTATTTTATGATTTGTCGCAAATAATTTAGGTGTAGATTGGCGGCACTTAAACCGCCAAATCTGTAGCTGCGGTGGCGTTAATACGTAAGTACCAAACATTTTTTGTGATTAACTATAATTTATTTCATTCTAGCATTTCAGGCATCTAATTGTGCCAGATAATTTTACTGAATGAAATTTAAATTAGACTTAAATCCTTTGAAAAATACATGGGTCATTCACTTTAAAATGTCTGGAACGCCCTATAATTTTTCAAATCTGTGCCTCTGACACATTCGCTGCCATTAGTTTCGGAAACATTCATTAGCTTGACTAGTGGCTGCATCATACTTGTTACTCTTGCCACACTGTCACCGCCTTGGCATTAGTAAAGTCCTTTGGGCTTGGTGAATAGTCTGCCAGATGCAGCCAGTAGTACGTTACTGCACTCTTTCCTCTTGTGTTCGTAACGACACATTTTTCAAAATGATTACCGTGCAGTAAATTACTCTTATCTTTCATGTTATATCCGTTGTTAACAAGAGTCATTCCATGTGAAATCAACCAGCAAAAATAACATTTTCAACCTGACCATTTTTGATTTTTATGAAACTTGGTACATTTCTAGAATTCATCAATATAAACATACACTGCCGGACAATTGCTAAGGACGGATGACAATAGCAACCATAAAATGGAAGGCAGGAAAATGTGGAAATTAGCATAAGTGTGTGATACAGTAAGACATGTTGTGCGTATGCAAATTTTGGATTGCCGAACTTGTTCGTGACGTCATAGCGCTGATAAGAGATATAAAGGATTTGACGCGTATTGACCGTTGTTGTTCAAACGCAAAGTTGAAAGGGAAAGAATCAATTGACGAACTTGCAATTTTCAGTATGTCTTCCCGACATCACCTAGATGATTTTACGCGTGGCCGTATTATTGGCAAGATTGAAGAAGGGCGAAAAATAACAGATGTTGCCAGGGAGTTCGACCTCAGCCACAGTGTTGTTTCAAGGCTTTGGAAATCATTTCAAACAAATGGAGAGTGTAGCAAACGTCACGGGGGAGGTCGTGTACGCAGTACGACACCTGCACAAGATCGGTACATAGTGCTATCAACAAAAAGACACCGGCGCAGCACAGCTAGTGAGGTAGCAAATCAGTTTATGGCTGCTACTGGCAAGCGGATCTCCCGAAAAACTGTCGCCAGACGTTTGCATGAAGGAGGACTATACGCCCGCCGTCCTGTTGTGTGCATCCCATTGTCCAGACGTCACCGTACTGCCCGTTTGCAATGGTGCCATCAACATCACAATTGGACTGATAATGACTGGTCTGCTGTCCTCTTCTCAGATGAGAGTAGATACAGTCTATCGTCTGATTGTCGACGACAACTGATCTGGCGTGATAGTGGTACTGCATGTTATCCAGCAAACATACAGGAAACGGACCGATATCCGACATGTAGTGTCATGGTATGGGCTGGCAGCATGATCAATGGCCGTACGTCCCTCTATGTGCTTCCAACTGGGACTATGACTGGCCAACGATACATTAATGATGTTCTGCTACCTCCTGTTTGCATGTTCCGTGGTGCTGTCAGTGATAGATTTATTTTGATGGACGACAGCGCAACATGTCATCGAACAGTCGCTGTCCAGGAGTGTCTTGAGAGCGAGGATATTCAACGCCTCGTATGGCCAGCACGTTCTCCAGATCTGAATCCCATTGAAAATGTGCGGGATGCTTTGGGGAGGAATCTTGCTGGTCGCCAATGCCCTCCAATAAACAAGGACACCCTCATCCGTGCACTGACAGAGGAATGGTATAAATTACCCCAACAGCTGCTTGATAATGTTGTGCAAAGCAGGACGCGACATGTGGAATCTTGCATCGCCCTCCATAGTGGCCATATCCCGTATTGACATCTTACGCCGAAACGCCTGCAGACGGTAATTGCATTTTTTTTCACGTTTACGTATTCTGCACAAAATGGCCTGTTTGTCCCTTAAACACGTTCCAAAGCCTTCTGGATTTCAGAGCACAATAAATTTTCTCTCTTGTAATGTCCTGGCATTCTGACATTATTTTATTTCACTTGGCATCCAACCACACTTACTTTTTTATGCGCTATATAGCCGTTTATGATCCGTCCTTAGCAATTGTCCAGCAGTGTATATGAATTTTTTTCAGAATTTTTAATGCATGCATTTTTGAGTTATTGATTTTTGAAATTTCAAAAAAACCCTGAAATTTCATCATCTGAGCAAACTTTAATTGTCAATTACTCGGGTTCTAGTAGAGCTAGGGTCATGAATTATGGCTCATTTTAAAGATCTTGAATTGGGCTTTCATTTGATATGCCACATGACACTATTGAAAAACATGTGTTTTTTAAAAAATCTGAAAAAAATATGTTTAACAAACATTATTTTTCTATATATCCTGAAAGTTTCATAATGGGATCGCTATGGGATCACTATAAAAAAAAATAACATAGAAGGACGTTACTAAAAGCACCATCAGTGACTGAGGAATTGTTTATTTTGTCTTTCTAAAATGTTATCCCTGGTATTATAAGCACTGCAAATGTTAATGAATTAATTATAATTAGTTAAAAAGTTAATATATATCCATAAGTGTAAAAAATTGTGTTTCTTTCCTAGATTTTAAAGTAAAAGTAAAAGATAGATGCCAGCAGACCATCCACATCAAAAGTTTCAAGTGTCAAAAGTTTCTCCGAGGCTGTAGTCATTGAGAAAACCAAAAGATACAACTGTAACGTTAATAGTCCAGTGGAGCTTCACTTTGCATGGAGGTACCTTATTGAACAGGAGAGAAAACATTTCAAGAGGAAAAATATTAACAAAAAACATGTGACATCAAATATTACTTAAAAAAATACAGTTGAATATTTCTACGTAAGAGCTACTAGTATATTTTTTGTTTGACTACAGATGGCGACACCATTGATATGTGCAGTTGAACCTAAATCATGATGCGCAAATATCTACACGACAGGGCTGAACATACATTGGGGTTAGACTGCTTACCTGAGCGAGTGAGTGCGGTGATCCTATTGTCCGTGCACCTACCACTGATGATGGCTATAAATTGTAGCAGAAACTAGTTTTGTATGTTTGTATTTTCTTTTTCAAGATTGTTTATTTTTGAGGTTTTGGCAAAAGTATAATTCATCTTTGGTTTTCATTATATATCAGGATGCTTCGAGGTCAAGATAGTCTCCTCTTCAGGATTGTTCGTTTTTAAAAAAATTCAACAAGGTTTTAATTCAGTTTCTTATTTCATCGATGTTAAAGGATTTTTTTGCATTGTAAAAAATTCATCTCGTTTAATTTTATCTGGCGCAGATTTTACAATATCATGAATTTTAACTTCACAATTGAAAGAATTCACATTCTTGGATGACACACATATGAAACACCTACAGCCACTTTAAATATTGTAAGTATAGATACTTATTATTATTATACTTGACTTCAATTGCCAATACTACGTTAATGTCCTTTTGCAAACTCCCGATAGCTGAACTTATATAACGTGTGAAACAGTATTTACGGACATTTAATGTCAACCGAATTTGAGTTTCAAGTGTGGTTTACTGTTGCAACTCCCTTGGGAAACGAAACCATAAATATAACAAAAAAAAATCTGCGACCAGTTTCCAAGATTCTATTGCTACAGAACAAGTTGCTCAAAACTGGAGACAAGATCTGTGACAGTTGCAAAGCTATCCAGAAATTTCACTCTGAAGCTGCTGAACATTCCTCTTCACCTTCTGACAGCTATAATGAACAAGAAGCCGAAGGCCTTGCTGTTCCATCTGAAAACATTGAAGTATCAACTCCTGAAAAAGAGCATGCTATAGAAGCATTTAACAGAAGTTTACAATGTCTGGATGAAACACCAATCAAGAAAAACGCCTGCAAAAAAAAAATTACCCTGAAGAGAAATATAAAAAAGCCCAAGAAGCATTTCGAGCAGGGCGCGATTTCACCGATTAGCAACTAGCAAATAGCTAGTGAAAAATCAAATTTGCTAGTGAAAAAAATCGCAGTACCAAATATTGCTAGTAAGGTAATTTCTTTATTTAAAGTAACCAAAAATCATTAATCCACGAAGTTTACAGAACAGTTTCTATTATCACTTGGTTAAACAGCGACGATCAGCGATTCTCTTTCGCCAATTTCCTTTGGACACTTAATACCCATCTTCCCCATATCTTTCATCCCTTCCAAACTGTCATAGAAGCGCATTGAAACTCCTCTCCATCGTGCCCTCATTGGTCTATTACAGAAACTAAACGTGACGTCGGCAATGGTTGCTGTGGCAACCCAGAGCTCTGGGATGGATCGGTTGTTTGACCACCTGCTCTGCCACCCTCCCTTCTTTTGCCCCACGAACCTTGTCCTCAACTCCTGTCGTACCCTAAGCGAAGCGATCGCCTACTTCCACAAGTCTTGATAGTCGTGCATGCATCAAATACTGCTCTCTAATGATCAGTGATGAATAAGCAAGAATAATTCCACTTATTCGGATGGTAGACAAAACCGAAAGAAGCAAACCAAAATGTTACTGGAAAATAGCCTGCCAACACTGGCAAAAGTCTTATCCATAGTAACTAGCCTTATTGCGTGGCATAGATAGACGCTTTTTTACGAAACGTGTTCGTGGAGGGGGTAAACGATTACGGAAGAAACTTTTGCTTCGTCTGACTTCTGGTTTGGGAAATTTTCCTTGTATTTTCAAGCTGAAATACAAATACTTATCTAGTAAAATGTTAATGAGCAATAATACTTGACAGAGACAACATCGTGAGAAAAAAATATATTATGATTACGGAAAGAATCCGAATTCCGTCGACCTTTCGTTTTCTAGTTTCGTAAAGACGGAATTCCAATAATAACGAAAAAGCCGAAATTCCTTGAATTCGCGGAAGAATCTCGTGCCTGAAAATTACAGAAAAATTTTGCAGCAGCCAACTTCCGTTTTTGCAAATTGTTCTCCACAGTTTCAAACTAAAATGCAAACATTTATGCAATAAAATGATATTTAACAAGAAAAGCGGACACAAAGACAACATTGGGAGAAAAATTTGCGATTACAGCAAAATTTTCTTACTCCGTTTCACTACTGTGTTCGAAAGTTTTGAAGCACGAAATTTCGTCTCCAGATGGAAAACGACCCCCTCTTTTTTTTTTTGTCATCAGTTAGAATGATCTAACTGATGACAAAAAAAAAGCGGATTTCTGCGAATCCCTGTAAGAATCTCGTGTATATCATAAAAATAATAGCAAAAGAAAAATTTGAAACAAAATGAAAATTTGTAGAATCCGTAGTTTTGATAGTGAGTTCCGTAGAAACTACGGCATTGTGTGGTAGTTGGCAGATATGAAGTGTGTAGAAGTTTAGCAGAAATTTGTGCGATACTTCCACTTAGTACTGCATGTTGTGAGGTGGGATTCAGTTTTTTAAAAAGAATACAATTGGATTGGAGGAACAATTTGTCTGTTGAAACTTTAAATGCTCTGATGACAATTGAAATGGAAGGGCCACAAGAAGAGATTTTTAATCCACGGTCAGCAGTTATAAAGTGGTATGATGACAAAGTCAGACACCCTAAGCGTAAACCATATGGGAAGAAATCTGAATTAGAATGTCAGTGAAATATATTCATGTGGTATGAGAATTTGTTAGAAATTAATAATAAAGATATTCACTAAAATTATCTAAGATTCTATTCATTATTCAAAAAGGTAAGTCAAAATATTTATACACATATTTAAATTTCTGTGTAACTGTATTAGAAAATAAATTACGATGTGATTTAGTTTTACTTGCTAGTCATGCAAATGTTTTGCTAGCAAACTATTTGCTCACTAGCAAAATTTGCTAGTGAGCAAAAAAGATGAAATCTTGCCCTGATTTGGAGCAAAATTATTAAAGTTAAGTCCAGCGTCGGAACCAAAGGATATTTCATCTCCTGAACCAGAAATTATAAGACAGTTTAAAGAAAAATTTCATTCCACAGAAAATAAAAGCATAAGAATGCAGATATTGAATACACCGCCTAAATCTTGGTCACTGAAACAAATCGAAACAGAATTTAGAGTTTCAAATTTTATGGCCAAAAAGGCTAAAAAGCTAGTAAAAGAAAAAGGTATATCTTCTCCTGATCCAAAGTCAGGAAAGACTTTAGACAAAGACACAGCAAATTGTATACAAGAATCTTATGAGAGCGACGATGTAAGCCGCCAAATGCCAGGAAAAAAATACTTTGTTTCCATTAAAATAGATAATAAGCGTCAACAGGTACAAAAAAAATTGCTCCCGAGTAATTTTCGTGAATTGTATACTCTTTTTAAAGAGAGATTTCAAGAGAAAAAGGTAGGGTTCTCCAAGTTCTGTGAACTTTGCCCTAAGCACTGCGTTCTTGCAGGAGCAAGTGGCACACATTCTGTTTGTGTTTGTACAATGCATCAGAATGTTACACTGATGATGACACAATGCAAGTTACCTGAATTAACAGGAGACACTGGGAGTTGCAACAGTAAACCACACTTTGAAACTTTTGATGTGGATGGTCTGCTGGCATCCATCTTTTACTTTGCTTTTACTTTAAAACCTAGGAAAGAAACACAATTTGTTACCCTTAAGGATATATATTAACTTTATAACTAATTATAATTAATTCATTAACATTTGCAGTGTTTGTAAGACCAGAGATAACATTTTAGACAGACAAAATAAACAATTCCTAGTCACTGATGGTGCATTTAGTAACGTCCTTCTATGTTATTTATTTTTTTATAGTGATCCCATAGCGACCTCATTATGAAACTTTCAGGATATGTAGAAAAATAATGTTTGTTAAACATATATTTTTTTCAGATTTTTTAAAAAACACAAGTTTTTTAATATTTCAATTTCAAAATTTTAAAATTGACATTAATTTTTTTAATAGTGTCATGTGGCATATCAAATGAAAGCCCAATTCAAGATCTTTAAAATGAGCCATAATTCATGACCCTAGCTCTACTAGAACCCGAGTAATTGGCCGTTAAAGTTTGCTAACATGATGAAATTTCAGGGTTTTTTTGAAACTTCAAAAATCAATAACTCAAAAACGGATGCATTAAAAATTCTGAAAAAAATCATGTCTGTTTATATTGATGAATACTGCAATTTTGTACGCTGATTAATTTCTTCATCAATGTGACCCTCACTTGATATCTGCTGTCCAAGATAAACGTACGTGTCTGTTATCTCCAGCTTTTCTCCATCAATCGATAAATCTTCATTTCTTGTAAAAACATTGAACATCACTTTTGTCTTCTGAAAGTTCATTTTTAATCCCACTTCTTTACTCTTGTCAGCAAGTTCTTGGATCATACTCTGCAGATCTGATGGGGTAGTTGCAAAAATGACTATGTCATCAGCAAAACGAAGGTGGGTTACGTAATCTCCATTAATCTTTATCCCTTTGTTTTCCCAGTTCAGTGATTGAAATACATTTTCCAACGTGGCATTAAAGAGCTTCGGAGATATGGTGTCACCTTGTTTCACTCCCTTTCCAATTTTTATGTGTGTTGTATTTTCAAACAGCCGAATCTTTGCACTTGCATTTTCATAGATGTTATTAATAATATTAACGTATGCATCTTCAGTACCGCAGGATTTCAGAGCCATTGTAACTGCTGATGGTTTCACCGAATCAAAGGCTTTTTCATAATCGATAAAAGCCATGCGCAATGGAAGTTCATATTCCCTCGCTATTTCAATTAGTTCTCTCAGTACGTGGATATGATCTATTGTGCTGTAGCCACTCCTGAATCCAGCTTGTTCTCTCGGTTGAGCCATGTCCAGTGTTGCCTTTAAGCGATGTGAAAGAACTAGTGAAGATTTTATAAACCACTGATAGGAGGCTGATAGGTATGTAGTTCCTGAGATCCTCAATGTCACTTTTTTATGTATCATTGTAGCGTTGTTCCAGTCCTCAGAAATGTTCCCTTCATTAAGGCATCTAGTGTAAACTTGGGCGAGTACTGTTTCAATTTCTCCATTTGTTTCTTTGTATGATGTCTACAGTAATTCCATCTTCTCCAGGAGCTTTTCCCCACTTCATGTTCTTGATTGCATGTGTAACTTCTGCTGGGAGGACTGGAAGACCTCTGGTACCTTTCATGATGTCTGGAGTGCATGTATCATCCCTTTCATATAATTTGGAGTAGAAATCTTTCTCTCTTGTCAAAATTCCGCCTCTATTTCTTGTTACAGAACCATCTTCTTTTCTCAGTGCCATAATCTGTTTTCTTCCCTTACTGAGATGTCCCTTTGCTATCTTTAGGCTTTGGTTGTTTTCAATTGCTTTCCTCACTAGTTCACAGTTGAATTTTCTTACGTCTTCAGTGATACTTTTTCTTACTGTCTTGCATAGCTCTATATATTCAACTTTGGAAGTCACATCTTCTTTAGTTGTCCTCATCTCTCTTCTTTTTTTGCATCAACATTTTGGTTTTTCCTGAGAATTTGTTCACATGCAACTTGTTCTTAGACCCAGCAAATTTTGTTGCTGTTACCATAAGAGCTTTGGTTACTTTTCTGTTTATATCGAGATCTATAAATACTCCTAATATTGCTAACTATTCTATTTTATGTGCAATATTTCAATAAAAATTGGAATATTCTAGATGCTTATTGCTTACCTATGCATTCCGCTTCTAGAGATGAGTTACATTTCAAACACGTTTTTAGGTCCATTTGGGTAGAAACGGTAGATCTTAACCTTTGGACTTCATACACACCAACTAATAACCATTATTGATGCTCTAAATCTTTCGCCCAGTCTTTGGGCATCTTCAGGAGCGTGGTGATGTGCCGACTGATATTCGTGGTTTTTTTATCACCAGTGGAGTGCGATACTCCGATGTTGCCATTCGTGATATGCGACAGTCAGTATTTGTCATTTTCTTGTATGACTTCCGTCCACAGTGAGTAGAGTTTAGGTCCCAGCCACCTACAGCGAGATCGTCTTTTGGGCAGGACACAGAAACGGAAGGAATGAGAGCAAGTCTAGCGACTTTGACAGAACAGTTTGTAGTGAGATTAGAGTACAGTAGATGGCGCCACCGTCTTCTTGTAGGACTTCCGTCCACAGTGAGTAGAGTTTCGGTCCCAGCCACCTACAGCGAGATCGCCTTTTGGGCAGGACACAGAAACGGAAGGAATGAGAGCAAGTCTAGCGACTTTGACAGAACAGTTTGTAGTGAGATTAGAGTACAGTAGATGGCGCCACCGTCTTCTTGTAGTACTTCCGTCCACAGTGAGTAGAGTTTAGGTCCCAGCCACCTACAGCGAGATCGCCTTTTGGGCAGGACACAGAAACGGAAGGAATGAGAGCAAGTCTAGCGACTTTGACAGAACAGTTTGTAGTGAGATTAGAGTACTGTAGATGGCGCCACCGTACAAGTACGATATTGCACATAGAGGGGTGAGAGAATTTCAGGGGGGGCATAGGAAAGGATACCCATTTAACCAGTGGGTCTAGCCCTTCAGTTAATGTGCTCGTGCGATGCACGGCGGATATTCAGCGATTGTTAGTAAATCACAACATCTCTGAAAGATCAGCCCAGGCGTGAACCTGGGGACCTTGCATCGATAGTCTGAATCACTAACCATTAAGCCATCCGCGGCTGAATGTTGCCATTCGTGTGAGACTTTGTCTTAAATACACTTTTTGAAACCATGCTAGCGCCATCTATGTTTCACTCTTTTTTTTTATACCGTTACTGATCGCTGATGCTTTATCTTCTTCTTTTCTTTTTCTTGTGCTATTCCTTCGTCTTTTTTGGTTTTGTTCTGTTGCTTGCCTGATTAAATTCTTCCAGCGACTGGATAATGTGTTGGGGTCATTATGATTACATACCCTAGTCTTATTTTTATAGATTAAGATGGACTCCCCCATTCTGATGTGTCTTTTTGATCTCTTATTTCTTTTTAGCATTTTTATCTCTTCAAATTTTGGGTACGTTTGGTTGTCCATACAAAATTGTACTATAAGGCTGTTTTGTCTTTTTTTTTTTTTTTTTTTTTTGCCAGTTTGAGATATCTATATTTTGAGATTACTCAACTTTAATCCCTAACTCTTTCAGGAGGTTTTCGTCTCTACACATTTCCAACACGTATTTTTCTCATTTACATCGTGGTTCCAGGCCGCAAAATAAACACACAAAAAATAATAATAAATAAAAAATCTTTTTCAACTCACGCAAATTTCACTCCCTTCCTTTCTTTTCACTACGACTCAAATTCCGATTCAAAAGAATCTACCACAAATATATACAATTGAACTCCCTAAAACACATTAATCTAATTAAAACTTCAATCAATAAAAACCTATTTACACATTTCCTTAAACGTCAAAGTTAAAAAGCTGTAACCCAAGATTATTTACAATTGCACATCAGCGCCAAATTAAAATAAGCCCAAATACCTGACACAACCACAATATTCAACAGTTAAGGGCCTCTCTCCCCTCAGAAAACAAGCTTAACATCCTAGCACTTTCAGCCTCTGCCCCGGCCATTTTCAAGGAGCGGACGCAACAGATGTACCACCCGTCACCTCCGCGAAACGTAGCGAATGTTACAGTGCTCGCGTGGTTCGTCTGATTTCCCGTTCTCCGTCGTTGGGTTTATTTTAATTTGGCGCTGATGTGCAATTGTAAATAATTTTGGGTTACAGCTTTTTAACTTTGACGTTTTAGGAAATGTGTAAATAGGTTTTTATACGCAGAAGTGATTATGGCATACCTCGAAAAAGAAATTATTCAAAATTTACCTGAAAAACCAATACTTTATGCTCGATATGTAGACGACATTATTATAATGTCTAAACTTAACAAAGCCAAGCTACAAGATCTAGCACAGCAGTTTAGCAAAATCTGTAACACCATAGAGCTAACTATTGAGTTTGAAGAGGATAATTGCCTATCCTTCCTGGACATTCAAATAAAGAAAAACAAAAATAGTTTTGAATACTCTGTGTTCAGAAAAGCAACTTACATACCTGTACTGATACCATACTCGTCGCACCATCCTGTGATACATAAAAAAAACAGCATAGTAAACTTGATACGGCGAGTGTACACACACACATCTAACAACAGGCTAAAAAATCAAGAGCTAGAGTTTATCTCGAAAATATCACAAGAGTATGGGTACCCGAGCAAGCTAATCAATAAATGGATACATGAGAGTAAAAAGCATATGACTCAGAGTAAAGAAGGCCAAGAAGTGCACAACCAAAGGAAGATGAGAAATAAAAAATTGAAATACATTGGAGCTTTCCCATACCTGGAAGGAGTGAGTAAAGAAATCAATAGGCACTGTGCTAAATATGACTTACAACTAGGAAGCTCAGTGCACACCGTGAAAAGTATGACTGTCAACAAAAACAACAGAGGAAAAAATGCTAGAAGAATCAGGAACCCACGAAATTCCAATAGCACACATACCCCCAATATCGTACATTGGAAGTACGAAAAACAGATTAAAAAAAAAGACTTAAACAACACATATCTAACTGGCAAAAAAAAGAAGCCAAAACTGCTTTAGTGCAATTCTGCTTGGAAAACCGGACATTCCCAAAGTTCGATGAAATTAAAATGCTAAAAAAGAATAAAAAATCGGAAAGGCAAATGAGGAGGGAAGAAGCAATATTAATCTACAAAAATAAAGCAAGGGTATGTAACCAGAACCACCCTAGCACATTATCGGGCCTGTGGAAAGAACTAATAAGACAAGAAAAACAACAACAAAAGAAAAACAGGCAAAAAAGACAAGAAAACCAGGATAGGAGAAGAAAATTAAAAAAGAAAAAAAAATTAAAAAAAAAATACGGGGAAAAGGGGGAAAAAAAGTGTTCTTAACGAAACATAGATGGCGCCAGCCGGGCTTGATAACGAAATATATCCAGGAAAGTTTTTCCGACGAATGGCAACAAGGAGTATCGGACTCCATTAGCGCGAAGTTAACCACGAACATCGGTGGTAAAGTCCCCTTGCTCCTGAAGATGCCCAGAGTACGGACGAAAATTTCGAGTATAAAGAACGGTAAAAATTGATGTTTGAATCCTAAGGCAAAGATCCAATGAGTATACCCAGCGAAAAGTGTGAGAAGTAAAGCCAGTCATCGCATACAACGGACTTTAGGACAATAACATCAACAAAGGACCGGAAAACACGTGCGTGAAATGTTCCCGTCGCTAGAAAGGAATGCCAAGGTAAGCATTATCTGCTAGTTTTTTTTGTACAAGTTACTTTGAAATATCACACGTAAAAGAGAATAGTACAATAATTAGAGCTATATAATAGTCAGAATTAGAACTACTAAGTGGAATTGGGGTTTTTATTGATTGAAGTTTTAATTAGATTAATGTGTTTTAGGGAGTTCAATTGTATATATTTGTGGTAGGTTATTTTGAATCGGAATTTGGGTCGTAGTGAAAAGAAAGGAAGGGAGTGAAATTTGCGTGAGTTGAAAAAGATTTTTATTTATTATTATTTTTTGTGTGTTTATTATGCGGCCTCGAACCACGATGTAAATGAGAAAAATACGTGTTGGAAATGTGTAGAGACGAAAACCTCCTGAAAGAGTTTGGGATTAAAGGTGAGTAACCTCAAAATATAGATTGTCTAAATAGCATGTGAATAATTAAGCAGCTAGATGACATTTGACATTTCCAATGCTGTATGAATATATGATAGTTTGAGATATGTTGTTTTAGCCTTTTTTTTTTTTTTTATTTGTGTTTTGTACTTCCTATGTAAGATATTGGAGGGATGTGGGCAATAGGAATTTCATAAGTTCCTGATTCCTCTAAGATTTTGTTCCCTGTTTTATTGTTAATTGTCATACTATTCATTGAGTTCACAGAGCTCCCTAATTGCAATCCATATTTTGCAGATTGTTTATTGATTTCTTTACTTTATTCCTTCGATTTATGGGAATGCTCCAATATATTTTAATTTTTTCGTCTGTTTTCTTTGACCTTGAAATTTGTTAAAAGGCTCTTAAAAGCATGTCAAGAGAAAAGATTAATCACTGAAATAACTCTTTAAAAAAAAAAAAACTTTACAAAAACCACATTCAATGCTATAATTTGTGGACCAGAATTCAGAATACAAAATATAAGAATTTCCAGAGTACTTGGAAGACTCATATTATAGACACAGCACTCACAGGAATTAATGAAATCGTAGAAGGACAAACAAACAAAAAAACCCAGCAGAAAATAAGAATGCAAAAACAAAAAAAACTAAATGAATTAATTGATGAAATCAAAGTGAGGACAGAAGAAACAACTGACTATCCGGTTTATGTAAATCAGTCCTCGAGAATGCTAATGTATAGCGAAATGGCAGTATTACAATGTGGGAAAAAAAATATGCATTTCCACAAAAAACACCTATAATAGAGGAGTATCTACCAATTTTAGAGGATATTGTGCGTCGGGTTCCTCATGAGCATGCAACTGATCTTAGGTTCAAATTATATAAGATTAGGCTTAAAGAATATAACACTAAGCACACAAAAAAAATAACCATCTAAAAAAATTGCAATATGACAGACAACAACTTATCAGATTAAGTCAAGACCCTGAAATTAAATTTTGCAAAGCAGACAAGACTGGGCAAATCGTTATGGATACTATAGAATTTAATGATAAAATGCACTCAGCAATATCAGAGTTGCATTTTGAGCAGATCAACAATGACCCAACGGAAAAGCAACTAATATTCTTGGCATCCATTAGAAATCATAGTACTTTACCAGCAGAAATAAAAATGCAAACCCGCCAGTGAGAGCAGGTCTGCCAAAAATTTTCTCTAAGATAAAAACACCATTAAGACTGTCTTTATAAAAAAAAAACCCAAAAAAACTCAGCACTCGTCAATCTGGAAAAAAGAAATACAGGAACCTGTCACCAATATTTGATAAGTAAATATGCATTAAAGAAAGATTTTATTGGAAAGATCAAAGAGGTAAATCAGGATCTGTCAGAATTTAATATGGCGTCAATGGACGTGAAGGCATTGTACCCGAGTACACCTGTAGATCTTGCGATCGAGCTAATTATGCAACAATTAAGTAAAAATAATTGTTTAAATAGGACTCAAATTACAGAGTTAAAAAATATCTTGTATTTCATCAAGGATAACATCATCTTCCAATCTGAAGGATGTATCTTTAAACAAATGCAAGCTGGCCCAATGGGGTCACCATTATCAGCCCTGTATGCGGAAGTGATAATGGCATACATAGAAGAAGAAGTAATTAAAACATTACTTCAGAAACACCTGCTATATATAGCAGGGGTTTCTGTAGACAACCACTGGTGATATTCGATTTCATCAGTGGGATCACAATTTCTGCAACAATAACTGATTCAGATTTGTACTTTTTGGACACTGAACAACACCAAAGCATACACTTTGAATCCTTACTACTGCAGACAAGACTATTGATAAAGTCCTGATGTGGTTCTTCAAAGTGTGCTGCACTAATCAAAAGTTAGATATTTTGATGTATAGTGCACACACATACAGAATGGGTTCCAGAGGAGCCCGCAAGAATGCACCATTTTGGATGAAGAGCACAAAATCTAGAAAATCCTACTTTTTCATTAGTATGTCTTTGCTTAAATTGGCGATATAATTCTTTCAAATTGCACAGAATAAGTCTTTTCTGAGCATGGATGTTTCTAGCACCACTTACTTTGTCCTTCATTCCTGGCATTTGCCTAGAATAGTTATCTTCATAAAATTCTATAATCTGTTTTATGGCATCTTGTGAAAGTTTCTTACCATGGCTGGGTTTGGAAACTGATATAATGCCTTTATCTTTTGCTAATTTTCTTGCCTGATGTACTGTGTATTCTGAAACTTCAAGCTGTTGTGCTACTTTTTTCTGGACCATGATGGGGGGGAGCCATTGTTAATATCTGAATTTTTTTTTTACGACTAACAGTAGGTATCTTTTTTCTTTCATTAAAGTTACAAGTTCATCCAAATCATGAGCTTTTAGTTTTAATTCATCTATAGAGTGTTCATCATCACTGTCCCTAGTAGAATACTGAGCTGTAAAGCCATACTCCAGAACACAAGATATTTTACTCTGCATAGCTAACTTTGCTTGAAGAAGTTTTCTTTTTCCATATGCTGGTTTACTATGGGATGGCAAGGAATGTAATTTTAACGGCGACAATTCTAAATCAGATAAACTTTCATTTACTTCTTTAGCAGCACATTCTTTAATAATAAAATCATCAGGGACCATTTCACTATCATCAGTCTCACTTAAAACTTCATCTTCTAAGGTTGTCCTAATTTAGATGCTTTCCCATGACACTGAGGACATAATTTTTGACCTGGGCATACACTGATGTTTTTAGATTGCAGCTGTTGGGCATTTGTATGCTGACTTTATGCAGGGACCTCTTCAACAGGTTTTTTCACATCATGGTCACCAAAAGGGTTGCAATAAGTTACTTGGTAGGTTTCATATTTCTTCAGATAATAACATTTGTGATGTAAACATACTGAGATTATATCTTTATGCGGAATATTAGGTCTTAAAGAAATAAGTTCCTTGTCAGCAACAGAAAATTCTTCACTACCGAGAAACCCTTTTGTCTTCACATAACTTGATTTATTGCATTCTGTATTAGTAAGTGATCCAACACTACACTGGTCCATTATCTTTTTCCATGATTGAGGTTGATAAACTTGTCCCAAAGTCAGATTAACACAAAGCAGCCAATACACAAAAAAGAAAATATTGGATGCAATATATTTCGCAGCAAAATGTAAGAGACTTCTGGATAACCTGCGCTTAGTGAAATCAACATGAGCATCTGAACCATTGTTTTCTTAACTGAGAATGAGGGACTAAAACCTTCTTTCTCTAAAGCTGGAGGGCATCCCTAGGAGAGTGAGGTGAGAAAAGAGAAATCTTTTTCATTTGACCCTCATCTCAGCACTTGGGAAGTTTTATGATGTCATAAAACTTACCCCATTTGAACTGGTGGTCAGTTGAGCACAGGATCTGGGATGAAGTCAAAACAATTCTCATGACCTTAGGAATAATTTGCCCTATGCCACATTTTCTTTTAAAAAGTGCTCTCTGACAAGTTGCAATTATTTCCTAGTGCCCATCCATTGCAAGCTTACTTTAGTGTATTATCCAGTCATGCACATATAAAAGCTGTTTATATCTTTCGTGGAAATGTTTAAGTTTGGGGGGGTAAATTTCCAAAATTCTGTTTTAGGGAGATTTGTCAGAGTAATTTTTTTTTTTTTCAGGAATTTTGCAATCTGCAATAAGAGAATAACAGATATTTTGAAATGACTGAAAAACTTTGAAACCTCACCACACTTGTTGTGGGGTGCAGCAGAGCTAGCCATATCGTCAAACTTGTTAATTTGGTATCTCTAAAACTATATGGTGTAAGAAAACATAATTTTTTATTTCAATTTACTTCCGATATTGGAGGTTATATTATTTAACGTGCATTAATGCATTTGCATTTTTGAACTTCACTTTTAGTTGGTAAAGTTCGATGAACACTTACCACACGTGGGGCTTGGCTTTCAATTCATATTTCCGTTATGTGGATGCGGCACGGGGGTTTTTCATTTGGCCACGGGTCCGCTTCTTTTTTTCCCGTTGGAATTTATTTTGCCTCATCACCAAATGAGTTTTTTTTCCTTTGCTGCATCCTCATTTACTTCAATATTTATTCATACCCGAGTACTTTCGGTAATACTCCTTTACCGTCTTCGAGGGGACGTTTTGCTCCGACTAGCACGGACCGTGTCAGCTGGGCATTTCGATGGTTCTCGCGGGCTGCTTCTGTCATCAGCTATCGCTTCTTCTTGGGCGTTGTGGCGCCATCTCTTGTTGGTCAGTGATCTCATTTTTCGAACTTTTTCATTTTTTTGCTCAATTTTAATTAAATTTCTCCAGCTGTTTCTCAAATTATTAGGGTCATTATGGTTGCAAACTTTTGTCCTATTTTTTTCAATCATTACCGACTCTGCTATTCTGAGGTGTTTTTCGGATTTACAGCTTTTAACGATTTTTATATTTTCGAATTTAGGATATTTTTGGTTATCCAGACAGTATTGGATAAGTGCTGTTTTTTCTTCTTTTTTCTGCCAGTTTTTTACGTGTTGTTTTAATCTGTGTTTAAGCTTATTTTTGGTACTTCCTATATAAGCCATTGGAGGATTTTCAGTAATAGGAATTGAGTAAATACCTGCTTTTTCTAACATTTTTATTTTTTCATTATTTTTTATTACTATATTTTTGATGGTATTTACTTTTCCTCCAATTTGAATGTTATGCTTTTTACAAATATTATTAATTTCATTGGTAGTACCTTTTATGTAAGGAAAACCATTTAAATATTTGACTTCTTTTTTATTTACTACAGCATTATTTTTTATTTTCTTTATTACTTCTGTGTCCCATTTTTTTATTAAATGGTTAGGATAACCAAAGCTGCCTGCAATTTTTTTTATGAATTTGATTTCTTCATTGATGAACTGACTATTTTCAGAATGCGTATATGCTCTTTTAATTAAGGTTTTTATACTATTGCATTTTTGAGGATAAGGATGGGCTGAATTGTACGGGATTAGGACCGGAACAAATGAACTTTTCCGATAAAGTTGTAAATAAAAAAGAAGTCAAATATTTAAATGGTTTTCCTTACATAAAAGGCACTACCAATGAAATTAATAATATTTGTAAAAAGCATAACATTCAAATTGGAGGAAAAGTAAATACCATCAAAAATATAGTAATAAAAAATAATGAAAAAATAAAAATGTTAGAAAAAGCAGGTATTTACTCAATTCCTATTACTGAAAATCCTCCAATGGCTTATATAGGAAGTACCAAAAATAAGCTTAAACACAGATTAAAACAACACATAAAAAACTGGCAGAAAAAAGAAGAAAAAACAGCACTTATCCAATACTGTCTGGATAACCAAAAATATCCTAAATTCGAAAATATAAAAATCATTAAAAGCTGTAAATCCAAAAAACACCTCAGAATAGCAGAGTCGGTAATGATTGAAAAAAATAGGACAAAAGTTTGCAACCATAATGACCCTAATAATTTGAGAAACAGCTGGAGAAATTTAATTAAAATTGAGCAAAAAAATGAAAAAGTTCGAAAACTGAGATCACTGACCAACAAGAGATGGCGCCACAACGCCCAAGAAGAAGCGATAGCCGATGACAGAAGCAGCCCGCGAGAACCACCGAAATGCCCAGCTGACACGGTCCGTGCTAGTCGGAGCAAAACGTCCCCTCGAAGACGGTAAAGGAGTATTACCGAAAGTACTCGGGTATGAATAAATATTGAAGTAAATGAGGATGCAGCAAAGGAAAAAAAAACTCATTTGGTGATGAGGCAAAATAAATTCCAACGGGGAAAAAAAAGAAGCGGACCCGTGGCCAAATGAAAAACCCCCGTGCCGCATCCACATAACGGAAATATGAATTGAAAGCCAAGCCCCACGTGCGGTAAGTGTTCATCGAACTTTACCAACTAAAAGTGAAGTTCAAAAATGCAAAAATAATTTTTTATATTTTTGCATCCTTGTTAGTTTTATCTCCTTGTGAAATTTCTTGAATATCAGAGATGAATTATAATTAACAAAAAAAAAAAAAAGTGGTTGAGTTGACGAAGTGGGACCCCGCACGCATTTCAGATATTTGCACATATCTAAAAAAAATATTGGCTTTTAGCCACTATTTTTTTTTTCTTGTTATGTGACAGTATATATCACAGACCAATATACATTAAAAAAGAGCTCCCTTATACCTCTGCTATTTGCTGTAGAGCCGCCTAATATAGAATAGCAAGTTTTTTTCTTAAATTTTCACTTTACCACTATATTTCATTTATTTATTCAGTGTTTTCAATGAAATTTGAAATGGTTTCTTATTCTGGAAGTTCTTTTGCATAAGGGTACAAAATTTCTTTCTTCTAAACTAAATACCACTACAGTTATGCAGCATTTTGTAAAAAGTGGTACTTCGTCACTCTACGCGGGCGATTGGTGTTCAGTGAAACTTTGGACCATCATATCTCGGAAACTATGAGGTGTAGGAAGTTAAAATCTGGTCATTTTCTGTATCTTGGTGAAGTATACCTGCATGCCAAATTTCATCAAAATCTGAGTTGGTGGGCTACATTTCCTAAAAAAATCGGATGAATTGATGTGGAATGACCCATATGCTAGATATGTCGATGACATTTTTATATCAAAACTCAACAAAACTGATTTACAAAGGCTGGCAAAACGTTTCTCGGAAATTTGTAACACCTTTGAATTGACAGTCGAATTTGAGGAAAATAGAAGACTGTCATTTTTAGACGTACTGCTTATGAAGAATAAAAGAAATTTTGACTGCACAGTTTTCAGAAAGGATACGTATATTCCAGTACTTATCTCATATTCTTCACACCATACTGTCATACATGAAAAAATAGTATGATAAACTTGATTAGAAGAGCATGTACGCACACCTCAAATAACAAGCTAAAAAATCAAGAACTTGCGTGTATAATGAAAATAGCACACGATTACTATTGCCCTGGCAAGCTGGTAAAAAAATGGATGTACGAGATTAAAAGACATATATGGCTAGGGGAAATAACGGCCAGGAGGATAACAAATCTCGAGGTCAAAGAAAAGAGACGAAAAAATTAAATACAGGGTGTCTGAGAATTATTGGGCACCTTACAAAATTATGTACAAAAAAAAAAAACTATGAGCATTGTCTGTTTTTCTATGTCACATATTATTAACACGGTTTCTATATTTTTTTTTTTTTTTTTGCAGAATTGTTATTCCCAGAATCCCATAGATGGCACTAGGTGTGGCCTGATGAGAAATGTGCAGTAAGTAGTCATGTCATCCGTACAGCAGAAGGCGATGTGTATGTTATGGCTTGCGGAAGTCTGGCATTAAAGTAACACTAGCTGATGACTCTACCTGCACCGTCAAAGTGCTGACTTCGCAGGGAAATGCGGAACTCTCTCGAATAGTTTTGGGATAGATAGTATCCCTCGACGGCGTTCTGACAGACAGCCAGCCTGTCAGTCACCGGAAACCACGGTCTTCTACTCGGACAGATTCGGTCTAGAGACCTGTGGGGATCTGCCTCCCCCACGGGACTGGTACCTTACACCCCTCTGTCACAACCCGTGTGTGCGACGTGCTATGGGCAGTTGGGGCGAGCAACTTTTTCAAAAATTCTCATCTCGTGGCCGGGAGATCGCCCGCCAACGCGAGTTTTTTTGGGACTACTGTCCTTTAATTAACAAACTCAGCACAATTACAAAATTTTTCACTCTGAGGATCTCATGCACCCCTCTCACAATAATTAGACACAAAAATCACACACATTGAATTATTTACACTGTTCACCGCACTAGGGCCAGTGCTGCGGTGATGACCCCGGGCCAGGGTCAAGTCAAACACCTTGGTCAATAGACCGAAAAACTCTTTGTCGAGAGCTGCGTACCTCCAAGGGTACTTCCATCCGTCAACAGTAGTTGACCCGGCTCTTCCTTTGCTCAAGTTCCCTAATAAGACTAGGACATGTCTTACTGAAGCTGGAGTGTGAGACGTCCAGCTTCAGGTGGAACTTGGCATTCGCAGCGGTGCAATTGCTGCAGTTCGGTGCGGCTGCACACTGGTGGTGCTGGTGCCCAACTTCACCACAATTACCGCACCTTGCATCTGTCTCGGGGCAGTTGCCTCGGAAATGGCCGAACCCATTACACCGAAAGCACCTGACCTCCCTCAAAAATTCCTTTAGACGTAGCACTGACCAACCCAAGTTCAGTGTCTTCCGCCTCACCAAGTGCTTGAAGGCCTTGGGTTCCACGTCTGCCACCCAGTGGACCCTACCTCCCTTGCACCTGATCGGAAAACAGGCTTTGAACCCGTTCTCGAGCTCTGGGTTCTGCCCACAAACCATCTGCTCAAAAAGTAAAAAAATGGTACCGTTTTGAGTATGGTTGTAATCCTCCGTCAATGAATTCAATCAAGCGGTGGATGAAACAATTTAAAGAAACTGGCAATGCGGAACATCGTGGAGGAGCCGGTAGGCCTAGCGTTGCCGCCCCGGTGGCGCAGTGGTCTAAGGCGGCCTCTGATCATTCGTCCGTAAGGGGTCCGGGTTCGAATCCCGGTCAGGCATGGATGTTGTGTTTGTCTTACGGCACTGGCTCTCTCCCTTCCCTGGAACCAGTGACCCTAAATTAGGGACGGGCGACTGCTTATAGCCCATTGAGTTGCTCACAGTGGTCGTTAAACCTCCAATCAAAAAAAAAAAAAAAAGGCCTAGCGTTAGCGGTGAGAAGGTTGACCAAGTTAATGAAAGTTTCTGACGAAGCCCCAGGAAATCTTTTCGTAAAGCAAAGAGAGAACTGTGACCGATGCCTCCACATTGGTCAACGTGTGTACGTAAGTACCTTAATGAGCATTTCCCCAACAGACGGATTGGGCGTGGTTGTCCCATTCTGTGGCCTCCTCGCTCTCCAGATCTAACTCCATTGGATTATTTAGTGTCAGGTTATGTGAAGGATCGTGTCTATCAGACGCCTTGCACTGATTTGCAGGAACTGAAGCAGTGTATCACAGCTGCTATTAATTCCATAACTCCTCAGATGCTTGCCAATACATGGCATGAAATCAAGTATGTCTTGGACGTACTAGGAGCAACCAAGGAATATCACATTGAAATTTATTAACTTGTGTAGTTACCTTGTAAGTCTGTACAGTCAGTTTCTTTCTATCTGTTTGTTTTGTTTTATATAATTTTGCAATGTCCAATAATTCTCGGACACCCTGTATATAGGAGCATTCCCATATGTTGAAGGAATAAGTAAAGAAATCAATAAACAATATACAAAACATGGATTGCAATTAGGGAGCTCTGTGAACTCAAAATGAAGAGTATGACAACTAACAATAAAACAGAGCGATGATGGGTAAAACACGTAACAATATTAAGAAATAAAGGTAACTTGATCACGCTAGTTACGTTAAATGAAAACTTTTACAAAATTTTCATATTAAATCCACCCCAAACGTCTTGAAACTTCTACAAAAGGATAGGGACAAAGTTAAAAGCCTGGACCTCCCAGGACTTTACTGCATTCCTATCTCTTCTTCTACTGGGGATAACTTATACATTGGAAGCACATACAGGAGCATTAACCATAGAATTTTAGAACATAAAAAAGATGTTTTGAAAGCCAATCCTAATACAGCCATGTCTATTTTGACAATGGAAGACACATCTGCAGTTCCCCGCTGGAACGAAGCAAAACGAATTGCTTCTTTTGACAATCGTTTTGCCCTCCGTTACCGTGAAAGCCTGGAAATTATTTTCAACTCAATGACTTGCAATTCCGAATCTCTTCTCTACATTCTGATGATCTGGAGATCAATTCCTAAGCTTTTGGCAACAAAAATAGGAAAAATTCAAATGTAGAATCTGGCAACAATCTTAGTCCTCCATTGGCGTGATGAAGACCTAAGATAAGGTCGAAAGCTCCCAACTTACGAACTTTTTTTTGTAAAAGTTTTCATTTAACGTAACTAGCGTGGTCAAGTTACCTTTATTTGTTAATAAAACAGGGAACAATATCTTAGAAGAATCAGGAACCTATGAAATTCCTATTGCCCACATCCCTCCAATATCTTACATAGGAAGTACAAAAAACAAATTAAAAACAAGTTTGTAAAATCCTGCAATGCATTGATTATAATATGCTTTCCAGCATACCAGAAATCATTACTCAAGTTATCACTCAAATTATGAGAATAATGGCTGTGGAATAAATCTCGGTCATGTGCCCTGACCCTTGATCCCATATCGATTATATTCAACAGAACCGGTTTGGTATACCTCCGAAATAACATGATAAAGCTTTGTCGCAATCAAAGCATTTTTATGTAAGTTATGATGCATAAGGGCTATGGAATAGATCCCGCTCCTGTGTCCTAACCTTTGACCCCATTTCGCCCATTTTCAATAGAATTCGTTCCCAGGCAGGCCCCTACAACATACTAACATTTCATCCAAATCGAAGCATTTTTACGTAAGTTATGACGCGTAATGGCGATGGAAGTGATTCCGCTCCTATGTCCTGACCTTTGACCCCATTTCGACCATTTTCAATAGGGTTTGTGGCCAAGTGGTCCCCTACCACATACTAAAATTTCATCGAAATCAAATCTTTTTTACGTTAGTTATGACGCATAACAGCAGTGGAGTGAATCCCCCTCTTATGTACTGACCTTTCACCCCATTTCGTTCACTTTAAATAGGGTTCTTTCCCAGGTGATCCCTTACCAGATACTAAAATTTCATCGAAATCTAACCTTTTTTACGTTAGTTATGACGCATAACAGCAGTGGAGTGAATCCCCCTCTTATGTACTGACCTTTCACCCCATTTCGTTCACTTTAAATAGGGTTCTTTCCCAGGTGATCCCTTACCAGATACTAAAATTTCATCGAAATCTAACCTTTTTTACGTTAGTTATGACGCATAACAGCAGTGGAGTGAATCCCCCTCTTATGTACTGACCTTTCACCCCATTTCATTCACTTTAAATAGGGTTCTTTCCCAGGTGATCCCCTACCAGATACTAAAATATCGTAATCTAACCTTTTTTACGTTAGTTATGACGCATAACAGCAGTGGAGTGAATCCCCCTCTTATGTACTGACCTTTCACCCCATTTCGTTCACTTTAAATAGGGTTCTTTCCCAGGTGATCCCCTACCAGATACTAAAATTTCATCGAAATCTAACCTTTTTTACGTTAGTTATGACGCATAACAGCAGTGGAGTGAATCCCGCTCTTATGTACTGACCTTTCACCCCATTTCGTTCACTTTAAATAGGGTTCTTTCCCAGGTGATCCCCTACCAGATACTAAAATTTCATCGAAATCTAACCTTTTTTACGTTAGTTATGACGCATAACAGCAGTGGAGTGAATCCCCCTCTTATGTACTGACCTTTCACCCCATTTCGTTCACTTTAAATAGGGTTCTTTCCCAGGTGATCCCCTACCAGATACTAAAATTTCATCGAAATCTAACCTTTTTTACGTTAGTTATGACGCATAACAGCAGTGGAGTGAATCCCGCTCTTATGTACTGACCTTTCACCCCATTTCGTTCACTTTAAATAGGGTTCTTTCCCAGAAGAACCCTACCAGATACTAAAATTTCATCGAAATCTAACCTTTTTACGTTAGTTATGACGCATAACAGCAGTGGAGTGAATCCCGCTCTTATGTACTGACCTTTCACCCCATTTCGTTCACTTTAAATAGGGTTCTTTCCCAGGTGATCCCCTACCAGATACTAAAATTTCATCGAAATCTAACCTTTTTTACGTTAGTTATGACGCATAAAAGCAGTGGAGTGAATCCCGCTCTTATGTACTGACCTTTCACCCCATTTCGTTCACTTTAAATAGGGTTCTTTCCCAGGTGATCCCCTACCAGATACTAAAATTTCATCGAAATCTAACCTTTTTTACGTTAGTTATGACGCATAACAGCAGTGGAGTGGATCCCACTCTTATGTACTGACCTTTCACCCCATTTTGTTCACTTTAAATAGAGTTCTTTCCCAGGTGATCCCCTACCAGATACTAAAATTTCATCGAAATCTAACCTTTTTTACGTTAGTTATGACGCATAACAGCAGTGGAGTGGATCCCACTCTTATGTACTGACCTTTCACCCCATTTTGTTCACTTTAAATAGAGTTCTTTCCCAGGTGATCCCCTACCAGATACTAAAATTTCATCGAAATCTAACCTTTTTACGTTAGTTATGACACATAACAGCAGTGGAGTGAATCCCCCTCTTATGTACTGACCTTTCACCCCATTTCGTTCACTTTAAATAGGGTTCTTTCCCAGGTGATCCCCTACCAGATACTAAAATTTCATCGAAATCGAACGATTTTTACGCGAGTTATCGTGAGGACGGACATGCGCACACAACGAGTGACGTAATGATGCAGATGGGAATCGCGACCATCTGCTAGCAAGATTATGACGTCATATAACTTTAATAGGATCCAAACACAACGCGTGACGTAATGAGACAGATGGCGTGACCGCGCGCCAACATTCTCAAACGCGAGATCGTGACGTCATAAGATTTCTAAGCATTGGAAGCATTAATGGAACGACGCCATGACACTAAAAACGTTATAATTCGGGGTGGTTATTTAACCCACTAAACGAGTTCTCCTAAAGTCGAGATCAAGCTAAATTGGTTTCTAGTACCAGAAAACGGTAGGTTAACGACTTTCATCAAAATTCTTAGAGTCGTTTTCAAAATAAAATGTACATAGATATATAAGAGAATTGCTACTTTATGGTGGACATCAAGTAATTTTGCTTCCTATACTTCCAATGGAAAAACTTCTGTACACATTTTCTTCACAATTAATGCATTCCCAAGAATGAAAATTTGAACATCGATTAAAATAGCTTCATTTCATAACTTGGAATACTTAATATTTTCTAAACCATTTAAGGGTCATTCCATGTGAAATCAATCAATAACGAATTAAAATTGTTGCTCGACATTTTTCAATATTTTTTATATTTTGCATACAATATTCCCAATATATTAACACTTCAAAAACATATAAAAAAATTTATAAGTCTTATTATTTTTCTGGCGGCCATTTTTCTCCGGCTTCACATGGCATTTTTGACCAAAATCATTGTTTAAGTAAAATTTAATAATTTCTTTACTACTAGAGCTATCATGTTCAAATAAAGATCATTCTTTTTTACATGAAATGTTCTACAGTTTTGACTACGAATGCTTTAGCTACCTCTTGTGAAAAGATATGAAATGGCCCTTACAAAATGTTTAATAATTTCGCTCAAATTGCTGATTTCAGGCATAATTTTTTTTAAGAATGGTAAAAATCTCATACTTCAGATTTCGTATGTTGACATGTATCTAGTTGGACTATTAATTCACAAAATTTGAAACCTGAGACTCACGTTCTTTTTTTTCTATAGACCTCCAAACATAGTCCGAACCTTAAAAGTGTCACTTTTTTAGGCCTAATATCTGAAAAGGGACAGCTCCTAAAATTCTAATATTTTTTTACACAGCAATGTGGTCTTAGGGGTAAACCTGCAGTAAAAATTTCAACTTGTAGACGCAAGTAGTTTTAAGGCTGTGCTACATCAAAATAACGTAAAAATACGACCATTTTTATTTGCAAACTTGTGAGCCAGAGTTACTTTTAAATCATCTTAAATATGTAAGGAAAATTATAAATGGTACAGTAACATTTTATTATTCATTGAAATAAAGAAATATTAAAAAAACACAAATAAGACAAGCAACAAAATAAATTTACCTGATTTTGAGTGCATGGCTTACAAATGTCCATTTTACATATATGTGTTACTATAAACAATAACATTAACATATTAAATCACAATTAACTATGAAAAAATAAGTTACTTACAGTTTTATTGATGTTCTAGTTGTACTGAGAAATAAATAAATTCATTGTTTGAGAAATGTTATGAAGTGTTTCCGCGATATTGTAAGAACGGCCAGTTACTGTCGTCACGTCCATTGGAGTCAGTTTTTGTAAGATGTGGCTTATGGGAACCCATACAATGTCCTGTGGAAATGACAACTGAAAGGATGTTCGTGGGCCGCCCCGGTGGCGCAGTAGTCTAAGCGATGGCCTCTGATCATTCGTCCGAACAGGGTCCGGGTTCGAATCCCGGTGAGGCATGGATGTTGTGTTTGTCTTACGGCACTGGCTCTCTCCCTTCCCTGGAACCAGTGACCCTAAATTAGGGACGGGCGACTGCTTATAGCCCATTGAGTTGCTCACGATGGTCGTTAAACCTCCAATCAATCAATGGATGTTGTGTTTGTCTTACGGCACTGGCTCTCTCCCTTCCCTGGAACCAGTGACCCTAAATTAGGGACAGGGCGACTGCTTATAGCCCATTGAGTTGCTCACGATGGTCGTTAAACCTCCAATCAATCAATGGATGTTGTGTTTGTCTTACGGCACTGGCTCTCTCCCTTCCCTGGAGACAGTGACCCTAAATTACGGACGGGTGACTGCTTATAGCCCATTGAGTTGCTCACGGTGGTCGTTAAACCTCCAATCAATCAATGGATGTTGTGTTTGTCTTACGGCACTGGCTCTCTCCCTTCCCTGGAACCAGTGACCCTAAATTAGGGACGGGCGACTGCTTATAGCCCATTGAGTTGCTCACGATGGTCGTTAAACCTCCAATCAATCAATGGATGTTGTGTTTGTCTTACGGCACTGGCTCTCTCCTTCCCTGGAACCAGTGACCCTAAATTACGGACGGGCGACTGCTTATAGCCCATTGAGTTGCTCACGGTGGTCGTTAAACCTCCAACCAAAAAAAAGGATGTTCGTGGCCGTGTGGATGGAAAAAGTGAATTTGCATATCATTGTTTTCTTCACTGATGTCTTGAATCTTTCCAATCCACCATTTTTTATCATAAACACAGGCAACATAGTCATTTTTATGGAATGAAAATATTTGATTAGATGTGATTGAGGACACTAATACGTCTTCAAATTCTGATGTTCGGGTTGTTTTAAAGCATCTTATTTGAGACGAATCGAGAGGAACTATTCTATGATAATCTCTTGTTTGTGGTACTGGTTCAGCATTTGCAAATCTTGCTTTGAGTCTTGCATACTTTGACTGTACCTCATCAGTTGATACGTAAATGTATGCAATGCCAGTAATTTTTTCTGAGCAATATTTATACATACCCTGTGGTGTTAAAATTTGGTCTGTATATGTCCTTTGCAAACTACTTCTTGATACTTCTCTTTTTGTAGTACCACCTATTCCATCACTAGCATATTTGCCGTGGGATCTAGCAAAGAAATTCCGTTCGGCTTCCAGTCCAAAATCATCAAAATGTTTGCAAATGTTAATGAAGTTCTTTTTATTTTTATATTGGCTGGCAGCACGATCACTGAAAGAAAAAAATTTCTTCACTGAAGGTGCCACTTTTTTTTGTGTCGAAAATTAGATGACCCTGGAATACATGGAATGCTGCTGTGTTGTGCTCCATATGATCACTTATAATACGAAGACTTCTGCACTTAACAGCTTCTCTTAATTTGTAGTAATAAATGAATGGATGAACCATGGCTTGTTGGTTAACCCAGTGATAACTCTGAATTTCATCCTGTACAGTAAAGGTGAAATTTTCTGAAAAGTCTGCAAGTACCACACACTCTGACTGGCTAAAGTCTGCAAGTACCACACAATCTGTCTTATTTGTGTTTTTTTAATATTTCTTTATTTCAATGAATAATAAAATGTTACTGTACCATTTATAATTTTCCTTACATATTCAAGATGATTTAAAAGCAACTCTGGCTCACAAGTTTGCAAATAAAAATGGTCGTACTTTTTACGTTATTTTGATGTAGCACAGCCTTAAAACTACTTGCGTCTACAAGTTGAAATTTTTACTGCAGGTTTACTCCTAAGACCACATTGCTGTGTAAAAATATTAGAATTTTAGGAGCTGTCCCTTTTGAGATATTAGGCCTAAAAAAGTGACACTTTTAAGGTTCGGACTATGTTTGGAGGTCTATAGAAAAAAAGAACGTGAGTCTCAGTTTTCAAATTTTGTGAATTAATAGTCCAACTAGATACATGTCAACATACAAAATCTCAAGTATGAGACTTTTACAATTCTTAAAAAAAATTATGCCTGAAATCAGCAATTTGAGCGAAATTATTAAACATTTTGTAAGGGCCATTTCATATCTTTTCACAAGAGGTACCTAAAGCATTCGTGGTCAAAACTGTAGAACATTTCATGTAAAAAAGAATTATCTTTATTTGAACATGATAGCTCTAGTAGTAAAGAAGTTATAAAATTTTACGTAAACGATGATTTTGGTCAAAAATGCCATGTGAAGCCAAAGAAAAACAGCCACCAGAAAAAAAAATGACTTATAAAAAAAAAAAAAAATTATATGTTTTTGAAGAGTTAATATATTGGGAATATTGTATGCAAAATATAAAAAATATTAAAAAATGTCAAGCAACAGTCACTGGTTGATTTGACGTGGAATGACCCATAACCGTAATTATGCAATCCAACATTTAATTGTCCACTGACATCATCAAAATACTGGTCGCACCATCTTTTTTCTGGTTTCAACACGACCAAAGGAAACGCTATTGTTTTTTAATATAATTATGCTTATGTTTTAGAAAATGTTAAGTATTCCAAGTTATAGTATGAAGTTATTTTAATTGATGTTCAAATTTCCATCCTTGGGAAACACTAATTGTGAAGGAAATGTGTACAAAAGGTTTTCCATTGGAAATATAGGAAGCAAAATTACTTTACGTCCACCTTAATAGTGTGGGATAAGGGCGATGGAATGGATCCCGATCCTATGTCCTGACCTTTGACTCCATTTGTCCCATTTTCAATAGGGTTCCTCTCCAGGTGGTCCCCTACCACATACTAAAATTTCATCGAAATCGAACCATTTTTACGCACCTTATGACGCATAAGGGCAATAGAATGCATCCCGCTCCTATGTCCTGACCTTTGGCTCCTCTTCACCCATTTTCAACAGGGTTCGTACCCAGGTGATCCCCTACCACATACTAAAATTTCATTGAAATCGAACCATATTTACGCAAGTTATGGCGCATAAGAGCAATTGAATGGATCCCGCTCTTATGGCGTGACCTTTGACCCCACTTCACCCATTTTCAATAGGGTTCCTCTCCAGGTGGTCCCCTACCACATACTAAAATTTCATGGAAATCGAACCATATTTACGCAAGTTATGGCGCATAAGAGCAATTGAATGGATCCCGCTCTTATGGCGTGACCTTTGACCCCACTTCACCCATTTTCAATAGGGTTCCTCTCCAGGTGGTCCCCTACCACATACTAAAATTTCATTGAAATCGAACCATATTTACGCAAGTTATGGCGCATAAGAGCAATTGAATGGATCCCGCTCTTATGGCGTGACCTTTGACCCCACTTCACCCATTTTCAATAGGGTTCCTCTCCAGGTGGTCCCCTACCACATACTAAAATTTCATGGAAATCGAACCATATTTATGCAAGTTATGGCGCATAAGAGCAATTGAATGGATCCCGCTCTTATGGCGTGACCTTTGACCCCACTTCACCCATTTTCAATAGGGTTCCTCTCCAGGTGGTCCCCTACCACATACTAAAATTTCATTGAAATCGAACCATATTTACGCAAGTTATGGCGCATAAGAGCAATTGAATGGATCCCGCTCTTATGGCGTGACCTTTGACCCCACTTCACCCATTTTCAATAGGGTTCCTCTCCAGGTGGTCCCCTACCACATACTAAAATTTCATTGAAATCGAACCATATTTACGCAAGTTATGGTGCATAAGGGCAATTGAATGGATCCCGCTGTGATGGCGTGACCTTTGACCCCACTTCACCCATTTTCAATAGGGTTCCTCTCCAGGTGGTCCCCTACCACATACTAAAATTTCATGGAAATCGAACCATTTTTACATGAGTTATCGTGCCGACAGACAGACGGACGGAAAAAGCTGGAGCATATACGCTTCTTCAACCTACGGTTGGAAAGCGTAAAAAGGCTAAAACAACATATCTGAAACTGGCAAAAAAAAAAAAAAAAAAAGCCAAAACAGCCTTAGTACAATTCTGTATGGACAACAAGCTTACCTAAGATTTGAAGAGATAAGAATGCTAAAAAGAAATAAGAGATCAGAAAGACACATGAGACTGGAGGAGTCTATCTTAATCTATAAAAATAAGACTAGGGTATGCAATCATAATGACCCCAATACTTTGTCCAGTTACTGGAAATATTTAATCAGGCAAAAAACAGAACACCACCAAAAAAAAAAAAAAAAAACTAAGGACTAGCACAAGAAAAGGAAAAGAAGAAGATAAAGAAGCATCTGCGATCAGTAACAGTATAAAAAAAAAGTGAAACATAGAGCATGGTTTCAAAAAGCATATTTAAGACAAAGTCTCCAACGAATGGCAACATTGGAGTATCGCACTCCACTGGTGATAAAATAACCACGAATATTAGTCGGCACATCACCACGCTCCTGAAGATTCCCAAAGACTGGGCGAAAAATTTAGAGCATCAATAATGGTTATTAGTTGGTGTGTATGAAGTCCAAAGATTAAGATCTACCATTTCTACCCAATTGGAAGTGTGTGTAGTGAGTAAGTGAGCTTCAGCTACAACGGACTAAAGGACAAAGACGTCGACGAGGACCTAACAACGTGTTTGAAATGTAACTCATCTCTAGAAGCGGAATGCATAGGTAAGCAATAAGCATCTGGAATGATCTAGTATCGTTGTTACTGCACTGGTGTGCAAAAATTAAAGACGAAGAGGAGAAATTAGCATACCAGCGGAACAAACCGAAAGACCACTCACGAGATAGACTAGGGTCCGGTACGTTAGGGCATTCGCATATATGCAGCATGACATGGGGGGGAGGGGGAGTGTCGGAAGGGTATAAAGCACACGGGCGGTGTACGCTCAGCAATTCGGTGAAAGCTATTGCACGGTGTACATCGGTTTTGAACGACGTCGAGTTGCTGCCACCTTGTGATATGGCCAACATGCAATCCAGTAGACGACATCTGGATGACTTTACCCCAGGTCGCGTCATTGGGAAGTTGTAAGAAGGTCGAAGTGTGACTAGTGTGGCCGAGGAGTTCGGGATCGCTCACAGCATCGTTTCATGAGCTTGGAGAGCATTTCAAACGACAGGAACAGCTGCCCGAGAGTTTAGCAGTGGTCGTCCATGAGCAACCATGGCGGCGGAGGACCGGTGTATTGTCCTACAGGCAAGAAGAGACAGACGGCAGACAGCGGGAGAAATCGCAAGGCCCATGCAACAGACAACTGGACGTCCGTTATCGCGTTTTACCGTGGCCAGAAGGCTGCACAAAGGTGGTCTATTTGCACGACGACCAGTACGGTGTGTGCCATTAACGCCTGCTCATCAGAGAGCGGTTTCTGTGGTGCCAGGAACACAAGAACTGGACGCATCAGCAATGGGGTAGAGTCCTCTTTACGAATGAGAGCCGCCGATTTAGTCCGACGAGCGATTCTGGACTTATACGCATCTGGAGAGAGCAGGGAACACGCAATCACACCTCCAACATCATCGAAAGAGACCGGTTTGGAGGTGGCGGAGTTCTTGTTTTGGGCGGTATCATGCTTGGTAGCCGTACTGACCTCCACATCTTCCAAGGATGTTCAGTCACTGGTGTCCGCTATTGTACCGAGGTTCTCCTGCCTCACGTGCGTCTGCTTAGAGGTGCTGTGGATCCTGAGTTCCTCTTCATGGGCGACAACGCTACACCTCGTCGTTCAGTGGCTGTCACAGAGCTGTTGGAGAGTGAAGATATTCAACGCATGGATTGGCCCGCAAGGTCCCCGAACATCAATCCAATCGAACACGTGTGGGACATTCTCGGGAGACGCTTGGCAGCACGTCACCAGCCGCCAGCAATGATTCCGCAGCTGCGATTGGCGCTACAAAAGGAATGGGCCACGATGCCTCAACAGCTCCTTGACAACCTCGTCCTCAGCATGGACAGACGTTGTAAATCCTGCAACGCAGTCAGGGGTGATCATATCCCCTACGAAAGACTGGATTTTTCTTGGCAGCCGCCTGTCACACGGACGTTTCTGTCTTCTGTCCAGTTGTGCTCGAAGCTACCTTTTCAATAAAGTGCCTTTGTATCCTTTGGATTCCTTGTTTGGACAGTTTTGCTCACTTGTCCCATATTCTTACGTCTTGGGGATCTTATGGTATGATTTGAGTCGATGTGTAGCACTTCTGCAAGACGTTACATTCGAAAAACCGTCTCGTCCTTAATTTTTGCACGTCAGTGTATAAAAGAGTGGTAGGCAATGCATGTAACTAACAAACAAATTAAGAAGATGGTAGTGTAGAGCACTCTAAGTTACGTATAAAAGTTTTAAGGCAAATATATTTCAGCCATTACTATGGCCTTCATCAGTGTGACTACGATTGGTTTCATTACCAGATTGTAATGACAGAGACCCAAGACCTCCGCTTTCTTTGCCTGGAGTGTATAAAATTCCGGTCAAGACTAACGCTGGATTAACCGCATACATTGGAAGTTTATTCCGGAAAATTCTCTGAAGACTTCAGGAACACAAATCTGATGTGAAATTCGGAAAACCTTTGTCTTCCTTCCAAAATCGGTTTACTCTGAGGATTAGAGAAAGTTTGGAAATTTTATTTTCCAAAAATTGCAACTGTGAGCTCCCTATTTTGGTTCCATACATCTGGAAATACCTCATTGCATCATGTCACCCGGAGTTACCATTAAAAAACTTTATCTTTCCAATCTGGCAACGAAACCAATCGTAGTCACACTGATGAAGGCAGGCCATAGTAATTGGCTGAAATATATTTGCCTTTAAACTTTTATGCGTAACTTAGAGTGTTCTACACTACCATCTTCTTAATTTAATTTGAATGTTGTTGCCAGGTTCCTCAAACTGATTCCAAGTTCCTCAAACTGTTGCCAGTTACCAAACTGAAATGTTTTCACTGTGTATTTTATAATTCTGTTGCTGTAATTAAGTTGTTTAAAACATCACTTATCACTTTTGAAGGCTCATTGACGGCACTATTTTTTTGGATGTAATAACTTTCTTTAATTAGTCTCATTTTTTGAGATTCATAGTCCAATATTTTGATTTCTTCCCTTAAAGGCTCACATTTGCAAAACTGCGTATGATTTGCTAATACACACTGTTTTGATCTTTATTATTATTATCTGGGTAAAGCCTTAAAAGTAAGTGATTTAACCTGACTAAATTTACCCCTTCTCTCCCCTTTAAGTTCATAAAAATGTTTTCTTATCATTTCTTCATGTCCTCATTTTTTTTTTTTTTTTTTTTTAGGGCATAACAATATAAGGAAGTTTTGTGACAATGAGTCGGAAGGACCCACAGTATGATGAGACTCCTGAAGAAATACGTCTAGTCAACAAAAGAGCGATGCTTAGGAAAGCTCTTAAGGCAGAGTATTTGAGGAAACATACAAACCCTCACAGTACAGAACCTCATCTGGTATGTACAATTAAAAGTTGCAGTAGTGAAGCTAATTTATTTTTTTTATGCCACTTACAACTGTTAGTTATAAAAATAAGTGTGCTTGAAGAGAGAGAGAGAGAGAGAGAGAGAGAGAGAGAGAGAGAGAGAGAGAGACACTATGGGAAGTGTATGAAGTGAACTATATGACCAAAAGTATCTGGACGTATTTTTGAGTAGTAGATTTAACTCTGGCAAATCCACGTGTACAAGGTACTACTCAGGGCCTGATTTACACAGAATTGTGCTCTATAAGCGCATCACAAGATGAGCCCCCAGACTAGAATTTCAGCTAAGTTGCCAATGGGGTCCAAAAAGTTAGTGGCAAAAAAATAAAATTTGCTGGTAATTCCACTTAGTAGTTCTAATTCTGACTATTATATAGCTCTAATTATTGTACTATTCTCTTTTACGTGCGATATTTCAAAGTAACTTGTACAGGAAACTAGCGGATAATGCTTACCTTGGCATTCCTTTCTAGCGACGGGGACATTTCACGCACGTGTTTTCCGGTCTTTGTTGAGGTTATTGTCCTAAAGTCCGTTGTATGCGATGACTGGCTTTACTTCTCACACTTTTCGCTGGGTATACTCGTTGGATCTTTGCTTTAGGATTCAAACATCAATTTTTACCGTTCTTTATACTCAAAATTTTCGCCCACACTCTGGGCATCTTCAGGAGCGTGGCGACTTTACCACCGATGTTCGTGGTTAACTTCACGCTAATGGAGTCCGATACTCCTTGTTGCCATTCGTCGGAAAAACTTTCCTGGATATATTTTGTTATCAAGCCCGGCTGGCGCCATCTATGTTTCGTTAAGAACACTTTTTTTCCCCCGTATTTTTTTTTTTTTTTTTTTTTTTTAATTTTTTTAATTTCTTCTCCTATCCTGGTTTTCTTATGGGCGAAAATTTCGAGTTTAAAGAACGGTAAAAATTGATGTTTGAATCCTAAAGCAAAGATCCAACGAGTATACCCAGCGAAAAGTGTGAGAAGTAAAGCCAGTCATCGCATACAATGGACTTTAGGACAATAACCTCAACAAAGACCGGAAAACACGTGCATGAAATGTCCCCGTCGCTAGAAAGGAATGCCAAGGTAAGCATTATCCGCTAGTTTCCTGTACAAATTTGCTGGTAAGTTAACAAATCTTAGTGGCCAAAAAGAAGTCTCCAGTATAAACAAGTTAGTAATTAATGACTTCATGGGTTCCTCTTATTACTTTCAGTATTCTAAATATTTAACAGGAATTATCGAGGATAAATTTATTAGGTACATTACCTCTCAAATTTTCGATCTAAACACTAGATCTTCGTCAGGAGTTCTTGCTTCCTTTATATAATTAGGGTGATCTGATTTATAATTTAAAATATTTTCTGTATTTGTAGGCTTCTTGTTTAATTCTGTGGTAATATATTTTTCTTCCCACTTCAAAGTAATATCTAGGTAATTTAGCTTATTTTCATTTTGCTCTTTTAAAGTGAATTTTAGGGATTCATCTTCGGCATTAAAACCTTCTAGGATTTTTTATGGGTATCCACTCGAATCTTGATCCGTGATGAAAAGGATATCATCCATGTATCTAATATACATGCAGAAAATTGAAGGTTTCAATAGGAAGGGCTCTTCTATTTTACTTATGTAATAATTTGCTAGGAGAGGTGCTAGTGAAAGAAAAATGTAGCTTTACAATTTAAAGAGAAAGTTGAAAAGCTGAATTCAACTTCAGAAGCTAAGAAAAACATAAAAATAAAAAAACATAAAAATTCGAGAACCTGAAAAGGATCGGAGCAAAATATAATATCAGGCTAGCTCCAGATCTTAATAACAAAATAAAGAAATTCCTGCCAGCTTTAAAGCAGAAAGAATTGGACATCCAATTGCAGGAAGGAGTAATTTACTGCATCGACTGTAACTGCGGACTCAGCTATATAGGAGAAACAGGGAGAAGTATTAAGGTCCGAATGAAAGAACACCAAGCAGCTATTAGGAACATTGGGAACAAAACAGGGCTAGACAGACATATACAAGCAAGTGGACACTCCATAAATTGGGACTCGGTGAAAATAATCGTCCACCAGTCAAACTTAGTAAAGAGGAAACTAGAAGAAGGGATCGAAATAGCAAGAAGAAGAAGTACCACAATTAACGATAATTGCGGATGGACTCTTCCAATTGAGTGGCAGCAACTACTCCAGTGACATAGTCCTGATGACGAACTAGGCTTTAGTTCGAAAATTTGACAACAAACTTTGATGAAAAATAACCTCTATAAGACCCGTAAAAAAAGCTATTCCACAATCACTATGAATAGAGGTGCCATAAATGCATTTACAAATAAAAATAAGTTAAAATCATTCTTATTAGAAAGTGGTTACCCTTCAAAAGAAATTCGTGAACTACTGGACGAAAATCCTACTGGGAACAGAACAGGCACTACAGACAAAAATAAGGAGAAAATTGAATATTTATTCACAAGAAAAGTCACTTACCACAAGGGACTGTTTGAAAAACTGAAAAAAATCAGTACTAAATATAAAATTAGGTTAGCTCCAGGTTTGAATAACAAAATTAAAAAATACTTACCATCCCTAAAACAAAAAGAAGAAAATACTTTACTCCAGGAAGGAGTCATTAATAAAATAGTTTGTTCTTGTGGATTACCATATATAGGAGAAACAAGAAGGAGGTTAACCACCAGAATTAAAGAACACAAAGCAGCAATAAGGAACAGCTCAAATAAAACAGGATTAGACAGGCACATACAAGAAACTGGCCACAAAATGGACTGGGACTCCTTAAAAGTGATCGAACATCAATCCCATGCAATTATCCGGAAATTAGAGGAATCCCTGGAAATTTACAAGACACAAGGTGGCAACATCAATGACCATGCTGGAAGGAAAATCCATCAGGCTTAGTCACCAGACCTGTGGAAGTAGAACGAAGCAAGAACTCCTGACGAAGATGTAGTGTTTAGATCGAAAATTTGAGAGGTAATGTACCTAATAAATTTATCCTCGACTATTCGCGTTAAATATTTATAATACTGAAAGTTAGTAAAATCATGCAATTCATTGATTACGATACGCTTTCCAACTTACCAGAAATCATTACTCAAGTTATGAGGATAATGGCTGTGGAATTAATGTCGCTCCTGTGTCCTAACCTTTGACCCCATTTCAATGATATTCAACAGAATTGATTCAGTGTACCTCCGGAACAACATATTAAAGAGTGTCGCAATAGAACCATTTGTTAGTCAAGTTATGCAGTGTTAGAATTAGAAATAAATCTTCTACAGGCCCAGTGCACCACTCGAATTTGAAAATCACTGATCCGTGAAAGAAAAACCTTGCACATTTACAGTACATGCCAAAAAAAAAAAAAAAAAATTATCATTTTTTTCAGAGCTATGTATCACAAATTATAAAGGACAGGTCATGATGGTGTTCACCCTAGAAACTGAAAAGGGCAGGGTAATTTTCTGAAAAAGAGCACATTTGTATAAAAATAGAGACACACTATACGTGTAAAATGTTGCAAGATCTAAAAAAAAACCAAAAAAACCCGGCACTTTTGTATCACAAAGGGGCACTTTATGCTTTCAAAAGGTTATATCTGAAAAAAAGGGGCACTTTTATGTATGTATAAGGTATAGTTTAGACTCCACCCCCTGAAATAAACCGCCAACACTATTTTCATCCTAAACATAACTATTACATACAGTGTTGAGGTAGGAATATTTCAACGGGCTCTCTATGGTTTTTGTAAGTTTTTTTGTTTTGTTTTTTCCATGTAAATACTATTTTTGTAGGAAAACCAAAGAATATAAATTTTAAATTATTTGAATGTATTGAAATGGTTTTGTTAACAATAATCAGTAGGCGAGTGAATTCTTCTTTGAAAGTCATAGCTGCTCTGGGAGGTTTTCACAGGAATGATGGGTTCTCTAGAGAGTCCCGCATGGCTGTGTATGAAACAGTAATTGTTCCTACTCTGATGTATGGCAGTGAAACCTGGGTACTGCAGAAGAAACATAGGAGTCGTTTGTGTGCTGGAGAAATGCGTTACTTACGTGGGGTTTGTGGCAAGACACGATCTGATTGTGTGAGGATTGAAGATGTATTGCAGTTGTGTGATGTGAAGCAAAATGTTGTTAGCAAGGTGGAGACCAATATGCTTCGGTGGTTTGGCCATGTTGAAAGAATGAGTGATGAAACGCTTACTAAGAAAATATTTTCAGCCCAAGTGGCAGGAAGGAAAGGCAGAGGAAGGCCAAGGAAGACATGGGTGGATCAGATTCAGGAGTGTCTGCACGAGAAAAAGATTATGAGTATGAAGTATAAAAGATCTTGTGTACGGCTTGTAATGGATATTAGTGAAGCACGAGTTGTATGTCAAGATCGCTGTAAATAGAGAAGTTTGATACGACAACAATAAGTAAAAATATCTGGAAGTTTGTATTTCTTTTTGGAGCTAACCTCTGAATCTCAGAGAACAGCTTAGTGATATGTATGTATGTATGAAAGAATGAGTGATGAAATGCTTACTAAGAAAATCTTTTCAGCCCAAGTGGCAGGAAGGAAAGGCAGAGGAAGGCCAAGGAAGACATGGGTGGATCAGATTCAGGAGTGTCTGCACGAGAAAAGATTATGAGTATGAAGTATAAAAGGTCTTGTGTACGGCGTGTAATGGATATCAGTGAAGCACGAGTTGTATGTCAAGATCGCTGTAAATGGCGAAGTTTGATACGACAACAATAAGTAAAAATATCTGGAAGTTTGTATTTCTTTTTGGAGCTAACCTCTGAATCTCAGAGAACAGCTTAGTGATATGTATGTATGTATGAAAGAATGAGTGATGAAATGCTTACTAAGAAAATCTTTTCAGCCCAAGTGGCAGGAAGGAAAGGCAGAGGAAGGCCAAGGAAGACATGGGTGGATCAGATTCAGGAGTGTCTGCACGAGAAAAAGATTATGAGTATGAAGTATAAAAGATCTTGTGTACGGCTTGTAATGGATATTAGTGAAGCACGAGTTGTATGTCAAGATCGCTGTAAATAGAGAAGTTTGATACGACAACAATAAGTAAAAATATCTGGAAGTTTGTATTTCTTTTTGGAGCTAACCTCTGAATCTCAGAGAACAGCTTAGTGATATGTATGTAAACAGTGCATCAAAGAATTTTTAAGACTGGTGCTAGATTTCAGCCTACGGTGGCGCCACCAGTGTAATCGCGAATGCGTTATAAACCGTGACCATCTGCTTGCTTTCTGCCAAAAGTACTGCGCAGTTGTAAAAGTATCTCAAACGAAACGGGCGTTCATTAGTGAAGTAAAAATTTTTTCATGTTGAATTATTAAGATGGAACAAAGGGCTGTAATTAAATTTAACGCAAAACTTGGTAAAAGTGCCTCGGAAACGTACCAAATGATGAAACAAGTTTACGGTGAGTTTTGTTTAAGTAGATCAAATGTTTTCCTGTGGCACAAACGTTTTTGGACGCTAGAAGATGATAAGCATACCGGAAGACCAAGTTCATCTAGGACACCTGAGATTATTGAAAAAGTGTGCGATTTCGTGGCAAATAATCGATGTACGTCACTAAGAATGATGGAGGAGTCTTTAAACATCAACAAAGAAACGATTCGAACCATCCTGCCTAAAGATTTGGGCAAAACAAAAGTCTGTGCTAAATTTGTTCCACACACGTTAACCAATGAACAAAAATCAAGGAGAAGTGCACATTGCAGAGACATTATTTCAGCCGCTGAAAATGATCCAAACTTCTTAAATCAATTGTTACTGGTGATGAAAAATTATGTTTTCAATATGATCCTAAAACAAAGCGACAAAGTGCGGAATGGAAGTCAAAAAACTCGTCACAAGCCAAAAAAACAAGAAAAGTTCCATCGAAAATCAAAACAATGCTCCTTACATTCTACGATAGTATCCACAAGGAATTTGTTCCAAGTGGACAAACAATTACTGGTGAATTTTATTTAAATGTTTTGAGGCGTTTGATGGGTAGGATTCGATGCATTCGTCCAGAATATCGAGATGAAAACAGTTGGTGTTTGTCACACGATAATGCACCCAGTCACACCTCACTTCTTGTTTGTATATTTTTGGCGAAAAATAACGTCTGTGTGTTGAATCATCCACCGTATTCGCCTGATTTAGCATCCTGCAACTTTTCTTTGTTCCCAAAACTTAAAATGACGTTAAAAGGGTGTTGTTTTGATGATATTTCGACCATACAAACAGCTTCGACGTGTGTTTTAGAGGTAATTCCGCAAAGTGAACTGGAACAGGCATTCGAATCATTATTAAATCGCTGTAACAAGTGTATTGAAGCCGGAGGGACTTATTTTGAATAACAAACCAAAACAAATTATAATTTCTTGTTTCTATTTCATTTTGCAGACCCAGTCTTAAAAATTCTTTGACGCACTGTGTATGTATGTGTATGTACTCAGCAGTTGCAGAATTAGATCTACTTTTTCATTACCAAAAGAACATAACTTTTTTATTTTCATGGATAACAAGTAATATAAGAAAATGCTGCTTACCATACTTTTAATCAATGGATTTAATTATTAATTACATCAAAACATACAATAAAATTTATTGAAAATAACTTATTTGAACCGAATGGTGGAAATAAAGTATTTTATTTACTTCCACCCAATGTTTAGCTGTTTCAAGTAGGTAAGGAACTTCAATTTAATTTGATGGCCTTATTTTCTAACTAGAGTTGAATTCACCGGGTAACCCAGATGAAACCATGAAATCAGAGATCGCAATAACGTCTCTACACGCGCATTTCATGCCTTAAAAACGCCGAATACGCTTTTAAATTTAGAAATGCGTATTTTTACGCATTGTTTTTCCATATGAAATTTCCTTTTATAATCGGTGATTACACAGCGTTATATCTTAACTTTTATGTCGCAGTTTATGAAAAAAATCATGATTTGGTTCCCATTGCCGAGCTGATCAGCTAGGGATCGCCTTTCGGCAATCATTCCGAAGAACCTTCAGGCAGTGTGGGAAAGAGCAGCTCAACCGATCGGCATGCACATATCAACCGCGTCGGGATTGAGATGCTAGTGTATCGGTGCAGCGCGGTGCCGTTAAAACTTGGCGTGGAAGAAGTGAAAAGCGACGTGTTTTGAAGTTCGTTTAATTGCCATTTCCGGGCGGGATTCTCCTGCCTTATGAAATTTTATGAAAATATATATATAAATATATAAACTTTCAAAATACGGAAGTTAGACGAACTGCAGATTTATTCTGTAATCACAATATTAGACCCGTATGAGAAGTTCATTTTGCAGACTGTTACGGATCAGGCATGAGATTGTTCTTCGAATTCGCGGAATTCCACATTTCGGTTATACCCGAGCGATGGAAAAAAAAAAAAAAAATGTTTTATTTTCGGAGGATTAGTGGGGGTAGGGGGGACTCGTTTTCCGCCTGGGGAACGATATTCCATTTTCCCGAACTAACGAAAGCTAAACGGAGTGAAAAATTTTCCCGCGAACGTAATTTTCTTTTCTCGTGAAGTTTCCTCTGTCCAGTATTGTTATTAAATATCAATTTATTGCTTAAATGTCTGCATTTCAGCTTGAAAGTGTAGACAATAGTTTCCGATAACGGAAGTTCGACGGAGCAAAAATTTCCTTGTAAACTTTAGGCACGAGTTTCTTTCGCGGATTCGAAGAGTAACTATTTGTTGTCATCAAAACTGAAGATAATTTTTTTTTGGGGGAGGGGTGCGTGCGTGGGGGTGGCGGAAGGGGGGTCCGGCTGGGGATGGAATTTCGTCTTTCAAAACTTTCGAAAAAACGGAAGTTAGATGAACTGCAGATTTATTCTGTAATCGCAATATTTCCTCTGCTTATTTGATTTGCAAAATATAACTTTGTTTGATAACCGATTGCGTTTCAGCTTGAAAACGGAGGGAAAATTTCCGAAAACGGAAGTCGGACGAAGCGAAGATTTTCTCGTAATCGTAATTTTTTTTCGCGATGTTTCCACTGTCCTGAATTATTGTTAAATGTTATTTTCCCTCTATAAATAGTTGTAAAGGGAGAAACTGGACATTCCTCATATCAGAAGAATGGTTGAATCAACCAACTCTCAATTATGTTAACTGTAAACATCTCATACATAGTATTCAAGAAGATATTTTTTTTTCAGAGCTGAAGGAAAACATGTTCAAAAATAATAAATTAGTTGACCTTTGCAATGCTAAACTTGCACATCACAATGTCCAATGAAGGTTTATTTTATCTTTTGTGATTGAGATAGACTGTAGATTTCCTTCCTCCACTATAGAACTCTTTTGAAGTTTGAGTGTCCCCGGTGGTGCAGTGATCTAAGCGATGGCCTCTGATCATTCGTCCGTAAGGGGTCTGGGTTCGAATCCCGGTGAGGCGTGGATGTTGTGTTTGTCTTACGGCACCGGCCTCTCTCCCTTCCCTGGAACCAGTGACCCTAAATTAGGGACGGGCGACTTCTTATAGCCCATTGAGTTGCGTTGTCGTTAAACCTCCAATCAAAAAAAAAAAAAGTTCGAGTGTGTAGAATCTGAATCTGTGAAGCAACACACACAAGTTTTAGTACAGTCTTTCGAAAGCAAAACAAAATTTTTTGCAACCTCGTGGATAAAACAAGACAAGTAGGTAAGATTTTGATAAATTATGACTTATTTTATATAAAAGAAAATCAATTGTGTTTACATATTTATCATCATCATCATCATCATTGTCAACCATTATCAATCCACTGCTGGACGAAGGTCTCCCCAAGTTTCCTCCACAACGGTCTGTCTTGTGCCAGTCTCCTCCATGTCACTCCTGCATACTTACGAATTTCATCCACCCATCTCCCATGTGGTCTTCTTCTGGGTCTTTTCCTGTCCCTTGGAATCCAATCTAAAATTTCGGCTGTCCATCGATGGTCTGTCCTTCTGGCAGTATGTCCAGCCCATTGCCATTTCAGGGATTTAACTCTGATCATGATGTCTTCCACTCTTGTCATTTTTCGGATCCACGAGTTCCTCTTCTTATCTCTCCTGGTTACACCAAGTATGCACCTCTCCATGCTGCTTTGAGTTGTCTGCAGCCTTTGTATGTCTCTTTTAGTTAAGGTCCACGTCTCTGCACCATACGTAAGCACTGGAAGGATGCATTGATCAAACACTTTTCTTTTAAGACATAATGGCATATTGCTCTTGAAAATTATGCTGTTTCTTCCAAAAGCTCTCCAGGCAAGTTTTGTACGCCGATTAATTTCTTCACCAATGTGACCCTCACTTGATATCTGCTGTCCAAGATAAACATATGTGTCTGTTATCTCTAGTTTTTCTCCATCAATCGATAAATCTTCATTTCTTGTAAAAGCATTGAACATCACTTTTGTCTTCTGAAAGTTCATTTTTAATCCCACTTCTTTACTCTTGTCAGCAAGTTCCTGGATCATACTCTGCAGCTCTGATGGGGTAGTGTCAAAAATGACTACGTCATCAGCAAAACGAAGGTGGGTTAGATAATCTCCATTAATCTTTATCCCCTTGTTTTCCCAGCTCAGCGACTGAAAAACACCCTCCAATGTGGCATTAAAGAGCTTCGGAGATATGGTGTCACCTTGTCTCACTCCCTTTCCAATTTTTACGTGTGTTGTATTTTCAAACAGCCGAATCTTTGCACTTGCATTTTCATAGATGTTATTAATAATATTAATGTATGCATCTTCAATACCGCAGGTTTTCAGAGCCATTGAAACTGCTGATGGTTTCACCGAATCAAAGGCTTTTTCATAATCGATAAAAACCATGCACAATGGAAGTTCATATTCCCTCGCTCTTTCAATTAGTTCTCTCAGTACGTGGATATGATCTATTGTGCTGTAGCCACTCCTGAATCCAGCTTGTTCTCTCGGTTGAGCCATGTCCAGTGTCACCTTCAAGCGGTGTGAAAGAACTTTAGTGAAGATTTTATAAACCACTGATAGGAGGCTGATAGGTCTGTAGTTTCTGAGATCCTCAATGTCACCTTTTTTGTGTAGCAAGATCATTGTAGCGTTGTTCCAATCCTCAGGAATCTTCCCTTCATTAAGGCATCGAGTGAAAATTTGGGCGAGTACTGTTTCGATTTCTCCACTTGCTTCTTGTATGATGTCTACAGTAATTCCATCTTCTCCTGGAGCTTTTCCCCGCTTCATGTTCTTGATTGCATGTGCAACTTCTGCTGGAAGGACTGGAGGAACTCTGGTACTGGTATCTTTCATGATGTCTGGAGTGCATGTATCATCCCTTTCATATAATTTGGAGTAGAAATCTTTCACTCTTGTCAAAATTTCGCCTCTATTTCTTGTTACAGAACCATCTTCTTTTCTCAGTGCCATAATCTGTTTTCTTCCCTTACCGAGATGTCCCTTTGCTATCTTTAGGCTTTGGTTGTTTTCAATTGCTTTCCTCACTAGTTCACAGTTGAATTTTCTTACGTCTTCAGTGATACTTTTTCTTACTGTCTTGCATAGCTCTATATATTCCACTTTGGAAGTCACGTCTTCTTTAGTTGTCCTCATCTCTCTTCTTTTTTGCATCAACATTTTCGTTTTTCCTGATAATTTATTTACATGCAACTTGTTCTTAGACCCAGCTAATTTTGTTGCTGTTTCCATAAGAGCTTTGGTTACTTTTCTGTTAACTTCAGAAATATCCACTTCTTCCGATGTTAGGCCTTCTAAAGCAGAGAATCTGTTCTTCAGTTCCAATTTGAAGGTATTATGGTGTTTTTTAAGGATGGTTATGTCAATAGATTTTGTTTGTCTTATGACTCCTTTGAAAAGAAAAATACTCCTTCAAAAATTGTGAAGGAGTATTTTTACTCTTTTGAAAAAATCCTAGCACGATCTCTGCATGAAATTAACTTTTCTTTTGCACCGTCCATTGTTTTGCTACTTAACAAAAACAAAAGTCTTTCACCATTCAATTTGATTGCAAACTTCTGAACAGCAGCCCTAGGAGCGAGAAATTCTGAGTGTCCGGAAACTGCTGTATGAAGTGTTCATTGCTATCTTAAGAGGTACTCCCGTACTATCTGTTTTTAGACATTTTAACCATGGTAATTAGTGTGGCTACCCACAGAAAAACTATGAAAATAACCTTCTTTTCTTTTGAATCCTCCAGTGTTTTGCTGCTTCACAGAAACAAACTTCACCATTCAATTTGATGGCCAGCAAGTTGTCTACATTTTCCACCTTCAGCCGATTTCTGTGATCAGTCAAAATGATTTTAACCTGCGAAAATATCCGTTCGACTTCAGGAGTGGACATTGGCAAAGTGCAAGCAATGCCCGGCAGTTTTTGGATGTTAGGAAAGCCCGGACCAATTATTGGTTCATATTGCTTTAACAGTTTGCACGGGCATGATACCGAAAGATTGTGATCATTTTCAGAGTAGAATACTGATTTGAATGAGTCCCATTCTGCTAAAAGTTCGTCTTCATGTATGTTGTAAAATCCAGTCATCTCTGGCAGCCCATAAAAAGCAAGTGATGGTCCCTTTGCTTGTGATAAGTCCAAAACACTGAGATGAGTTATCACTGGAATATTTTCTAGCCTTTTGGTAATGAAAAAACCATTAGAAAGAACCACTCACTCACCATAAAGATCATGGTAACCTCCAATGACAACACACTTCCAACACGTCATTCATCGTGATGTAACTGGGCTTCCAAGGTTTACGCGCCAGAGACACAACGATTCAGAGATAGCGACTGGAGCCCAGGCCTCGATGGCTCTGCTCACTTGAGCTGTGGTGGGCGGGTGAGACACACCTGCCTCCTGAAGATGACAGGGGCCTGTTGAAAGTACTAGAGGATTGGATGTGAGGGGCTGAATGGGTGTGACACTTGCAGTGGGAGTAGCAGAGGTTGTGAAACAGAAGGAGGAGTTTGATAATTAGAGTTGACCAAGGTTTAATCACCTGTGAATGTAAGGTTATGTACAGTTTTTACTTGAATTGTATGAATGAGTTGTATGTGTGATTTTTTATCGAATTGACAAGCATTATAGTAACATCTTATAAGGCTAAGAAAAAAAAAAAATACGATGTTTCACACCCGAAAATAAGAAGCGTAAGCAAGAAGTCTGTAAACCTTGGAAGCCCAGTTACATCACGATGAATGACGTGTTGGAAGTGTGTTGTCTTTGGAGGTTACCATGATCTTTATGGTGAGTGAGTGGTTCTTTCTAATGGTTTTTTCATTTATGAGTTGCACATAAACTATGCGCACTTTGCAAGAGGTTAATACCTTAAAAGTGCAAATATAATACTTTTGGTAATGTTTTCTGACAACAAATCAATGAATACTTTAGCATTTCTGATAAAATCCTGATCATCATCAAATGGTATACAAATTCCCATTGTACTGGCACGATTAGCCATATCACAACAGTATAGCCCACCAGGTTTTCGTTTCAGTCTTTTCAGCATATCTAAAGTAGTTGTCACTCGACCTTCCACGCAAGATAAGTCTATGTCCCTTTTCTCAAAAGCTAAACCCAGCTGATAACACATCACAAAGAAAATGGACCATTTTGAAAAATTTGTATGTTTTGATTATTTTCAAAAGGCCTTCTGCAGTGGGACCACACATACCTGGTACTACTTTTTGACCTTCCACTTGCTACTGCATTTTCCAAGTCTATTAATATGCTCTCCATAATAATTCGAACTGAATTGACAAAAGAACATATATCCAATTGGAACAAAAATGAAAACAAAACATCATTTATAAATCATTGTATTGAAAATGAAGCTTATCCAGATTGGTATGAAGCAAAATTAATAACCTCACATAAAACAAAAAATCAAATATTAACCTCAGAAGCAGTAATGATTGAAAAAACTAAAGAAATAAATTGTAATAATAATCCAATGAGTCGACCGTACGCTTGGAAATATTTTATCGAAAAATAAAATAACACTAAAAAATATATTAAGAGACCTTATTAATTGTTTTCAACCAACGAATGGCAACACCAAATAAGTTAGAATCAGAAATTCATATCATCCAATTATATTAAAACACGACTAAGAATGAGCATTAATACCAAAAATAGCACGTGCAAGAGTACGACTGCCGTGGAATGTCGGACGACGCCAGTAAAATCGATGTAAGTGCCCGAGATACAACGTGTATGAGAAGTAGATCCTAACACCCACTGAAGATGATTCCAAGAAGAAGGAATTGAAACTAGTTTGGGATATCGAGCCACGGGAAAACGGAACGTGCAACCATCATCTGTAATAAGAAATTATAAGATCGAATTTCAACTTGGAAGCTAATACCACAAGAAACAAAATCGTGCCATCTTCGATAACCAGATGACTTATTACTGATTCTGCGCATCATGGTCAAGAGGTTCGAAGATTTTTTCTATTGTATAACTTTCGTAAATCATGAGTTAAAAACTGGAATAATGTTAATCATTTAATACATATTGTCTCTACATATTGGAGGACTTTGACAACTTATGATGCATATGACTGTACATATAAAAACATTTTTTCATATAAATTTGTAATCTTCATATAATGAAATTCTAAACTATCATAAGGAACATCAAAAAGGAATATGAGTGACAAGTTGAAATAAATAATTTTTTATTATATTGACGTTTTTTCCCGTGCTCAAATTTCTAGTAACGTGCGAAACAGTAAATAATATGGAAACTATTTTGTTGACATATAGTTAATAATTGCATAAACCACGTAATGATTTCAACAAATGTTGAATTAATATGAATTGACAGCATTTTTATGTGTGAGAGCCATCTTGTATGAGCAGGCTTTTTTATGTTTGTACCCTCACCCTTTGACAACAGCTTCTGCAATTCCGACAAGCTAGTACTATTGACTGTGCTGTACTTGTAGTATTTAAATAAACTGATTAAAATTCTCATCCACTTGAAGAAAAGGGGCTGTTTTGAAAACTGTCTTTAGTTGCAAGTGCCAGATGATGATTATGGCAGTGAATTGAAATTATTTGCGCATTTTCTCTTTTAATTTTAGCAGCAACACCATCTTTGCAACCAATCGTGGCACCAAATCCAGTTACCGTATATACTCGCATATAAGTCGACCTCCCACTTTCAGAGGAAAAAATCGTAAGAAATCGGAAACTCGCGTATAAGTCGATCCTGGAATGAGAAAAAAAAATTTCAATGAATTTATTCAAAAACATTTGAAAACGAAAAAAATTATGTATATAATACTAAATTTAATTTGCATACCCAAAAACTTCATCGGAACCCTTCAAAATCCAATTCCGAGTCAGACTCGCCAAACAGTTAAAAAAAGTCTTTCCCCATCATCGCCGCGTCATCATAAACATCAGTATTCCCATCTATGCCTGTGTCATCAGAATCACTGTCATCATCACTCATAAAAATCTCATCATCCTCTGTGCCATCAAGTTTGTTACTAATGCAACATTTCTTGAATGATTTCACGACCATTTCCGCAGGTATCGCATCCCAAGCATCCTTGACCCATCGCGCAATCAAAACGATATCCGGCTTCTTTAGATTTCCACCCTTGGTTTCAGTCGGCAAATCGGAACTTATCCAATCTGCCCAATACCTCCGCACATTGTCCTTGAAGGGCTTATTAAGGCAGACATCTAGTGGTTGAAGAACAGATGTCAACCCACCTGGGATGACAGCAAGAGTTGTTTTTGAATTTTCTGCAGTTTTTTTCACTTCTGCACAACAGTGTGCAACAAACATATCCCGCACCAAAAGAGAAGGTTTCCTCAAAAGTGCACCTGGCCTTTTGTTCCACACATTCTTTAACCAGTCAATTGTTCCGGATTCGTTCATCCATCCTTTTTCATGGGCACGAACGAGCACACCAGACCGAAAGACAACGCTTTTCGGCAGAGTTTTGCGTTTGAAAATAATTACCGGAGGTAGCTTACTGCCGTCGGCCAAACAGGAAAGAACAACCGTGAAACTGGATTTTTCGTGGCCAGTCGTTTTGATCAAGATATTTTTTTTGCCCTTTTGGTTCACCGTCTTATTTTCAGGAAGGTCGAAACACATGGCGGTTTCATCCATGTTCCCTATTTAGGAAAGTTCAAAAGCAGTCTCTTTTCTCTTTTGAATTACATACTTTTGAAATTCCATTATCTTTGCTTCGAGGTCACAAGGTAACTAAGGTAACTTTTGCGCAATTTCGGTGCGCTGGCGTAGACACAACCCATAGCGGTTCATGAACCTTGCGCACCAACCTGGTGAGGCACGAAAAGTGTTATTTGCGGCTGCAAACTTTTCATCTTTTGCGAGCTTCATTGCTCGCAAACGTACACCAGTTCGCGTTACAATGTAACTATTTTGTCTGCAGCCCATAATCCAATCATTCAAGACACTTTCCAGCTCTGGGAAAGATGTCGTTCCACGGCGCAGTGCCTTTTGCGATTTTGGGATTTTCACCAAATCCTTTTTTTTTTTTTTTTTTTTTACGCCAGTCTCGAATCAGTTTTTCGTTAATGCCAAATTGACGTGAAGCAGCACAGTTGTTAGTATTTTCTGCAAAAGAAACCACTTTCAACTTTAATCCTGCGTTATAGGACATCCGTTTCTTTACACAATCCGTGTCACCCATAATAGAAGCGAGATACGTGCGATTAAGAACAAGAAAAACACGTGCGATTAAGAACAAGCAACACCTAACACTGGCTGTCGCATGGCTCCGTTACGTCGAAAGTCAGCGCAATCAACTGGTAGTCGGAAGGGTGGCTGTGGATACGCAAAGCCAGGAGAGAGGAGACTTTTCAAAGCGCAGAGAAATTCGGAGGGTCGCGATTTCGTAATTCTACCACATCAGTGTTTTTTCTTTCTTTCTTTTTTTTTTCTTTCGGAGGATTGCGATTTCGTAATTAATACCGCATCGACATTTTTATTTCTTTTGGGATGGATTGCCTTTTGCCTCACAGGAAGAACTTTTGGACTTACGATTTTTTTAGACCCCGCGTATAAGTCGACCCCATTACTTCGAAGCTCTCATTTTGTCCCGAATTTCTCGACTTATACGCGAGTATATACGGTAATTTCTGGGAGCCACCACAGTTTTGAACTTCTTCTGATAGTGCTGCAAATATGGTTTCAGCTTTGCCATCTGGGATTTATTTGTCTTTAAGAAATACAGTTGCTGGTTCTCCATCTTTCAAATATTTAACTGCAGCAGCTAGATGTTTTCTATTGCTGATGCCTGTTGTTTCATCAGTCATTACGGAAAAGCAGGGACTTTCATTCACAGACTTTAAAATCTCATTCTTCTGAACAGTTGGCATAGAATCGAGAAATTCTGAAACTGTCCGGTAACTGCTGTATGAAGCATTCTTTGCTCTCTTGAGAGGTGCAAGCACAGGGGATGGCAGTTTATCTATGCAGAAATCCAGAAATGGTTTAAAAACTGTTGTGTGGGGAATATTTTGCTGAATTAAAAAATGTATGCATTTCATAGCATATTCAACAGACTTGCACAAATGCAAATTGTTGACCTGCTCACTGTCTTCTGCACTGATGTGCTGCTCCATCGATATATCAATTGCGTGATTATGCATTTCTGAAGATGAATGTTCTTTCTATTTGTCCAGTTGTACAGTTGAAATGCCTTTTGTTACCCAAGGTGAATTTTGATACGTTGCAGTTGCCAATAGGTTTTTTATGCATAATGTGCAAACTAACGTTTTCTTATCAGTTGTTTTCAGACATTTTAACCATGGGAACTTTTTTTCATTCTGTACAAACTCAGTCTTATGCTTGCTGTTTTTTAGTTTTTCTCTTTTTGGCAGTGGTTTAGTCTCCAGAAGATGTAGCATCTTTTGCATCTAGGATGATGTTGGCAGTTGCTGTCTCGCCTGTCACCTTGGCGATGTCAGTCATCCTTTCTTCCTTGGAACTGTTATCTGAGATGATGGAAAGGGTTTCAGATGTAATAGCACTTGCAGATGCATTTGAATTTTCTTCATAAATCTCCTGACAAGGCACTTCATGGAGTATTTCAGCATCATAATCAATTGCAGTCTCGTGTGGGATTGTGGTGGCACACGCTGCTGGATTGTCTTGATTTTTATCATCCTCTGCAACTGCTGTAGCAGCTACAGATGGATCATCTGGGTTTTCATCATCTTTGGAGCTGCTAAAATATACTTCATCAGGTTGCTGTTTAGCATTGTTACTCATTTCAGCTGGGGCATCATGCTGGAAAGTGTCTTTTACAGTGTGCAAATTATAGAAACAAAAACAGTTTGAGTGAAGAGGAAACACTTTTCACGGGTCAATTAATGCTAGTACATGTTACGTGTTCTAGCTTTATGAACAATTCGATTAAGTATTTAATGTTAATTTAAATACTAATATACACTATCTACCAACAAGTAATTGGACACCCGTGATAGCAAAGGAAAACGAAGTTTATTCACCTTCAATAGTTGGTGGAGCCTCCACGAGCGGCGATTACAGCTGCGCATACTCTCAACCAGGCGTTGTACGACGGCTAGCGGTATTTTCTTCCACTCGGCTTGGAGAACACAGGTCAGTTCCTTCACCGATTTCGGACCCTTAAGTCGACGCTCCAATTCGTCCCAGAGGTGCTCGATAGGGTTAAGGTCCGGGGCCAGTCCATTCGATTAACCCCATTGTCACCATACCAAGCCATGGTGGACCTCGCAACATGACAGGTGGCATTGTCCTCCTGAAAGTAACATGGGTCCACCCCGTAAAACTGCCACAACGTAGGAAGCGCATGGTCATCCAAAATGGTGCAGTAGGTCTCGGCGTCGAGTCTACCAGGAATTGCGACCAAGGTTCCCGTGCCATACCAGGAGAAACACCCCCACAGCATAATTCCACCGCCGTCGAACTTCACAGTTGGCACAATACATTCCCGCAGGGGGCGTTCTCCAGGCAGACGCCAAACCCAGACCCTGCCATTCGAACGGTAGAGGGTGAACCTTGATTCGTCGCTCCAGAGAACCTGTTTCCACTGTTCAACGGTCCACTGTCGACGTTCTTTGCCCCACGTTAGCGGAGCAGCGCTATTGGACTTGGTGATCAAAGGCTTGTGGGTCCATGATAACCGAGCAGACGGGCTTCCTTACGGATGGTATTCATCGAAAGAACACTCCCGGATGCCCGTTGAAACATTTGGTCACCCACTTCGCTGACATTTTCTGCATATTCAAGTGCTCGTGAATTACGAACCCAACAAATTCCTTGTATATTTCCGGTGTCCGGGCCATTGGTTTAGATGAGATTCGCCAATCTGACAAAATCAAGTCATGAACACGATCAACCATTGCGGGTGTTGTCGGTGTTGAAGAGCCTTCCAGTTCTTTCTGCATCTTCGGTCTCAAAGTATTCATGCTGAAATTTGGCACTCCATTTCTTCACGGTGGAATATGAAGGGTACTTGTCACTTAATGTTTGTCTCATACGTTCAGATTTCCTCTGCAATTTTCTACTTACCGGAACAAAATTTCAAGACAGCCCGGAGTTCCACATTCGACAGTTTGATGCTTTGCACTGACATGATTCAATCCAGGATGTTAAATATCTGGGGAAAGGGGAGCTTATTAGTCTGAAAATTGGCACTTTACAATGCAAAAGAACACTCTTTTGAGCTACAGTGACAAAATAATGCTGCAATTTTTAGCATCCCCTCCCACTATCACTCAACCCTCATAGAATGTGTTTGGTAAATTCAAATTTGTCAATGAACTCTGAATATGTGTTTTTAAGGTGAATGTGTTGTATTTATTAAAACTACGAGAAGAAATGAATAGAAGTATCGAGTGAAATGGTTTATTTTATTCTTTCAGTTTGACCCAGCAATGCAGCGCTACTACTCCATGCACGCTACAATATATGAACGATTCAAACCAAACTGGAGGAATTTCGGTCAATTCTTTGGATTTTGTATTTTGCCAATTGCGTTGTTTACTTGGATTTTGCATTCAAAGAGGGTAAGTAATGCTTGTGAATGTGCCTATATTTCATGTTGAATAACCATTAACTGTAAAGCACTTGAGATTCTTCTGCGCATTTGCAAAATTCTTTCTTTTTTTTTTTTTTTTTTTTTTGTCATCAAGATTTTTCTTGGGGGGGGGGGGGTCTGTCTGGGGACGAAACAGGGTTGCCAAAAACTTTTACCTGAAATCAGTAGATCAGGTTTTTTTTTACTTAAAATACATTTAAAAAAATGTAAGTGCAATGTAGCATGGATATAAATAACCTCTATTAAGTCTGACACCATTGATAAAAAAGTTCAATCACAGTAAGTTTACATGGGTTCAAAAAACTAAACAGGAACGATGTGCCAAAATGGAAACTGACGGTATTTTAGAACTCTTCGTCCATCAATTAATATATATTTTTGTTTTCATTAATAGAGAAACAAAATTCAGTGGGGGCTATTTTTTTTTATCGTCTTGTGAATATTAATGAATAATTAAGTACAGAAAAGTAATTCGAAAGTATCAGCATTATTATTTCTGGAGTCTGTCAGTTGCAGGGATCGCATTCCTCCTAAAATTCCTAAAATTCCTAATATTTTGTGACCCTCCTTAAATTCCTAAAATTATACCTAAAATTTGCTATTCATCCTAAAATTTTCGTAAGCTTATTTATTAAAAACACAACCGTTATTAACGCCAATAAATTTACCATTACGCAGGGTGCGCACGCGTGCTTGAAAACCTGGAAAGTCCTGGAAAATCATGATTACGTTTTCAAGGCCTGGAATATCCTGGAAAAACCGTGTTTTTTTAATGCCGTCTTGAAAAGCCTTGAAATTTGAAATTAGTGCTTAAAAAATGCCCTTTTAGGAAATCGTGTTACTGTTACCCCTTCATTTTTTAAAGTTCCTTTTCTCTGTTCTCAAAGAAACCACCGGCAGCGGTTTCCGACGTGCACCAAATCCTAATTTGGCTGGGGGGATAAAAAGAAAAAAAAAGGCACTACTTCCAGTGCAATAAAATTGGATGATTACTAGTAGGTCGAAGGGGAGCTTGATGTCCGTCCGACAATTGAGAACAGAAGGGGAAAGAAGAGGCATTTAGCATTTGCAGGGGGTCGCGTATGTACCAAGTCAGCTGGCATCCACCAGTGAGGAGTATGCCTGAACAACACATTCATCTTCTTCTTGTTTATGTGCATGCCACCCTCCCTCCCTCAAGAGACTTCCACTACTTATGATAAAAAATAAGAAAACTATCTTTGCGAATTTTTCACGAAAGTGGCTGAAATTTTTACATTCACTGTAATTGGATTACAGAAGCTCACTTCCAAAATTCCAGTTGAATCGGTTTAAAACTTTAAAAGTTAGCATTGGTAATTTTTATTATGGACAAGTATGTGTGCCTCTTTGGACAGAGTGAGCCTCCAGCAGAAAGGGTGTTACCATAGCAACGGTTGATTGACAGCTGGGAGCGCTGATCTGAAGCCCTTGGTTGGGAAGAAAGCAAACACCTGTTTATCACTTCCACAGCACAAAAGGACTAGGAGAATATTTTCAGAAATCCATTTTTCTGAATTTTGAAAATAACACAGTAAAATTTTTACAGTAGTTAAGATACATCACAATAAAGTTCTAGTGCAAATTTCGCCAAATTCCGTTAGGAACTTTAGCAGATGCAAAAAAAAAAAAAAAAAAAAAAAAAACGTTGCATAATCGGATTGAAAAAAAGAAACAGTAATTATAAATTACGGGAAAAGCAAGTGAATTATTTTTTTTAGATGCCATGGTTTATTTAAACAGAGTGATCCTTAAATTTTTTTTTCTGTGATGATATGGACTCTATTTGAATTACAAACACGTTTTTATTCAGAAGTCTGAGTTACTGTTTTAATAAAAAAATCATCTATAATTAAAAAGTTTTCAATGGATTTAAGCAATATTCAGCAGATAAACAAACGTATTTTAGTAAATTGCAACATCATGACGTAAATTTGGTAATTTAATTTTGTCGAAAATTGGGGAGCATTTTTTTTTTTACAGTTTCTATTATAGTTAAAGTGAAGGAGGAAGGGTGCAACTTGACAGTTCAGTGAGCTGCAGGTGGTGATTTATGGCGATGTGCCAGATGAAAAGAAGCCATTCCATCAGGTAATTCCAAAGGTTGTGTTGTGTGGACGCGTCCTCCTGCTGTTTGATCTTAATTGGAATGTTTTTGTGCATGGGGGGGGGGGTCGAGAGAAATATCCATTTCAGCTTTACAGCTTTCACGGCTCTTTTTTTTTTTCTTGGTAATAAATAGAAATCATAGTTGCTGCATTCACCATTGATCCATGTTTGCATTTCTTGAATATAAACAGCAGACAATCAGAAACATAGTGTTGGGCGGGTCTTGATGATCTTCATTTTGCATATGCTGAATTCAGTTCTGTGGGAATAAGGAATGACTTATACTGTGAATATATACAAAACTACATATTTTTGAGCTGAAAAAATAGGTCTACTTGTACACAGTAGCTAAAGTGTGAACTCAGATGAAGACAATCAGACATACGGACGTCTGATTCCATAAAAAAAAAATCAACATAGTTTTTTTATTTACACTACAGGTAAAAAAGCAAAAACATGTTTTTAAACGTTATAAAGGAAAACGGATTTTTGAAACGCATGACTTGATGATCTTAATTTCTGAAAGTTTCTTTTTTCCACATCCTTTTTTTTTCAATTACAATACACTGTGACAGGATACTGTGTGTTATATCACTTAGAGATATGGCAGATTTTCGGTTGCTGATATCCGCGATCGTAAGCGGTAGTTGCATTGCGATTGTTGATGATGACAAGATAAATACTGGAGTGATGTAAAATGTTGCATAAACTAAAAAAATAAAAAAAATAAAGCCCTCCCCCCCCACCCCGAACTTTTATGCGGTCATCATAGCTGATCAACCATTTCATTCCATGAACATCAGCACATTTCAATCATTTGAACATTGGGGGTATCTGAAGGAATTCAGCCGTGCTTAAGCGCCCTAGCGCAACGAAAACATGCTAATTTTGGACAGTTCTATTCCCTTCCCCTCTACCATCCCTAATAATTGAGAGTGCATACATTGAGAGTGTTTCAAATATTCTATTTATGAGCTAGTTTTCGCGCTGTTTGTTATGCTTTTATTTTCGAAGAAAGAGAGGGAAAATAAGGAAAAGCAGCTAGAGAAAAAAAGAAAAGCTGAGTTTGATGACAAAATAAAAGAAAATGATGCAGAAATAAATAGGCTTAAAAAAGATAAAGAAGCCTTCCTAGCAGTAATTCAAGAGGGAACAGAAAGAATGAGAAAAGCTGTAGAAAAACAAAATACTGTTGAAATAGCAGTTGCCTCCAACTTGATCATACAAGGTTCAGCTGAAATAAAGAAAACTGAAAGTAAATTAGTTGTGGTGGAAGCAGAAAAAGATAGGCTAATTAGGAAAAGGTTAAAACAATAATATGAAAAAGTAATTCAGTGAACAATTGTACATAGTTCTTGGTTTTCAATTACCTTTTTAGGATATTATAGTTTAATGTGAAACCTGAAAACTTTACTGTGAAAATCGTGAATTGCTTCTGGTTCAACAGCATATTAATGTTCAAAGTGAAACTTGAATGTGGTAAATATACTTGAATATGATAATAACACGTGAAAAGATAAGAACTGAACATTAGAAGTAAATCATACTTAAACTTTAGACATTAGACGTTATGCAAAAAATTTGGGTGTGAACTTCGACCATATATACTAATGGACTGCGCATTGGCAATAGCTGCATCAAAGCCGCCATGGCTCAAACATTGGGCACGTCATCATCAGACTCCAAATTTCGTGTAAAAATGCTGTTATGATTACTAATTTACGCTGCAGAACTTCAGTGTTTTCGGTGTATTATGTGAATGCACCTCATATATAATGAAAACTCTTCAGGTAAGTTTACTTATGAGCTATATACATGCATGATCGTGTTGTTTACATTTTGTGATTTATAATGTGATGAACATTTGCGAAGAATTTGGAACATGCATTCCATTTTTTTTTTCTTAAGTTACTATATTTTTATATCAATAGCTGCAAGTTTCTGGTTAAGTAATTGAACTTTATTGACTTAGGTATTTAATTCGTTTCTTACCCATGAAAAATCATAGAACTTTCTTTACTATATCGGTCAGAGCAACCATAAGCACAGCAGGTGTAACCCATCTTTTTGACTGTTGTCATGTGATTTTATGTTGGAGCCAGAAATTTTGATGTCATGCGCAGTCTATCAGTATATATGGTTGAAGGGTGTGAAGCAAACTCTTTACAATGTATACAAAGTTGTTTTACTAGATGTATACAAATATACATCTAGTTTTTATTGAAATACACTCCTAAAATTTTCCTAAAATTTTTCTAAAAATTCCTAAAATTCTTACCTAAAATTTTCCAGAAGTATGCTATGATCCCTGCAGTTGTGAACATATACATATGTTTTTGTGGAAAAGCAGCATTCTTTTTTTTTTTTTTTTTGTTGTTGTAAAAGCTAGCTAGATACAGTGGTGGCAAAAACTGTGGACATTTTTTGAAATTTTTATGTTTTGCAACTTTGCAAGCTTATAGGAAACGTTATTTTGCACCAAATGCAAATGTTTACATGTCAATTTAAAGAAAATTTAATGCTGAATTCAAAAAACAGAATGCAAATATATGCAGTACAAAAATGTTATGCTTACTTTAGCGTAAAAAGAAACACAAGTGTGTTCAGTTAGGAAGCGGATTGTAAGTGCAAACCCTACCAGCCAATCACAGTCCTTGTTTTGGGGACCAATCAAATGACAATACCTGCAATACATCTTGTGAGAAGTTGAGGAAAGTCAGTTTTGCTGTTTGTTCTGTAGAAGAAAGACTGTTAGCGGTGTAAGTTAAGTGTAATTGTAGATTGTGTGAATATTTTTAGTATTCCTTTAAATTTAATGTGTAGATAATAAGTACAGCAATGACACCAAAGAAAATAGTTGATTGGTTGCCCACGAAAAGGACCAGGATTCAATATAGAACTGCTATATTAAGCAGCGATAATACTGTTCGTTCGTGGGATGTAAGGTCAGGTGATGCGTAACATCACAGCCTCTCCTTGACAAATGTCAACCCCGCCTTCTCGTGGTACATCCTGTTCCCACTAAAGGGGCTCTGACGACCGCCAATAGCGGTATAACTATACCATCGGGATTAGAGGAAATTCTATCCCACACTCACCAACCCGCTTGGCCAGCGTGGTGAGTTATGGCCAAACCCCTCCAAAATGATTCCACAACTTAAATCTTGGCCCTCAGTCTCCGGCAGCTGGAATGTACCTGGCCAAGGCAGCGGCCAGTGCGACATGAAGGCAGAGGGTGCTAAGAATCCCCGGAGGACCGGACTAGGCTGCCATCTGATGCTGACCTTGGCTACGTACAACGTACGCTCCCTATCTTCTGATTCAAGGCTTCTTGAATTGGAAGAGGAACTACAAAGGATCAAGTGGGACATCGTGGGGCTAAGTGAGGTAAGGAGAAAAGGAGAAGATCTCATCGAACTGAAAAGTGGACATCTCTTCTACTATCGTGGGACAGATACTGGCAGAACTAGTGGTGTTGGATTTATAATAAACAAGAAACTGAAGGATAAAGTTGTAGAAGTTGAAAGTTCCTCTGACAGAGCTGCACGACTTGTTATCCAACTCTCGAAAAGATACCAGGCTCAGATTATTCAAACTTATGCACCCACCACAAGTCATCCTGAAGAAGAAATTGAAGAATTTTATGAGGAAATTCGTGATCTAAATAATAAAGGTAAGCAGCACTTGAAAATAATTATGGGAGATTTCAATGCAAAAATAGGGCAACGGCAACAGAATGAAACTTCAGTAGGTAAATTCGGTCACGGCAACAGAAACCAGCGTGGAAATACTCTCGTTGAGTTTGCAGAGGCAGAAGGGTTTTTCATCTTGAACTCCTTCAAGAAAAAGCCACACAGGAAATGGACATGGAGACATCCAAATGGGACGACAAGTGAAATTGATTTTATTATGTGTAACAAAAAATTCGTCATAGAAGACTGCAGTGTGCTAAACAAGTTCAACACAGGTAGTGACCATAGATTGGTGAGATGTAAGATGCACCTCAACACCAAACTTGAACGTGGCAAGCTCATAAGACAAACAAAATCTATTGACATAACCAACCTTAAAAAACACCATAATACCTTCAAGTTGAAACTGAAGAACAGGTTCTCAGCTTTAGAAGGCCTAACATCGGAAGAAGTGGACATCTCTGAAGTTAACAGAAAAGTAACCAAAGCTCTTATGGAAACAGCAACAAAATTAGCTGGGTCTAAGAACAAGTTGCATGTAAACAAATTATCAGGAAAAACGAAAATGTTGATGCAAAAAGAAGAGAGATGAGGACAACTAAAGAAGATGTGACTTCCAAAGTGGAATATATAGAGCTATGCAAGACAGTAAGAAAAAGTATCACTGAAGACGTAAGAAAATTCAACTGTGAACTAGTGAGGAAAGCAATTGAAAACAACCAAAGCCTAAAGATAGCAAAGGGACATCTCAGTAAGGGAAGAAAACAGATTATGGCACTGAGAAAAGAAGATGGTTCTGTAACAAGAAATAGAGGCGAAATTTTGACAAGAGTGAAAGATTTCTACTCCAAATTATATAAAAGAGATGATACATGCACTCCAGACATCATGAAAGATACCAGTACCAGAGTTCCTCCAGTCCTTCCAGCAGAAGTTGCACATGCAATCAAGAACATGAAGCAGGGAAAAGCTCCAGGAGAAGATGGAATTACTGTAGACATCATACAAGAAGCAAGTGGAGAAATCGAAACAGTACTCGCCCAAATTTTCACTCGATGCCTTAATGAAGGAAAGATTCCTGAGGATTGGAACACCGCTACAATGATCCTGCTACATAAGAAAGGTGACATTGAGGATCTCGAAAACTACAGACCTATCAGCCTCCTATCAGTAGTTTATAAAATCTTCACTAAAGTTCTTTCACACCGCTTGAAGGTAACACTGGACATGGCTCAACCGAGAGAACAAGCTGGATTCAGGAGTGGCTACAGCACAATAGATCATATCCACGTACTGAGAGAACTAATTGAAAGAGCGAGGGAATATGAACTTCCATTGTGCATGGCTTTTATCGATTATGAAAAAGCCTTTGATTCGGTGAAACCATCAGCAGTTACAATGGCTCTGAAAACCTGCGGTATTGAAGATGCATACATTAATATTATTAATAACATCTATGAAAATGCAAGTGCAAAGATTCGGCTGTTTGAAAATACAACACACATAAAAATTGGAAAGGGAGTGAGACAAGGTGACACCATATCTCCGAAGCTCTTTAATGCCACATTGGAGGGTGTTTTTCAGTCGCTGAGCTGGGAAAACAAAGGGATAAAGATTAATGGAGATTATCTAACCCACCTTCGTTTTGCGGATGACGTAGTCATTTTTGCAACTACCCCATCAGAGCTGCAGAGTATGATCCAGGAACTTGCTGACAAGAGTAAAGAAGTGGGATTAAAAATGAACTTTCAGAAGACAAAAGTGATGTTCAATGCTTTTACAAGAAATGAAGATTTATTGATTGATGGAGAAAAGCTGGAGATAACAGACACGTACGTTTATCTTGGACAGCAGATATCAAGTGAGGGTCACATTGATGAAGAAATTAATCGGCGTACAAAACTTGCCTGGAGAGCTTTTGGAAGAAACAGCATAATTTTCAAGAGCAATATACCATTATGTCTTAAAAGAAAAGTGTTTGATCAATGCATCCTTCCAGTGCTTACGTATGGTGCAGAGACGTGGACCTTAACTAAAAGAGACATGCAAAGGCTGCAGACAACTCAAAGAAGCATGGAGAGGTGCATGCTTGGTATAACCAGGAGAGATAAGAAGAGGAACTCGTGGATCCGAAAAATGACAAGAGTGGAAGACATCATGATCAGAGTTAAATCCCTGAAATGGCAATGGGCTGGACATACTGCCAGAAGGACAGATCATCGATGGACAGCCGAAATTTTAGATTGGATTCCAAGGGACAGGAAAAGACCCAGAAGAAGACCACATGGGAGATGGGTGGATGAAATTCGAAAGTATGCAGGGGTGACATGGAGGAGACTGGCACAAGACAGACCGTTGTGGAGGAAACTTGGGGAGACCTTCGTCCAGCAGTGGATTGATAATGGTTGACAATGATGATGATGATGAATACTGTTCGTCACGATTATTTTGTTTAAGTATGCATTGTGGAATAGCTAGGTCCAGATAACGCTATGAAATACAAAAAACGAACTTTAGTGGTAAAAAATCTCTTACTTACTCATAGTAATTTCGGCATTTTTGTCACTGTTGCAATTCCTCTGCTCGTAGAACGGACATTTGCTTATTTTGATGAGCTACTAGATCTGCCTGAACGGAAGATTCACGGATTAAAAGTACTATTTCAAGTTAAAATTCTATACCTTTGTATAGGTGTTTGCAAGGAATGATGATTAAAAAAAATGAAAGTTAAAAACCCAAATGAGGAAAGTTAAAACCCAAAGGAACAAAAGATTGACCCAAACTCAACCCACCACCGCAACACACTTCCAAAGATGTTTCGACAAGAATTTTGCCTTCTTCAGTGGAACATCAAGTCATACATGGGCGTCGCCGCAGACCAACTGTGTATCACTGCGCAAGCTGTTAGTGGCGGCATCTGTGGCATTGTGTTCACCTCACTCTACTTTTGCCACTACGCTCCTGTGATCTTTGAACCTATGTCTGTTAGCCTTTTGTAATCTATTATTTTCCTGTTCTATCAGATATCGCCAGGCATAAGGTAACTCAATTGGTGAATTAGTGTTGCAGCATTCATCTCCAAATTTTTCAATGCTGTTCTACTGAAGAAGGCAAAATTCTTGTCGAAACATGTTTGGAAGTGTGTTGTGGTGGTGGTTTGAGTTTGGGTCCATCTTTTGTTCCTTTGGGTTTTAACTTTCCTCATTTGGGTTTTTTTAACTTTCATTTTTTAATCATCATTCCTTGCAAACACCTATACAAAGGTTTAGAATTTTAACTTGAAATAGTACTTTTAATCCGTGAATCTTCCGTTCAGGCAGATCTAGTATCTCGTCAAAATAAGCAAATGTCCGTTCTACGAGCAGAGGAATTGCAACAGTGACAAAAATGGCGAAATTACTATGAGTAAGTAAAAGATTTTTTACCATTGAAGTTCGTTTTTTGTATTTCATAGCGTTATATGGACCTAGCTACTCCACCCTGCATCATCATCATCATCATTGTCAACCATTATCAATCCACTGCTGGACGAAGGTCTCCCCAAGTTTCCTCCACAACGGTCTGTCTTGTGCCAGTCTCCTCCATGTCACTCCCGCATACTTTCGAATTTCATCCACCCATCTTCCATGTGGTCTTCTTCTGGGTCTTTTCCTGTCCCTTGGAATCCAATCTAAAATTTCGGCTGTCCATCGATGATCTGTTCTTCTGGCAGTATGTCCAGCCCATTGCCATTTCAGGGATTTAACTCGGATCATGATGTCTTCCACTCTTGTCATTTTTCGGATCCACGTGTTCCTCTTCTTATCTCTCCTGGTTACACCAAGCATGCACCTCTCCATCCTTCTTTGAGTTGTCTGCAGCCTTTGTATGTCTCTTTTAGCTAAGGTCCACGTCTCTGCACCATATGTAAGCACTGGAAGGATGCATTGATCAAACACTTTTCTTTTAAGACATAATGGCATATTGCTCTTGAAAATTATGCTGTTTCTTCCAAAAGCTCTCCAGGCAAGTTTTGTACGCCGATTAATTTCTTCACCAATGTGACCCTCACTTGATATCTGCTGTCCAAGATAAACGTACGTGTCTGTTATCTCCAGCTTTTCTCCATCAATCGATAAATCTTCATTTCTTGTAAAAGCATTGTACATCACTTTTGTCTTCTGAAAGTTCATTTTTAATCCCACTTCTTTACTCTTGTCAGCAAGTTTCTGGATCATACTCTGTAGCTCTGATGGGGTAGTTGCAAAAATGACTATGTCATCAGCAAAACGAAGGTGGGTTAGATAATCTCCATTAATCTTTATCCCTTTGTTTTCCCAGTTCAGTGATTGAAAGACATTTTCCAATGTGGCATTAAAGAGCTTCGGAGATATGGTGTCACCTTGCCTCACTCCTTTTCCAATTTTTATGTGTGTTGTATTTTCAAACAGCCGAATCTTTGCACTTGCATTTTCATAGATGTTATTAATAATATTAATGTATGCATCTTCAATACCGCAGGATTTCAGAGCCATTGCAACTGCTGATGGTTTCACCGAATCAAAGGCTTTTTCATTATCGATAAAAGCCATGCACAATGGAAGCTCATATTCCCTCGCTCTTTCAATTAGTTCTCTCAGTACGTGGATATGATCTATTGTGCTGTAGCCACTCCTGAATCTAGCTTGTTCTCTCGGTTGAGCCATGTCCAGTGTTACCTTCAAGCGGTGTGAAAGAACTTTAGTGAAGATTTTATAAACCACTGATAGGAGGCTGATAGGTCTGTAGTTCCTGAGATCCTTAATGTCACCTTTTTATGTAGCAAGATCATTGTAGCGTTGTTCCAATCCTCAGGAATTTTCCCTTCATTAAGGCATCGAGTGAAAATTTGGGCGAGTACTGTTTCGATTTCTCCACTTGCTTCTTGTATGATGTCTACAGTAATTCCATCTTCTCCTGGAGCTTTTCCCCGCTTCATGTTCTTGATTGCATGTGCAACTTCTGCTGGAAGGACTGGAAGAACTCTGGTACTGGTACCTTTCATGATGTCTGGAGTACATGTATCATCCCTTTCATATAATTTGGAGTAGGAATCTTTCACTCTTGTCAAAATTTCGCCTCTATTTCTTGTTACAGAACCATCTTCTTTTCTCAGTGCCATAATCTGTTTTTTTTACCCTTACTGAGATGTCCCTTTGCTATCTTTAGGCTTTGGTTGTTTTCAATTGCTTTCCTCACTAGTTCACAGTTGAATTTCCTTACGTCTTCAGTGATACTTTTTCGTACTGTCTTGCATAGCTCTATATATTCCACTTTGGAAGTCACATCTTCTTTAGTTGTCCTCATCACTCTTCTTTTTTGCATCAACATTTTGGTTTTTCCTGATAATTTGTTCACATGCAATTTGTTCTTAGACCCAGCTAATTTTGTTGCTGTTTCCATAAGAGCTTTGGTTACTTTTCTGTTAACTTCAGAAATATCCACTTCTTCCGATGTTAGGCCTTCTAAAGCAGAGAATCTGTTCTTCAGTTCCAATTTGCATACTTAAACAAAATATACGTGACGAACAGTATTATCGTTGCTTAATATAGCAGTTCTATATTGAAGTCTTTGGCTACCAGACCTGTTTGTAATCCGGGTGTAGCCAGGAATTCCTGGTTTTTGTTACATTCCAAACCCGTAAATCCAGGTTTTTAAGTTTTAGAAGAATTTGAGATGCTTCGGACATTTCATTTCTAAAAATGCTACAAAATGGTAACCAAACTTCAGGTTCCATTTTCTTTGGGAATTACAGTGTTTGATTAAAAACACTGCGTGTCCGTGCAAATGGTGAAGATAGACGATTTGTGACACCTTGTGAGTTTCTTTTGTTATCAAAAAAGCTCTCAAAATAACAGCCTGCTGAAAGGAAGGCTTATTTTCATTATTTTGAAAGTTCAAATAATTTGATTATTTTTAGAAATTGAATGGAATCCACTGTAGGCTCCAAGTTCAAGTAAAACTGGTCTACATAGACTGCTCAATTAACATATAATATGAAGTGCAAAATTTGATTTTAAAGGTGCAATGCCTGAAGGATTTTGCACAGTGAAAGAAAATTGGGTACAAGAAAAGATGCAAAGTTTAACTGCACAAGCACTAGGGCCTATTTGTTGTGTAGCTAGTTTATATGTGCGTATTATACATTATATGTATATTGGCACTGAGCTGAGAGTTTCGGGGTTTCTTGTGTCACCTCACAATCACCCCTGGGCTACGTAATATCACGCCTTGCGCTTTTTTGCGTATGGGGATATAAGAGGACCAGGATTGTTTTATTATGTGAATCAGGTCTTATGCTGCAAGGCAAGTAGGTGGATCAGTAAAATCTCTTGTACGAAAGCACTGTTTACGTATCAGGAAACGGTCACTAAACAACAAACCAGGAAAAGGCCGAAAAAAGTGCACTAAAGCTGTTGATGACAGAAGAATAAAAAGACTGTCTGAAGGACAGAAAAATTCCATCTGAGGCTATCAGAGCTGAACTGTGTTCAACTGGTGTTTCTGTCAGTTCAAGAACAATAAGGAGCAGACTGTCAGGTATGGGACTAAGAGGTAGGATTCCGAGAAAAAAGGCATATCTGAATCTACAACAGCGCAAGAAACTACTACAGTGGGCAAAAGAACACATTGGATGGACAGGCAATCAGTGGAAGCAAGGTATTTGGAGTGACGAAAGTATTAGGAGTATGCAGAAGTTTCCGCCGCCCCTGCTAGCGGACGCTGTTGGGGTCTAATTGGCCGGCGACCCGTGCTGTCAATACAGGAAGCCAAGCCTGGCGGTCGATAAAGTTCATTTGCGGCACTGTTTGTTATTCACGTTTGATTTAGGGAAAAGTGCAAGTGAAGCATGTCAGGCGTATGGCGAAATGGTTATGGGTGAGCAGACGCGTCGAGGATGGTTTGCCAGGTTTAAGAAAGGTGATCTACGCTTGAAATACAAGCGATGTGCAGGTAGACCGCAGGAACTCGCAGACGAGGAGCTGGAATCGCCGTTGCAAGAGGATGCCACAAAATTGCCCACGCAACTGGCGAAACGTTTTGAAAGTGGCTCGATCGATGGTGGTATGGCATCTTTATAGGCCTTGGGGAAGATCCAGAAGATTGGTAAGTGGCTTCTGCATACTTTAATGGAGCGTAATATTGGTCAATGATTGGGCATCTGCATGTCATTGCTGAAGATGTTTGAAGGGAAGAATTTCTTGTGGAAGGTTGTCACCAGGGATGAAAAATGAGTCTATTGCGATAACCCCCATACGCAAGTGATCCAGGGTCATCCCAGGCCATCCATCAACACCCATTGCAAAACAGGAGATCCAAAAGGAAAAGGTGCTGTTGTGTGTGTGGTGGAATATGCATGGAATGCTGTACCTCGAACTGTTGAAACCTGGCGAAACGATCATTGCACAAAGTTATAGCGATCAGTTGATGAAACTGAACGTTGCAATTGAGCAAAAATGCCAATGGACGCTGCCCAGTCATCCTGTTACACAATAATGCCAGACTACATGTGGGTTCCACCACGAAATCAACCCTTGAACAGTTACACTGGGAGGTTTTACCGCACCTGGCTTACTCCCCCAGACATTGCACCCTCAGACTTTCATCTGTTTCGCTCTATGCAACATGCCCTAGCCCAACAGCGGTTCACCACAGTTCCAGAGGGGGAAAAATCTCGTCAGTGTGTTCTCCAGCTCAAAACCCGAGTCCTTCTATCACAAGGGCATTCATTTGTTGCCTGAAAAATGGCAAAAGGTCATTGATGCCAACGGCCAATATTTCGTTGAATAGATGTGTACTGGTTTCCTGATTGTTCCTGTCTTCTTTCTCCTTAAAATGGCAGAAACGTTTGCATACCCGTAATAAGGTGTCCTTATTTGGTAGTGATGGCCAAAAATACGTGAGACGTGGAGTAGAAGAAGAGCTACAACCTGACTACGTGGAGGCCAATGCAAACCACCCAACAAGCATTACGACGATTTGGGCGTGTACGACAGCAAATGGCGTTGGCTGTCTTCATGTAATTGACAGCATACTGAACGCAGGAAAATACATTGACACTATTCTGGAACTAAAACTGCTACCTTCCATCAGGGATCTCTTTCCCAACAACGCACCATTTCTTTTTCAGCAGCAGGATTAAGCTCCCTGCCACACAGCAGAAATATGCAATCAGTGGTTCACAACAAAGTTTATTCCATTGCTGCAATGGCCACGAAACATCCCTGACCTGAACCCAATACAAAATTTGTGGCACTGTTTGAAGAGCCTTTCATGAATGATGCATCCATAAAATAAAAGGAAATTAATTGAGGCTATAATTGTTTCCTGGCACCAAGTAATCACAAAGGCGCAGAGCTTCAAACACTTGTTGGCTCAGTGAGATGTCGCCGTGATGCGGTTTTAGGGTTGGAGAAATTATATGGGAGCCCAATGAGTTAAGTGACAGATGGGGTGAATACTTCTGTGAGTTATTAGATCAGGGAAGCAAAGGTGATTCTGAGGCAGAAGCAGATGATGGCACAGTGAAGGATGAAAGCATGGGAGGAATCTCAAGAGAAGAAGTGTGTAAAACTCTAAAATCCCTTCAGAATGGTAGGGCTCTGGGAGTTGATGGCATAACTGCCGAGATCTCAAAATATGGTGGCGACTCTGTAATTGACTGGTTAACTGAAATTTGCCAGTTGTGCTGGGAGTTAGGAATGGTCCCTCGGGATTGGAAGGATGCTATCATTGTTCCCTTGTATAAAAGAAAAAGATGATCTGACTGACTGCAAGAACTATCGTGGTATTAGCCTACTGAGTGTGCCAGGGAAAGTGTTTGGTAAGGTCATTGTTGAAAATGTATGGAGTCTTACATCAGGGAAAGTGTGGAATGTTCAGAGTGGTTTCATGCCTGGTAAAGGCTGCACTAACCAAATTTTTGCATTGCGCTTGATAATTGAAAAGTATCTGCCTGTTGGTAAGAAAGTTTTTGCTGCCTTCATAGATTTAGAGAAAGCTTACGACCGAATAAATAGGACACTTTTGTGGAAGGTATTGAATGAATATGGTGTTACTGGGAATCTACTTAATAGTGTAAAAGCCATGTATGCTGGTAGTAGAGCTTGTGTACGACTGAATGGTGTTTTATCAAAATGGTTTTCTATTGGTGCAAGAGTCAGGCAAAATTGTGTAACGTCGCCATGGCTGTGTAATATATTTATGGATGTATGCATGCGTGATGCCAAAATGGATAATAGGGGTTTATGTCTTGGTGATATCCCTGTGTGCAGACTGCTGTATGCTGATGACACTGTCCTGTTGGCAGAGAGCAAAAGTGAGTTGCAGAGTATGTTGACTCGGATGCACGAGGTTTGCATGAAATTCAAACTGAGTATAAATAAGGGAAAAGCCAAAGTTATGGTGTTTGAGAGAGGAACGGGTAGCACTGAATGTAATGTAAGTGTAAATGGCACTGTGATTGACCAGGGGAGTGAGTTTGTGTATTTAGGAAGCATGTTTGCCAGAGAGAACAAATTGGATGGTGAAATTAGTAGGCAAGTGATTGAAAATCATGGCTGCTCTAGCAGGTTATGACAGGAATGATTGGTTCTCAAGAGAGTCCCACATGGCTGTGTATGAGAGCGTAATTGTTTCTACTCTAGTGTGTGTCAGTGAAACCTGGGTACTGCAGTAAAAACATAGGAGTCGTTTGTGTGCTGGAGAAATGCGTTACTTACGTAGGGTTTGTGGCAAGACACGATATGATTGTGTGAGGAATGAAGATGTATTGCAGTTGTGTGATGTGAAGCAAAATGTTGTTAGCATGGTGGAGACTTATATGCTTTGGTGGTTTGGGCATGTTGAAAGAGATGAGATGCTCACTAAGAAAATCTTTTTAGCCCAAGTGGCAGGAAGGAAAGGCAGAGGAAGGCCAAGGAAGTCATGGGAGGATAAGATTCAAGAGTGTCTGCATGAGAAAAAGATTATGAGTATGAAGTATAAAAGATCTTGTATACGGCGTGTAATGGATATTAGTGAAGCGCGAGTTGTATGTCAAGATCGCTGTAAATGAAGAAGTTTGATGTTTGATATGGCAACAGTAAGTAAAAACTATCTGGTAGTTTGTATTTCTTTTTGGAGCTTAACCTCTGAATCTCAGAGAACAGTTTAGTGATATGTATGCATGTACATTGAAATCGTAAGGGCATTACAGTATATTCAGCATAATTGCAGTATTCCCTGCATAACTTTTTTGTACTGCATTATATTTGCATTTTATTTTTTTTTTGTATTGAATTCAGCATTAAATTTTCTTAGTTGTAAATGAATTTATGGCACCTTTATTCATAGTGTGTTGTGGAATTAACTTTTTTACGGGTCTTATAGATGTTGTTATTCAAAAAAGTTGGTGGTCAAATTTTCGAACTAAAGCCTAGTTCGTCATCAGGACTATGTCACTGGAGTAGTTGCTGCCACTCAGTTGGAAGAGTCCAACCGTAATTATCATTAATTGTGGTACTTCTTGTTGTTCTTGCTATTTCGATCCCTTCTTCTAGTTTCCTCTTTATTAAGTTTGACTGTGGGCGATAAATCTTACTGAGTCCCAATTTATGGAGTGTCCACAAGCAGCTATTAGGAACATTAGTAACAAAACAGGGCTAGACAGACATATACAAGCAAGTAGACACTCCATAAATTAGAACTCAGTGAAAATAATCGCCCACCAGTCAAACTTAGTAAAGAGGAAACTAGAAGAAGGGATCGAAATAGCAAGAAGAAGAAGTACCACAATTAATGACTCAGCTATATAGGAGAAACAGGGAGAAGTATTAAAGTCCGAATGAAAGAACACCAAGCAGCTATTAGGAACATTAGTAACAAAACAGGGCTAGACAGACATATACAAGCAAGTGGACACTCCATAAATTGGGACTCAGTAAGAATAATCGCCCACCAGTCAAACTTAGTAAAGAGGAAACTAGAAGAAGGGATCGAAATAGCAAGAAGAAGAAGTACCACAATTAATGACTCAGCTATATAGGAGAAACAGGGAGAAGTATTAAAGTCTGAATGAAAGAACACCAAGCAGCTATTAGGAACATTGGGAACAAAACAGGGCTAGACAGACATATACAAGCAAGTGGACACTCCATAAATTGGGACTCAGTGAAAATAATCGCCCACCAGTCAAACTTAGTAAAGAGGAAACTAGAAGAAGGGATCGAAATAGCAAGAAGAAGAAGTACCACAATTAATGACTCAGCTATATAGGAGAAACAGGGAGAAGTATTAAAGTCCGAATGAAAGAACACCAAGCAGCTATTAGGAACATTAGTAACAAAACAGGGCTAGACAGACATATACAAGCAAGTGGACACTCCATAAATTGGGACTCAGTAAGAATAATCGCCCACCAGTCAAACTTAGTAAAGAGGAAACTAGAAGAAGGGATCGAAATAGCAAGAAGAAGAAGTACCACAATTAATGACTCCGCTATATAGGAGAAACAGGGAGAAGTATTAAAGTCCGAATGAAAGAACACCAAGCAGCTATTAGGAACATTAGTAACAAAACAGGGCTAGACAGACATATACAAGCAAGTGGACACTCCATAAATTGGGACTCAGTAAGAATAATCGCCCACCAGTCAAACTTAGTAAAGAGGAAACTAGAAGAAGGGATCGAAATGGCAAGAAGAAGAAGTACCACAATTAATGGCTCAGCTATATAGGAGAAACAGGGAGAAGTATTAAAGTCCGAATGAAAGAACACCAAGCAGCTATTAGGAACATCAGTAAGAAAACAGGGCTAGACAGACATATACAAGCAAGTGGACACTCCATAAATTGGGACTCAGTAAGAATAATCGCCCACCAGTCAAACTTAGTAAAGAGGAAACTAGAAGAAGGGATCGAAATAGCAAGAAGAAGAAGTACCACAATTAATGACTCAGCTATATAGGAGAAACAGGGAGAAGTATTAAAGTCTGAATGAAAGAACACCAAGCAGCTATTAGGAACATTAGTAACAAAACAGGGCTAGACAGACATATACAAGCAAGTGGACACTCCATAAATTGGGACTCAGTAAGAATAATTGCCCACCAGTCAAACTTAGTAAAGAGGAAACTAGAAGAAGGGATCGAAATAGCAAGAAGAAGAAGTACCACAATTAATGGCTCAGCTATATAGGAGAAACAGGGAGAAGTATTAAAGTCTGAATGAAAGAACACCAAGCAGCTATTAGGAACATTAGTAACAAAACAGGGCTAGACAGACATATACAAGCAAGTGGACACTCCATAAATTGGGACTCAGTAAGAATAATCGCCCACCAGTCAAACTTAGTAAAGAGGAAACTAGAAGAAGGGATCGAAATAGCAAGAAGAAGAAGTACCACAATTAATAACTCAGCTGTATAGGAGAAACAGGGAGAAGTATTAAAGTCTGAGTGAAAGAACACCAAGCAGCTATTAGGAACATTAGTAACAAAACAGGGCTAGACAGACATATACAAGCAAGTGGACACTCCATAAATTGGGACTCAGTAAGAATAATCGCCCACCAGTCAAACTTAGTAAAGAGGAAACTAGAAGAAGGGATCGAAATAGCAAGAAGAAGAAGTACCACAATTAATGACGGCTATATAGGAGAAACAGGGAGAAGCATTAAAGTCTGAATGAAAGAACACCAAGCAGCTATTAGGAACATTAGTAACAAAACAGGGCTAGACAGGCATATACAAGCAAGTGGACACTCCATAAATTGGGACTCAGTAAGAATAATCGCCCACCAGTCAAACTTAGTAAAGAGGAAACTAGAAGAAGGGATCAAAATAGGAAGAAATAGAATAAGAAGAAGTGCCGCAATTAAGGATATTTACGGTTGGACACTTCCGACTGAGTGGCAGCAACTACCCCAGTGACGTGGTCCTGATGATGAACTAGGCTTTAGTTCGAAAATTTGACCCCCAACTTTTTGGAATAATAACCTCTATAAGACCCGTAAAAAAGTTAATTCCAAAATTAAATTTTCTATAAATTGACATACACTGGAGTAAAAACTTAAGGATGAAGTAAAATAACACCATAAACACAAATTAACTCAGGACCGTGTCCGGAAGCAGGGGCAATTCGAATGCGTAATAATGAGCATGGCGTATGATTTGCGTAATGTGAAAACAAAATGCGGCCACGCAGTCGAATAGCATCAGTTGAACAGAGGTCACTGGACAGTGCACATAAATTTAGATATTGCGTGAGCTGTTAAGCCCGTTGTAGGACTACGTGGTAAAAAGTTAATAGTAAATTCTGAAGAGCATATTGCTTTCTTCTGAAATTCTCTGTTTCACACGTTAGAATTTACGTCTGTGACCTTGGAAGCAGAGTTGTATAAAAAAATGTATCTGCGTACACAACCATTGAAACAGAAAACTTGCTGTGAATCCGCGAATCACACACACGATAACAGTAGAATAAGATCATTTAAAGAAAAAATAAAACAATAAATAATTATTAGAACATTACAGATTTCAGTGAGGACAAAATAACTACATTACAACTGAATGTGTAGCAATGTGTGTGAAATAGACCTTTAGGACAAAATATTGAACTATATGAACCCCAGAAAAACAAGAGACTAATTAAAGAAAGTTTTTATTTCTAGAAAAACAGTTCCATTAATAAACCTTAAAAAATTATAAATAGCAGTTTCAACATCTTAATTCAAAAATAGACTTACAAAATATGTACATGAAGAATTGGCTTTAATTGAATAACTGGCAACTACAAGAAGAACCTGACAATAAAATTTAAATTATTTCTGTGTAAACGAAACTTTTGATATAGTTCCTATATGTTGATAACAGACCTTGATAAAATCGGAAGGCCAGAAAAGTATGTAAAAGCAAAAGAACTCAGAAGATGTGAAAAATAAGTGAAAGTTCTTCAGATTAAAATAGAATTAAATGTGTCAATCGAAGTGAAGCCTTGAGTAAGCGTTTTAAGTGCTGTAATTAACATTTTATTTTATTTTTTAATCTACAAGCAAAAACTATCTGCAAAATCTTCTAATAATTTGGAAACTATCAGAGTATGCGTGTACATCTACATTCTGGTACTCTGCTTGGAAGGTTGTGTACAAAGTTGTGCATGGGGGTCTCCCTAGAAAACCTCATAACAACGATAAAACCTGAAACGCTAAATAATTCTCACCTAGTAGGGCGAAAGTGCGGATGCACTTTAATCTTCGGCCCTGAATCGTCTGCTTAAGCTCAGCTAACGCGCTGGTGGAATGCCGGGAAAAACATTTCGCTATAGGTGGCGCTGCAGCTGCCTCGGCGGTTTTTGCTCCTTTGCTGCGGGCGTCATGTAATCTGTGTGTGTGTTGTGCGGGAGGAGTGGTAGGGACGCGAAATATGAGGCGGGGAGATATTTTTGAAAGGAAGGGGTTTATTTTGTAATATGGCTGGCCCTGAAAAGGGCCTTTATGGAAAGTGAGTAGTTCAGGGAAAAGAAGTGTTTCCTCCTCATTGAGAACCTGTCTATCTACACTGCTGGCCACCCAAAATGCAACACCAAGGAGGAAGCATCCGATTGGCCTGAAATTCGCAGCATGCATCGCCCGCGAGAGGACATGTGGACGATTAGCATTGCAGGGCATATGCAAATCATGTGTGCCCGGCACGCCACTGAGAAGCACTATAAGAAGGGTGCACAGAAGTTGGGGTGTAAGTAGTAGAAGTGTGTTGTGCTGCCGGACCTGTGCGTGAGAAGCTTCCTGATGCCTCGTCGCAGAATACGGCAGTCATTCCGGCATGTTTCGGAGTTCGACAGAGGACGAATAGTGGCTTATCGCGACAGCGGTTTATCGTACCGAGACATTGGCGCCCGTGTGGGATGACATCCAGCCACACAGTGAAGCGAGTGTGGATTCGGTGGGTGCGGGAGGGACGGACGGACCGTGGTGAGCGATTGCAGCGGCACACCACCGAACGAGAGGACTGGCATGTTGTGCGGCGGGCATTGACGGCTCGCACCGCCACATCACGAATGTTAGAGCAGGAATTAGGGTGTGTTGCGCTACAACCTGTTTCAGCACGTACCGTTCGACGTCGTCTGCAGGAGCGGGGACTTGTCGCACGGCGCCCATTGCTCCGAGTACCATTGACGTTACACCACCGGCGAGTGCGGTGGCAGTGGGCCGTTGAACGTCGCACCTGGACTACGGAATGGCACGACATTGTCTTCTCCGACGAATCCCTCTTCTGCCTGCAACACCACGATGGTCGGATCCGCGTGTGGCGGCACCGCGACGAGAGACTGTATGACGTCTGCATTATGCATTGCCATACCGGTCCGTCGCCTGCCGTTATGGTTTGGAGCACAATTGGATATGACACCCGCACCCCTCTGGTACGCATCGCCGGTACACTCAACAGCCACCGCACCATCTCAGACGTTTTGGAGCCTGCGGGACCTGCCAGCGGCCACGTTTCAACAGGACAATGCATGCCCGCATGTGGCACGCATCGTGCAACAATTCTTCACGGCCCACCAGGTGTCACTGCTGCCGTGGCCCGCCTGTTCTCCCGATATGTCGCCGATCGAACACGTCTGGTCGCTGATCGGCAACCGAGTGGCCCGGCAAGCACCAGCCGTGATGAACTGTGGCAACGTGTGGAAGCAGCCTAGACCGACATACCCCAAGCCCACATCCAAAGCCTCTTTCGTTCGACGCCGTGGCGTGTAGCGGCCGTTATTGCCAGCCATGTTGGCCACACGAACTATTGATGTGTGCGTGTTCGGCAAGTCGCACGGGCCTGTAAGCTCAATCGTTTCATCGATGTATCTGTTGTTATGTGTCCAGTAAATCTGGCTTTGCTATCTCGTGTCCTTCTTGGCGTTGCATTTTGGGTGGCCAGCAGTTTAGTAGGAATATTTAAGTGGAAAACATTACGTACTAGGAAAGAACTGTTTGATGATCGCGATCACCACCTCAAAACAGTGTTCAGAGGAAAGATTACAATTTCGTTGGAATAAATATTCCAGAATGTGGTCGGCCAACTGGTCTTTGTGAATTCCGTTTGATAGCGTGCGTTTGAGGGGCCGCCAATTGCTCTCGACACCTTGCGTATGCGCCCCAGTAGTCGGATCGACGAAATTGAGTGAGCGGTTTACTGACGGATGTTGGAAACCACAGGATGGGAGATTGCGGTATGCAGCCCACTGATCCGTCATGACAGTGGTTCCGGGTTGAGCATGTTTCTGGATGAGCAGCAGCAATGTTTGAGCAGAGCAGTTATTCTGTGGGCAGATCTCAACCCTGAATCGTTTCGAATCTCGTTCAAAGATGCCGAGGATCCAGGCGCCCTCGACAAGACGACCACGACTATACTTCCGCTTCCCAACCTTAGCCTCATCCATTTCTACGACGAGGCCAGGGCCTCCAAGCTGTCCTTCATCTTGTTGGTAAGCTACCATAAACTCTGCGACTAGTTGTCTGCAAGACTGATAACAGTCACTGACTGTCGCAGAGGAAGTGGAAACCTCACCCTGGGAAGATTCCTCAATTGCATCATTGTAGGATAATGCTTTGGCGAAACAAGACAAAGAGTTGTCACTTTATCAAGAAGAATACAAGCAGCTTCAAACCACGTCCCAAGTAAACGGGAACACTGCTCACTTTTCCCTGTATTGTGATTATTCCTATACATTGTCCTAAATGATGACACATATCCACTATAGATCCAGACTCACGGTCGCCAGATCGCCACTGGCGATAAACTTCATCCTCGTGGCGGCTAAAAATGTTTGATTAAATCGCCAATTCTGGCAACCTGTACCGGGAAAACATTTTTTTTTTATTTAAATTGTATTGTACGGAAATTTTTTTTTTTTAACTTGTACGGAACACGCACGTTTTTGAAAAATTTTACTCCAAATGCACGAAATGGCACAAATTTTGAGTTGTACGGAAGTCGGCCATCACCTTTTCCATTCTGCTTGAACAGCAGAAAATAAAAAAAATAAAAAGTTTATAAAAGAGGCAAGGGCGTTGGTTTTTGATCACAAAGAATGCGCCAAGGCAGATGGTTCATCGTAGGGGAACGAGGTTCGCAAGGTTGCGGTGGGGATGAAAGCCTGTGGTGGACAGCTCAACTGTCTGCGTCGGAAAAGTCCAACTGGGAGAAATTTTTATTTAAAAAAAAATTCCCCAATTTTTTAATTAACTGAATGCAAATTTAACAGTAACCAAGACACATAAAAAAAAAAAACTCCCTTGTGGAACTTCGTCAAAATCCGATGAAAACTTTAGAAGTTAGGCATTTCCTTTTTAATGAATGTTCACTGAAAGCCTGCATATTCCATAGGAAAATTCTGAAATTCGGAATTGCCATAGTCTGGATTTTCGAGGTTGTACTGTAATAATATTTCCATACCTGCGAACTGCTACGGAATGTCCGTAGTTTCTACGGATTTAGTTGGCTCACTATGGACCTCCCTGTCGAAACTACGGATTCTACGAATTTTCGTTTTTTTTTTTAATTTTATTTTATCGTTTTATGATATGCACGAGATTCTTAAGCAGACTCGCGGAATTCTGCGGGTTTCTTTTGTCATCATTTAGATCGTTCTCAGGATCAGCGTAAAACTGAAGACAATTTGCAGGTGGGTAGAGGGGGGGAGGGTCCGTCTGGAGACGGTATTTCGTGTCTCAAAACTTTCGAAAACGGTAGTTGAATGGAGTTACAGTAATCGTTATCCCCCCCGATGTTGCCTTAGTGTAAAGTTTTATTGTTAAATATGATTTTATTGCATAAAAGTATTTCAGCTTGAAATTGTAGGCAACAGTGTGCGAAAACGGAGGTTAGCAAAAATTTCCCCGTAATCTCGGACAGCAGATTCTTCCGCGAAATCGAGGAACTCCGCCTTTTTCGTTATTATTTTGGTCATTTGCGAGATCAGTGAACCAGTGAACACAATGGGGGGGGGGGGGGGGGTTGTTCGTCGGAAGATGGAATTCCATCATTACGAAAATTTTGAAAACGGAAGTTCGATGGAGTTCAGACTTTTTCCGCAATCGTAATTCCTTTATTCTCGCGATGTCGCCTCTGTCCAGTATTTTGGTAACTAATATTTAACTGCATAAATATTTGTATTTCAGCTTGAAAATAGCGGCAAAATTTCCAAAACCGGAAGTCGGTCGGTGTAAAGATTTATCCCGTAAGCCCCCTCCCCGTGCGATGTTCCCACTCTCCTGCATTGTTTTATTACTTCAGTTTCAACTTTTAAGAATACTATAACTGAAATATGCAAAATAAAACGTACTGATATTATACTAAGCAATTTTATAAAAATAATTTAGTATGACGATGATGGGCAAAACACGTAACAATATTAACAAATAAAGGTAACTTGATCACGCTAGTTACGTTAAATGAAAACTTTTACAAAAAGTTCGTAAGTTGGAAGCTTTCGACCTTATCTTAGGTCTTCATCACGCCAATGGAGGACTAAGATTGTTGCCAGATTCTACATTTGAATTTTTCCCATTTTTGTTGCCAAAACTTAGAATTGATCTCCAGATCATCGGAATGTAGAGAGGAGATTCGGAATTGCAAGTCATTGAGTTGAAAATAATTTCTATGCTTTCACGGTAACGGAGGGCAAAACGATTGTCAAAAGAAGCAATTCGTTTTGCTTCGTTCCAGTGGGGAACTGCAGAAGTGTCTTCCATTGTCAAAATAGACAAGGCAGTATTGGGATTGGCTTTCGAAACATCTTTTTTATTAATAATCTAAAGTAACTTATGGGATTTTACTAGGAAATTTTTTCTTTAATAGAAAATTTTCGGAGAAAACTCTTCTCCTTCTTCAGGCTGTCTTGTTGTCACTTTTTCCTTGTCACTATCACGGTTATGGTTTACCTTGACGGTTTAGGTTATTTTTCAACAAATCCTGCCAGATGTTAGGCAGGGAAAATCATTTGCAGTCATTGATGATGGAATTTTGATTTTTCTCAATCTCTATTCCTTCTTTCAGTTTTCTTTTTTGGAAATTGCTTTGGAAACTGATTACTTTAAGGGAATTCCAATCCATGCTGTGCCCAGTTTCTCTAACATGCCTATCTAATCCAGTCTTGTTGGAGCCATTTTTTATAGCTGCTTTATGCTCAGCTATACGAGTTTCTAGTCTGCGACCTGTTTTACCTATGTAAGATAGTCCACAATTACAATTTACTTCATAAACTACTCCTTGCATTTTTAAAATATCTTCTTCTCTTTGAACTATTTTAGGGAAAAAATTTTTAACTTTGTTCTCTAAACTTGGAGCTAGCCTAATATTGTATTTTTTACTAATTCTCTTTAAAGCCTCAAATAAACCTTTGTGATAAGAAATTTTTCTAGTGAATTTTGCTTGTTGCTTTTGTGGGTTCTTCTTACCATTAAAATTCTAAAGCTTCTCAATTTCTTCTTTAGGATAGTTATTCTCTGCAAGTATGACTTTAAGCTCTTCTTTTTGGGCTTCTTTTTTATCTGCAGTAGAAACTATTTTATTAATTTTTTCTAAAAACTGACTTGCTACATTTTTCTTAATAGAAACTGGATGATACGAATTGAAATCCAGTAGTCTTTTAGTATTCATTGGTTTTTTATACCAACTAGTGAGGAATTTTTCATCTTCATAATAGATAGTAATATCTAAGAAGTTTATTCTTCTTTCTTTTTGAAGTTCAATATCTTTTTTATGTTCTAAAATTCTATGGTTAATGCTCCTGTATGTGCTTCCAATGTATAAGTTATCCCCAGCAGAAGATATGTAGATGACATTTTCATTAGCTGGCCACATTTCGAGTCTGAACTACAGACACTGATCAACTCCATTACGGAAAAATTTCCTTCCATTAATCTCACTATATCTAAGGAAGTAAATCACAAAATTGATTTCCTGGATGTATCTATCTGCAGAAACGCTGATCACTCCATTACTCGTTCCGTCTATCGAAAACCTTCTGCTGCCACTAACATCATTCCCTACAAATCTTGCACCCTGCATCTCTACAAACTTGCAGCATTGAAGTCCTACATCCACAGGGCTCATATCATTTGCAACAACCAACTCTCTCTTCAAGAAGAACTCTCCAAAATTTCTACAATAGCCCTCTCTCATGGTTTCCCTGCTGTTACAGTCAACTCCCTCATAAAGAAATATGAAAACCATTCGAAAATCGAATGCCTCCTTCCTCATAAGAAAGAAGACCTGAAATTCTGTGGTTCTGTTCCTTACCATCCTTCCTATGCTTATAAGTTACAGATTCTTTTTAGAAGTTTTGGTTACCATCTTGCCATTAAATCCACCCCAAACATCTTGAAACTTCTACAAAGAGATAGGGACAAAGTTGAAAGCCTGAACCTCCCAGGAGTTTACTGCATTCCTATCTCTTCTTCTACTGGGGATAACTTATACATTGGAAGCACATACAGGAGCATTAGCCATAGAATTTTAGAACATAAAAAAGATGTTTCCAAAGCCAATCCCAATACTGCCTTGTCTATTTTGACAATGGAAGACACTTCTGCAGTTCCCCACTGGAACGAAGCAAAACGAATTGCTTCTTTTGACAATCGTTTTGCCCTCCGTTACCGTGAAAGCCTGGAAATTATTTTCAACTCAATGACTTGCAATTCCGGATCTCCTCTCTACATTCCGATGATCTGGAGATCAATTCTAAGTTTTGGCAACAAAAATAGGAAAAATTCAAATGTAGAATCTGGCAACAATCTTAGTCCTCCATTGGCGTGATGATGAAGATAAGGTCGAAATCTTCCAACTTACGAACTTTTTGTAAAAGTTTTCACTTAACGTAACTAGCGTGATCGAGTTACCTTTATTTGATAATTTAGTATGAAATATACAATTTGATTTTTTTTTTCAAAGTTTTGCCACTGAGGTTATTTTTTTTTTTTTTTTTTTTTTATGGCCACTAACAATTTTGATCTTGGTGGTGGCCGATGTCTACTAGCAAAATTTGTAAGTCTGGATCTTTAATATCCACTCGCAAACGTCGAAGAAATGCCTCCAGTTCCGCATGGCTACTGACAGAGCTGCAAGGCACGCCGAAAAAAACAGAAGCCGCGTCTTGCTTAGAACTGGGCGAACGGAAGACGCGCTCGGCAAACGGCGATCACGTGACACGCGCGCACGGCGCGGGGTGAAACGCCGACGCAGCTGCGCCACCCGTCGCGAAACGTTTCTCCCGGCATTCCATTGGCACTATAGCGAAGCAGACGACTGTGGGCCGAACTCTAAAGTGTAGCCGAAGGTACTACTAGGTTAAATAATTCTGGAAGTAGGGCGTGCCTCGGCCAGAAATCAACTTGACATAGATGACTAGGCCGTTGGGGCCAATACGTCGCCAACCACTGACAAAGACTAACTTCGGTAGTTGAAACTCGTATGCAGTGGCGTGTGTGTGTGTGAACAACAAGTGTATATTTGAGGGTCTTTTTTGGAGGATTCGTCACTGCTGTTGTATGGTTCAGTTTTTTAACATAGTTTTATTCAGATTTTATTCCAATGCAGTTTGACTTGTATTCTGGATTTTATTAGAATTTTAAAGTGTTTTCATTCCTTTGCGGGTTTCATACCGTTTCATCAAACATAAGATATAGATTCGCCCAGTTTACGACAATATCATCCAATTGGTAATAATTACAGCATGAATGGCGAACACCCTTACGGTTCAAGAAAAACCGAAGGTGAGAATTATTTAATGTTTCCGTTTTTATTGTTGTTATATAAAGTTTTCTAGGGAGACCCCCATGCACAACTTCACGCATGACCTTCCAAGGTCACTGACGTAAATTCTAACATGTGAAACAGAGAATTTCAGAAGAAAGCAGTATGCTCTTCAGAATTTGCTAGTGCACATAAATGTTGGGTTGTGTTTGTTGTGCTATAAACAATGCAACGACCCTAAGAGAGCATCTTAATGATTTTACTAGTGGTCGAGTAATCGAAGGCTCTAGGAGGGGTGAAATGTAATAAATATGGCCCAAGAATCCGGTTTAATATATATCAAATACGTGGAGATAATGTAAATGGACGATGTAATCACTCTTTCCACGTTATTTTTTTAAACAACGCATAGCGACTGAAAAATTGTATTTCGGCACTGCTGGGATCGAACCCCAGAACTCTCGATAACTAGTCGAGTGCGTTCGAATTTACGCTACAGCGCCAACAATTCTCAGCGCAATGCGTGGTTTATCAGTCGGCATCTGACTATACGAATGCGTATTGATGGTCTCAGCAACTGAGATGTCGTCATCTGGTGGCATTTAACGCAACAGCTATTTTAATTATAGCTGATAAATTCAAAGGGCGATAGAAATGTTTAATATATATCAAATACGTGGAGATAATGTAAATGGACGATGTAATCACTCTTTCCACGTTATTTTTTTTTTAAACAACGCATAGCGACTGAAAAATTGTATTTCGGCACTGCTGGGATCGAACCCCAGAACTCTCGATAACTAGTCGAGTGCGTTCGAATTTACGCTACAGCGCCAACAATTCTCAGCGCAATGCGTGGTTTATCAGTCGGCATCTGACTATACGAATGCGTATTGATGGTCTCAGCAACTGAGATGTCGTCATCTGGTGGCATTTAACGCAACAGCTATTTTATCCGGTATTGCTTGTGTGAACGGCATTCAGGATTATAGGCACAGCTGTGCTGAAGATGTATTGTGGTGTCCACCCAAAACCACCCCGAACGAGGACTGCTACCTTCTCCTGCAGGCCAAAAACGATAGACACCCTACACCAAGTAAACTTGCAAAACAAGTGAACATGAGCACAGGGCATACAATGTAGTGGTGTACAGTGGCCAGACGACTGCACAGATGTGGACTGTTTGCCCGACGACCAGTATGCTGTGTTCCATTAAAAAACTGCTTGCCGGAAATACGGTTTACAGTTGCCCTACAACCAGTATGCCGTGTTCCATTAAAAAACTGCATACCGGAAATACGGTTTACAGTTGCCCGACAACCAGTATGCCGTGTTCCATTAAAAAACTGCTTGCCGGAAATACGGTTTACAGTTGCCCGACAACCAGTATGCTGTGTTCCATTAAAAAACTGCTTGTCGGAAATACGTTTTACAGTTGCCCGACAACCAGTATGCTGTGTTCCATTAAAAAACTGCTTACGGGAAATACGGTTTACAGTTGCCCGACAACCAGTATGCTGTGTTCCATTTAAAAACTGCTTACCGGAAATACAGTTTACAGTGGTCCTGAGAATTTAAGGATTGGACGGAAAAATAGTAGGGTGCGGTAATTTTCACTAATAAGAGTAGATTTACGCTTTAACGATTCTGGACATCAGCTAATCTGGTGTGAAGTAGGCACTCTGAACATCAATGAAAGTGATAAATACAGGGTGATTCACCTAAGCGTGTGCAATCTTCTGGGAGGGGTAGGTTGCACAAAGACAAATCAGAATCACATAGCAATGCACGGTCGGAAACGCCATCTTCATGTGCAGAGAGGACGAGAAATGAAAGAGCAGCACGTAAAAGAACAGAATGCTTTTTATTACTCACGAGACATTTGAGAAATGAATTGAGGTTACGGAAGGTGTTCAAAGTTTCAACCATGAACTATAACACATGCTTGACGTCGGCACACGGAATCACGTACATTTGAGAAAATTCCCGGCGTGTCTCGGACTTGTGAAGCAGCCACAGAGATGCGTGCTACAAGGTCCTCGTCACTTTCAACGGGGGTGTCGTACATCACTGAGAAAGTTTCCGTTGTTTTCCACTCGATTCGGCATATTCACAGCGAAATCGTATCCCAGAGTGTGATCGTTTACATGCATCTTTTGCACTATTTGAATTTTATAAGCATGAAACTTTTAATTTCTTGTGCAAGATATCGTGAACTGTCGATTTCGGAATGCACAGTTCTCTGCTTTGCTTTACGAGCGGATTTCCTGGGGCTTCGTCGGAAACTTTCATTAACTTGGTCAACCGTCTCACCGCTGACGCTAGGCCTACCGGCTCCTCCACGATGTTCCACATTGCCAGTTTCTTTAAAGTGTTTCATTCGCCGCTTAATTGAATTTGTTGACGGAGGATTACAACCAGACTCTAAAGGGTGTACCGTCTTTTAACTTTAATGAGAGACTTTAATTCTGCAAGCCATAACACCCACATCGCTTTCTGCTGTATGGATGACGCGACTACTGATTTCGCATTTCTCGCGCATTCCTCATCAGGCTACTCCTAGCACCATCTATTGGATTCTCGGAGTAACAATTCTGCAAAACAGAAATATAGAAACCGTGTTAGTAATACGTGACATAGAAAAACAGACAATGTTCATAGTTTTTTGTTTTTTTTTACTTAATTTTGTAATGTGTCCAATAATTCTCAGACACCCTGCATAAAATAAACATTTGTGACAACTGCATTGTATTATCTTAATCAAAATAATCGTCACAAGAATGTAGTATTTGAGATAAAGAACCCTGCGTATTTGGTGTTGGATAATTTGTTGTAGTCTTCGTCTGTTTTTTCTCTTTAGATTAGTTCTGAGGTAAGTCTTGTTGATTGAATTAGTAGATGATGTGTACATAAAGATGTCTCCGAGTGTGTTTGATAAAGACACAAAGTACTGATGCGACACTCCATTACCTGCAGAATATCCTTGCCTGGTGATCTAGTGACTGGGTCATTCTGTATCAACTCAACACAGTGACTTGACTTGACCATCTCAGATTTGAATGAAATTTGGTACATAGGTGGCCTCTATATAGATTAAGAAAAATACCAAATTTCGTCGTCATATCTCCACCGGTTTTGAAAATACAGCTATATAAAATGTCCAAAAACACCCCAAAATTGGAAGATTGATATGTTTTTAAATTGTGATTGCAGCTCCCCTAATTAAGATAGAGAGATGGGAAAGGTATCTTTTTGTAGTATTTTTATGCTCTTTTATTTGATACACACCACCATAGGGGTTAAGATTTAAAAAAATTCTAATTTTAAAATTAAAATTTAGATTTTGAATTTTTCAAAATGCGACGCTCCCAAAAATTCGAAATTTTTTTAAAACAATCTTTCTATGTTTGGTATTTGATTGTGTGAGTTGTAACTTGGGATGATTATGGGTGTACTTAAAAAGCTATATTCAAATTTAGCCTAACACAAGAGTTTAATGAAAAAAAAACATGTAAACTGAAAATAAATTTGGGCTAAATCTTAAAAAAAGTTTCATTAATAACAATAGATATAGTATTTTTGTTATTTAAAACCATTTATTTAAACAATGTTTTATTTTTAATTGATTTGTTTAAAATCTGAGACTACATGGATTTAAAAATTTTATTAATTTCATTATTCAGAATTTGTAATAATTCACAACAATATAAAAAATAAACAGACTTTAAAAAGTAATTTCAATTACTGCTCAAGAAACACGTCAAAATAATAAAAACATATGACATTGAATTGCTTACATTTATGCAAATTATATTCCTAATCTTAAACTTAGATTGTCACTTAAAAGCAGAATCTCCTAAAATTAAAAAAAAAGTTGCACTGAGTCAAGAAGTGAAAACCCTCCCTCCCCAGCATGCAACATTCTGAGGACGTTGAGCGTAGCTCGCTTTGGTGGACGTGAGCGGAGTTCAGCCTGAAGCTCTTTCGCAGTGCAGCGACAAGCTGTTGAAAATAGTTTGGTGCGGAACGTGAGTGTAATTGCCTGGAATCGGAGGGTTTTTTTTTTTTTTAAATCGTGCATCGACCATTCATGTCAGTAATTAATATTTTAAAGTTTTTTTTCTTGCGTTGCAGAAAAGTATGCTTGGATTTCGTTGCAGAGTTCGCCAAAATGCGTAATTACGCATCTAGTACGCATCGAAATTTTACCAACGCGTAAAAATATGCATCGGGAATTTTTCGCAACGCATAGGAATGCACGTTGTGAAGCGCATAAAGTACACATCAACACGCATAAAATACGCATCAACACGCATAAAATACGCATCAACACGCATAAAATACACATCAACACGCATAAAGTACGCATCAACACGCATAAAATACGCATCAACACGCATAAAATACCCATCAACACGCATAAAGTACGCATCAACACACATAAAATACGCATCAACACGCATAAAATACGCATCAACACGCATAAAGTATGCATCAACACGCATAAAATACGCATCAACACGCATAAAGTACGCATCAACACACATAAAATACACACCAACACGCATAAAGTATGCATCAGCACGCATAAAGTATGCATCAGCACGCATAAAGTATGCATCAGCACGCATAAAGTACGCATCAACACGCATAAAATACGCATCAACACGCATAAAATACGCATCAACACGCATAAAATACGCATCAACACGCATAAAATACACATCAACACGCATAAAGTATGCATCAACACGCATAAAATACGCATCAACACGCATAAAGTACGCATCAACACGCATAAAGTACGCATCAACACACATAACATACACACCAACACGCATAAAGTATGCATCAACACGCATAAATTACGCATCAACACGCATAAATTACGCATCAACACGCATAAAATAAGCATCAACACGCATAAAATACACATCAACACGCATAAAGTACGCATCAACACGCATAAAATACGCATCAACACGCATAAAATACGCATCAACACGCATAAAATACACATCAACACGCATAAAGTATGCATCAACACGCATAAAATACGCATCAACACGCATAAAGTACGCATCAACACGCATAAAGTACGCATCAACACACATAAAATACACACCAACACGCATAAAGTATGCATCAGCACGCATAAAATACACATCAACACGCATAAAGTACGCATCAACACGCATAAATTACGCATCAACACGCATAAAATAAGCATCAACACGCATAAAATACGCATCAACACGCATAAAATACGCATCAAAAGTACGCATCAACACGCATAAAGTACGCATCAACACGCATAAAGTACGCATCAACACGCATAAAGTACACATCAACACGCATAAAGTACGCATCAACACGCATAAACACACATCGAGAAACGTGTAAAACTACGCATCGAAGAATTTTACCGACGCGTAAAAATACGCATCGGGACAGCATTTGGCCTTTCAAAAACGGAAATGAACGAAATAAAGATTTCTTCCGTAATCATAAATTTCATTTTCCTGCGATGTTGCCTCTGTCCAGTATTGTTGTTATACATAATTTTATTCCATAAATCTTTGTATTTCACTTTGAAAATGGAGGGAAATTTCCGAAAACGGAAATTTGATGGCACAAAAATTCCCGTGTTATCTTCGTCTTCGAGGAATTTCTGCTTTTTCGTCGTAATTTGGGTTATCCTTGAGATCGGTGCATAACTGAACAGAAACTTTGGGGCAATTGGTAGCGGTGAAGGATGCTTTCCTCCTGAAACTTTGGAAAACGGAAATTTCTTCTTTCAAAACTTTCGGAAACAGTGAAGATTTCTCCCGTAATCATAATTTTATTTTTTACTCGATGTTTCCTCTGCCTAGTATTGTTGTTAAATTTCATTTTATTTCGTAAATATTTGTATTTCACCTTTAATATGGAAGGGAAATATCCGAAAACGGAAATTGGTCGTAGCAAAGGTTTCTCCTGTAACTGCAATTTTTCTCCCAACGATGTTCTGAACGTGTATCCTGTGTTCTTACATATTCCCCCAGAAAAGGTTTGCATTTCAGCTTGATAAAGGGGGAAGAGTCCGAAAACGAAAGTGACGAAGCTGAAAAATTTGTAAGAATTGATGCATGATATTCAAAAGCATTCATATTCTCCAAGTTACACTACCTTTTATCTAAAATAGTGAAAGCTATCATGCATTCGTGGTCCTCAAATTGAAAGTCCTTTCAGCATGATGGATAAAATTGTCATGGCATCCAAGGGATTTGTGAAGCCTACTGTCGTAGCTGATAGTGTTGTTGAGCTTAATTTTTCAAATAACAGTTTTTCTAAAAAGAAAAATCAGAAAGGACGCACTGGTAATTGGAGTAAAAAACAAGAATTTATTAAGGCGAAATCATTTTAAACAAAAATGGACTTTCTAAGTTCTATACATCTGTCGTAAAATTTCACATTGAAGAATGTTCTTATATTCAAGAAAAAAATACTGATCTATGATGAATTCTTAAAACATGCAGAAGTAGTAGATCCTTCACTTAGAGCCATAACATCATTTACTTCTGTATTACACATAGTCAAACACCTTCCATTTATAATAACTGAAAATGAACTTGATGTACTGGAAGCGGAATTCCTTGTTATCAAGCTGACAAATTAGAGACCATAGCAGTAACAGATAGAATAGATGTCACTTGGTCAGAAATCTCAAAATTAAGAGGCTGTAATGGAACTGTTAAGTATACTAGTATCTCGAAAGTAATGTTTTGCAATACTTGTTGTTCCACACTGGAATGCTGTGAGTAAGAGAGATTTTAGTTTAGTGCTTTGGTGGTTTGGCCATGTTGAAAGAATGAGTGATGAAATGCTTACTAAGAAAATCTTTTCAGCCCAAGTGGCAGGAAGGAAAGGCAGAGGAAGGCCAAGGAAGACATGGGTGGATCAGATTCAAAAGTGTCTGCATGAGAAAAAGATTATGAGTATGAAATATAAAAGATCTTGTGTACGGCGTGTAATGGATATCAGTGAAGCACGAGTTGTATGTCAAGATCGCTGTAAATGGAGAAGTTTGATACGGTCACAGTAAGTAAAAATTATGTTGAAAGAATGAGTGATGAAATGCTTACTAAGGAAATCTTTTTAGCTTAAGTGGCAGGAAAGAAAGGCAGAGGAAGGCCAAGGAAGTCATGGCAGGATCAGATTCAGGAGTGTCTGCACGAGAAAAAGATTATGAGTATGAAGTATAAAAGATCTTGTGTACGGCGTGTAATGGATATTAGTGAAGCGCGAGTTTGTATGTCAAGATCGCTGTAAATGGAGAAGTTTGATACGACAACAATGAGTAAAAATATCTGGAAGTTGGTATTTCTTTTTGGAGCTAACCTCTGAATCTCAGAGAACAGCTTAGTGATATGTATGTATGTATGTATGCAAAAAAATCAAGCCCGTTTCCAACCTAATTTAGGTTTAGAAACTGTAGAAGCACTTCTTATTGCAAAAATGTGAATATGTTCTCCTCTGGGCAAATGTGTTATGAAAAAATATTTTCTGCTGAGGAACTCAAATCTGTAAAACACTGTACAGCGAAATCACTAAAGAAAGCTGTTTAATCAATTTTTTTGTTGTGTAACAAAAACATTTTCAGTCATGGTGTATATTATTTTCCATGTGAAAAATTTGGAATATTTTGATACAGATTTTCATGTATATTAATGAATAAGTAAAAAATGCTAATTCAATTTAAATGAGTTGTTTTCCTCGGTTAAAATTATTCTTTTTGGTATGACTACTGAGAAATGGCCAAAACTACTGAAAATTTGTACGAGTACTACTGAAAATATTTGAAACAGGTTGGCATCCCTGGATTTTATCATTTTGCTTGTTAAAATTGGTCTCTGCTGTTCTCTCCTTCATTTAATCCAGCTATTTCAGTAAATTTGATTACTTTGCTTGTTAAAATAAATCATCTTAGTTGTTTTGTTTCTCAATAAATCCAGGTATTTCGTTAAACTTTGTCCATTGAAAACAACCAAATTAACTTTGAATTAAACTTTGTCCATTGAAAACAACCAAATTAACTTTGAATTAAACTTTGTCCATTGAAAACAACCAAATTAACTTTGAATTAAACTTTGTCCATTGAAAACAACCAAATTAACTTTGAATTAAACTTTGTCCATTGAAAACAACCAAATTAACTTTGAATTAAACTTTGTCCATTGAAAACAACCAAATTAACTTTGAATTAAACTTTGTCCATTGAAAACAACCAAATTAACTTTGAATTAAACTTTGTCCATTGAAAACAACCAAATTAACTTTGAATTAAACTTTGTCCATTGAAAACAACCAAATTAACTTTGAATTAAACTTTGTCCATTGAAAACAACCAAATTAACTTTGAATTAAACTTTGTCCATTGAAAACAACCAAATTAACTTTGAATTAAACTTTGTCCATTGAAAACAACCAAATTAACTTTGAATTAAACTTTGTCCATTGAAAACAACCAAATTAACTTTGAATTAAACTTTGTCCATTGAAAACAACCAAATTAACTTTGAATTAAACTTTGTCCATTGAAAACAACCAAATTAACTTTGAATTAAACTTTGTCCATTGAAGACAACCAAATTAACTTTGAATTAAACTTTGTCCATTGAAAACAACCAAATTAACTTTGAATTGACATACTTGTACCAAACAAATGTTCCTGTTTTGCTTATTAAACAGGGACTCGTTATAAGCTGATTCCACTGTATTGCAAAAAGCAGGCGAGTACGTGTCTATCTTCTTTTTTTTTTTTTTTAGTAGTAAGCTGCATTCATTAATGTTAAGTTGAATGAAATCATAACGGCTACTCTGTGGCCTTATTTAAATTTAGGATTTTAATTATGTGCTTTTTCATTTTCTTTTAGGCCGAGTTTGAGAGGAAGTGCCGTACTGGTGAAATCGAATATAAAGACAGGACATTTAGGTTCAGTTAATGTGATGTTATTTCTGCAATTTCATAACCATAGTTGATGTTTAGTTTTTGCAGCTGGAAAATTTCCAGGTCAATTTTTGTTCACTCTGGGAAAAAAACAAATAACTGCCTAGTAATTCATTATTCACATATAGAAAACTAATAAAAATTGCCATTGGGAATAGATATTAAATTGTGTGTTATTACTGATGCTATATTTTTCACCATCTATTGGTTATAGAATCTGTTGTAGGACAAATTTCAATAAAAAAGCTAAAAATATTGAATAAGGCTCATGAATGCTCAAAATATCAGTTAAAGGTAATTTCATGTGTAAGGTTCATTCTATAGAAGGCTGTGTAGTATAACCATGGCTGTTCAATATATTTATGGATGGATGCATGCATGCATGCATGTGTGATGCCAAAGTACAAATTACTGGTTTATGTCTTGGTAATATTCCTGTGTGCAAATTGTTGTATGCAGATGGTGTGGTCCAGTTGGCAGAGTGCAAAAGAGTTGTTCCAATGTATGTTGTCCCAGATGTACGAAGTTTGTATGAAATTCAAACTAATCTTAAATAAGGCAAAAACTAAAGTTATGGTTTTTGAGCAATGACCTGTTAGTACAGAATGCAAGATCAGTCTAAATGGCACAGAGATAGACGTTCTGAAGAGATTTGTATGTGTTTAGGGTGTATGTTTGACAGAGAAAATAAGTTAGATGCTGAAATTAATAGGCAAGTGAATTCTTCTTTGAAAGTCATAGCTGCTTTTGGATGATTTCACAGGAATGATTGGTTCTCTAAAAGGTCACAAATGGGAAGTGGCGAAATTAGTAGGCAAGTGAATTCTTCTTTGAAAGTCATAGCTGCTTTTAGGCTTTTCACAGGAATGATTGGTACTCTAAAAGGTCACAAATGGTGAAATTAGTAGGTTAGTGAATTCTTCTTTGAAAGTCATAGCTGCTTTAAAGGGATTTCACATGAATGATGGGTTCTGTAAAAAGTCCCAAATGGGAAATGGTGAAATTAGTAGGCAAGTGAATTCTTCTTTGAAAGTCATAGCTGCTTTTAGGCTTTTCACAGGAATGATTGGTACTCTAAAAGGTCACAAATGGTGAAATTAGTAGGTTAGTGAATTCTTCTTTGAAAGTCATAGCTGCTTGAATTCTTCTTTGAAATTCATAACTGCTTTAAAGGGATTTCACATGAATGATGGGTTCTGTAAAAAGTCCCAAATGGGAAATGGTGAAATTAGTAGACAAGTGAATTCTTCTTTGAAAGTCATAGCTGCTTTTAGGCTTTTCACAGGAATGATTGGTACTCTAAAAGGTCACAAATGGTGAAATTAGTAGGTTAGTGAATTCTTCTTTGAAAGTCATAGCTGCTTGAATTCTTCTTTGAAATTCATAACTGCTTTAAAGGGATTTCACATGAATGATGGGTTCTGTAAAAAGTCCCAAATGGGAAATGGTGAAATTAGTAGGCAAGTGAATTCTTCTTTGAAAGTCATAGCTGCTTTAAAGGGATTTCACATGAATGATGGGTTCTGTAAAAGGTCCCAAATGGGAAATGGTGAAATTAGTAGGCAAGTGAATTCTTCTTTGGAAAGTCATAGCTGCTTTTAGGCTTTTCACAGGAATGATTGGTACTCTAAAAGGTCACAAATGGAAAATGGTGAAATTAGTAGGTTAGTGAATTCTTCTTTGAAAGTCATAGCTGCTTGAATTCTTCTTTGAAATTCATAACTGCTTTAAAGGGATTTCACATGAATGATGGGTTCTGTAAAAAGTCCCAAATGGGAAATGGTGAAATTAGTAGGCAAGTGAATTCTTCTTTGAAAGTCATAGCTGCTTTAAAAGGATTTCACATGAATGATGGGTTCTGTAAAAGGTCCCAAATGGCAAATGGTGAAATTAGTAGGTTAGTGAATTCTTCTTTGAAAGTCATAGCAGCTTTTAGGCTTTTCACAGGAATGATTGGTACTCTAAAAGGTCACAAATGGAAAATGGTGAAATTAGTAGGTTAGTGAATTCTTCTTTGAAAGTCATAGCTGCTTGAATTCTTCTTTGAAATTCATAGCTGCTTTAAAAGGATTTCACATGAATGATGGGTTCTGTAAAAGGTCCCGAAATGGGAAATGGTGAAATTAGTAGGCAAGTGAATTCTTCTTTGAAAGTCATAGCTGCTTCAGGAGGACTTCGCAGGAATGATGGGTTCTGTAAAAGGTCCCAAATGGGAAATGGTGAAATTAGTAGGTTAGTGAATTCTTCTTTGAAAGTCATAGCTGCTTGAATTCTTCTTTGAAATTCATAGCTGCTTTAAAGGGATTTCACATGAATGATGGGTTCTGTAAAAAGTCCCAAATGGGAAATGGTGAAATTAGTAGGCAAGTGAATTCTTCTTTGAAAGTCATAGCTGCTTTAAAAGGATTTCACATGAATGATGGGTTCTGTAAAAGGTCCCAAATGGCAAATGGTGAAATTAGTAGGTTAGTGAATTCTTCTTTGAAAGTCATAGCTGCTTTTAGGCTTTTCACAGGAATGATTGGTACTCTAAAAGGTCACAAATGGAAAATGGTGAAATTAGTAGGTTAGTGAGGTACTCTAAAAGGTCACAAATGGAAAATGGTGAAATTAGTAGGTTAGTGAATTCTTCTTTGAAAGTCATAGCTGCTTGAATTCTTCTTTGAAATTCATAGCTGCTTTAAAAGGATTTCACATGAAATGATGGGTTCTGTAAAAGGTCCCAAATGGAAAATGGTGAAATTAGTAGGTTAGTGAATTCTTCTTTAAAAGTCATAGCTGCTTTAAAAGGATTTCACATGAATGATGGGTTCTGTAAAAAGTCCCAAATGGGAAATGGTGAAATTAGTAGGCAAGTGAATTCTTCTTTGAAAGTCATAGCTGCTTTTTAGGAAGACTTCGCAGGAATGATGGGTTCTGTAAAAGGTCCCAAATGGGAAATGGTGAAATTAGTAGGTTAGTGAATTCTTCTTTGAAAGTCATAGCTGCTTGAATTCTTCTTTGAAATTCATAGCTGCTTTAAAAGGATTTCACATGAATGATGGGTTCTGTAAAAGGTCCCAAATGGGAAATGGTGAAATTAGTAGGCAAGTGAATTCTTCTTTGAAAGTCATAGCTGCTTTAGGAGGACTTTGCAGGAATGATGGGTTCTGTAAAATGTCCCAAATGGGAAATGGTGAAATTAGTAGGCAAGTGAATTCTTCTTTGAAAGTCATAGCTGCTTTAAAAGGACTTCGCAGGAATGATGGGTTCTGTAAAAGGTCCCAAATGGGAAATGGTGAAATTAGTAGGCAAGTGAATTCTTCTTTAAAAGTCATAGCTGCTTTAGGAGGACTTTGCAGGAATATTTGGTTCTCTAAAAGGTCACAATGGGAAATGGTGAAATTTATAGGAAAGTTAATTCTTTGAAAGTCTTAGCTGCTTTAGGAGGACTTTGCAGGAATCATTGGTCCTCTAAAAGTGCCCACATGGGAAATGGTGAAATTAATAGGTAAGCGAATTCTTCTTTGAATGCCATAGCTGCTTCTGGGGGAATTCACAGGAATGATTGGTTCTCTAAAAGGTCCCAGATGGGATATAGTGAAATTAGTAGGCAAGTTAATTCTTCTTTTAAACTCATAGCTTCTAAAGGAGGATTTCACAGGAATGATGGGTTCTCAAGAATGTCCCAAATGGCTGTGTATGAAAGTGTAATTGTTCCAATTCTGATGTATGGCAGTGAAACCTGGGTACTGCAGAAGCGATATAGGAGTCATTTGTGTGCTGGAGAAATGTTTCAAGATGTGTTCTGGTCATAATGAAGATGTGCTGCAGATGTGTTATGTGAAGCAAAATATTGTTAGTAAGGTGAAAACAGATATTCTTAAGTGGTTTGGCCGTTTTGGAAAAAATGAGTGGTGAGATGCTTACTAAGAGAAGTTATTCAGCTCAAGTGGCAGGAAAGGCCAGGGAAATTGGGGGGGGCAGATTCAGGAATGTTTGCTTGAAAGAAAGATAAGAAGTACGGAAGGTCTAGTGTTATGGTGGATGTCAGTGAAGCTCAAGTTGTATGCTTGGGTCGCTGTAAACGGAGACATTTGAGAAACATCACGAGTACGTGAAATCTTGTTCCATCAATTTTAAACTTTTATTGGCAGATGATCTTTCTCTGAAAACCTAACTTCAGAATCTCGGAGAATAACTTAGAGATGCATACTAATACGTAAATACTGTTACAAACTTTTAACAGTCACCGAAGAGATAATGTGTTTCATGAAGTACTTGCCGTGGAGTGGGGCAATTATGAGCATCGTGGTGCTGTAATGGCACTGCACAAAGTTGAAAAATCAGCTTCTGAGATTTTCAACATGCTGAAAATCAGCCGCATTTTTGTCTACTGGACCATAAAAAGGTTCCTTGAGACTGGGACCCTCACTGACCGTCCCAGAAAGGGTTCGCTGCGTCCCTTGAAGACTGCTCGCCTGGTGAAAATAGTGGCAGCCTGCATTTGACAAAATCCTGTCAAAATGTCTAACGTTTTCGCAAGCATTTATCAATAAAGCTCATGTTGAGAAATGGCTTCCTAGTTTAATTGAATTAATAATCTAAAGCATTTTTATGGGAATTTTACTTGGAAATTTTTTACATTAATAGCAAATTTTCGGAGAAAACTCTTCTCCTTCTTCAAACTCGTGTAGCTGAGCATAAAGCAGCTATAAAAAATTGCTCCAACAAGACTGGATTAGATAGGCATGTTAGAGAAACTGGGCACAGCATGGATTGGAATTCCCTTAAAGTAATCAGTTTCCAAAGCAATTTCCAAAAAAGAAAACTGAAAGAAGGAATAGAGATTGAAAAAAATCAAAATTCCATCATCAATGACTGCAAAGGATTTTCCCTGCCTAACATCTGGCAGGATTTGTTGAAAAATAACCTAAACCGTCAAGGTTAACCTAAACCGTGATAGTGACAAGTAAAAAGTGACAACAACAAGACAGCCTGAAGAAGGAGAAGAGTTTTCTCCGAAAATTTGCTATTAATGTAAAAAATTTCCTAGTAAAATTCCCATAAAAAATGCTTTAGATTATTAAAGCATTTATCATATTTCTTCATTAATAATTTTGTGTCAAATCAAGAATGAACATCTATTCTTCATCAAACTTTTATTACTTTCAACAAACATGTCTGAAGTTTTTCAAACCTTCAAGATTTCATTTCCATACAACATTTTTGTCTTATAAAGACATTTGATTAATTTCCTCATTTGATTAAAGAAATCGTTCTGTACTAAGGTGAGGAATTTCCTATGCATATGGCCTCAACAGCAATCCCCCCCTACATTATATTGTACTATATATTTAATTTTCTTGAAACAAAATACATACATTAACTCTATTTCGTTGGCAGGCATGGGACCAATACCTAAATGTCATGGTTGTATACATTAGAGAGTGAAATGTAAGATTCGGCACTTCAAACGACCCCACCCCACAACGCGCGTTCGTGCATGAAAAGTTCAGCTTTTTCTATCACTGCTCACTTTCATGCCTGTCAAGAATGTCCATGTCACGTGGGCTGCAGAATGACCTAGAGGCGAGAGCTATCCGGCAGCATACAGTGCACTTCCTCACCCCACAACTGAAGCAAGGGTGCTAAAAGCAAAACATTTGCTGCAGCGTTACACAGACAATTACCACAGACAGATCCTTTTTTCTGATGAAAAACTTTTCACTATTGTAGAGGCTTGTACAAAATTCTAGCGGATTATGCTTACCTTGGCATTCCTTTCTAGCGACGGGAACATTTCACGCACGTGTTTTCCGGTCCTTTGTTGATGTTATTGTCCTAAAGTCCGTTGTATGCGATGACTGGCTTTACTTCTCACACTTTTCGCTGGGTATACTCATTGGATCTTTGCCTTAGGATTCAAACACATCAATTTTTACCGTTCTTTATACTCGAAATTTTTGCCCATCCTCTGGGCATCCTCAGGAGCGTGGCGACTTTACCACCGATGTTCGTGGTTAACTTGGCGCTAATGGCGTCCAATACTCTTTGTTGCCATTAGTCAGATATACTTTCCTTGATATATTACGTTATCAAGCCCGGCTGGCGCCATCTATGTTTCATTAAAACAACTTTTTTTTTATTTATTTATTTTTTTAATTTCTTCTCCTATCCTGGTTTTCTTGTCTTTTTTGCCGGTTTTTCTATTGTTTTTCTTGTCTTATTAGTTCTTTCCACAGGCCCGATAATTCGATGAAATTAAAATGCTAAAAAAGAATAAAAAATCGGAAAGGCAAATGAGGAGGGGAAGAAGCAATATTAATCTATAAAAATAAAGCAAGGGTATGTAACCAGAACGACCCTAACACATTATCGGGCCTGTGAAAAGAACTAATAAGACAAGAAAAACAACAACAAAAGAAAAACCGGCAAAAAACAGGATAGAAGAAATTTAAAAAAAAAAATGTTTTAATGAAACATAGATGGCGCCAGCCGGGCTTGATAACGTAATATATCCAGGAAAGTATATCCGACGAATGCCAACAAGGAGTATCGGACTCCATTAGCGCGAAGTTAACCACGAACATCGGTGGTCAAAGTCGCCACGCTCCTGAGGATGCCCAGAGGATGGGCAAAAATTTCGAGTATAAAGAACGGTAAAAATTGATGTGTTTGAATCCTAAGGCAAAGATCCAACGAGTATTCCCAGCGAAAAGTGTGAGAAGTAAAGCCAGTCATCGCATACAATGGACTTTAGGACAATAACATCTACAAAGACCGGAAAACACGTGCGTGAAATGTTCCCGTCGCTAGAAAGGAATGCCAAGGTAAGCATAATCCGCTAGAATTTTGTACAAGTTACTTTGAAATATCGCACGTAAAAAAGAGAATAGTAGAATGATTAGAGCTAGATAATAGTGAAAATTAGAACTACTAATTGGAATTTATTGTAGAGGCTTACAACCGCCAAAATGACAGGGTGTATGCGTGAACCTCACTCAGGAGAAAGCTCCGAGGATCAGGAAGGGCAATCGTCCTGCTTCTGTCGAGATTTGGTGGGGAGTCTCCTTTGAGGATTTCCGTGAGAAAGGAGTGAAAACATCTGCCGAAGTTTACCAGGACAGGTTTTTGCAGTGTGGGTCACTCACTCTTTTGCAAAACAGACAGTGTAGCTTTCAGCAGGTTTCTGCACCAGCCCACAAAGCCAAGTCAACCCAGGTGTGGCTGCAGGCAAATTTTCCAGACTTCATTTCTCCAGCTGATTAGCCTTCAAACAGACCAGACCAGAGTTTGCCAAAAAATAATTTGAAGGAGTACTTTTACTCCTTTGGAAAAATTTAGGGGTAATTTTTAAAAGTGAGGAGTATGTTAGAAAAATTAATGAGTGAAATAAAAAAAAAAAAAAAAAAAGTTGCAAAAACACCGGGAAATTATATATATATATATAAAAAAAAACCTGGTTTTTTTTTCATATTAAAAACTATTTCACTACTACTGAATGTATTTGGATGTTTTGCTTCTTTTTTTTAGTTAAAAACAAAACATATATTATACATAAATAACATAAACACTACAAGCACATGTAAAGTAATCCCTGGAAATTCTTTGTACCATTTTGGTAAAGAACAAGAATGGATTTCCAACTTTGACGTCGATGTAACACAACACATTCTTCATTTTCTAATGAAGTGTCCATGTTCGTTGGCTGCTTTCTTATTTCCACCGCTAGTTTTTTGCAGATTTCATTGTTTCCTTCCTCTGCGTTTTGTTTCTTTTCTACACCATTGGACTGAGTCTAGCCGAAAGAAAAAAAAAAAAAAAAAGACCTTAAAGTACGCTGTTTCGACACATCATTCGATACTACAGTGTCTGATAAAGCTGTTTCAATCTCTACAAATCACGACCACGTACCACCGTCATGGCGAAGTACAAATCACGACCACAAGGCACTCCGGAATTGCGATTGCGAAAGCGTACTTCACTCGACTGATCGAGCACGAGCTGTAGCAGCAATGACAGGAGTTTTGCAATGCGATTGCGCTCCCGATGAGCCGATGATGTCAAGGTAACAAATGATGTCTCCCTGACATCAAGCCGCCATGGCTCCAGTCGCCAAGCAAACCACGGCCATCGTCTACAACGTGAGATCTGGCCTGAGGTAACAAAGGATATCGCTGATCACATGTTTGAAATATGAAATTCGAATAAAAAGTTGAAAATAAAAAAATTTCAGCTTAAATTTCTCGATTCGTATTTTTACGCGTTGGCAACATTTGAATGCGTAAACACACTTTTCGATGCGTCCTGGACGTGCAATTACGCATTTTGGCGAACTCTGACCCAGACCTCAACTCATTGGACTACAAGTTGTGGGCCACACTGGAGGACATGTCCTGCAGAAAGAGACACCTCAGTATTGACAGTCTCGAATGCTCTTTTGTGCAGGCAGCAGCTTTCCCTGTGGACACCCTATTGATAAGTGGCCACAGACAGAGACTGAAGGACTGTGTGATGGCAAAAGGATGCCATTTTGAAAAGTGATTGGTGCCATGCATTCACAAGTGCATTACTTACGTCGTATCACAGTTATATAAAAATATCTTTAAATTTCTTTTGTTCTTTTATTACAATACTATACTGTGCAAATTAATTGGGACAAAGTAAAAAATCACTCTTTTTTCCAAAACTATGCCTTTATATCATTCTATGCCTTGATATACACTGATAAATACCTGTATTAGTATGAAGTATGTCCTCCTTTAGCAGAAATGACCTCTTCAATTCGTTTTGGCATTGACTCCACTAATTGAGTTCACATATTTTTGACTTCATAAACCACACTTTTATAGCATTCGTTATCATGCGTTCTTTGGTTGTACAGTCCATTTTACCTAAACGTCTCTTCAAAATATTCCACAAGTTTTCTATGGGATTTAAGTCTGGTCAATTTCCAGGCCAATCAAGCAAATGAATTTGATTTTCCAGCTTGACCAATTTCGAATTGTGACATGGGGCCAAGTCATGTTGAAATGTCCCGTCAAAAGTTTGCAAGAATGGAACAATCTTACATTGTAATATTTCTACGTACTTGGCTGAATTCATCATACCTTGAACAGGAACTAAGCTTCCAGTGCCATTTGATGTGAAAACCCCCAAAACATCTGTTTCAGAGGGTGTTTTACAGTTTGTTTGACATGCTCAGGTCTTAAGTTGCTTCGTCTAACGACATTTTCTTGGTAACCCTGCACAAATAAATGAGTTTCATCCCTGAAAATTACCTTTTTCCAGTCGTCAGCAGTCCATGATTTATATTTTTTGGCCCATGATAAACGTTTTATCTTCATTTTCGCATTCAAATATTGTTTTTCGTTGGTCTTCTTGCCTGCCGGCCAACTTCCAGAAGCCTACAGCATACAGTTGAATCACTAACATCACAACCACTAGCCAGTAAATCTCTTTGAAGGTCAGTGCTTTTTTTTTTTTTTTTTATTCATTTTACTGTTTCTGATTAGATATTTATCGGTTCGTGGTGGTGTTTTTCATTTTCTTCTACATTTACCTCTCCTATTTGGAGACGATGATCCAGATGCATTGTATCGCGTAAGCAGTCTTGATTTTCCTACACCAACTGCAGAAGCGATATCTCTCACTGTCATAGAAGTGTGATCCTTCAGAGCAATTATTTTTGCACGCTTCCTTGGGGAAATATCCATTTTTCAATACACGAAAGCAACACGCACACACAGAGCAAAAACTAACATCCACCTGTCACACACGAAAGCTCACAACTGAAGCTGAAGTGCCTATTTCCTGTTTAAAACCGGTCAAACCACATTCTTACTGTCAAGTTCTGACAGTCACACCACCTCACAGCTGATAAAACCAGTTTACGTGGGTTTCCGACATCAACTGGCGATCACATTACAATTCTGAGAAAAAAATAGCTTGTACCAATTAATTTGCACGGTATAGTATTTATGGCAAGACTCTCTATACAGGGTGCATAGGAAAGTCCCTTTAGCCTAAAAAACCTCGCGAACGGAGAGAGATACAGTTATGCAAGTGACATAACAATATAGTAAAGCAACTACGCTCGATCGAATGCAACTGATAGCAGCACCCCTAGTGGCGAAATGCGGAAGTTAGCCATTGCAAATCGAAAACGAAAAGAGATTGAGCAACATTTCCAATTGCAAAGTTGTAGAACATCAATTAATTTGTACAAACGACATTTGTTTCACACGGATAAGATAAATTGTTGCCTGAATATCCTAAATTGTCCGAAATCGATGCACAACGATTCGAATCTGCATATTCACATTTCGCAGATGTAGCCATACGCAAATGCAGATTGTGATGTTGTACCGTACCTAAGACATAAAAACCAGTAGCAGGATGTACCCTGATCAGAAGTTTAGGTCTACGTACGCTGTGTGAGAATGGCGAGCTGGTGCTTATTTATGGCGAATGCCAACGAAACGTGGCGCAAGATGCACGGGAATATGCCGTTCGTTTTCCAGCTGGGCCACATCTAAGTGCGGTTACCATCGCAAGTGTAGTGAGATGGCTCAGGGAGACAGGAAGCACTAAAAGTCGTTCTCGTTCTGGCAGACCAGTGATTTCGGACATTTAGGGTGTTCAGGTGACAATTTATCTTATCCGTGTGAAACAAATGCCGTTTTGTACTAATTAATTGATGCTCTACAACTTTGTAATTGGAAATTTTGCTCTATCTCTTTTCGTTTTCGATTTGCAATGGCTAACTTCCGCATTTTGCCACTAGGGGCGCTGCTATCGGTTGCATTCGATCGGGTGTAGTCGCTTTACTATACCGTTATCTCACTTGCATAATTGTACCTCTCTCCGTTCGCAAGTTATTTCAGGCTAAAGAGACTTTCAAGAAGTGCGACAGATTTTTGCCGTACAACACTGAAATTCAAATGTTGCATGGTTATAGCGTCTAGAAGGTAAAGTAAAGAGCCGCCCCGGTGGCGCAGTGGTCTAAAGCGCTGGCCTCTGAACATTCGTCCGTAAGGGGTCCGGGTTCGAATCCCGGTCAGGCATGGATGTTGTGTTTGCCTTAAGGCACTGGCTCTCTCCCTTCCCTGGAACCAGTGACCCTAAATTAGGGACGGGCGACTGCTTATAGCCCATTGAGTTGCTCACGGTGGTCGTTAAACCTACAATCGAAAAGAAAAAAATCGAAGAAGGTATAGTGTGCCGTACATAATGATTGCCGTGGAAACCAAAATTTGTCCCCTTCGTAGATGGCGCTGCGATCGCCTTCCCTTCCCTCTTTCTTACTGTGAGGGTAGCGGGAAACTAAATTCGTATTGTGTACTGTGAAAAGAGCAGGAATTTAGACGAAGTCGTGTTATGTTTTAGGTTTTAGAAGGAATGTGGATTACCTAAATATTGTATATAAGTTATACTTTGGTTATTTCTCATCCACATGACGAGCTTTGTTTTGTGCCAGGTTGCAATACTCAGTACAAAAACAGTAAGCGTCGCTCTATAACGAAGTAAATTTCTCCGTCATTTTTGGTCTACGCCGGGATTCGAACCCGAGGCCGCTTATTCCGGAACAAGTCACTCAACCAACTGAGCTACGCAGACATTTGTTCTGATTCCTATCTGCCTTTATGACGTGTGCGTCCTGCTGGCAGGTACGTCACATCTCCCCCCTCCCCCCGAAAGAGGGCCGGGGGCATGGCCCACGGGTCAGCCGTGACCATGAATCGTTGCAGGCAGCCATCCACTGTAGAACGTGCACTTGAGAACTCCCAGTCAATCTGCTGTGTGGAATGCAACATCACACATTTTTATTTTTCGAAGCGCTGGAGAAGGAATTCTCTGATTTTTCCTGTCTCGCAGTGTGGAAATAACATCACACCAATGCAAGATTTTGAACGGCCGGGTCATCCGGATAGTTTGGGCGCCATTATAACGAAGTAAATTTCTCCGTCATTTTTGGTCTACGCCGGGATTCGAACCCGAGGCCGCTTATTCCGGAACATGTCGCTCTACCACCTGAGCCACGCAGACGATTATTCTGATTCCTATCTGCCGTGTGCGTCCTGCTGGCAGGTACGTCACATCTCCCCCCCGAAAGGGGCCGGGGCATGGCCCACGGGTCAGCCGTGACCATGAATCGTTGCAGGCAGCCATCCACTGTAGAACGTGCACTTGAGAACTCCCAGTCAATCTGCTGTGTGGAATGCAACATCACACATTTTTATTTTTCGAAGCGCTGGAGAAGGAATTCTCTAATTTTTCCCTTCTCGCTGTGTGGAAATAACATCACACCATTGCGAGATTTTGAACGGCCGGGTCATCCGGATAGTTCGGGCGCCATTATAACGAAGTAAATTTCTCCGTCATTTTTGGTCTACGCCGGGATTCGAACCCGAGGCCGCTTATTCCGGAACAAGTCGCTCAACCAACTGAGCTACGCAGACATTTGCTCTGATTCCTATCTGCCTTTATGTCGTGTGCGTCCTGCTGGCAGGTACGTCACAGCTCTTTGGAATACCCAAAAATGATTAACTTTTACAGCAAAAGATTGATTCCCGGTGCAGATAAAAACTTAGACAAATTTAGTGCTGTATGTGAGCTGCACTTTGATGAGAGATTTGTGGTTCGAAATTTTGTGCATAAAATAACCGGGGAGACTGTGTTAATACCCACAGATCGGCCCACCTTGACACCAGATGCAATTCCAACAATATTTCCAAACCTTCCCCATTATTTGTCAAAACCTCTGGCAAAAAAGAGGAAAGTTAGGGAAACTGATGATAAGCCTGATGGTAATTTAAATAGCTTGGAATTTACTTCCCAAAGAGGAATTTACTTGCCTCTGATTGTGGCTGTGTTGTCGTTATAGTTTAAAATTTTATTAGTCTCTCAGGTATGTGTTCAGAAAGAAAAAAGAAAAGTTCTTCCCGGGAGCCCAATTCAGGAAGGGCTCAAATTTTGGCTGTGGCTGTAGTATTTTGTGAAAGCTCAACTTTGTGCAATTCTGTGCTAAAGTAAATTGTTTTGTTTGGCTTTTTTTTTTATTATTATTATTATGTGCGGTTTCGTTAAAATTATTTTTGCAGTGGAGCAGTACATGTTAAACATATACACTGGCGTGCAAAAATTAAGGATGAGACGGTTTTTCGAATGTAACGTCGTGCAGAAGTGCTCCACGTCGACTCAAATCATACCATAAGATCCCCAAGATGTAAGAATATGGGACAAGTGAGCAAAACCGTCCAAACAAGGAATCCAAAGGATACAAAGGCACTTTATTGAAAAGGTAGCTTCGAGCACAACTGGACAGAAGACAGAAACGTCCATGTGACAGGCGGCTGCCAAGAAAAATCCAGTCTTTAGTAGGGGATATGATCACCCCTGACTGCGTTGCAGGATTTATAGACGTCTGTCCATGCTGAAGACGAGGTTGTCAAGGAGCTGTTGAGGCATAGCGGCCCATTCCTCTTGTAGCGCCAATCGCAGCTGCGGAATCGTTGCTCGCAGGTGGTGACGTGCTGCCAAGCGTCTCCCGAGAAGGTCCCACACATGTTCGATTGGATGTAGATCCCGGGACCTTGCGGGTTAATCCATGCGTTGAATATCTTCACTCCCCAACAGCTCTGCGACAGCCACTGTACGATGAGGTGAAGCGTTGTCGTTCATGAAGAGGAACTCAGGACCCACGGCACTTCTACACAGACGCACGTGAGGCAGGAGAACCTCGGTACAATAGCGGACACCAGTGACTGAACCTCCTTGGAAGATGTGGAGGTCAGTAGGGCTACCAAGCATGATACCGCCCCAAACGAGAACTCCGCCACCTCCAAACCGGTCCCTTTCGATGATGTTGGAGGTGTGATTGCGTGTTCCCTGCTTTCTCCAGATGTGTATATGTCCAGAATCGCTCGTCAGACTAAATCGGCTCTCATCCATAAAGAGAACTCTATCCCACTGCTGATGTGTGCAGTTCTTGTGTTCCTGGCACTACAGAAAGCGCAGTCTCCGATGATCAGGTTTCAATGGCACACACCGTACTGGTCGTCGTGCAAATAGACCACTTTTGTGCAGCCTCCCGGCCACAGTAAAACGCGATAACGGACGTCCAGTTGTCTGTTGCATGTGCCTTGCGATTTCTCTCGCTGTCTGCCGTCTGTCTCTTCTCGCCTGTAGGACAATATACCAATCGTCCGCTGCCGTGGTTGCTCATGGACGACCTCTGCTAAACTCTCGGACAGCTGTTTCTGTCGTTTGAAATGCTCTCCAAGCTGTTGAAACGATGCTGTGAGCGATCCCGAACTCCTTGGCCACACTAGTCACACTTCGAACTTCTACCAAATTCCCAATGACGTGACCTCGGTTATAGTCATCCAGATGTTGTCTACTGGATTACCTGTTGGCCATATCACACGGTGGGGCTACAACTCGACGTCAGATGTACACCGTGCAATAGCTTTCACTGAATTTCTGAGCGTACACAGCCTGTGTGCTTTATACCCTTCCGGACCCCCCCCCCCACGTCATGCTGCATATATGCGCATGCCCTACCGTACCGGACCCTATTCTATCTCCTAAGTGGTCTTTCGGTCCGTTCTGCCGGCTCGTTCCGCTGTTATGGTAATTTCTCCTCTTCGTCTTTAATTTTTGCACAACAGTGTATATATTTCTATGATTTTTTGAGGCTAGCTGGGTATGGGAAATTTGTCAATGTCATTTTGTCAGGTCTGGTAGTTGTGGTCAAGTAATGGTGAGCATGGGAAACTCCAGTCATTATTTTTTTTTTATTTTTTGAGCTAAGGTATAAAAGGATGTAATGTTTTGCTTTGTTTTTTTGTAAAGAGACTATCTAATATAATAATTGTGTTATAAGCTATTTTGAAGAACAACCTCTCAAACCAGTAATTATTTTATTTAGGAGTTTTAACTTTTTTTTTTTTTTTTTTTTTGTTGCGCTTGGTAGTTTTAATATATAAATTGCATTTGTATCTATACACATACAGGGCCATGTAGTTAAAATTTGTGTCTTGGAGGCAGGTTATGGTGATTTTCTAGTTTGGCAAGTAATGGGTGTAAAATTGTTTTTACCATTTAGTAGCAATTTTGACTAGAGACCATATCAGCAAATGGATGTGAAAGTGGATTCTCATGAGGGAAGGATATCAAAAGAAGGCATAATTTCTGACTAAACGGGGGTGGGGGGGATGTCTAGTGTGGCGGAGGAGTTATGATGCCACCCATTGCCAACCCAGTTCGGGGTATAGGTCTGATGAATTCACACCTCCAGCCTGAACGTTGATTTTTTTCCCTTCTGAGTGGAATTTTGGTTTCGAAGGAAGTGGATTTGAGAATCTGATTTGCATAAGGGGGAGGATATCAAAAAGGGCATACATGCTGAATAGGAGGCAAAAGTATATTGTAGCGGAGGAATGCCCGATTAACTGTTTGGATTCTTCGATAGGTGCTTTCAGAGATAAGGATATGGACGTGTTTTCTAGTAGATATAGGTGTGACAAGACAATGGTGTGTTTCTTGGGACTGGTGTTCTTGCATGCTCCAGATGTGGGATTCTCTTGAGGAAAAGGTGATTCTGAGACAATTTGGGGGAATTGTTTTCAGGGCGGAGTGCCCGAGTAAAGAGAGATCCACAGGATGCAATTATAGTGCAAACTTTGAGTTGGGGGCCTTTTCAAGGGGGAAGGTGCTCTCCAACTCTTACCCCTGTATGCCGGGTAGTACCTAGGTGGTTCTTCCGTGCGGGGTGAGTTCAGGTGTAAAGTTCCAAGGTGTTCACAAAAGTAAAAAGTACAGGATGATAAGCCACAGTTTCCCACCATTTCGATGTATAGGCTTGGATTGGCTTCACGACCCAATTTCTAGCCTTCAGCCTGATTGATATTTTCTTCGAGATGTAAATTTTATTTTCGAAGAAAAGTAAGTCTGATGACTGAGATGTTTTGCCTACCCGTTTCCTCAGTGGCTTACTACATGAGTTGGTAAAATTACTAAAAGCTTGCAGGGTGCAATTTTGAATTTTTTAGATTAATTATTTTATAAATTGCTGGTCAGAATTAGTGGTGTGATGTTAAATTGTTATGAACAGTGGGAGTGCAGATAAGTATGAATTTGGGTCCAGGAGTGTTGAGAGTTAGTGTTTGCCTGTTATTTACGTGGTGGGAATCAGAGTTTGCCAAAATGCGTAATTACACATCTAGGAATCGAAAAGTGTGTTTACGCATTGAAATTTTGCCAACACTTAAAAATATGAATCAAGAATTTTAAGCTGAAAATTTTTTATTTTCAACTTTTTATTCGAATTTTGTATTTCAAATATATGATCAGCGATATCCTTTGTTACCTCAGGCAAGATCTCACGTTGTAGACGATCCATACCTGGCCGTGGTTTGCTTGGAACGACCAGAACTATGGCGGCGTGATCCGCCAGCCAGTCAGGGTGTGACGTCAGGGAGACATTGTTCCTTACCTTGACATCATCGCCTCATCGGGAGCGCAATCGCATCGCAAAACTCCTGTCGTTGCTGGTACAGCTCGTGCTCGATCGGTTGAGTGAAGTACGCTTTCGCAATCGCAATTCCGGAGCGCCTTGCAGTCGTGATTTGTACTTTCATGACGGTGGTACGTGGTCGTGATTTGTAGAGATTGAAACAGCTTTATCAGACACTGTAGTATTGAATGATGTGTCAAAACAGCGTACTTTAACGTCTTTTTTTTTTTTTTTTTCGGCTAGACTCAGTCCAATGGTGTAGAAAAGAAACAAAACGCAAAGGAAGGAAACAATGAAATCTGAAAAAAAAACTAGCGGTGGAAATACGAAAGCAGCCAACAAGCATGGACACTTCATTAGAAAATGGAGAATGCGTTGTTACATCGACGTCAAAGTTGGAAATTCATTCTTGTTCTTTACCAAAATGGTACAAAGAATTTCCAGGGATTACTTTCCATGCGCTTGTAGTGTTTACGTTATTTATGTATTATATATATCATCATCATCATCATCAACCATTATCAATCCACTGCTGGACGAAGGTCTCCCCAAGTTTCCTCCACAACGGTCTGTCTTGTGCCAGTCTCCTCCATGTCACCCCTGTATATATATATATATATATATATATACTTAAGAGCAAAACTGAAGACTAAGGAAAAAATTTTAGAATTTAGAACAGAAGGGTGCAAAATAAACTGAAAATCAAAACGCGCAACGCAGCAGTTTTGAAAATTCAGAATTCACATTCTATAAAGATACCTAAGCAAAAAAAATGTACAAATATAATTTTGACTCACACCTAGTACAACATAGAAAAGGTTATGTATCTACCTGTGTGAGTAAAAGGAGAAAAAGAAAAAAAATAAAATAAAACAACTGAATGTAGAAGGTGTCGAGAATACTGAGCCTTGGCTTTATCAAGGACCAGCAAAAACTCTGCATTTTCTCACTTCCACAAAGACCTAGTTGGAAATGGGTTTCTGCAAGGCCATAGATGCAAGTAACATTCCCACCTAAAATAGTTTAAAATATATATATATAAGTCATGTCCTCCGTAGAGTAGCATGACCTAGCACTAGTTAACAATTTCGCTTGCATCCATTAACCTTCATGGCCCGACCCATGCTCTTCATCTGTTACTATTAAACAGAGAGAAGAAGATTAAAGAGAACTCAAGCTGTGAGAGTGACATAATAAATAGAAATGATTTTCAGCTATAACAAAATTCCAAGTTCGTTTGAGAGAGAATTTAAACCTGAAAAACAAATTTTACATTGCAATTAAAAAAAGGAAATGTTAATTTATAACGAACAGATTTTTGAAAGAAAACTTGAGTCTAAAACCCCCTACTCTACAACTTATGACAGCACGAAAACGAGAATAAGTTAAAGATAATAATTAACTAAAGAAAACTTTGTGAAAGTTATATACCTTAAACAGTTAGTTGCAATATGTACAAAGTATTTCAGCAGTGCTTTAAGTGCATAATTAATTAGTTATTAAGAACTTAACTACTTTGAAAAAACAGCGCATAGACAGCGCATAGAAAAGGAACAAGCTTAGCCATCTTCTGTTCCTAGGTACCACAAAAGACGCTCAAAGTTACAAAGAAAAGTAAGAGTTAAAACCCGCAAAAATGTTAACAGACAAACCAATGCTTAAAAGCTGAAAAGCTAAAAAAATACAGAGAAAAGGTACATGAAGTACTAACATTGAACTTATAAAACCTAGAGCCCAAAAACAAGGAAGAGAGCTTACCTCTTGTGTTACAAAAACTTTTCTCCTCACAAGAGGAGAACATGGCTGACCTCTTCCGCCACTCCCTAGACGCTGGGGGGCAGTGAGGGTGGGGCTGATGGCCTCCTCATACAGCAAGAAACCAACGCGCGGAGATTTTAACCAGAGAAAAAAATATAAACTTAAGACTGTGGATCTGTATGATCAGAATGAGCAGAATTAACTCTCCAGAATACATGAGAAATATTATAAAATACACGAGCAGTTTATTTAATAATCTTTGCATGTATTAAATCACCTTAGTGAGCTTCTATAGATTAATCAGAATCTTATTAATTTTAATGTTGGTTTTACTATTTTTAGTATAGCTATCCTAGTGATGAATAACTAGTTTTCTTTTTTATTTGTTTTTATTTTCTTTTATAAACAGATTTTTAAGCTTTTTTTGTGATTTTGTTTATATTATTTAATTTTTTTGTTTTAATAGGACCGTCATATCCATAGCACTAAGGTTCCTTTAGGTAGTTAATAGGCATCCTCTAGCCAACTTCCTTACGGCTTTGATTGGTCAGAATCATATTATTAACTGTGTAGAAAATTAAAGCAGATCTGCCAACCTTACTCTATTATTCAGAATAATTTTTCTTAAAGTTCTTTTGATGAAAGAAGAAGGAATTTCGTTCTCTAGAAAACTTTCTAATAGTATATTAATGTGGTAATTGAAGTCCAAATTGTTGCTGCAAATTCTTGAAATTCTTAGGACCTGAGAAATTAGTACATTCTCAATTACTTTGGTTGAAATGTTATTATTCCAGTGTAGATATTTAATTACTTTGAAAGGAAAATTAGCTCTTTTATCAAAGAGGCTAATAGATGGGTTACCTCTGTTGAGCTTAATGCTTAAGTCTAGGAACTCAAGTTCCTGATTACTGTGGTTGGTTTTACATAAGTTAAGAGAGCTAGGATAGATATTATCAAAATCACTCTCTATAACTTCGGAATTATTGATACACAGCAGATCATCAATATATCTAAAAGTGTAAAGGTAGTTATCTGAGCAGGTGGGGTGATTTTTAATGAATTTATATTCCTTAAAGAACAGGAATAGATTAGCGATATTCGTGGACGTTGATGTTCCCATTGGAATACCGTTCACTTGCTTATAAAGAGTATTATTATATAAGATATGGTTATTTTTTATGCAGCAATTGAGATAAGAGTTCCAAGTTCCTACATCAACAAATTGGTTAAGTTTAAATTCTGCATACAGCTCTTTAAAGGTAGTGATTATATCTGATAGAGGCAGATTAGTATATAGGTTTTCAAAATCATAACTATTAATATCTAGGGGACAAACTTTGAGTATAGTAGAAATTACTTCTGCATTATTATTAATTATCCAAAAATCTCTGTACATCAAGTTAGAACAGTTTCTAATGTGTTTCAAAACCTTCTTTAAGACATCTTCAAAAGCAAGATCTATTTTCTTTTTATGACTCCTTACTCCACTAGCTATGAACCTGAACCTCACAGGATCCTTATGAAACTTAACCGTTGCAAAAAGAAATGGAAATTCAGGCCCATATCTTCTAGTTTGCGGAATTTTAAGTTTCTTGAAGAATGCCTTAAACCGATTTTCTAACTGCTTGGTAGAATAACTTACGGGCTCGTATGTTACTATATTATTGAGTTCCATAGTTAACAATTCAAAATAGAACTTCTTACAGATAATTGCAAAATTATTGCTAGCTTTATCCGTAGTGGTAAAAATAAATTGGTCTTGTAGTTTGGAGAGTGACCTTTTAGCTTCTCCAGAGAAAAAGAGATTTCTGTCGAAGCAAAAGTCCAGACCTGCCAACTCACCGGTGAAGCTATTGATTATATTATATTTCCATTCTGCGAAGGCCTCAATAGGCTGATTGTACGTTAAACTGGTTTTTACGATGTACTTATTTACATCTTGAGTGAAGCTCTCAAGAATCCTTTCTTTGGAAATTGTGAAGGAAGGTCTGAATTTAGAGCCATACTCTAATAAATTCCTAAGCTTTTCATTTTCAACAAAACTCAAGTTTCCGGTGATAATATGGTTGTAATTCTTATCATAGTGAACTGTTTCTTTATGTTCATCACAAGAACAAGTAGTAATTACAGGAATGTAGCTCGAAGAGTTAAGTTTGTAGTTTTTAACTATTGACCCTAAGGTCTTAACATATTTAAAACTTACAATAGACTTGTGCCTGTGGATGGGAAAAAAAAATTGCATTATTGTAGAACAGCTTCCTTACATTGAGATTATCGTAGGCTTTATTTAGGAACCTGATGGTAACAAAATTACTGGAAAATTCTTTAAGAGAAATTTTATCTTTAAGAATATGTTTAAGAATGTCCAGAACCAAAGCAAAAACATGCTTATCAACATGGTCAGCAGTTTCATTCCAGAATTTGAAAAAACATTTAAGGACAGAGTGCTTGAAGGACTTGAGAATTTTGTAAGTATTTTTAACAAAATTAGTGCCAGTTTTAAAGCTTTCCAGAGTTTTTAGCAAGTTAGCAAAATCAACTTTGCTTGATGTGCGAAATAACCTCTGTCCTCTATTACCTCTAGAGCAGCTCTTATTATTAACAAGAAAGAAGAGTTCACGAATTGAAAATTTATGCTGATTATGCTTATTGTCAGATAGAGTGGAATTAAGGCCATAGGGATAAAGAGACTGATGCTGCAAAATTTCAAGGGATTCAGTTTCTAGCCGAGCATAGAGGTCAGGGATAATATGTAGTACCTCTATTTTCACTTTGTCAAAACCATGAGTATGGAAATGCTCTAATTCAAAGGTAGAGTACTGGTTGGCGTTTGTGGAGGGGTTCACTCCTGAATTAGAGAACTTGTTTACTAGAGACCTGTGACCATTAATCCTAAGATGAAGAGGATTTTTACTTTGGCCAATATAGCTAAGGTTGCAGACAGTACAGGTGAGCTTATAGATGGTATTGTAGGCTTTGCAAAACTTGTTGGAGCAATTATCCTCAACAGAAGAATACAGGTTAGGATCTGCAGATTTACATGTCAAACAACGTTTGTCATTTCATAACTTTAGATTACCTTTGCCAGCGAGTTCATACACTATGGGAAAGGGTGCTAGCCTAACCGAGCGGGAGGACTTAAAATATCTGAGCTGACCTCCAATCCTTTCATCGTCCTTAGAACTCCACTTGGGCCAAAACATACAAATTCTGAGCAAACCAACTAGGAAAAACTTTTTTAGAAATAAGCAGTCCAAGAAAAGACCAAACTCGAGTATAAACTACACTCCAAAAAGCTGCATCCAAAACATACTAAAAAGAAAAATTAGAAAATGAAAAAAACCTCAAGTAAAAAAATAGTAATAAAAAAAAATAATAATAATAATAAAAAATAAAAAATAATAAAACATTTCAACTAGAATTTGCGCATGAGCTGCTAAATAATAAATTGAAATTAGTTACTTAAGAGCAAAACTGAAGACTAAGGAAAAAATTTTAGAATTTAGAACGAAGGGTGCCAATCATTTCTATTTATTATGTCACTCTCACAGCTTGAGTTCTCTTTAATCTTCTTCTCTCTGTTTAATAGTAACAGATGAAGAGCATGGGTCGGGCCATGAAGGTTAATGGATGCAAGCGAAATTGTTAACTAGTGCTAGGTCATGCTACTCTACGGAGGACATGACTTATATATATATATTTTAAACTATTTTAGGTGGGAATGTTACTTGCATCTATGGCCTTGCAGAAACCCATTTCCAACTAGGTCTTTGTGGAAGTGAGAAAATGCAGAGTTTTTGCTGGTCCTTGATAAAGCCAAGGCTCAGTATTCTCGACACCTTCTACATTCAGTTGTTTTATTTTATTTTTTTTTCTTTTCTCCTTTTACTCACACAGGTAGATACATAACCTTTTCTATGTTGTACTAGGTGTGAGTCAAAATTATATTTGTACATTTTTTTTGCTTAGGTATCTTTATAGAATATATATATATATATATATATATATTTTTTTTTAACTAAAAAAAGAAGCAAAACATCCAAATGCATTCAGTAGTAGTGAAATATTTTTTAATATGAAAAAAAAGTTTTTTTTTATAATTTCCCGGTGTTTTCGCAACTTTTTTTTTTTTTATTTCACTCGTTAATTTTTCTAAAATACTCCTCACTTTTAAAAATTACTCCCTAAATTTTTCCAAAGGAGTAAAAATACTCCTTCAAATTATTTTTCGGCGAACTCTAGGTGGGATATTGAGTACTCGGAGCCAGTTTGTATAGTGAAGTATTTTGAATTTTTCCAGATGATAGGGTGAATTTTAAGTATATTTGTCAGCATTATTGTGTAATGATAACTTTTGAGGTAATTGAGTAAGTTATTTTAGTACAGTATGTTTAGTACAGTGATTTTGTATCAAGTAATGCTAGAATGTTGAGTATATTTAATTGTAAGGCAGGTATTCCTGGTTAGTATGGAACCATTTAGTAACGCAACTTTTATTTGTCAATTTTGGTCAGTGGTTGTGATATGTAAAATTAATGTGTTAATAAATCTGGTTTGTGGGGGTTGTTCGAGGAAGTAAATGAAATCTGTATTGTTCACACTTTGAGCCATAAATTAATGACTGAGAGAGGAGAGGGAAAATACACTTCACGTCAACATAAAAGAAAATCTCACACTTATTTAGTGAATATTCTATTTTTATTTGTGGATGATGTTCGGTTTCTTGTAAAGCGATTAAGCAAAAGGTGTCGTCTGATATTTATTAGGCCAGTGGCCAAAGTTAATAGAAATTTGGAAAGCTGATTGTGTCGAACAGAAAACATTTGTTGATGTGGGTATTCTCCTACTCCTTGAAACACTTTGTTGTTTCGTTTGTTGTTGTTTAAATGTTTTTAAGTTTTTAAAATAAATGCAGTCCAAGTGGCCTTTCAAAAACCCAAACCGTGTACAGTGAAGAATTAGTTGGCCGCACCGGTGGCGCAGTGGTCTAAGCGATGGCCTCTGATCATTCGTCCATAAGGGGGTCCGGGTTCGAATCCCGGTCAGGCATGGATGTTGTGTTTGTCTTACGGCACTGGCTCTCTCCCTTCCCTGGAACCAGTGACCCTAAATTAGGGACGGGCGACTGCTTATAGCCCATTGAGTTGCTCACAGTGGTCGTTAAACCTCCAATCAAAAAAAAAAAAAAAAAAAAGAAGAAGAATTAGTTGACTCAGTTGAAGTTCATCGCAGGGTCACATGCTAATCCACCTTATCTTACCTAAGGCTGGAAACTATTCTGGAATTTTGTTTTTATTAAATAATGCATTTTTGTCCTAACCACCAAATTGATCATCACAGCCTACAAAAGTTATTACACATGTACATTGTATACCATCTAATTTTTAGTGTCCGTAAGGGGTCCGGGTTCGAATCCCGGTCAGGCATGGATGTTGTGTTTGTCTTATGGCGCTGGCTCTCTCCCTTCCCTGGAACCAGTAATCCTAAATTAGGGACGGGCGACTGCTTATAGCCCATTGAGTTGCTCACGGTGGTCGTTAAACCTCCAATAAAAGAAAAAAAAATGTTTAGTGTTTACAAATTTGGTACACATGTAAACAATAATTACTTATTTTACACTTGCAGGTGCCTCAACTCATCTTATATTCAAACAACACAAACTTTCAATAATAACTTTTGGGAATTTTCAAACATCAGTGTTGCATTTTATTTATATTTTCATTTATCATGGCCTTAAGATAATTGAATTCATTTTTGTTTCGAAATGCATCCACCCATCGCCCTAGATTCAACTTTTACCTCAATTTTAATATTTGCAATAAATTTAAATATTAATTACCCAGAACAAACTAATGTCTTTTTTCCCCGCCATAACGCTTTGCAGCTTTTTAGCAACGAAGTATTAAGAGGCCTTTTTTCTCTATAAGCATCATATTGAAATACAGTTTGGAAGTACTAATGCAACTGCATTTTTCATAAAGTTGATGATGGAGTTAATAACTGTTATGACCTCTAGGAGTCCATCAAGTAGCCTCTGCGTAGATTCTGAGGGATGCAAAGTACTTAATGATTTTCTGTTATATTTAGATAAATAGGAAGCTTTTGCAGGAGATAAGAAGATTGGGTTTTTAAATGCTAGCACAGCTGCAGGATTACGAGTCACTATAAGCAGTACCATCTCTCTCTACTTAAATATCTAACAGAAACCTTGAACTACAAGTATGTAATGACAACGCGCTTGAGTCAAGACTCAATAGAAAACATTTTTGGCATTATTCGGCAACTGTCAGGCTGCAATGACCACCCCACTGCAGCAGAATATTTAGTGATCATTCAGTGTTTAAGGTTTTATAATCTGGCCAAGCTTGTAAAGTGTGGTACTAGCTGCACAACAAAAATCATCAATTCCCTTATTGAATCAAGTGACACCATCAGTTGCAAACCTAACGTTTTGTTAAATTTAAATGAACTTTTAAGTGGTGGAATGCTAGATAATGTGAAAGATACCTTGAATAGTGCTGCATATTCTGATTGTGCTTCCCTTTTCCCACATAATTCCCATAACCAGTTGCTAGTTTATGTTGCAGGTTATGTAGCTAGGAAATGTGTTGCAATAACTAAATGCAAAGATTGCACCAAAATGTGTTTAACATGCAGTATTGAAGGCCAGATTTTCTGGAACACTGATACGAGAATTTGATAACGGTGGCTTATTATATCCATCAAAGGAACTCCTAGTTCTTGTGTCAACTGGAAGGTATTGTTACACATTATTTCAGCACCGAAAAACTACACAGAGATAGTATCATTGATATTCTAGCTATCTTGATGATAAAGAAAATTAAATTCATTGTCATATTATCGTTGTTCAATTTTCGCCAATTTGCGATGAACATACTTATTACATGGCTACGATATTTTAATTTGATTAACATTAAATGTCTGTAAATACTGTTTCACACGTTATGCAAGTTCAGCTATCGGGAGATTGCAAAAGGACGTTAACATAGTATTGGCAATTGAAATCAAGAATAATAATAATAAGTATCTGTACTTACAATATTCATAGTGGGTGTCGGGGCTTCATATGTACGTCTTCAAAGAATATGATTTTTTTTCCCAATTGTGAAGTTAAAATTCATGATATTGTAAAATCTGCACCAGATAAAATTAAACAAGATGAATTTTTACAATGCAAATAAATCCTTTAACATCGATGAAATAAGAAACTGAATTAAAACCTTGTTGAATTTTTTTTTTAAAAAACGAACTATAATCCTGAAGAGTAAATAATCTTGACCGCGAAGCACCCTGATACATAATGAAAATTGAAGATGAATTATACTTTTGCTGAAATTTCAAAAACGAACAATCTTGAAAAATAAAAATAAAAAAATTCATTGGTTATTCACGAACAATCTTGAAAAATAAAAATTTAAATTCATTGGTTGTGCAGAACACAGTAAAGATGCGACATGTAAGATAACAAAATTTTATTTACTGACTCGGTTGCATTTCTATATAAAGGGACTGAATAAGATTCACAATGATAATAGAGAAAAAATGAAATACCTTAAGCTGAGACACTGCAAATAAATATGAAGTCCCTGGATCTGGGTATTGAGGTTCTTTTTATGAGGAAGCAAGTGAGAGACAGCTTTATAATTACTGTGGAGTGAGTATATATATGTGGAGTCAGTCAATAGCTCTCACTTATAATTACTGTGGAGTCAGTAAATATATACAGACTCCACAGTAATGCTACAGCTCAAACCCTCACCGCGAGACTTCCTCAAAACTACATTAACAGTTAATAAGAAATTTGCAACAGGTTCCGTCATTCAAACCCAGGGGTTTGAACTTTGTCACATTACCAATGTTCAACTCATAGCAAGCAGATCACTCACTGCTGTGTTGACTGATCTACTATCATCATCATCATTGTCAACCATTATCAATCCACTGCTGGACGAAGGTCTCCCCAAGTTTCCTCCACAACGGTCTGTCTTGTGCCAGTCTCCTCCATGTCACTCCCGCATACTTTCGAATTTCATCCACCCATCTTCCATGTGGTCTTCTTCTGGGTCTTTTCCTGTCCCTTGGAATCCAATCTAAAATTTCGGCTGTCCATCTATGGTCTGTCCTTCTGGCAAGTATGTCCAGCCCATTGCCATTTCAGGGATTTAACTCTGATCATGATGTCTTCCACTCTCGTCATTTTTCAGATCCACGAGTTCCTCTTCTTATCTCTCCTGGTTACACCAAGCATGCACCTCTCCATGATTCTTTGAGTTGTCTGCAGCCTTTGTATGTCTCTTTTAGCTAAGGTCCACGTCTCTGCACCGTACGTAAGCACTGGAAGGATGCATTGATCAAACACTTTTCTTTTAAGACATAAAGGCATATTGCTCTTGAAAATTATGCTGTTTCTTCCAAAAGCTTTCCAGACAAGTTTTGTACGCCGATTAATTTCTTCACCAATGTGACCCTCACTTGATATCTGTTGTCCAAGATAAACGTACGAATCTGTTATCTCCAGTTTTTCTCCATCAATCGATAAATCTTCATTTCTTGTAAAAGCATTGAACATCACTTTTGTCTTCTGAAAGTTCATTTTTAATCCCACTTCTTTACTCTTGTCAGCAAGTTCCTGGATCATACTCTGCAGCTCTGATGGGGTAGTTGCAAAAATGACTACGTCATCAGCAAAACGAAGGTGGGTTAGATAATCTCCATTAATCTTTATCCCTTTGTTTTCCCAGTTCAGTGATTGAAAGACATTTTCCAATGTGGCATTAAAGAGCTTCAGAGTTATGGTGTCACCTTGTCTCACTCCCTTTCCAATTTTTATGTGTGTTGTATTTTCAAACAGCCGAATCTTTGCATTTTCATAGATGTTATTAATAATATTAATGTATGCATCTTCAATACCGCAGGATTTCAGAGCCGTTGTAACTGCTGATGGTTTCACCGAATCAAAGGCTTTTTCATAATCGATAAAAGCCATGCACAATGGAAGTTCATATTCCCTCGCTCTTTCAATTAGTTCTCTCAGTACGTGGATATGATCTATTGTGCTGTAGCCACTCCTGAATCCAGCTTGTTCTCTCGGTTGAGCCATGTCCAGTGTTACCTTCAAGCGGTCTGATCTATTATATATCATCATCATCATCATTGTCAACCATTATCAATCCACTGCTGGACGAAGGTCTCCCCAAGTTTCCTCCACAACGGTCTGTCTTGTGCCAGTCTCCTCCATGTCACTCCCGCATACTTTCGAATTTCATCCACCCATCTCCCATGTGGTCTTCTTCTGGGTCTTTTCCTGTCCCTTGGAATCCAATCTAAAATTTCGGCTGTCCATCGATGGTCTGTCCTTCTGGCAGTATGTCCAGCCCATTGCCATTTCAGGGATTTAACTCTGATCATGATGTCTTCCACTCTTGTCATTTTTCGGATCCACGTGTTCCTCTTCTTATCTCTCCTGGTTACACCAAGCATGCACCTCTCCATGCTGCTTTGAGTTGTCTGCAGCCTTTGTATGTCTCTTTTAGCTAAGGTCCACGTCTCTGCACCATACGTAAGCACTGGAAGGATGCATTGATCAAACACTTTTCTTTTAAGACATAATGGCATATTGCTCTTGAAAATTATGCTGTTTCTTCCAAAAGCTCTCCAGGCAAGTTTTGTACGCCGATTAATTTCTTCACCAATGTGACCCTCACTTGATATCTGCTGTCCAAGATAAACGTACGTGTCTGTTATCTCCAGCTTTTCTCCATCAATTGATAAATCTTCATTTCTTGTAAAAGCATTGTACATCACTTTTGTCTTCTGAAAGTTCATTTTTAATCCCACTTCTTTACTCTTGTCAGCAAGTTCCTGGATCATACTCTGTAGCTCTGATGGGGTAGTTGCAAAAATGACTATGTCATCAGCAAAACGAAGGTGGGTTAGATAATCTCCATTAATCTTTATCCCTTTGTTTTCCCAGTTCAGTGATTGAAAGACATTTTCCAATGTGGCATTAAAGAGCTTCGGAGATATGGTGTCACCTTGTCTCACTCCTTTTCCAATTTTTATGTGTGTTGTATTTTCAAACAGCCGAATCTTTGCACTTGCATTTTCATAGATGTTATTAATAATATTAATGTATGCATCTTCAATACCGCAGGATTTCAGAGCCATTGCAACTGCTGATGGTTTCACCGAATCAAAAGCTTTTTCATAATCGATAAAAGCCATGCACAATGGAAGTTCATATTCCCTCGCTCTTTCAATTAGTTCTCTCAGTACGTGGATATGATCTATTGTGCTGTAGCCACTCCTGAATCCAGCTTGTTCTCTCGGTTGAGCCATGTCCAGTGTCACCTTCAAGCGGTGTGAAAGAACTTTAGTGAAGATTTTATAAACCACTGATAGGAGGCTGATAGGTCTGTAGTTCCCGAGATCCTCAATGTCACCTTTTTTATGTAGCAAGATCATTGTAGCGTTGTTCCAATCCTCAGGAATTTTCCCTTCATTAAGGCATCGAGTGAAAATTTGGGCGAGTACTGTTTCGATTTCTCCACTTGCTTCTTGTATGATGTCTACAGTAATTCCATCTTCTCCTGGAGCTTTTCCCCGCTTCATGTTCTTGATTGCATGTGCAACTTCTGCTGGAAGGACTGGAAGAACTCTGGTACTGGTACCTTTCATGATGTCTGGAGTACATGTATCATCCCTTTCATATAATTTGGAGTAAAAATCTTTCACTCTTGTCCTAATTTCGCCTCTATTTCTTGTTACAGAACCATCTTCTTTTCTCAGTGCCATAATCTGTTTTTCCCCTTACTGAGATGTCCCTTTGCTATCTTTACGCTTTGGTTGTTTTCAATTGCTTTCCTTACCAGTTCACAGTTGAATTTCCTTACGTCTTCAGTGATACTTTTTCGTACTGTCTTGCATAGCTCTATATATTCCACTTTGGAAGTCACATCTTCTTTAGTTGTCCTCATCACTCTTCTTTTTTGCATCAACATTTTGGTTTTTCCTGATAATTTGTTCACATGCAATTTGTTCTTAGACCCAGCTAATTTTGTTGCTAATTTTTTTATATATAACCATATGTAAGCATATGACCATATTAAAAAGAATGGATAACTTTGGAAGTATGTAGCAGCGGCTAGTTACCTTTTCCTTCTTTAAATATGATATGTATGCACATAGCAGACAGTAAGCCTAATGCATATGCAAATAAGTGATCATAGAAATTGAACCTAAACTCATTAAGAATTTTTCCAGCCTATAATGAGGTCAAGGAGGTCAAGAAATGTCCAGGTTGTTAACAAACTTAGAAAAGAAAGTTACAAAAACTGGTAAGTTATTTAGAGATTCAAAATTCATTTCTGTAAATGTATTTATTTTTAAAAAATAACCCCCCCCCTCCCCCACTACCACCACCAAGCAGGTGAATAGTTCAGCAGATAAGATATTAATATACAAAAAGATTTTAAGGAACATGTGTGGTGGTAATAAGATTGCAGAGTTACTATTTTTTATTAAAAATGTTTAGAACTGTGGGATTTTTTAGCAAACTGCCCAACCCCTTTATCTTTTTTTTTTTAATGTTCAAATCCCAAAACCACTGGTGGTAATCTGATATTAACACACTTTTTTTTTTTTCAATCAACATTTAGCTTTGGCATGATGGAATTATATACTACAAAATTCAGTATTTTGAAGAAAACTTGCAAAATGCCATGAGTGATTAAGTGTGACTAATTTACTCTTTACAAGGTGGTGTAAAAGTATTTAAAAAAACTAAACAGGTATTAAATTTATTTCTGGAAATTCAATTATGTGTGAAAACATCTAATAGTTGCATTCACAAATTCTTGCTCTTTCAATTGTATTTTCTATGCCTAAAAATCAAGTTGTGTGTTATTTATTTTCGTGTAAAGTTACTTTTTAAATCCCCCCTCCCAAGTTCTGTTGCTGATAAATTTCTCTGTCGCTATACAATTGAGAAACGGTTTTTGATAAAAAAAAAATTTAACAACTGCTGCACTAGTCTTTTGACATATAACAGCCCGCAATGAATTAATGAAGCTTCTACTTTATGAAAAATAAAAATGAATTTTTTTTTTTTTTAAATGGGATGCTTACTTTTGCCTCACTGTATAAATTGAATAAAGCTTAACGAATGTGCTGAGATGTGGTAATATTGTAATAAATAATGCTTGGTACATACAAGCAATGTAAGATTAAAACATTGCTTTATTAGAAAACTGCGCGTGACTTCTGTATGGAAATGCCTAAAGCCATTTATAACGAACTCTCATCAGCAGGGCTTTGGTCTGCGTGCTGATGAGAGTTCAATACTCTAAACCGGTCCCCGTCAGAGGTCAGTTTTTTCACATGTGCTTCAACATTTGTTTCAATTGGTGTAAATTATATCTGTATTACCTATTCCCAACTACTAGGGGCATTAAACAACGTTGTTACATGTTTACATTGTACACAATGTGTCACTGCGCGCACCTTACTGGGACAATAAACCTTTCTGGATTTACTGAGGGGATATCACTATGAGACTGAAATAATTCCAATTTCAGAAATTAAGAACAAATAAATGGGTAAATGTGTACTTTAGCGTTAATTATTTCGTCTGAAAAATTTAACGGCGTGGAAAAAGTGCTACGTACAATGTTTTAAGCATGCAAAATAATGGGGAAAGGTGAAAAAATATAGTATTTTTACATGAAAGGAAAAATATTTTCCGAAGAACTTGCGAGCGAAGACGGTGGTTTGCAACAGTTGGTACGTGAGGCCAAAGCGATGCTAACGGCCACGACGTGAAGGGTCCGTGCGTCGGAAGGGAGTAATGCGCGGAAGAATACAACTAGAGTGGTCTGGGGCATAACCCTCTAATAGCTTAGCAGGCCCGCGCACCGAACGCCGGAAGCTGCGTGACGTAGGGGAGAGTAGGCTGATGTCCGTGGTGGGTGGTCGAGCATGCATGAGCTTGCTCACTCTGTGTAAGCGTGACTACGGATGTGCGTGGTTGTTGTTGTCAAATTGTCAACTAAATTTATTTTCATAGAGGAATATTAAAAGTATTCAAATTCCCTACTAATGGGGAGGTTCTTAGAAAATGGATTACAGCAATAAAGCGTGAAAAATTTCAACTCTAAGGTACGTGGAAACCTTTTGTTAACCTTATTTTAAACTACTCGTAAAATAAAACTTTTGAACTAGAAAATTTAAATTTGGCTAATTTTATAATCTAATGCATCTCACAGCGGGAAGTCCAAAGCACTGAAAAGATTTTTGAAAAATGAAATTTATGTTTGTAACGGAAAGAATAGATTACTTGTGTTCTTATAGTAACCCATAACATGTTTTTGCCAATGTATCAAATAAGTTCAAAGTAAAATATGTATATTTAGGAAGGGGTTTTAAACTTTATTATGGACACAGAATAATAAGGGTTGCATGTTTTTGATCCCGAGAGTAATATGTTGATACATTCGTACTTAGTTATTTAAGTGTTTAGGCAGCGACAGATTAACTTTTTTTGGGGTCCCTATTTCTGGGCACAAGTGCTTGTAAAAGACCTATATCCTATACGAAATATATGTATGTCATGTACACATCTAACATGCCTATGTCCTTTATATAAATGCTAAGTCCTTGTTGCCATGTGAAATACATCTTTTGTGTTTGCAGACGTGGAGAGTTGCATTGAATCATTTTTAATATTTATTACTAAAGGAACACAAACACTGAATCAAGTATAGACAGCAAAAATTAGATATGAATGCACAAAAACAGAAGTTCACACATATTTCAGGAGTAAGTTTGCCTTTAAAATGTCCGTTTAAAGATTTTGAAGCATTTTTCTACAAACCAACACATTGAAGAACTCTCGTGTGAGCAGTGTGTATGCTCTATCTGTGGTAGGATGGGAATTTATCAGAACCATTCAATTTCTTAAAAATTAGGTGAAATATATCAGTACTACCTGGGCAAGAAATTATTTACTTGCCCATGTAGTTAAAAGCTGGATGCGCAGGAAAATGTATCTTCTAAGATAACAAACCAGAACCCTATTTTTTTAAGTTAAAAATATGAACTTTTTTAACATGTTTGCACTTCCATTTTAAGGGTCTGTATTACAAATGTTCAATGCACAAACGTATGTATATCAATTTTTAAGATGCTGATGCTGAAATTGGTATGAAATGGTACGATGATGAAACTGGTGTTTCGGAAATTTAGTGATTCTGCCATGTTCCTTTTGTTAAAGTTTTCTCCCTTTGTCACTAAACATGAGAGGCCAGTTACATCAGAGGCATGCATACTGTTGTTGATTATAAACAAAATTTGGAGCAAAACTAGGTTTCCGATTTCTGGGCGTAGAGCATAACATAATTAAAGATGTGATATTACTCTTTCCTTGGTACTTCGTAACAATAATACAACTTCCATTAATTAACAATGACATGAAACACGACATGAAACACGACATGTGATGACTGTCTTTTTTTCTTGTGTAGTAGGAAATTTTATTACAAACTTTTTTTATTTTAAAATTTAGTTACTATGCACAGGCAATTAGATGTTTTATTTACCTGCCCAGACGAATGATTTACATGTTCTGGGCATCTCGGGCATGGTATTTTTAAGTCTTGGATATTGTTATTTTTAAGAGAAAAAAAAGTACGTGGATCGACATGAATCCACATATTGTGGAAACTATGTTCTAAACAAACAAGATTTTTAAAATACAAGTAGAAATATATACTCGCTTCTTTTTTTTTTTTTTTTGAAAATATTTGCTTAAAATGAGAGATCAACTTTTTATTTATTTATCTAGACTTATCTGTTTCCAGACTTCCTGCACTGTGTCTTCACAAGCTACAGCAATAATAACTGGAACTAATATATCTCATATTATCCGATAACTACTGGAAAGTGTGCTTCCAAACGTGAGGGTGGGTGTCAATTTTTGTATGGGGAAAATATTCTTCAATCCTTCATAGAATTTATTTTGAAACCAAAATCATAAAAAAAGGAAAAAACAATCTTTTTCAATAGCTTTAGCAATGACAAAACATTTGTGCAAAATTTTATACCCATTGCTTTTTTATATTTTCTGAGAAAATGGTACATCAAGTTAGTTAATTTATAATGAAACATGTACATCTTTTAAAATACATCCTATAGTACCAAAACAATCGCTTAGATTTATTCAGTACAATAACTGCATGTGCATTTGTCACGTTCTCAAAAAATATAATAATTATCTGAAAAAATACTTTAAGAAATTATTGGAACAAATTTCAGATTTTCTTGGAAACGTGTCTTTGAAATTCTTCAAGGAACAGCTAACGGGCACTTAATCAAATTGTGCTTGTGATACACAAAGAACTACACAACCATAATTATATGTACATTGGCAGTTTTCCTGAATACTTCTTGAAAATCAAATTTCAGGAAATTTCTGCCAATAAGTTACTTGTATTTTTCCAGATAAAAAGAAATGCTTATATTGTGGATCCAAATAGTTTTGCTTAATGCTACTAATATACTTAATACATTGACAAGGTAACTTTTTTGAAATAGTGCTCTGGAAGACAAAAATTATAAACTTTATATTTGCTTATCAAAATGAAGTTGTCCAAACACGTAACTAGATGGTACTAAAATTAGGAAAACTTATGTCATTATTGTACGTTTAATAATGTAGCAATTGCATAATTTTCTTGAAATCTTAATTTATTTGATGCAATCAGTGGATCAAGCAGCAATTCACTGTATGTATGTTAAAACGTGTTTTATTGAGCCTTTGGTAATAATTAAAAAACAGAAAAAAATTCAGTTTTTCTTGACCTTTTTATATATTAGTGATCACGGATTGCATATAAAATACATTTTCACTAAAGGAATTATTTCATTACTAAAATTTTCATAGTCATAAGTTTGCAATGAATGAAAAATCTGATTTTTAAATTAGTCAATAGACATCTTTTGAAACGACGGCGATACTTCGTAATGGACCCTCAAACTAATCTTTCAAGGTGGCGCAGGGGTCTAAGCGATGGCCTCTGATCATTCGTCTGAACGGGGTCCGGGTTCGAATCCCGGTGAGGCATGGATGTTGTGTTTGTCTTACGGCACTGGCTCTCTCCCTTCCCTGGAACCAGTGACCCTAAATTAGGGACGGCGACTACTTATAGCCCATTGAGTTGCTCACGGTGGTCGTTAAACCTACAATAAAAAAAAAAAAATAATCTTTCAAGTACAAGAACGATTTGTTCACAAGTACAGGAATCGTTCGGCTAACTATAACTTCAAGTGAAACTACGACAACAGTTTATAATTTCGATTATAGGATTGGTTTATCACTTCCAGTGAAATGACAGGGATGCTTTCATTAAGTTGACGAATCTGTGTTGCTTAAAAGTCGAAATTATTGCTACGCTAAATTTTACGCTGTAATTTCTTTTCTTCTGTATTTTAAAAAATTATTAAACAAACTTGTTAACTCTGCAGTTATTTAAAAACTAACACACAAGTTCTTATTAAAAACAGTGAAACTCTAAAAGAACGCACGACCTGGTTAGTTGGTGTACGTAAAGAAGCGTTCGTTCGCATATCGCCGTAATGCCCCTCTCCGCGACTACGGACTACTCTAGTGACGTCACAAATCGGTGCGCGGGCCTGTAGCTATTAGGGGGTGATGGCTGGAGTGTATGTTTCGGATGAGTGTGATGCGTCGTGTAATCGTGTGCAAAAAGTAGTTCAGAAATGTTTCATTAATTATTAATAAAGAAATGTGCTAAATGTTTTTGGAGTTTTTTTGTAAAATTGTCTGGGAATGTAATTAAATGAAGGAATGTAAATGATATAATAATCGGCAGAAGTTTTGAGTAAGAATTTTTGGTTCCGGTTGACCCTAAGTTTTGGTTATCGTTTCGGAGATGTTAAAGGGTCGGTGATTTCTTCAAGCACCTCATTTGTAAATAAATAAATACATCACTCTTTCCACGTTCCAGAAACACAGCATCCGAAAAATTGCTTTTCAGTCGCCGCTGTGGAATTGAACCAACAGAACTCTCGATATCTAGCCGAGCGCGTTACTGGCCAACAATCCACGGTACTATGTGTATTTTTAAGTCAGCTTCTGACATCATAAATCTGTAAGATGGGCTCAGCTACTGAGACGTCTCCATCTGGTGGGCATTAACGGCACTAGCTATATATATTATAGCAGTTAAATCCAAAGGGCCGCCCCGGTGGCGCAGTGGTCTAAGCGATGGCCTCTGATCATTCGTCCGAACGGGGTCCGGGTTCGAATCCCGGTGAGGCATGGATGTTGTGTTTGTCTTACGGCACTGGTTCTCTCCCTTCCCTGGAACCAGTGACCCTAAATTAGGGACGGGCGACTGCTTATAGCCCATTGAGTTGCTCACGGTGATCGTTAAACCTCCAATCAAAAAAAAAATTCAAAGGGCGAGATTCAAAGTGAAAATACTCCAAATACGTGGCGACAGTTAATAAATAAATACATCGCTCTTTCCACGTTACAGAAACACAGCATCCGAAAAAATACTTTTCAGCCGCCGCTGTGGAATTGAACCAACAGAACGCGCTCGGCTAGATATCGAGAGTTGTGCTGTTTCGATTCCACAGCGGGGGCTGAAAAACAATTTTTCGGATGCTGTGTTTCTGGAACGTGGAAAGAGTGATGTATTTATTTATTAACTGTCGCCACATATTTGGAGTATTTTCACCTCATTTGTAGTTATGCTGTTATTCCGTCCATCGTTCGTCTCCTTTTTTTCCCTCGTGAAACAGATATTGTTAAAAGTAAACGATTTTCTTATAAACAGGAATCGTACTATGGCAGAGAGGCCCAGAGCTTCGTGTCGAATTGTGGGGGATTATGAAATTTTAAGCCTCTTTGGCAATTTTCTACTTAAGATTACGCAAAATTACCCTTGAAAAAATATTACAATGCAGCATAAAACCGACCTCTTTCCTTCGTAGTATTCCTACAACCCGCTTCGATGACTACGTACTGCTGAACCGCTTCCTTGTGTGTTCTTCCGCGCGTAACTTGCCGTTATCAACGACGATTCCATTCACCGTAGGGGGTTTTGACTCAACCTTCATGCCGTCGCTGCTCGTCATCTTAGTCCTACCGCACGTACTCTTCCAAACCTTCGCACTTCAAGGTAAATTTTTCGGAAAATATTTTTCCTTTCATGTAAAAATACTATATTTTTTCACCTTTCAACATTATTTTGCATGCTTAAAAAATTGTACGTAGCACTTCTCCCACACAGTTAAATTTTTTCGACGAGATAATTTAGCACGCTAAAGTACACATTTACCGATAAATGTATTGGCAAATTATTTGCTCCCCCACAATATTTCTTCATTTAATAGTAAAATTTATCTAACAGTATAAAAAAAATCCCTCCAAATCGCCCCCCCCCCCCCTCCCCACTTTTTCTGTTCTTTGCGTTTTTTTCTGAAGCTGGTAAATGTTTTCTCATGCATGCATTATGACCAAAATTATGCTTCAGTTAGAGAGGAATGTCATTGTAAATGCGTGTGACACAGCTTAAATAAGGTGGTATACACCGTTTTTTAAACCAGTCAGTAACAGGCAAAAATAATTTTTGTTAAGCCTCTTAATAATACGAAAAGCTTACCCAATGTTTATATACAGTATTTCGAACGCAGTTTTTTAGTTCGCACGGCACACTTCCCCTTTTAGACGCTATAGCACGGTTAACTTATGGTTTTCCAGTCTACGTCTCTTAAAAGTCTTTGGGACTGCCCAAGTGATATAGGCATTCTGTGTATTACTAGAACAATCTAGCGATTTCAGCAAATCACTACGACGATAGCGAATTGGTGACGATTTTCGGAGGGTAGGACTTCACCTGTTGCTACGGTTGGGAAAATAACCCAGGGGATGTCCATCATGCTGTTTGGTGTCAATTTGTAGGATTTTCCTCGTGTTTCAAGTATGGAGTTAGCGCAAACTTTGCGGAGAGATTTCACTATGCAATTGAGTGCACCAATGAAGAGCTAATAGGAAGAGTAGATTTGAAATCAATGGATTATATAGCGTGCCGAGAATAAAAACATTCACAACATGATTATCGAAGAGGCAGAAAATATTTACAAGGGGACATTTATTTATGCCACACACCACAACAAGCAAGCATGAATCATTTTCTTGTAGGACTTCCGTCCACAGTGAGTAGATTTTAGGTCCCAGCCACCTACAGCGAGTTCGCCTCTTGGGCAGGACACAGAAACGGAAGGAATGAGAGCAAGTCTAGCGACTTTGACAGAACAGTTTGTACTGAGATTAGAGTACAGTAGATGGCGCCACCGTAGAAGTACGATGTTACACATAGAGGGTGAGATAATTTCAGGGCAGCATAGGAAAGGATACCCATTTAACCAGTGGGTCCAGCCTGGGGGCCGTCACTTAACGTGCTCGTCCGATGCACGGCGGATATTCAGCGAAAATGCCGCCCCGGTGGCTCAGTGGTCTAAGGCGCTGGCCTCTGATCATTCGTCCGTAAAGGGTCCGGGTTCGAATCCCGGTCAGGCATGGATGTTGTGTTTGTCTTACGGCACTGGCTCTCTCCTTTCCCTGGAACCAGTGACCCTAAATTAGGGACGGGCGACTGCTTATAGCCCATTGAGTTGCTCACGGCGGTCGTTAAACCTCCAATCAAAAAAAAAAAAAAAAAAAAGATATATCCCTCGACTACCGATAAACCAATATAATATCACTAAGGGCAGAGCAGATGTAAACATTGTGTTTTTGGAAGCAGTCTGAAAATTCGTGTAACTGATGCAGAAATAAACAGATGCAAACATAAAAGACTGGTTTGTGTCTTATTTCTCCGTGATCTTCATTTGACCTAAAGCAGATGTGACAAACTACGTTTGTCTTATTTTAATCTATAACTATTAGCTAGTTTGCATCTTGCTCCATTTCTTATCCCAACGTTCCTACTATTAGCATTATTCATTGAACAGTCAAGACAACATTGATTGGGCAGTGATTTTGCAAACAAAGCACTTTCTAAGAAAATCTGAAGTATTTAATTCGCAGGATTTCAGTAAATTTCTGATTCTAAATATTTTTCGTATGTTTTGTAAAGATTCTCATTCGCGACAAAGTTACAAGTACAGTTGTTTATTTCTAATGACAAGCGCATACCATAGATGGCAACACTTCGAAAAAATTTTGAGTTACGTTGTTTTTGTTAATGATAATAGTAATCAGATAATCGACATTACTTTATGCAGAACACTATTATTAATAACGACATTGTAAATTACATAGATATTGGTAATTTCACTAAAGATATTTTTTAAAATAACATTTTATTAAGATAAAAGATTATTTTTTTCTTCATATTTTTTTAAAAAATTTGGAGGGCCCTTTTCAACCTAACTTTTAAACTTCCAAAGTTTTGCAATTAGAAAAATATTTTGCTTTAACAAACGATAATCTGTTGGTAAAAGCCAACTCAGAAAAGAAATAAGTAACGAAATTTAAATTAAATAAAAACAACTGAAATTAAATTACCATTTTCGCGCATAATAATGGCGTTATATCGAAATCAAATCCACAGAGAGCCGCCCCGGTGGCGCAGTGGTCTAAGGCGCTGGCCTCTGATCATTCGTCCGTAAGGGGTCCGGGTTCGAATCCCGGTCAGGCATGGATGTTGTGATTGTCTTACGGCACTGGCTCTCTCCCTTCCCTGGAACCAGTCACCCTAAATTAGGGACGGGCGACTGCTTATAGCCCACTGAGTTGCTCACGGTGGTCGCTAAACCTCCAAAAAAAATCAACAGAGAAATTTATTTCCTAAAACTAAGCGTCAGTTCTCAGTCATAGCGCATCAGAGTAACAATAAAGACCTATAAATTAAGAATATGAAAATATGATACAATGGTATGTTCATATTATGAGCACACCATTGTATTCTTCATTTAAAACTGTTATGGGAAATTTTCGAGCTCTGACTCTTCTGTATTACAGTTTCGACTTGTCATAACCACCGGTAGATGTCGCCGCATGAGATGTTAAAAAACCTTTTTGAACTGTCTGACACGATTTGGCGTGAAATAACGTCATTGTTAACATTGTTATTGAAGTGGTTAGTAATTACTGTACATTAAAAATCCGAAAAAACACAGTAAAAATTAATTTGCGATGTTTAGCTTTGTTTCGTTACTTAAACATTTCTGAAAACGGAAACATTGCTGCAACGGATCAAGCCTTTAAGCAATTTTCCGTGCTCTTCCTCCAATTGTAAATAACCAGAAAAGAAGCCATCTTTATCATTATTGTATTCCCTCAAAAATTTCTAGAAAACGTCATTTAAAAACACTTCCATAACCTTCAGAGAAATTTCGAAATCGCTACTGTGAGTTACGTTGCACCATCTGATTAAGACCTTATCAAATGGTTGTATATCGTTTTTCGATATCTTTTATCGCACAGGCGCAACCAAGGAGGTTAGAGTAAGGGGAAATGGAAACAACCACTCTGCCTGTGCTTCTGGCGTGATGCCACTTTTTATCAGCTGACTACGCCAATGCGCCCAATCCGAGAATCTCCTGTATATCTTTATGGGGAAATCGCGATTTCGAAAGGGGTTTTCGGACCCTTACTCTACCCATACAATCATGAAAAAAATTCAGGTTTAAGTATTATTTCTCATTAATTAAAAAATTCCTCAAAAAATAGGAAAATATGTGTTGGTATTTCTTTAAAAAATTGAACGATATAATGATTTTTTGAGTGGACGTGCATACTGCACATGTGCAATGAACTATGTTTAAAATATAACCAAAACCCTAATGGTGAGAAATACGATTTCCGAAATATTTTTTGTTTGCGTCCTTGGTTTGCATGGTTTGTATGCGCTAAAATCTGCTTTTGGCACAGGAAGTGACATCAAGTCTCCGAACTCACTCAGACTTACACTACCACAGAGAGAGGATCGGAACAGCTGATATGTTTTGGCTTCACACAAAACCGCTCATTTCACCTCCTCTTCTTCTAACCTCCTCCTTGAGCGCAACTAACTAAATCTGTGACGTCAGCATGGTGTCCAAGCGTTGTGAACTTAGCATCTCCCATAAGTAGTTGGGTAGTAGAATCTGTATAGGCTTAGGGCCGCGAGTGGCCTAGTGGGCAACGTTCGTGACTGCCACGGAAAGGACCTCAGGCTCGATCCCAGGCAGGTACGAACGCTCGATCCACTAGATATCCGCCGTGCGTCGGATAGTCACGTTAAGCCGTCGGTCCACGGGTACTGGTCCCCCGGTAATAAATAAGGGCGTCTTCCTCCCCATTTCTACCTCGCTTCCGTGTAACTTTCCTATCGGACACTCTAGCCCAAATCACCAAGCTTCATATTTCTAAGGGTTGTTTAAAACCTGGGGTCAGACACACCCTTCCTAAAATCCTCTACATATGATCATTTGATCTGTCAAGACTTATTTAGGTAAATGGGTCTCCAACACCAATTTAAGTAAGGCATGTTAAATTATTGACAACACAAATTATTGTGCATATTCATCACCGTAACTCGTAATAATGGCTTTGCGAATTATCTCGATTGTGGCGTCCTGGACCGATCGCCAAGTACGAATTAAATCGAATTTTTTTTTTTTTTTTGATTGGAGGTTTAACGACCACCTTGAGCAACTCATTGGGCTATAAGCAGTCGCCCGTCCCTAATTTAGGGTCACTGGTACCAGGGAAGGGAGAGAGCCAGTGCCGTAAGACAAACACAACATCCATGCCTCACCGGGATTCGAACCCGGACCCCGTTCGGACGAATGATCAGAGGCCATCGCTTAGACCACTGGGCCACCGGGGCGGCTAAATCGAATTTGGCAATTAATGTGTTTTTATCTTTAGCTGACGTGAGAAATGATAACGTTGTAAGCAACGTGGGGTCAAAATGACCCCAACATTTAAAGAAAAATAAGTTCTGTTGTGAAAGTGCAATTTGATGGAAAATTTCATTATCGGAATTTTACATATTCAAGAATCAGTGAAATCAATTACAGTGGAAATTAAGCAAAAGTTTTTCTGGAATAAATTCAACTATTTGTGATACTTAAAAATCAATATTTTGCGTTGAAACAGTAAACACACAAACACACACAAAATAATATTTATCAATAAAAATGTATAACCTGAAATGTTACAGAATTATTTCTTTACTTATATTTTACAAGCTTGCCAACACAATATGCCATTTAATTAAAAATGGCACAAGTTTTTTGACGTGCAGTTCACACAGTCGTTGTTCTAATTTTGCTTTTTATCAAATTTTCACCAAGTCGTTTTATAAGGTTTAAACCAGTAAGCTTTTTCATTCAAAAAAACTTTCATATTGTATATTATGCGCATTATTTGAAAATGCGCTACAGCCACGTGGGGTCATTTTGGCATCAAATGCTTTAATATAGGTGTATGATAGGGAGTTTTTCTATTAATTTCATACGAGATTTATAGTAAATTTAATTTTAAGTCAGTAAAATATATATTAAATTCAGATGAGGTTGAGCATATTTCAAAACGTTACTTACATGCACACAAAACTTTTCCCCGATGGGTTTGCCTTTCTCGTTTTTCTCGAATTTATTAACACTTTCTCGTTATCCACGAAGTCTTTGAATGAGGATGTAACACGTGACGTCTTCAAGAAGTTTCAGTGAGTGGCAACAGTCCCTACAAGTTCCTGAAGGACAAGTATAGCTGGCTGTTCTGCAGTTAGTGTGTAAAGTGCGATAATTAGCGGTCGGTGTTTATAAAAATTTGAAGCGAAAATGCCTAGATTTTGTAACATTATCAATTGCGGTAGTAGAGGAGTTCTTTTCAGGGTGCCAGCTGCTGTCTCGAAAGGCAGTACCGAAAAGATTCACTTATCTGCCAAGCAAAGTGAGATCGCTTTCCAGAGCTTAGAAAGCGCTTTTTATTAAAGAGTTAGACTCTTCAAAGGCAGAAAACCTTTTAAAGGTTAATTTTATCCAGAAATCAGTGATTTGCACTTATTGGGCCAGGCGTTTCACTCGTTGATTCAAAGTTTTCAAGTTGAATTTAAAAGGTGTTGGCTATTTTTTTTTTTTATTTATTTTTTTTTTTGCGTAGACTTTATTGCGACTGACTATTTTTTTCTAGAACTTTTTTAAAATCTCTTTGGCTTCTCTGGAATTTTTTAGGAGAACTCGAGCACACAGTTCCCCTGACTCACTTTTTTGCGAGTTTTCGGCTTTTCACTTAGTATTTTCACTTTTAATGTTATTTGACTGTCGGTGTTAGAGGTGTTTACAGTGATAATTTATTTTATATGATATTTCCTCCCAAACCACCGTTGATTTTGTTTTTAGTACACCTGGATTTTTATCTGGAGCTGAAGCACACTTCTGCGGGAAAATTCAAATAATGCCTAAAATTATTGTCCAAATAAAATTATTTTTTGTGTCTAGGTCTGTTTACAGACCGGGATTATGCTGCTAAATTTATTTACGGATAAATAAATTAGTGATAAAATCAAAATTACTGTGTTTTTTCGCCACAATTGTGAGTGAAAACCCAGATTTTGTTCTAAAAATTTCTAAATCCTGGAAATCGCTTCCTAGAGCTTAGAAAAACAGTTTTTATGGATGAGTTATTAATTACTCACTAATTAGTGATCTCACTGAATTACCATGTAAAAGAATATCCACGATGAGAAATTGTTATATGCCTCGAACTGTTGTGCGGTAAAGGCGCTTCGATGAAAAACGAAGTAATAGAAAATATTTACTATTTGTGCACTCGGAAAACTTTTCGCGTCACCTTCGGAGATACGTGCATTCAGCATATACGTATCTTTTCCTTCGAGCTCTTTAATGTTTTCCAGGTACCGCATTTTGCACTCGGAAGTTAAGTTTTGAAAGTAAGATGCCATCATTTCCACAGGGACTGCTTGTCCTTCACTTACGTTACTAATAGGCCTTCTGTCCTCCTTGAAGCTATTGTCCTTTTCCCTCCTTTGCGAAATTCATTGAGAATGCCTAAGATGTCTGATGCCTATATCATCTGTTCTTTATTTAGTTCCATAGACTACGACTGTGAAAGGAGAACTCACTAGTGAAATATTGATAACTTTAAATAATAAAACTGTACCAGTAATCCGAATTTGTTGGCTTAAAATAGAACTCAAAGTTCTCAAGCTTTCGCACATCAACCATGTGGCTTTTTCAAGAAAGGTAGAGAGCAAACCGAGTTTGCAGTTTATCATTCCTTGAAAAAGCCATCTGGTGGATGTGCAAAAGCTTGGAAACTTTAAGTTCTATTTTGCGCCAATAAATTCGAATTACTAGTATAGTTTTACTATTTTAATAATACTTGGTATATTGTTCCTGGTTATTAATTAGAAATGTTGGTAATTTCCTTTTCAACTGCTGAAAACGTGTAAAACAATGTAAGTAATATGTTTGTTTGATAGGTGCAAATTATGAAATGGTGATAGCGACTCCCAGATTTTTGCATCACGGGTTTTCCGCTTAGTTGATCTTCTTGTTTTTCTTGTGGCTTCAGCATTGTTTTTTTTTTTTTGATTAGAGGTTTAACGACCACCGTGAGCAACTCAATAGGCTATAAGCAGTCGCCCGTCCCTAATTTAGGGTCACTGGTTCCAGGGAAGGGAGAGAGCCAGTGCCGTAAGACAAACACAACATCCATGCCTGACCGGGATTCGAACCCGGACCCCTTACGGACGAATGATCAGAGGCCAGCGCCTTAGACCACTGCGCCACCGGCGCGGCACAGCATTGTTCATTCAACTTTCCTGGTAACGGGTAACCATGGTATGCTTCAAAGCTTGTGATGTCATTTGAGAAAGCAATTAAAATGCGTATAATTGGTATGTTGAACAGCTCTGAATCATAAACGATAATCTTTTATAGTTATTTAGGGCATTAGTTGTAAATAAAGATTATCATGACTGTAGTCATACGTTATAATGAAACTGTGGTTCTTAAATGTCGTTGTATGTAAATATGACGCCGACCGGGTGGCACTGGCTCTCTGCCTTCCCTGGAACCAGTGATCTTAAATTAGGGACGGGTGACTGCTTATAGCCCATTGAGTTGCTCACGGTGGTCGTTAAACCTCCAATCAAAAAAAAAAAAAAAAAAAGATAAATGTGGCGAATCAGTCAGTCATATCATTCATGATATTTCATTCGGTCTTGTTGTTGTTGAAACTATAAGCTTGGGTGGAGTCAACATCTGATTGGCACATTGAGTCGAGGTTGTGACGAATGAGAACATTTCTTGGACAGACGTTAAGAGATTTGGTCCTTATTCTGCTGCGTAGAAGAAGTACCTTGTTGGTACGTCAAGTAACTAGTGACGACATTACTGGTTGAGGTAGTTGGTGTGATTTGTGTTAGGAACATCGTAATACTGGTTTTGTACCCATCTGCCTCTCAACACACAAAATAACATTACTCTCGGTGACAAAAAAAGTCGTAAAGCTTGTGCAGAAGCCCAGAAAATCTATGTCTACCGGTATCCAGAATTTGAACACTTTTGGTATGTATTCATTTTTAGGCCTACTTCTAAATTTAGTTTATTCTGTATTGTTAGTTCCAGGTTATCTATGGTACGAAGTAAATGCCTTTTGTATTGTAAAAGTATTTCAGTACTGTATAGTTGAACTGTGGTACTCGATTTGCAAGATTTTAAATAGGTCAGTCCGCCATGTTTGAGTGTGAGTCAATTCAATTGGCAAGGCGAACGTAATTTGACAAAGTGCATATTTTCGTAATGTAGTGCGCATTTTAATTAAACGTGATACAAACTAACAGAAGTTGCATTAGAATAAAAATTTGAATCGTTCAAAGCGAGATCTGCTTAGATGCTAAGCATGAAAAAAAAGTTGAGCTTTTGTATATTAGGTTGATCTTAGTGTCACCGCATTATGTGGTAATTTCGACGAGAAGTGTTGTATATGTTTATCTATATATACAGATATTGTATTTAATTATTTGGAGTATGTTTTTGAAGAGCAGTTGTAACCCTTCCGCCACTAACCTCACGAGGTGGCGGCCAGCATGCACAGTTGAAATTTATGAAAATATTTTAAATATTGCCTGTGAAAAAATTGTTTGCCTCCCCGGTGGCGCAGTGGTCTAAGCGCTGGCCTCTGATCATTCGTCCGAACGGGGTCCGGGTTCGAATCCCGGTGAGGCATGAATGTTGTGTTTGTCTTACGGCACTGGCTCTCCCTTCCCTGGAACCAGTGACTCTAAATTAGGGACGGGCAACTGCTTATAGTCCATTAAGTTGCTCACGGTGGTCGTTAAACAAAAAAAAAAAAAAAATGATTAAAGTAAAATTTGAGTTTCAAAATAGTACTGCTTGATCACTATGCAAGGATTACATTTGTGGCTCGTGCAGAAACGTGACATAACGGCTGATTTTGAAATTACGTAATTTAGTCTTCAAAAAAAAAATGCTTGCTGTTAATAGATATAAGTACAACCACATCTCACGGAATGGTAAAAACTAACATTTTGTCAGGATTAAAAAATATAAAGCTGCTTTTCATTTATATGAAACGCGATTACAGATTTGTTTCTTATGAACAAGATGGCATTCACTTCAGTTTTGGCAGAAAGAACAACTTATGAAATAGCTAGGTATCAGGTTGTCTTAGTTGTTTTAGAGCCAAGCACTGTATTTTGAATAACTTATGAACAGTAATAACTCAAGGTGTCAGTGCTAGTAACAGTACTACATCTAAATAAGCTATGCAGAAGAGTAAATTGAAATAAATGTTCCTTCATAAATGTATTTATACTAGCTTAAACTATTCGGTATTGTACAGACTTCTTACATGTAAAACATCAGCGTTTGTGGAAATCAAACCATAACTTATAATACAAGTGATAAGCCTACTTGCAAACATGACAGCTCATTCTGTAACATTTCAGGGCTGTCCTGGTGGCTCAGTGATGGCCTCTGATCATTCCTCCGAAAGGGGTCCGTTTTCGAATTGTGGTGAGGCATGGATGTTGTGTGTCTTACAGCACTGGCTCTCTCCCTTCTCTGGAACCAGTGACCCTAAATAAGGGACGGAGACTATCACGTTGAGTTGCTCATGGTGGTCGTTAAACCTCCAGTCAAAAAAAAAAAAAAAAAAAAAAAAAAAACATTTCAGGGGTCATAGCCAAAAATAAAATAATTGTATGCCCACTACTGTACACACATCACCATCAGGTAATGTTTAACGTGCCTGAAATGTTATAGGATGAGCTAGGGCAGGTTGGCTTATCACTCGCACAGGGTGTTTTTTCACGTAAGGATACTAATTTGTTTTGCAATAGCTGAAATGTTTATTGTATCATGTTTTTACAAATGGTTTACTTGCGTAATGACTATTTTTTTTTTTTTTTTTTTTGATTGGAGGTTTAGCGACCACCGTGAGCAACTCGATGGGCTATAAGCAGTCGCCCGTCCCTAATTTAGGGTCACTGGTTCCAGGGAAGGAAGAGAGCCAGTGCCGTAAGACAAACACAACATCCATGCCTCACCGGGATTCGAACCCGGACCTTTCAGATGAATGATCAGAGGCCATCGCTTAGACCACTGCGCCACCGGGGCGGCTACGTAATGACTATGTATGGAATATATCGGCCAAATGACCGCCTCTGGCCGCACCGCAAATACGGGCACTTTTGACCACGTTTTCCATAACATTTGCACACATTTCGGAGGTAATTTGTTCAATTTTTTTGTGAATGTTTTGCTTAAGCAGTTGAATCGTAGTTAGCTTAGGCTCGCTCCTTTAATTAGCCCCAAAGGAAAAAATCCGGTGAGTTCAAATTAGTGGGGCCAATCGGCATAACCAAATTTTGACATTATTCGGCCTGGAAATGCATCCTCCAAAATTTGCATCGCATGAGCCGTATGACGTGGTGCAATCTTGTTGAAACCACGTGCTGTAAACTTTGTCGATCAATTTCGGGCAGAAAGAAAGTTTACAGCATCACACAATATCATTGAGAATTTACAGTAACCGTAGTTTCATTAGCATGCTCGGAAAAAAAAAAAATGTTCCACTAATGCCTCTACTCCATATCGGCACACCAAACAATTGCTTTGTGGGGATGAAAAGGTTGTTCATAATTACCCGTGGATTTTCTGATCCCGAATAACAGCTGTTCTGTTATAGTAACTGTGTGGGAAAAGTGAGACATACAATTTTTGAAGCATACAAAATATTGGGGGAAGATGCAAAAATATAGTATTTGTAGATAAAAGGAAATAATTTTTCCGAAATATTAACCTGCGAGTACGATGGTTTGCAGCAGTTGGTGCGGAAGGCAGAAGTGTTGCTGACGGCGACCACTTGAAGGTCCCGTGCGTTGGAACGGATTACAAGTTGGTAGTGAATGCGTGGAAGAATGCAACCGGAGTGGAGTGTATTTTTCAATAGAGTGTGATGCATTATATAATCGTGCGCAAGTAGAAGCAGGGGTGCAGAAAATGTTCAGGGCCCAATATTTCCCCAGAACACATTTTTTTTGTCTGAAATTTCCCCCAAAACTTTAGCAGGTTTTCATACAAGTTTAAGCGATTATTAGAGTATATGTCGATGATACAAGTTTAAGCAATTATTAGAGTATATGTCGATGATACAAGTTTAAGCAATTATTAGAGTATATGTCGATGATACAAGTTTAAGCAATTATTAGAGTATATGTCGATGATACAAGTTTAAGCAATTATTAGAGTATATATTGATGATCGGCAGATTTTCATACACAGCCTATTACTTAAAAATTTGAATAAAAACAACAAATATTTATTCCAATGAATAACTAGCTTTTTTTTTTAACGAGAAAATTTTTTTTTCTTATTTTTTCTTTAATGCACGAAAGATTTAGTGCTCCAGGTGAATCTCTCCCCTCTAGCAGGTGAAAGTTTTAGGCGAATCAAGAATTCGTTTCTCGCCTAAAATGGCGGAACCCACTAACTTTCGACGTACGGAAAATAGGAGAAACAAGAATAGGCGAATCAGGAAGTAACCCGGGCAGAGAGGCTGAAAAATAAACAGCTAAAAATTCTTTAATTAACTGTAATTTATTTCATTCTAGCATTCCAGGCGTCTAATTGTGCCAGATAATTTTACTGAATGAAATTTAAATCCTTTGAAAAATGCATGGGTCATTCGCTTGAAAATGTCCGGCGCCCCCAATAATTTTTTAAATCGGCGCCTATGACACATTCGCTGCCATTATTATTATTATTTTTTTACCCCCAGGCAAAAATTTCCCTAGAGCTGCCCTAATTTCCCCCGAACCTTGTTTGCGCGTTCAGACATATTCTGCACCCCTGAGTAGTAGTAGTTCAAACCTGTTTTATTTTTATTTTATTTTTTTATAAAGATATGCGTGGAATGTCATTATTAGTTTCACAATGTCTCCAAATGGAAAGAAAATAAGGAATGTAAATTTATGTAAGACAGAATTTTTGAGGAAGAAGTTTTGTTTCCGGTTGAACCCAAAGTTGTGCTTATAACCAGTTTGAAAGATGTGCAAGGGTAGTTGATTTCTTCAAGCAATTCATTTGTAGTTCTGTTATTCCGTACATCGTAGCTCACATTTTACCTCGTGAAACTGATATTTGCCGCAGTGGTCTAAGCGATGGCCTCTGATCATTCGCCCGAAAGGGGTCCGGGTTCGAATCCCGGTGAGGCATGGATGTTGTGTTTGTTTACGGCACTGGCTCCCTCCCTTCTCTGGAACCAGTGACCCTAAATTAGGGAAGGGCGACTGCTTATCGCCCATTGAGTTGCTCATGGTGGTCGTTAAACCTCCAATTAAAAAAAACCAAAAAAACTGATATTTTTCAAAATAAACAAATTTTCTTCAATTCAGGTATCGTACTATGGCAGGGAGGCCTACAGCTTCTTCTATTGTGGCAGATAATGAAATTTTAAGCCCTGGCGAAATCCAAAATTAAGTGTGAAGACTGACGATTTTGTACTTACGCTTTCTCAAAATCACCCTTTAAAAAAAAAAAAAAATTTGCAATGCTGCGCAAGACCGACCTCTTTCCTTCCGCGTATTCCTACAAGACGCTTTGCTGACTATGTACTGCTCAACCGCTTCCTTCTGTATTCTTCCGCCAGTTACTTGCCCTTCTCTATGAAGCTTCCATTCATCTGACTGCACCTTGCCTACCACACGTACTCTTCCAAACCATCGTACTCGCAGCTTAATACTTCGGAAAAATTATTTCCTTTTGTCTACAAATACTATATTTTTTCACCTTTACCCATTATTTTGCATGCTTAAAAAATCGTACGTCGCACTTTTCTCACACAGTTACATTTTTCCGACGAAAGAATTTAGGACGCTAAAGTACACATTTACCATAATTTTAAATTCAAAACGTATGCAAGATGTACTAAGAACTATAAAATAAGTATTAAATGTATGGTTGTTAAAAATTTAACACTAATAAACTAAGCAAGATCTTAAAAAAACATAATAAACTAAGCAAGATCTTTCGAAGTGCCCGGAACTTCATCAGGCACAGTCATCAGCTTGTGCAGCAGGAACACCATTTTTGTACAGAAATTCGTCGGGGTGTCTATGACATAATCTGCTCAAAGGTCACCGAGGCACTGGATTCAATGCTTTGCGACTCCAAAAGTTCATACAAATGGTATATCAATTCTAAGTCACATAACATTATTAAATGGTCTGGTTAGAGCTCTGCACGGGCCGGGCCTGCCTGTAATTTAAGACTTACGGGCCGGGCCTACAATTTTGTGGGCGGCTTTGGATGGGCCTGCACTTTGTGTACCGTGTAGTCAGGTTGTTAATAAATTTAGGTTGTTCTGTTTCTAAAGTCTGTCTTTCCTTTCTGGTGATCATATTTCTTCTTTGTTGCAATCATTCTTCTCTCCCGCCTTGTACTATTTTTTATTTATTTTGCGCATGCCTTTTCGTCTTTGATCTTTAGCAATCCCACTCCCCTTTGAATCCATATTCCATTTATTTCGGAAGTTTTCACCGGAAAAACCCTTTCTCCGTACGATGATTTGCATTTATAGGAATTAGGAATCAATTAAAGCTTCAATATGTGCTAGTAAACTATTCTTAGGCTCTGTCTTTATAATTTTGATTTGCTACTTGCTTTGTTTTAAATATGGATGAATATTGGGTTGGGTAAATAAGAGGTTCGAGGAGCAAAACAATCGGAAAATTGTTTTACATTTGGATTTTGGGAGTTACATCCTAAGCCTGAATCATAGACGTCGGGCCAACAGAATGGAATCATATTCTGCGTACGAGAGTTTGTTGTGTTAACCATTAAGCATGTTATTGTGTGTGCAATTTATATTATGTTCTGGGCAAAAGGGTCAAAGAAAAGACAGTACTTGACTCTTATAAACAGTGATCTGACCCTACGAAAGGTTCGATTATGAAATGACGATAATTTACTTAAGTTCACTGAATACTATTTATTACATTTGCCATATTTCTGGTTACTGGTGGGCAGGGCGCGATTTCAACGATTAGCAAATAGCTAGTGAAAAATCAAATTTGCTAGTGAAAAAATCGCAGTAGCAAATATTGCTAGTAAGGTAATTTCTTTATTTAAAGTAACCAAAAATCGTTATTAATCCACAAAGTTTACATAACAGTTTCTATTATCACTTGTTAAAACAGCGACGATCGGCGATTCTTTCGCCAATTTCTTTTCGACACTTAATACCCATCCTCCCCCATATCTTTCATCTCTTCCAAAACTGTCGTAGAAGCGCATTGAAACTCCTCTCCATCCTGCCCTCATTGGCCTATTACAGAAACTAAACGTGACGTCGGCAATGGTTGCTGTGGTAACCCAGAGCTCTGGGGTGGATCGGTTGTTTGACCACCTGCTCTGCCACCCTCCCTTCTTTTGCCCCACGAACTTTGTCCTCAACTCCTGTCGTACCCTAAGCCAAGCGATCGCCTTTATTGGGTGGCATAGATAGACGCTTTTTTACGAAACGTGTTCGTGGAGGGAGTAACGATTACGGAAGAAACTTTTGCTTCGTCTGACTTCTGGTTTTGGAAATTTTCCTTGTATTTTCAAGCTGAAATACAAATATTTATCCAGTAAAATGTTAATGAGCAATAATACTCGATAGAGGAAACATGGTGAGAAAAAAAAAATTATGATTACGGAAAAAATCCGAATTCCATCGACCTTTTGTTTTCTAGTTTCGTAAAGACTGAATGAATTCCAATAATAACAAAAAAGCCGGAATTCCTTGAATTCACGAAAGAATCTCGTGCCTGAAGATTACAGAAAAATTTTGCAGCAGCCATCTTTCGTTTTTGCAAATTGTTCTCCACAGTTTCAAGCTAAAATGCAAACATTTATGCAATAAAATGATATTTAACGAGAAAAGCGGACACAAAGACAACATTGGGAGAAAAATTTGCGATTACGGCAAAATTTTCTTACTCCATTTCACTACAGTGTTCGAAAGTTTTGAAGCACGAAATTTCGTCTCCAGATGGAAAACGAACCCCCCTCTCCCAAATATCGATCTTCAGAATGATCTAACTGATGACAAAAAAAAAAAAAAAAAAAAAAAAGAGCGGGATTCCATGAATCCCTGTAAGAATCTTGTGTATATCATAAAAATAATAGCAAAAGAAAAATTTTAAACAAAATGAAAATTTGTAGAATCCATAGTTTTGATTGTAAGTTCCGTAGTCAGACAACTAATTCCGTAGAAACTACGGCATTGTGTGGTAGTTGGCAGATATGAAGTGTGTAGAAGTTTAGCAGAAATTTGTGCGATACTTCCACTTAGCACTGCATGTGAGGTGGGATTCAGTTTTTTAAAAATAATACAAGAGGATTGGAGGAACAATTTGTCTGTTGAAACTTTAAATGCTCTGATGACAATTGAAATAGAAGGGCCACAAGAGATTTTTAATCCACGTTCAGCAGTTATAAAGTGGTATGATGACAAAGTCAGACACCCTGAGTGTAAACCATATGGGAAGAAATCTGAATTAGAATGTCAGTGAAATATATTCATGTGGTATGAGAATTTGTTAGAAATTAATAATAAAGATAGTCACTAAACTTATCTAAGATTCTATTCATTATTCAAAAAGGTAAGTCAAAATATTTATACACATATTTAAATTTCTGTGTAACTTTATTAGAAAATAAGTTACAACGTGATTTAGTTTTACTTGCTAGTCATGCAAATGTTTTGCTAGCGAACTATTTGGTCACTAGCAAAATTTGCTACTGAGCAAAAAAGATGAAATCTTGCCCTGCTGGTGGGTTAGTTAACTTATGCCCTCTTTTTACACAAGTTTTGAGTTAGTCCGAAAACTTACAGTACAGATACCGTCTGTGTTAAAACAAGTGACAGTTACGCAAATAAAACCTGTGCCGGACCTGAATGGCAGGGCCGTGTGAGGCTTGGCATTAACTTGGTGGCCCTGGGCTTAAAAATATTTCCTCTGCAGGGCTCTAACATCCGTCCATTCCTTATGTGCTACAGCAGGGTAATCCATGGCATTGGTATCAAAGGCAGTTTCATCATTACAGCACTTTCCCCCATTGATTGAAGGAACAGAGTGTCAGTGAAAAGTAAGGATAGTCTGGATTTAGATGTAGCCTAGATGCATTTCATTCAGGATAATATGTTTCCGCATTAACTGTTGTGGAGAGTGCTGTAGACTCCATTTGATTCTTGGTGGTGCACTTGTAGCGCTCCAAAATTCTTTTTGTGTAGTGAAGCCGATGTACACCAGATCACTATATTTTCCAAGGGGACGGGTTCGCGGCCGGTCCTTCACAATTGTCAAAATATTTCTGTAAATGTGTAGTTTAGCATCCTAAATTATTTAGTCGGAGATGTTGAACAATGTCGAAGAAGTGAGATGTACAAATTCAGGATTGATCGGGCTACTGTTCTCCCTACAGCCTTTTTACTGGGCGACCTACTCACCTAAATTTCCTGTAATTAATGTTTTCACAACACACATAATAGTAAGAGTGGAAAACTTACTCCCACATACACCATAAATATTGGCAAAAACGACTGAAATCTGTGTTGAATATGATTTATCAGTAAGTGTTTAAGTATTATTAGTTAAGTAAAACAACATCCTTTCTTTTTCTCTTTTTTTATTGAGGAAGGGGTCATTTAAAGTACCATCCAGCTAAAATTTCTTGCCACCCACCTGTAAAAAAGCTCTAGGGAGAACATTAGATACAAAAATATTTTTGCTTAAACAGTATTGTTCGCAAGAATATTTTGAACTGTGATGGTATTGTCACTTTCAGTAAAATATTTGTCTTAAGAAAAATGTTTGTTGGGAGACTTCTTGCATATTGTTGTTTAATGTGCTTTTTTCTTTTTTGTGTGTCATTATGAACTGCTTTCAATGAAACTATCTCTGAATGCCTATCAATCACTGCAGCTGAGGTGATGCTTGCTGTAAGATATTACAGAGCATTATGGAAGCTTCTCTTCACCCTCTGGCAGCCTCACTTTGCCTACATTTTCCAAAGCTAACTCAGAAGTAGGGAAGGGCGCATCTGTCAGACCTGTTTGTAATCCGGGTTTTTGTCACATTCCAAACCCGTAAATCCAGGTTTTTAAGTTTTAGAAGAATTTGAGATGCTTCGGACATTTCATTTCTAAAAATGCTACGGAATGGTGACTAAACTTCAGGTTCCATTTTCTTTGGGAATTACAGTGTTTGATTAAAAACACTGCATGTCCGTGCGACAATGTAGGCGATTGTTCGTGTCCGTGGTGAATGTAGGCGATTTGTGATGCCTTGTGCGTTTCTTTTGTTCTTAAACAAGCTCTCAAGATAACAGCCTGCTGAAAGGAAGGCTTCTTTTCATTATTTTGAAAGTTCAAATAATTTGATAATAGTTTTTCTAACTACTTTTAGAAATTGAATGGAATCCACTGTAAGCTTCAAGTTCAAGTAAAACTGATCTACATAGACTGCTCAATTAACATATAATATGAAGTGCAAAATTTGATTTTAAAGATGCAATGCCCGAAGGATTTTGCACAGTGAAAGAAAATTGGGTACAAGAAAAGATGTGAATTTTAACTGCACAAGCACTAGGGCCTATTTGTTGTGTAGCTAGTTTATATGTGCATATTATACATTATATGTATATTGGCACTGAGCTGACAGTTTCAGGGTTTCTTGTGTCACCTCACAATCACCCCTGATCTGTGAGAAACGTCAATATTGGACATTGGTGGATACTCATTTTCAAAACATCCATGCAGCAGTTGTATCGATAGATATTTTCGATGTATCAGTGAAAGCAAGCTCTATTTTGCTAAAAGCCAAAGAACTCTCATTATTTCCATCTGCAGCAGTAATGGGCACATCGACGGGTAAAAAATTGCTGTTCGAATGTCGGTGATTACTACTCGTCAATTTAACGTCGAGTAACCAATAATTATTAAAATGCTTGATGTATTGGTTGAAATCTTGATGTTTCTTCAATGTATGGGTTTCTGTAACATCCAGGATAAGAACTCTATTTTCAGCGCCGAAACGGTGGGAAAAAACGTTAATTCGTGACAGGAATAATATGATTAATACACACAATTGACGTGGACTAGGAACATCAAACGGAAGTTATCGCTCTTTTCACGTTTATAAGTGAGTCACGGCAAAATTCTCATCGGCTGTCACCGGGAATCGAACCCAGAGTCTTCCAGTTGTTATGCGCCGGATATGCTACCACTGCACTACAGCGGACTCGAATTCTCCAGACTCGCATATGACTAACTGTCAAAGGCTACTATGATAAAAGCCGCAGTGGTAGCATATCCCGCACGTAACTTGGAAGACCCTAGGTTCGATTCCTGGTGACGGCCAATGAGAAATTTTCCGTGACTCATAAACGTGGTAAGAGCAATGACTTCTGTTTGAGGAATAATATGTTCTTTCTTTTAAAAGAATGCAAAAAAAGGAAATCGATTTACAGTTTCACACATCAATTATCCCCAGATTTCCGGGAAACATATTTACAGTTATGAGGTAAGAAGCATGATTAGAGAAGTGCTGACCATTCACTTTATGAGGGATTGAGTTGTGACATAAAATAACTTTTGTTTTTAATTTTTAGTTATTTTTCTCTATCACTTAAAAATTTTGACCTTTGATGACTTTCCTGGCTTAATTGGAGTGTTACTATTTGTTTTTCATGAAATCTCAGCTGCAGTATAATCAGAGTTGTATAATAAATTTGTATCTGCATAAATAGTCATCAAAACAGAAAACTTGTCTTGTTGCAAACTGGGGAAGCGTGAACTATTAGCAATAGAATAAGAATTAATTAAATAATAATTGAACACATAGTAAAACAATCAGTCAGAATAAAAATTTTAGAAGATTAAAATTGCTCTAAACCCATAAATAGGCAAAATTCACAAAAATAGGATGAATTTCTTAAAAATAAGCTAAATTTCACAAAAATGAGTATCATCTTTAAAAGCCTGGATCTACCCCTGAAATTTTAAAGTATGCAATTTCATCTGTGAAATGCATTTTAAAGGCTTTTACCATAAAAATGACCTCCCAAGTATGACGTGAACACTGCTGTGTCAGGCCTAACGCAACAGCGTGGCGACCACATGAAGCTTGGCTCTGCTGAAACAGGTCTTGTTCCGGCTGTAATGTTTCTGGCAGAAGAGTACAGGAGAAACTGGGAATGTTCTTGTGAGCAAAGCGCTCCAATTTGTAGTGCTACACTACAGAAAATAGCCATTTCTATCACAATTTTTTAAAACATGTGGTGATAATAGCTTTGTTCTTACTCATATCATTCCTTGATTCAAAACAGAAAGCATGCAAATGCCAGCTTGATGGGGTCCCAATGGGATCCCCTCTATCTCCTATCCTTGCAGAAGTTGTGTTACAATTTTTTAGAAGAATCTATCATTTCACAAACCCCATTCCCCCCTTTTACTTTATTTACGTTATGTCGACTATGTTCTGATTTTTTGGCCTCATTCACTGCAACTGTTCCAACAATTTGTTCACTCTCCTCATTCATTCCCCCTATTAAATTTACCATAGGTAACGAGGAAAACCATTCCCTTCCCTTTTTAGATTTTTGTCTTCATCGTCAACCTGGTACCTATCGGCTATCTTATTCAGTTTTTCGTAAACCAACTTTTGTACCATCACATCCCTTTCTCGTCATACCATCCGATTCAACATAAACTAGCAGGATAACGTTCATATATAACAAGAGCTTTTACTCGCTCTTCTTCAATTTGTCGTCGTCGAACTGAACTTACATTTTTTTCAAACTTAGCCAAGACCCTTTGGTTACCCACCTTATGTAGTACCGAAGCTTATTTCTCGTTACCAACGGACTGTCTCCACAAAACTACAAGTAGACAAACCGACTGTGAAATTTGTTGGCTCTGTAACCTTTAACATCCCTATTGTCAACATGCTTAACAAATTTTGCAGTAAACGTAAATAAATTACATTTCAGGATCCGAACCTCTAACGTGTTTAAGATTTTACGTTCTGACCGAGATGTTGTATCAACAGGTGAAAAACATGGTGCATACTGTATTTCTCTACGCCCCCATCAACCAAATTCGAGTTACATTGGCTCCACTTTACAATTTCGGTTCGTTCCCGTGAACACCAATATGACATTTCCAGGGAAACTACAACCACGTCTTTAGCTCGCACAGTAACCCTCAATCATTTTACTCCGTGTTGGAACAAAGTCTCTCATCTCACTTACACCAAATACAAGAAAGACACCTTGTTTACGGAAACACTTTTTATAGTATGGTTTAACAAATTATGCCGTAATGATGACCTACCTTATGCCCCCTTCCCCTTAACCTGGCAACGTCTTATACGTTCATTGGAACCTCCATCGTTAATGACTTTAATGTTAACCTTAAAATCTGTTTATTCACATGCACATTACTGTTACCGTGGCGACATCATGTGACTTATAAAGCATATAAGTTGTCACCGCACCACATGTATTCACAGTTGGCTTGACAAAACGGGCACCAAGGGGTGATCACCCAAAGATCTCGCCTCATGTAATTTTATCATTTTATTTGTAGTAAATTTTCATTTCATGTTGCAACTAGTGTGTTGTGGTTAATGAAGTTTTATAGTGTTTTAGACAGCATTACAACCTAATATATTTGTGAACGATAACACGAATTTCCACACAGAACTTTGGAAATGGCACACTATTTAACTTCAAAAGTTAACAGAATAACAAATTCTAAATACATACCCTGGTTCTAAATAAATTTATTTGATTTAAGCAACAGGTTTATGTATTGTTATATTTAACAAAGGGTTTCAACAGATGGTAATTTTTTAATGTTTGTTTTACTGTGAGTTATTCACTTAATTTTTTTTTTAAATGAAATTTGGTTAAAGTGTTTCGCGCTTTGCCCGCAGAACATTTACAATCTTTGGAAGGCATGTTTCAGAACACTGAACATAATTCTGCTCCTGCAGGTAGTGCAGTTGATCCCACGTGAAATCTTCTCTCTTTCAAGACTAGAAAAGTCTGCTTGTAGAATATCTTGTTAACTAACATCCTGGAATATCCATTGACCTCGGCGATTTGTTTTATGTCTAATTTCACTGTTTCTGTACTGAAAGAATGCGGAATTGCACATCTCACAAGGAAGTGAAGGGAAGATAACTTATGATTTAGCGGGTGTGCTGAAGAACTTGGAATAAATAGAATAGCATCATTATTTGTTGGTTTTTGGTAAACTGAATAGGAAACTGTATTTGAGTCACTATTTCGGTGAAGGGTGAAATCTAAGAGCGGGAGGGTATTATCCACTTCGTGTTCTATGGTAAATTGTATTGAGTGATATTTGGAAGCCAAGAAATCTGCTAAATGTGGGATGGGCTAGAATATTAAGATGTCATCTATATAATGTATGTATAAGCTCAGTTTGAGTTGACATGTATTTAGTATATCCCAGGGGTGCAGAACATTTCAGGGCCCAATATTTTCCCAGAACACAATTTTTTTGTCTGAAATTTCCCCCAAAGCTGTAGCGGATTTTCATAGAATTTTAAAGTGGTTTCACCTGAAATCTCTGCCTTGTGTTTCTAATGATAAAACTTCTTTTCACATTTTCCTCGTAATTAATGCATTCCCAAGGATGAAGATTTGCACATCAATAAAACTAACTTTAAGTTATAGCATGGGATACTTAACACTTGCTAAAACATAACCACAATTCAACAATCCAACATTTGAACCACAATTCAGCAATCCAACATTTGTTTGTCTGACATCAATGTACATGTCGCGCCATCTATTAATTAACAAGGCTACTCAAAGAAAAACGATTGATTTTTAATATCATTATGGTTATGTTTTAGCATGTATTAAGGCTCTACGAGACCCGCCATCTTGTATTGCTGCCTTCTCTTGTTAACCAACGGGCAAGCGTATTTCACAAATTGCTCGGGCAATTTTGCACATTTTGGAAAACCGTTTGTGGCTAATGCAAGATATGTGATAAATAAAGAGTTACCTTGTTTCAGAATTTTTATTGACCTTTCCCTTCATTTTTTATCTGCAGCAAAAGTCGTACCAAGTAGTCTTCCATAGTTTTATTAATTAAAAAAATACTTAAAGGGTCCAAAATGAAAATCTGAAACCAGGGAACTCTTTATTTATCATATATCTTGCGTTAGGCACAAACGGTGTTCCAAAATGTGCAAAATTGCCCGAGCAATTTGGGAAATACGCTTGCCCGTCGGTTAACAAGAGAAGGCACAGTACAAGATGGCGGGTCTCGTAGAGCCTGAATTATACCATGCTATAACTTAGTTATTTTTATCGATGTGCAAATTTTCATCCTTGGAAATACATTAATTGCGAAGAAAATATGTAAAAAAGCTTTACCATTGGAAACATAGGCAGAAATTTTAAGTGGAACCACCTTAAGTGATTATTAGAGTATATGTTGATGACTAAGAACTATCCTTAAAGCCTGTTACTTAAAAATTAAAAAAACAAACTAATATTTATTTTAATGACTAAATAAAAAACAGTAACATTGATGGGTGACGTCAGTTGTCACCAAGAAATGGCAGCCTTTTGGCGTCTTACCAGTCACCTCGGTATTTTTGAGCACACAATTAATAATAAAACACAAAATCACACTTGTATATTCATCAGTAATACATTTATGAATAGTTGCATGCAACACCACAGAGTATAGAGCGCCACACTTTTTAATAAACTGTCCAAAAACAACAGTACGAATAACCCCTGTAGCACGTAAACAGCAACCAAAAAACCACGTGCGTCCCCGGTGAAACTGCTGCCAATAGAGCTCCGCGCACATGCGCTTGAAGTTGAAGCTTGGCGTTGTGCTTCTAAGCTTATAAATACAGTGGAGTGACCAAAATCCAAACTAATTGGGACCATTGGTAGTTCAGATTGTAGGACTATTTGTTTTTACTTTGTTTCCTCATTCCATACTTACGGCTTTTAGATCAAAAGACAAAGTTTCCTCGTATGATTACAAGAAAGGTCTCCGAGTTAACCTTTTAACGACGCAGTGTGGCGCTGCATTTCTGCCCTTTCAACACACTTGGCTTTGAGAGATTTATCTCTTCCCCCTCCTCCCATTCTACAAATGGTGACACTGTTCCGAATAGTCTGTTCAGGATTTTAATCTGTTCTTTCGCATTCTTCTGCTTCCTCTCGGACAAAGAAGGCTGTGTGGTTCCCCCCCCTGTCATTCCAAACAAGTCATGCAGTCCTGTGAATAGAAGCATGAAACTTAGATTCAAAATGTCTGAAACATTTTTAGGTGAAAACAGTGGTGGGGTAGAAAGGCTGGAAAATAAACTATAATTGGAAAATAACTATAATTTATTTCATTCTTCATTCTAGCATTTCAGGCATCTAATTGTGACAGATAATTTTACTAAATGAAATTTAAATTAGACTTATATCCATAATATAAATCAATTTTTTGAATAAAGCTCATGTTGAGAAATGGCTTCCTAGTTTAATTGAATTAATAATCTAAAGCAACTTATGGGATTTTACTAGGAAATTTTTTCTTTAATAGCAAAATTTAACCGTAACCGTCAAGGTAAACCGTAACCGTGATAGTGACAAGGAAAAATTGACAACAACAAGACAGCCTGAAGAAGAAGAGTTTTCTCCGAAAATTTGCTATTAAAGAAAAAATTTCCTAGTAAAATCCCATAAGTTGCTTTAGATTATTAATATAAATCAAATACGTGGAGATAATGTAAATGGACGATGTCATCGCTCTGTCCAATTTATATTATAAACAATGCATAGCAACTGAAAAATTGTGTTCCCGAAGGTGTCGGAACACAATTTTTCAGTTGCTATGCGTTGTTTATAATATAACGTGAACAGAGCGATGACATCGTCCATTTAGACTTATATCCTTTGAAAAATGAATTGTTCATTCGCTTGAAAATGTCCAGAACCCCCAATAATTTTTCAAATCTGCACCTATGACACATTTGGTGCCTTTGTTTCGGAAACGTTTATTAGCGTGACTAGTGGCTGCGTCGTACTTATTACTCTGCCTTAGTGAAGTTGTTAAGGCTCGCTGAATCGCCTGCCAGCGGCTGTCAGTAGTACATCACTGCACTCATAACCTCTTGTATTCATAATGATTACCATGACACATTGGCCACATATTATGAGAAGAATGCTTCTTCCACATCGTATAGTTAAAGCTTTGATATGATCATGCACCCATGGTCCTCAGGCTTAAAAGTTCTTTCAGCGTGATGGATGAAGTTATTGTTATCGGAGGGCATGAAAAAGAAAGGAAAGAAACGTGTCAATGAAGAAATAGGGAGAGGAGAGAAAGATATCAGCAGAGAGGAATTATGCAATGGATGCTGAAAAAAAACAAACTGACAGTAGTCCGCATTCTTGCTGTGTGTTTTGATTTTTCACCCTGTTGAAATGTTCAGCTTTTATTTTTTTTTGTTCCCTTCGGTCTCATCTTGACATTAACTTATAATTTTAGAGGTAGTATGATCATATGGTAAGTGGAGGCTCATGCACTGCCAGTTCACTTGCTTGGATTTCCTGTCTGTCAAGCGTTGTGGGATTCAGAATGCACCCGACTGATTTTTACTGGTGGAAGTTTCCAACTTAAATCTTGCAATGTTACTTAACGTGCCCTCGTCAGGGGAATCAAATTTGTGTTTCGCACGTGTTAGTTTCATTAGTGTCCCTGTTTGTTGTGGCTGGCACGTATTTCTTTTTCACATAGAGAGGCATAGTTTTGTAAAAAAGTATCTTGTGTATGCCGCGCATTAATACTGGTTACTACTCGCAAGGCTGTTGCCGATGTTGGCAGGTTTTCTTGGGTACGTGATGTACGCGGTCTGCCAGGCTTTTTCACATCTTGCGGTGTTTTAGACTGCTTCAAAATTTTTCATTAAATGCCGTATTTCATAATTAACACGGCAATCTCGACATCTCTGAATCGACTGTTCTCGTGTAACATCACTCGGAAAATGAAAACTTAGCGGGAATCGAACCCGCATCTCTCAACATGCTTGCACGGTAAAAAGAGCTTTCATTCCTTGCGGCAATGGCTGGCTGAAGGCAAGCTTCTTTCTGTGTGTGTTGAACTTTGATTAAAATTGGAGTTACTTTGTAAGGGGAATTGTTGCTTTCACTAGAATGTCATTGAACTTGACATCTGGCACAGTAATTGGAACCATCCTTATGCAATTTTCACATGCACAAAGGGAACAAAAAAAGTGTCTTGGCAACATATATAGCAATCGTGGAACATGGCACTTTGCCAAATTCCATTGGACAAAGAGTATTCTGTTCTTGGCTGGGAAGCCACATTTCTTATGCTGCCGAATCTCCTTTAAGAAAAAAAACTTTTACACTGTATTTTTCAAGTGCAGAACTTTTAATTTTGTATTTTGATGTCTCACCTTGTTAGAGCAAAATCTGTTGAGACAGTAAATGTGCATTTCTTACAAAACAAAAAGTCAAGAGAAAAATTAAAATGAATGCAGTGGGCGTGAGCAGTCATGGACATGTAAACTCTCTGAACTTATTTTTTTCTACCTCATGTTAGAAATCTGATAAACATTCCTTTTTTTTTTTTTTTTTATCCATTTACCAAAATTCAGCAGAAATGTATGTGACATTTAATTTTAAAATGAAAACAGATAGGCAAAATACTTTTAAGGCGTGAATCACACATTACCGCCCTTTATTACAACAGGTTTCAAATCTTTATCACCTTGCTCACATAGCTTTTGAAGGCTAAAAACGGGGAATTTTTTTTAATTTGAAGTTTGGCAACTCTAAAAGCCAAATAAAGAAAATATGAATTCGGAGGGGAAGGGGGTCGCTAAAATTTATTTAATTTTTGTTTTTTTCGCGCTCTTCGCAGTTCGTGAAAAAGAAATCATTTTGGTGGTGGGAAAATGTTTTGGCAAAAATAGTATTACCTTTTTTTACTGTTATGACATTTTAGTGAATACCCCCCCCCAAAAAAAAAACGAGTTGGTAACAAGTTTAAAAAAACAGAGCAACTGCTGTGAACTTAGAATTTATTGTGAAGCCAAAGTAGTTCTAACTGTTCAAATGTACCAAAGCTTGTGGCTGCCTTCATTTATACACGTAAAAGGTATATTTTTGAATTTAAAAAAAAAAAAAAAAAAAAAAGCTATTCAAAACTATATCAAATATCTCCTGTACCTTACCAATAAGAACCTTGCCAATATGAAATGGTGATCATTATACGCAGTTCTTAAATATAATTTGGAACATAAAAAAGTTTGTCACTTGCATAGTAGTTAGCTTTACAGTAAATTGAGCCTGAATTGTATAACAATGTTTGAAATAAAAATTAAAAGAGTTGAAGGTATAATTAAAAAGCTCACAGGTTGAAATGCCAACTTGACCTCCTCTAAAATGACAAGTGAGTCTTACATTCAGAGTTTGCCGAAATTTTTTTTTTTTTTTTTAAGGGTTTGAAAAAAATTAAGTAGTTTTTAAAAGTGGAGAGTATTTTAGAAAAATTAACAGATAGAATGAAAAAAAAAAAAACTTACAAAAATGCTGGGCAATTATGAAAAAATCAATCCAGATTTTTTCGTATTAAAGTATTTCACTACCACTGAATGTATTTAGAATTTGGATCCATTTTGCTTCTTGTTTTAGTAATAAATACAATATTCATATTTTAAAAGAACATTAAATTGATCATGTTTTGCTATGACCACATGCAACAACAATGTGTTTTTGTGAATACATTGCACTTTCGAGATTCTTAGACATCTAAAAATATCTAATAAACTTTACAGCAAGTGCCACAGCCACATTTGTCTTTTGTTGACTCTGCAGCTGCACAGCATCCAGTGCTTAAATTTTCATTTTGCTGATATCTTTGTTTCCCTTCCCATTTCTTTGTTGTTTTTTATGACCTTGGGTGACAATTTTATCCACCATGCTGAAAGAATTTTCAGCCTGAGGGCCATGAATGCATGATAGATAGCTTTCACTATTTTAGGTAAAAGATGAATAGTGTAACTTTGAGAATATGAATACTTTTGAGTGCCATGCATCAATTCTTACAAATTTTTCAGTGTCATCACTTTTGTTTTGAACCCCCCTCCTTGTCAAGCTGAGTGCAAAACTTTCTTGGGGGAATATTTAAAAACGCAGGACACATGTTCAGAACACTTTTTGGGAAAAAGAAATTAGTTACGGGAGAAATCTTTGCTACGTCCGATTTCGGACTTCGGGCATTTCCCCTCCATTTTCAAGGTGAAATACAGATATTTATGAAATAAAATATTTAACAACAGTACTAGGCAGAGGAAACATCGCACGAAAAATAAAATTACAATTACGGGAGAAATCTTCACTGCGTCTTCCGTTGTTGAAAGTTTTGGAAAGACGAAATTTCTGTTTTCGAAAGTTTCCGGTGGAAAGCGTCCTCTAGCCGCCCCGGTGGCGCAGTGGTCTAAGCGCTGGCCTCTTGATCATTCGTCCGAACGGGGTCCGGGTTCGAATCCCGGTGAGGCATGGATGTTGTGTTTGTCTTACGGCACTGGCTCTCTCCCTTCCCTGGAACCAGTGTCCCTAAATTAGGGATGGGCGACTGCTTATATATAGCCCATTGAGTTGCTCACGGTGGTCTTTAAACCTCCAATAAAAAAAAAAAAAAAAGAAATCGCTTTAATATAATTTTTAGTTAGATTAAAATTTAGGCCTCCATGCCAAAAAAAAAAAAAAAAAAAAAGAGGAATTGCGACCATTAGCTTCCGAAATGTTTTTATCCCTTTTAAACCACCATGCATGTTCCGAGATTCAAAGCTCAAGAAAAGTAATTGCATCTCGTCAAGCTGAAGTTACCTGTTTGAAAAATACGGAAAAATGAAAGCTAAAATAAAATGAGGTTCCGGGAGGGGGACATCTATCGATTATAGTTGTTTGTGTGATCTATCGATTACATCTTAAACGGGGGCCAACGTTAAAAATGCATGAAAATTTCCCTTCCTTTGTTTTAAAATTTAAAGAAAAATAAAAACCAATGTTAAGAAAATAAAAAAAAAAAAAGTCTGCACCTTTCTGAGAATCTGCGATGGCTTCGCCGCATCACGCTGTTCCCGCTCCCGGGCGATGTATCCATCGCGAGCCAGCAGCTAGACCGAATCGTGCGATCTTCAAAGCTTCCGTGATCAGACGGGTTAGTCACGTGACTCGGGAGTGTTTCATCGTGTTTCTCTGCTTGAAACACGCGGTTCAGGATAAAAGCTGACAGAATTTATAAATGCGATCGAAGTAGACGCTTTCAGAGTTTGATTTTATTAAATTGCAATTTGTTTCTATGAACTCAAAGTAATAACTGCAAATTATGAAATTTGTAGTAAAAAAAAAAAGTTGGGTGCCAGGATCAAATTTGTAGGCGCCCGGCAATATTCCAGCCCTGTGTGAAATGGACTTTTATGGCTAAGTATTAAAATATTGGAGTATGAACCTCATAAAAACAAGAAACTAAATTCGAGACTAACATTATGGAATTTTATTTAACCAAATTGTGAAGTAATACGTGGACTATAAATATGGTATATGAAATCATCATATTCGTAAAGTTTGTTTCACACGTTAAATTGCTAAGAAAGTTCTACTGGCCGAAGTATAACGTTGGTGAAAATTTCTGCAAGTCAAATAACTTCTATAATTAAAAATTAGGAACTGAACATGTTTTTGCTGACCTTTTCAGGTCCTAAAAACTGTTTTTCTGAATATAGAAACTAAAGTTTGTATATCCAGAAAAGCAGTTCCATCAGTGAACCTTCAGAAATTATAAATAGCATTTTCAATCACTTAATTTGAAAACTGGCAACTGCAAGAGGAACCTAGCAAAATTTAAATTCTTTCTCTGTAAATAAAACTTTTGGTGCAGTTCCTGTACATTGAGAACAAACAGGCCTTGATGAAATCTTATCTGGAGGCCAGAAATGTCTGTAAAAACAAAAGAACTCGGGACATGTGAAAAGTAATTGAAAGTTCAAGTTAAAATAGAATTAAGTATATTAATCTGAGTAGAGTGTTGATTGCGATAAATAACATTTTTTAAAAATTCTAGGAACCAAAACTATCTACAAAACCTGGTAATTTGGAAACTGTACGTCTGAAGTAGGAAAAATTAGATAAAATAATATTTTGTGTGTAAAAATTTGAACATTCCTGATAATGAGCAAAGCTGCCTATTGTAGGATCTGAATTCTTGTGAGCGAATTGTTTTGAAAGCCATAAAATGGCAGATGGGTGCATTTGAATTTTATACGCCGAACTGTGTATGCAACAGAGCCACGATTTTTGCTCGAGTGTAGTATGTAAAGTGTGGCCTTTCAGAAAAGCAAAGGAAGTTTCCTCTTCTTTGAAATGCGAGTGTTTATTTCGGATGACTGTGCGATTCTTTTGATGGCAGAATTGTACTTTTTAATTTGTGAGTGTTTTACGTGGGACCAAAATTGTGAGAGCAGTTTTGATGTTCCCGTGTTTTGAATTTCTGTGGAGATTTTTTAATTTGTTTTTTCCAGACCCATTTGCGGATGCAATCAGGGCTGATGAGCAGGGCGGCCAAGACAAATTAATCCACGTCAGAATCCAGCAACGTAACGGACGCAAGACACTAACAACCGTGCAAGGAATTTCAGACGATTATGACAAGAAAAAAATTGTAAAGGCCTGCAAGAAGGTAACTATCTCGCTCATTCCTTTTTCCTGCTCAAAAATTCTAAGTGCATGTCAGAACACGATCATCAGAAATCTGTACAAACTCCTCTGTGCGATTACAAATCCTTATTTTTTCCCCAAAAAGTACCGTACCTACGCCGATGAGCCATTACATTGTAACCACTAGAGCTGAGTTCGGGTTCCCTTTTCGGAGCCCGAGCCCACCCAAGCCAGAATTTTATATTGCAAGATAGAGCCCGGGCCCGAACAAGTCCCAAAACTGGCTAACCTGTCCAGCCATTAATAAAAAAACATCTCTTTTTTCCACACTTACTCTCTCCTCCTCCCACAATAAACCAATGTGTTTCTCAAATTGGGAATGGGTAAGGGATCCTAATGTATAAAAGGCTAAGTTTGCGACGAGGTGGATAACTTTTTAAGTCGTCGTAGCAACAACCGAGAAACAAATGTTTATGACGTCACGATTAGGTTATCGTGCAGGTGACGTAATCACCTACTTGTGCACAGTACACTCGTATATCACTTTGTATCGTTGTTATAGCAACAAAGAACACAGCTGCTCGTGTGACGTCAGAGATGCATTACGTCACACGGTCAACTCTTTAGAAACAGGAAAACTTTACGTAAGGAATTTTGGTTCTACTTTACATACTCTTGATATCAGCCCTTGTGAATGTCAGCAGGGATCGCATTCCTCCTAAAATTCCTAATATTTTGTGACCCTCCTTAAATTCCTAAAATTATACCTAAAATTTGCTATTCTTCCTAAAATTTTCGTAAGCTTATTTATTAAAAATACAACCGTTATTAATGCCAATAAATTTACCATTATGGTAAGGTAAAAAGACCTGTTATTGTAGAAACACAGCCTATATGCTGTGCTGCTGAAGGGAGGGAAAATGACACCATCGAGATGCACTTGCTTCGGGGCGGGCGCTCCACTTTTTTGCCTTCGGACAGTTTTCGAGAGTAACGAGATCTAAGGGAAATGGGGAGGGGTCATTTTCACCCCTGGTTTGCGCTTTGCAGACGAACTCCGTGGCACGCAGAAGATCGTACTTTATTTTTGTACATGCCTTGTGGAACCTCCTCTTTCTGCTGATGTTTTGTTATTGTAAACCGCAGGTGGGTGGAAGCAAAGAGGAAACATGTGGTCTCCTTCCGTAACCTCCGGTAATGACGATGGGATGGTAGCTGAGTGTTATCGTGGCAGGCAGTAGAGCACGTGATCATTGACCTTCGATCGTGCGTCGGCGACAGCGACCTTCGATGCGCAATATATCTCTGCTTCAACTCGCTTTGACTGAACTTGTGTGAGATGCGTATGATAGTTTCTGGTTTTGGGTCTTTTATGGTGTTCTCTGTGCTGTGTGCAGGTTCAATTCTCTAGTGGTGACCTGCTTTTTTTTTGCTTTTTTTTTTTTTTTTATCTTCTGACATCCTCGCAGCCAAATTTCGGGAAGTTGTCTGGTTTTGCAATATTGGAACGTGTTTTTGTACTTCCCTTTCATTTTCTGGTTAGTAATACAAGTGTTTAAGATGCCTAAAACCAAAATGAAATTTCAAGATGCGTGGCTCGCCAAAGAATTGGACGGAGTGAAGTTGAAAGAATGGTGTTCTGCAACTGAAACAATATTTTCTGCTAAGTGTATATTGTGTTCAGAAATTTTCAACATTTCTAATAGTGGCTTTTCACAAGTAAAAGCGCATCATAAAGGAAAAAAACATTTGCGGAAATTTCAAAGTAAATTTCAAAATAAGTCCATCCTGAAAGCCTTTGGAGGACTGGATCTTCAGCCCCAAACAAATATTAGTGAAGTACTGAGTCATGATTTACAGTTGGCTAAAGCCGAAGCATTATGGGCCATGAAAGTTGCTAAGGACAATGTCTTTTGTTTAATGCACTGAAACAGTTGAACTTTTCAAAGAAATGTTTCCTGATTCTGCTATTGCATCCAAAATGCAACTTAAAGAAAAAAGTTGCTTATGTGATATCACATGGATTGTCAAAATATTTTGAAGAGGATTTGAAAAAAGACATTGCATCTAGTAATTGCATCTAGTAGCCCAGGAAAGGTTACTATAGCATTTGATAAAACTACAAATACACAAGTGAAACGGCAGTTGGATGTGTATCTCAGGTACTGGTCTTCAGAAATAAATTCAGTTTCTTGCCGATACCTAACAAGCGTTTTTCTGGGTCATGCAACAGCAGATATTTTGCTAAAAGAAATTCTTGATGTGTTATCATCCTTCAATATTTCGTTGAACAGAATTATTTGTGTATCCATGGACAGCCCAAATGTAAATAAGTGCTTTTTACCCAAATTCAATGAAGTTGTAAAACAAGAAACAGGCCAGAAATCTTTGGAACTAGGTTTTTGCAACCTGCATGTTGTTAGTAAAGCATTTAAAATTTTTTTGACGAGCTTAAATATAGATTTTGACGAATTTGCTACTGATATGCATTACTTTTTAAAGAGTAGTGCTGCAAGACAAGAGGATTATAAATCTGTCGAGGATATAACATTGGTCACAGCCAAATTTCTTTTGCGTCATGTCAGCAACAGATGGTTAACCGTTGGTTCTGTTGTAGCCCAGAGGCTCTTGGATCAATGGCTAAATATTACAGAATATTTTTTAAACTTCTTGTCATCTCAAAAAATGTTTGAAAAACAACTACGCAATTCGGCAAGGTATTAAAGAATTCACTGTTTCCTGAAAAATGAGCTAACTCCTTGCTATTTAGCATTAATTTCATTTTCACACCAAAATTTTGAAAAGTTTTCATTATGTTATCAGAGTGAAGAACCAAAAATACACCAGTTATATTCTGATTTAAATACTTTAATGAGGAATGTTATGGCTCAGTTTATCCAAGATGATGTTATTGCAGGGAAATTTAGAGAAGACCTAAAGAATGTAGATTTTGAAAACAAAAATTCATGGAAAAAACTAGGGGAGTTAGAAGAAGTTGGTATGATATGAAGGAAACCAGGCAGAAATTATTTCTCTTAGATGTAAGATCATCACTAATTGCAACCACAAAATATTTAAAGTCAAATTTGCCATTCTGCAATCAAAAGCTAAGAGACATAGAAGTTTTAAAGGTAAAAGAACCAAAGAAAGAGTCAACTCAACTTTCAGTCACTGAAGGACTGTCGGAAATAACCAAAATTTCAAGTGTTTTGCATCTTTCTGAGGAACAAATTGATAGAGTAAGAGAAGAGTGGAAACTTTTAAATTGCGATAAGCCAACTCTAGATGAACTAGTGAAATTTTCAGAGGAAGGGCATATTCCAGTGCGGATTGATCATTACTGGCGTAATATATTTAGTATTAAAGACGCTAGTGGAAAAGAAAAATACTCAAATCTTGCTAAACTCATCAAGTCAATTTTAGTTTTACCTCATGGTAATGCTGGTGCAGAAAGGGGATTTTCGGTTAACACTGCTCTGTTAAGGAAGGACAAGGCTAACTTAAAAGACTCAACTATAACATCATTAAGAATAGTTAAAGGGGCCATTAAACACTATGGATGTGTAAGTAAAGTTCCCATAACAAGAAATTTGTTAAATAGTGTTCGTGATTCACATAAATTTTATAAAGAGTATGTTGATAAGCTGAAGGAAGAAGAATAAAAAAAGGTAAAAGAAAGGAAGCAGAAAGAGAGGGAAAATAAGGAAAAGCAGCTAGAGAAAAAAAGAAAAGCTGAGTTTGATGACAAAATAAAAGAAAATGATGCAGAAATAAATAGGCTTAAAAAAGATAAAGAAGCCTCCCTAGCAGTAATTCAAGAGGGAACAGAAAGAATGAGAAAAGCTGTAGAAAAACAAAATACTGTTGAAATAGCAGTTGCCTCTAACTTGATCATACAAGGTTCAGCTGAAATAAAGAAAACTGAAAGTAAATTAGTTGTGGTAGTAAGCAGAAAAAGATAGGCTAATCAGGAAAAGGTTAAAAACAATAATATGAAAAAAGTAATTCAGTGAACAATTGTACATAGTTCTTGGTTTTCAATTACCTTTTTAGGATATTATAATTTAATGTGAAACCTGAAAACTTTACTGTGAAAATCGTGAATTGCTTCTGGTTCAACAGCATATTAATGTTCAAAGTGAAACTTGAATGTGGTAAATATACTTGAATATGATAATAACACGTGAAAAGATAAGAACTGAACATTAGAAGAAAATCATACTTAAACTTTAGACATTAGACGTTATGCAAAAAATTTGGGTGTGAACTTCGACCATATATACTAATGGACTGCGCATTGGCAATAGCTGCATCAAAGCCGCCATGGCTCAAACATTGGGCACGTCATCATCAGACTCCAAATTTCGTGTAAAAATGCTGTTATGATTACTAATTTACGCTGCAGAACTTCAGTGTTTTCGGTGTATTATGTGAATGCGCCTCATATATAATGAAAACTCTTCAGGTAAGTTTACTTATGAGCTATATACATGCATGATCGGGTTGTTTACATTTTGTGATTTATAATGTGATGAACATTTGCGAAGAATTTGGAACATGCATTCCATTTTTTTTTCTTAAGTTACTATATTTTTATATCAATAGCTTCAAGTTTCTGGTTAAGTAATTGAACTTTATTGACTTAGGTATTTAATTCGTTTCTTACCCATGAAAAATCATAGAACTTTCTTTACTATATCGCTCAGAGCAACCATAAGCACAGCAGGTGTAACCCATCTTTTTGACTGTTGTCATGTGATTTTATGTTGGAGCCAGAAATTTTGATGTCATGCGCAGTCTATCAGTATATATGGTTGAAGGATGTGAAGCAAACTCTTTACAATGTATACAAAGTTGTTTTGCTAGATGTATACAAATATACATCTAGTTTTTATTGAAATACGCTCCTAAAATTTTCCTAAAAAGTCCTAAAATTCCTACCTAAAATTTTCCAGAAGTATGCTATGATCCCTGTGTCAGTAGCCAGTGGCCAAATGACGACTAGATATTTTGTAATGGCTAGTACATTTTTTAATATAGTAGCCAACAATGGCCAGTTGATTTTCCCCTCAAGTGAGCAACTATCCCCCCCCCCCCAATTGTGAATCAATATATCAATATCGAGTTCAATTTTCTCGCCCGTATTCCTGCAGCTGCTACGGAAATGAATGGAAGCGAAGGTGGGATTCGAGAGAAACTTTATCTGCTGACGGATCAGCCTGGAGCAACCAAAGGGTCAAGGTTACTAAAGCAACCTTTGCTGTGCATTACCTTTGTCATACCAACCTTTGCCATGGAGTACCTTGCACAAAGTATGTCATCTGCAGGTAAAATAATTATGTTTGAATCTCTGTTTAGCACCATATATGCTGAGCAAAACGAAACAACTGTTACAATGTTTTTAAGATGTTGCAGCTGCTACATCTAACGAATGCTGTATACTACTGCTCCTTGTGTGCGTGACTTTTCAGAAATGAACCTCATAAAAAGGAGTAATCGGACATGTCTGAATAGGGACACTTTAATGATGATTAGGTGCAATGGCCCTTCAATTGAAGAGTTTGATCCTCAAAATGCTGTTCGATTGTGCTGGGCAGATACCTCTGATGGGAAGATAAAATACAGTACATATCAGCTGTAAACTGTATCAACATTATTAGTGCCACTTTATGATTATACACTATCTACCAACAAGTAATTGGACACCCCGCAATCGACGATATCTGCGGTCCTGATACACGTCACGGCCGCCGCCGTTAAATATCGTGTGGGAAACAACAACGCAACCAGTCTCGTGCAAGATGCCGCGCAGTTCGGAGCTCTCTGATTTCGAGAAAGGTGTAATCGTCGGGTATATCACAGAAATGGCCGACGACATATCCAGCGAGTTGAAGTACCCAAAATTGACAGTGGCCTACGTGATTGGCCAGTGGAAGATTAGAGGTGACTGTCGGAATGTGCCCCGACCCGACAGACCCACAAAACTGGGAGTTGGAGACCCAAGGGTGCTGGCCAGAGAAGTTCGGAAGAACCGCACCAAATCGATGGGCCACATCCGCGAGGAGTTTCAACAGGCATGTGGGAGTGTTCTTTCGATGAATACCATCCGTAAGGAAGCCCATCTGCTCGGTTATCATGGACGTGCTGCCGCCCACAAGCCTTTGATCACCAAGTCCAATAGCGCTGCTCGGCTAACTTGGTACAAAGAGCGTCGAGAGTGGACCGTTGAACAGTGGAAACAGGTTCTCTGGAGCGACGAATCAAGGTTCCCCATCTACCGTTTGGATGGTAGGGTCTGGGTTTGGTGTCTGCCTGGAGAACGCCTCCTGCCGGAATGTATTGTGCCTACTGTGAAGCTCAGCGATGGTGGAATTATGCTATGGGGGTGTTTCTCCTGGTATGGCACGGGACCCTTGGTCGCAATTCCTGGTAGACTCAACGCCGAGACCTACTGCACCATTTTGGATGACCATGCGCTTCCTACGTTGTGGCAGTTTTACGGGGTTGACCCATGTTACTTTCAGGACGACAATGCCACCTGTCGTGTTGCGAGGTCCACCATGGCTTGGTATGGTGACAATGGGGTTAATCGAATGGACTGGCCTGCGCAGAGCTCGGACCTTAACCCTATCGAGCACCTCTGGGACGAGTTGGAGCGTCGACTTAAGGGGTGCCGCCACCGTCCGAAATCGGTGAAGGAACTGACCGATCTTCTCCAAGCCGAGTGGAAGAAAATACCGCTAGCCGTCGTACAACGCCTGGTTGAGAGTATGCCCCGGAGGCTCCACCAACTATTGAAGGTGAAAAACTCCGTTTTCCTTAGCTATCACAGGTGTCAAATTACTTGTTGGTAGATAGTGTATATATCCTAGCTTTTGTTCCTTTGCTTTAAATATTATTAAAGAAATTAGACTTCTAACTTCAGTTCAATGGCCTCTCAAAAATGAATTATTGTATGTGCAAATTAAGATGGTAAGAGTAATGATGTTATAGCACTTAAAATAAATTGTCAGAAAATCAATCATTTTTGGAACAGAAGCATATGCAATATTTGCAGTCAATCTAATGATCATATGCAGTAACTGCTGTGCATCTGTTTTTATGAAGTTAATGGGGAAGTGTCTCTCATTAAAAAGTAGAGAAGTTACTGAAATATTATTTTTTTAACTTTGCATGGTCAGTAGATTTTGGTCATTTGGCTAGTAGAAATTTCAGCAGTCTAGCAAGGGCTGCTTGATATGCTTTATTAATACGCTGTTTAACAGAAAAAGACAAACATTTATATTCCAGTGTTCACACCATGTTATCTGTAACCATTCCTGTTTAATGTTTTGTTTACATCTTTTTTCTTTCGTTCAAAGCTTTTTTTTTTTTTTCGATTGCAATGGAAGTGGAAGCGTACAGTTCTTGGTTGTAGTATGTTTTACAAAATTATTTTTTCCTGTATTTTCCTCCTAAAATATTTAATGTCTATTAATATTTATTAATTTTGATACATGTGACAACGTGCATCACTTTTACTTCAGTAGATGAAGCATCAGTTTGCAGCATGCCTCAACAACTAAGAGATTTATTTATCTGCATACGTTTTTATCTTTATTTCACCACCCAATGCACAAGAATTGTTTGAAAAATATAAATTCCATCTTTGGGAAGATTTTGCACACAGACATAACATTGGACATACTGAGGATCGTGAACATTGCTTGAATTTGACCCTTTCAAGAGATTAACGACCTCTCAAAGCTAACAACAGCTCATGCGATAAATATAATCTTCCAATTCAATCAACAAGTAATTTAAATGCAGAGCAAAAAGCAGTGTATGACAGTATTATGTTAGCAACCACTAAAGATGATCTTCTTCATAGATGTTTTTTTCCTTGATGGCCTGGAGGTTTCAGGAAAAATTTATTTGTATAAAACCCTCCTCAGCACTATCCATGGAGAAGGAAACATAGCTCTGCCTGTTGCATCCACAGAAAGCACTGCTAATCTGTTGGAAGGTGGCAAAACATACTTGTATGCTGGCATTATAGCTTGTGTACGAGTGAATGGTGTTTTACCAAAATGGTTTTCTATTAGTGCTGGAGTTGCACAAGGCTGTGTGGGTCATTTCCATGAAGATTCACCCAGGTGTTGTGCTGCATGATTTTATAAAAATTTGAAACTTTGCTCATTTGTTTGTGTATTAAATGAGCAAAAATTAAAAAAAAAGAAAAAAAGTTCACTCCTTCCCCCACCTCTCTATAAGTTGCTTAAAGATGGTGGCCATCACAATTTTTAGCATATTGAAGCCTTTCCAATATTTCTGATCTCCTGAACCAATACAGATATTGGAATGATTCAAAAAAGGTTTTGTTAAGCATAAAATGAAGATTCTGTAACACTAAGAAAATGTTCAGAAATCAGTCACATTCTTTATTATTTAAAAGCTCTTTAAACATTGATCGGATGCTGATTTTGTCTTCCTTTGTGATTTTATTATGAAACACAGGAAACATACACAAAGTTGCAATTCATACTGTAGAAACCTTGTCCCTTGAAAAACACACACAAAAAAAAAATCAAAAAAAAATCCTGAAATTAGGTACCCCTTAGGCTAACCTGGATAAGCCCACGATTTGTGCTGCTTAGGATTATCATAGAGGATCCACTTCTCATCACAGGTCATAATCTTGTGGAGGAAATCCTTCTTCTTGAATCTGGAGAGCAAGGACACAGCAACATCGTAGCACCTAGACTTGTTCGCAGCTGTGAGTTGTTGGGGCACCCGAACGACCCTCCTTCTTGGAGTTCCTCGTTGTCAACTTTCTGTGGCTGTCCCGGACATTCTGCATCACGTAGATCGAAACTCCTCTGCTTAAACCGCTGGAACCACTTCTTACGCATACTGTAGGACACGGGAGCCTCGCCCAAAGCAGCGCAGATCATTCGCTGGGCTTCCGCGACACTTTTTCAGCTGAAAAGCGAACAGGGGGCAGTGCCTCGAATGTTGCTTCGCGAACGACACTGCCTTCACCTTGAACTTTCGTCCCTTCTGTCACTACAGCTGTGAGCGGTTACGGCTGCCTGGAAAGCTGTTGGATGGCGCTGCAATCGGCCATTATCGCACGCAGCTATTTGCATTTGCCGACATTTTATGATCGCTTGTGGTTAGGGGCGGAGAATTAAGTTGACTAGTTACACCAGTGGTGTAACTAGTCGGATCCGTATATGTGGGGGTGTGTCCAGATTAAGAGGGTGGGGATTGCACGAATTCCTTTCTAGTCGGTAGTGAAAAGCGTTAAAACGCTTTCAGTGTTTCGTAAATATAGTTGCTGTCAAACTAGCTCCACCCAAAATAATGCTCGCCCATCCTGATTTCGAAGTCTAGTGACGTCCTTGCTGAGACTAAGCAAACTTAGCTTAGCAGTCTGAACATCCTCAGATTTTTGTTAGTTGAAGCATCGTTGCTTCCTCGTAACGTTTTGACCCATCTCCTATCCACAAAGGGATATAGGTCGGAAATCACTGGCACCATAGATAAATCAACAAAGCATACTCAAACAGAAATTGGGAGATGCCGGTTCGATTCCCACTCTAGGGCGATGAAATTTTCAAGTTTTCTGAGAGGTGTTATGTGGATGACCAAGTAAGTGTTTCAAGCAAGTTCAGAATTTATATTCTATTCGCTTTGAGTTTTCTATCGATTTCCCATGTATTATGAAGAATATTTCTTCCTTCATGGATGTGTGACAGGGAGAACAAATTGGATTGCGAAATTAGTAGGCAAGTGGAACTCTTTATTGAAAGTCATAGGTGCTGTAGGATGATTTCGCAGGAATGATGGGTTCTCCAGAAAGTCCCAAACGGCTCTATACAAAAGTGTAATTGTTCCTACTCTGATGTATGATAGTGAAATGGTACTACAGAAGAAACATAGCAGTTGCTTGTGTGCTGGAGAGATGCATTACAGGGAGTTGTGGGAAGACACGTTCTGATCATGTTCGGAATGAAGATGCATTACAGTTGTGTAATGTAAAGCAAATTGTTAGCAAGGTGAAGACTGATATTCTTAGGTGGTATGGCCATGTTAAAAGAATGAGTGATGAGATGCCTTACTAAGAAAATGTTTTCAGCCCAAGTGGCAGGAAGGAAGGCCAAGGAAATCATGAGAGGGCCAGATTCAGGTGTGTTGACATAAGATTATAAGAAGTACACTGAAGTGCCAGAAAAACTGGTACACCAGTCTAATACTTGGTAGGACCCCCATCGGAGCACAGGACTGCAGAAATACGACGGCATGGACCCCTAGCTTCTGGAAAAATGCTGTAGGCAATGCACACCATACTTCCTGCAGAGCATTCCACAATTCGGGTGTATTCCGAGGTCCTGTGTTCGATAGCGCGTTGCATGGCATCCAAAATGTGTTCTATCACTTCTTGAACAGGATTCACACCTAAATGCAATAAACAAATCTATACGAACTCCGCTTATTGGTGTGAAAGTATATTTAATGAAGAAATACAAGGAAAAAAATTGTTTGTATCTCCCGAGCTTTCGCTCTCCAACCGGTAGGCTTTCTCAAGGGTTGCAGACGTTACTAACAAGTCTGGCTGGTATAAGCAACTGGTTTGAAATGTTTTGTTTATACTAGCCAGACTTGTTAGTAACGTCTGCAACCCTTGAGAAAGCCTACCGGTTGGAGAGCGAAAGCTCGGGAGATACAATTTTTCCTTGTATTTCTTTATTAAATATACTTTCACACCAATAAGCGGAGTTTGTATAGATTTGTTTATTGTGTTGTATCACGTTTAGATCTGAGGACTTGGGTGGGATGGCCACACCCCAAAACTCAGATGAATGCTCCTCGAACCATAATGTGGTGTCCCGACACTTGTGTGGAGGTGCATTGTCCTGTTGGAACAGGCCCAACCCATCAGCATGAATGCAGGACATGAAGGGGTGTGCCTCGTCAGAAAGGATGCACACATGGCGTTGGCCGGTCACAGACGTTTGTAGACGTACCAGGGGTCCCAGTGAAGTCCAGCTAAACACACCCCATACCATTATGGTCCCCCAACAGTCGATACAGTTCCCTGTTGACAGGCAGGCTTCCTGGGGTTTGCGCCACACACGAATTTTTCCATCTGCCCGATACAGTTGGAAACGCGACTCGTCAGACCAGGCTACTGGTTTCCAGTCATCAAAAGTCCAGTGGTGGTGTTGCCGTGCCCAAGCGTGGCGCACAGCTCTGTGTCGTGTACCCATCAAGGGGACTCGAGTTGGGCGTCGGCTCCCAAAGCCCATGTCGTGCGGGGTACGTTGCCCAGTCCGGACGCTGATGCTTGTTGAGGCTCCAGCATTGAATTCCGATGATATCTGCGAGAGTGTTGCATGCCTATGGCGTGAAACGATTCTTGACAGCCGACGACGGTGAGGTTCACCCAACGTCTTTTTACGGCCACACTGGTGTCGTAGGTTGGAGGTTTTGCCGGAATTCTTGCAATGGTCGTCCGTGAAAATCCGAACTTCGTTTCTACCTTCGAAATCCTATGGCCAATCTCACGAGCGCCAACTATGACACCACGTTGAAAATCGCCTAAATCATTATTATTTGTCATTCTCGTGCTGAAAACAGCTCTGACAGCTGGCAAGATTGTCTATCACTTTATATACGCACTGGGGGAAGCAACCGAGTATTTGCATAGGAGATGTTGCTATGTATTTTGTATAAGCTCGTCTGTACCAGTTTTTCTGGTACTTCAGTGTACAAATAGGTCTTGCGTACAACGTCCGATAGATGTCAGTGAAGCCGGTGTTGTTTCTTAAGATCGCTGTAAATGAAGAATTTTGATACGGCGACAGTAAGTAAATAATCGCTTACTTTTATCTTTCTTTGTGGATCTGACCTCTGAATCTCAGAGAACAGTTTAGATAGTATGTACGTATAGGGGGTGGACAACAAAACTGAAATACACGAGTTTAGAACACAAATTTATTAGTACAGTGTAGGGCCTCTTTTGGAGGCCTATACAGCTTCAATTTGTCCTGGAAAGGACAGACAGAAGTCCTGTACAGTGACCAGAAAGGTTTGAAGCCATTCCTCTACAAAAAGTGGCTACTTCATGATGTTATGAAGGTGAAATCTCCTGTGAAAAGGCGAATCTCCTGTGAAAAAGGCCGCGACAGATGTGCAACCTCACTTTCATGCTCAGTAATGTTCAAGTCGGGCGACTGCGCAGGCCACAACAGATGTCCAACCTCACTTTCATGCTCAGTGATGTTCAAGTCGGGCGACTGCGCAGGCCACGACAGATGTCCAACCTCACTTTCATGCTCAGTAATGTTCAAGTCGGGCGACTGCGCAGGCCACGACAGATGTCCAACCTCACTTTCATGCTCAGTAATGTTCAAGTCGGGCGACTGCGCAGGCCACGACAGATGTCCAACCTCACTTTCATGCTCAGTAATGTTCAAGTCGGGCGACTGCGCAGGCCACGACAGATGTCCAACCTCACTTTCATGCTCAGTAATGTTCAAGTCGGGCGACTGCGCAGGCCACGACAGATGTCCAACCTCACTTTCATGCTCAGTAATGTTCAAGTCGGGCGACTGCGCAGGCCACGACAGATGTCCAACCTCACTTTCATGCTCAGTAATGTTCAAGTCGGGCGACTGCGCAGGCCACAACAGATGTCCAACCTCACTTTCATGCTCAGTGATGTTCAAGTCGGGCGACTGCGCAGGCCACGACAGATGTCCAACTTCACTTTCATGCTCAGTAATGTTCAAGTCGGGCGACTGCGCAGGCCACGACAGATGTCCAACCTCACTTTCATGCTCAGTAATGTTCAAGTCGGGCGACTGCGCAGGCCACGACAGATGTCCAACCTCACTTTCATGCTCAGTAATGTTCAAGTCGGGCGACTGCGCAGGCCACGACAGATGTCCAACCTCACTTTCATGCTCAGTAATGTTCAAGTCGGGCGACTGCGCAGGCCACGACAGATGTCCAACCTCACTTTCATGCTCAGTAATGTTCAAGTCGGGCGACTGCGCAGGCCTCGACAGATGTCCAACCTCACTTTCATGCTCAGTAATGTTCAAGTCGGGCGACTGCGCAGGCCGCGACAGATGTCCAACCTCACTTTCATGCTCAGTAATGTTCAAGTCGGGCGACTGCGCAGGCCGCGACAGATGTCCAACCTCACTTTCATGCTCAGTAATGTTCAAGTCGGGCGACTGCGCAGGCCGCGACAGATGTGCAACCTCACTTTCATGCTCAGTAATGTTCAAGTCGGGCGACTGCGCAGGCCGCGACAGATGTCCAACCTCACTTTCATGCTCAGTAATGTTCAAGTCGGGCGACTGCGCAGGCCGCGACAGATGTCCAACCTCACTTTCATGTTCAGTAATGTTCAAGTCGGGCGACTGCGCAGGCCGCGACAGATGTCCAACCTCACTTTCATGCTCAGTAATGTTCAAGTCGGGCGACTGCGCAGGCCGCGACAGATGTCCAACCTCACTTTCATGCTCAGTAATGTTCAAGTCGGGCGACTGCGCAGGCAGCGACAGATGTCCAACCTCACTTTCATGCTCAGTAATGTTCAAGTCGGGCGACTGCGCAGGCCGCGACAGATGTCCAACCTCACTTTCATGCTCAGTAATGTTCAAGTCGGGCGACTGCGCAGGCCGCGACAGATGTCCAACCTCACTTTCATGCTCAGTAATGTTCAAGTCGGGCGACTGCGCAGGCCGCGACAGATGTCCAACCTCACTTTCATGCTCAGTAATGTTCAAGTCGGGCGACTGCGCAGGCCGCGACAGATGTCCAACCTCACTTTCATGCTCAGTAATGTTCAAGTCGGGCGACTGCGCAGGCCGCGACAGATGTCCAACCTCACTTTCATGCTCAGTAATGTTCAAGTCGGGCGACTGCGCAGGCCGCGACAGATGTCCAACCTCACTTTCATGCTCAGTAATGTTCAAGTCGGGCGACTGCGCAGGCCACGACAGATGTCCAACCTCACTTTCATGCTCAGTAATGTTCAAGTCGGGCGACTGCGCAGGCCACGACAGATGTCCAACCTCACTTTCATGCTCAGTGATGTTCAAGTCGGGCGACTGCGCAGGCCACGACAGATGTCCAACCTCACTTTCATGCTCAGTAATGTTCAAGTCGGGCGACTGCGCAGGCCTCGACAGATGTCCAACCTCACTTTCATGCTCAGTAATGTTCAAGTCGGGCGACTGCGCAGGCCGCGACAGATGTCCAACCTCACTTTCATGCTCAGTAATGTTCAAGTCGGGCGACTGCGCAGGCCGCGACAGATGTCCAACCTCACTTTCATGCTCAGTAATGTTCAAGTCGGGCGACTGCGCAGGCCGCGACAGATGTGCAACCTCACTTTCATGCTCAGTAATGTTCAAGTCGGGCGACTGCGCAGGCCGCGACAGATGTCCAACCTCACTTTCATGCTCAGTAATGTTCAAGTCGGGCGACTGCGCAGGCCGCGACAGATGTCCAACCTCACTTTCATGCTCAGTAATGTTCAAGTCGGGCCACTGCGCAGGCCGCGACAGATGTCCAACCTCACTTTCATGCTCAGTAATGTTCAAGTCGGGCGACTGCGCAGGCCGCGACAGATGTCCAACCTCACTTTCATGCTCAGTAATGTTCAAGTCGGGCGACTGCGCAGGCAGCGACAGATGTCCAACCTCACTTTCATGCTCAGTAATGTTCAAGTCGGGCGACTGCGCAGGCCGCGACAGATGTCCAACCTCACTTTCATGCTCAGTAATGTTCAAGTCGGGCGACTGCGCAGTCCTCGACAGATGTCCAACCTCACTTTCATGCTCAGTAATGTTCAAGTCGGGCGACTGCGCAGGCCGCAACAGATGTCCAACCTCACTTTCATGCTCAGTAATGTTCAAGTCGGGCGACTGCGCAGGCCGCGACAGATGTCCAACCTCACTTTCATGCTCAGTAATGTTCAAGTCGGGCGACTGCGCAGGCCGCGACAGATGTGCAACCTCACTTTCATGCTCAGTAATGTTCAAGTCGGGCGACTGCGCAGGCCGCGACAGATGTCCAACCTCACTTTCATGCTCAGTAATGTTCAAGTCGGGCGACTGCGCAGGCCGCGACAGATGTGCAACCTCACTTTCATGCTCAGTAATGTTCAAGTCGGGCGACTGCGCAGGCCGCGACAGATGTCCAACCTCACTTTCATGCTCAGTAATGTTCAAGTCGGGCGACTGCGCAGGCCGCGACAGATGTCCAACCTCACTTTCATGTTCAGTAATGTTCAAGTCGGGCGACTGCGCAGGCCGCGACAGATGTCCAACCTCACTTTCATGCTCAGTAATGTTCAAGTCGGGCGACTGCGCAGGCCGCGACAGATGTCCAACCTCACTTTCATGCTCAGTAATGTTCAAGTCGGGCGACTGCGCAGGCCACGACAGATGTCCAACCTCACTTTCATGCTCAGTAATGTTCAAGTCGGGCGACTGCGCAGGCCACGACAGATGTCCAACCTCACTTTCATGCTCAGTAATGTTCAAGTCGGGCGACTGCGCAGGCCGCGACAGATGTCCAACCTCACTTTCATGCTCAGTAATGTTCAAGTCGGGCGACTGCGCAGGCCGCGACAGATGTCCAACCTCACTTTCATGCTCAGTAATGTTCAAGTCGGGCGACTGCGCAGGCCACGACAGATGTGCAACCTCACTTTCCTGCTCAGTAAACAATTCTTCCACCAGTTTGGCTCTGTGTATTGGTGCATTATCATCCTGATACACGGCACCACCATCAGGGTACAATGTTTGAACCATTGGGTGCAGCTGGTCCTCCAGAATTGTCCGATAGTTTTTGGCAGTGATGTGCCCCTCTAGAACAATCGGTGGGCCGACGGACTGCCATGATATTGCGGCCCAAACCAACACTGATCCACCTCTGTGCTTCACTGTGGGCAGTAAACACTCGGGCTGAGAAGCCTGGGAGGGATGTCTCCACACATAAACTCTCCTGGTGTGGGAAAGACTGTGAAGGACGATTCATGGGAGAAAAATACACTCTTCACGTTGTCCGACATCCACGTTCGCACTGCTGGCACCATTGCAACCGACGTTTGGCATTCACGCTGGTGATCTAGGGGTTTGGCGATAGCAACACAACCAGCAATGTTGATCCCGTGGAGCTCCCAACAAACGGTTTTGATGAAAACAGCTGAGTCTCGGTGTGTATTGAACTCTGTTGTGAGTAGGGCAGCTGTGGTTTTATGTCTTTTGTTGGCTACCATCCGCGTTAGCACCGAGATGTCTCTGTCGGACAGCTTCCTCTTACCTTAAAGATCCAGACTCGCGGTCGCCAGGTCGCCACTGACAATAAACTTCATCGTCGTGACGACTAAAAATGTTTGATTAAATCGCCAATTCTGGCGATCTGTACGGGAAAAACATTTATTTTATTTAACTTGTACTGTACGGAATTCCTTTTTAACTTGTACGGAAATCACACAAAATGGCACAAAATTTGATTCGCCCACCTCTTTCATTCTGCTTGAATAGAAAAGGAAAAGAAAAAAATGCAACTTTTACAGTAACCAAGACACGTCAAAATAAACTCCCATGTGAAATTTCGTCAGAATCCGATGAAAACTTTAGAAGTTAGGCATTTTCTTTTTATTATTTTTAGTGAATGTTCGCTGAAAGCCTGCACAGTCTGCAGGAAAATCTGGAATCGGCATAGTCCGGATTTTCGAGGTTGTACTGTAATATTTCCATGCCTGCGAACTACTATGGAATGTCCGTAGTTCGTACCTCGCTGTTGAAACTACGGAATCCACGAATTTAAAATGTTTTTTTAAATTTTATTGTTTTACGATATGCATGTGATTCCTTAGCGAATTCGCAGAATTCCGCATTTTTTTTTTTTAATTTTTTTTTTTTTTTTTTTGTCATTATTTAGATCGTTCTCAGGATCAGTGTAAAACTGAAGACAGTTTGCGGGTGGGTGGGGGATTTCCGTCTCGAGACAGTATTTCGTGTCTCAAAACTTTCAAAGATGGTAGTTGGAGTGAAAAAGTTAGTAATCGTAATTTTTTTCTCCCGATGCTGCCTTATTGTTAAATATGTTTTTATTGCATAAAAGTATTTCAGCTTGAAACTGTAGGCGACAATGTGCTAAAACCGAGGTTAGACGGCGCAAAAATTTCCCAGTAATCTTCGGGCATCAGATTCTTCCATGAAATCGAGGAATTCCACAGTTTTCTTTATTATTTTGGTCATTCGCGAGATCAATGAACCAGTGAACATCGGGGCGGGGGGGGGGGTGTCCGTCGGAAGACGGAATTCCATCTTTACGAAAATTTTGAAAACGGAAGGTTAACAGAGTTAAGATTTTTTCCGCAATCGGAATTCCTGTTTTCTCGCGATGTTAACTCTTCCCAGTATTATTGCTAAGTAATACACTGACGGAAAAAAAAAAATCCCAACACCATTAAAAAATAGTTGTAGAGGAATGAAATGGCGGCAATACATTTGTATAGGTAACATTTAATCGATTAAGGTTTCAAGATCACAGCTTAATGTTAGCGCGAGAAGAGCTGTTTTAAATGTGAAATGCTGGTACATTAATAGCCGGTGTAACCGCCAGATTGTTGAATGCAAGCACGCAAACGTTCATGCATTGTGTCGTACAGGTGCTGGATGTCAGTTTGTGGGATGGAGTTCCATGCCTGTTGCACTTGGTCGGTCAATACAGGGACGGGGAATGCTGGTTGGGGGTGACGCTGGAGTTGTTGTCCAATGATGTCCCATACGTGCTCGATTGGAGAAAGATCTGGTGATCTAGCAGGCCACGGCAACATGTCGACACTCTGTACAGCATGTTGGGTTACAACAGCGGTATGCGGGCGAGTGTTATCCTGTTGGAAAACACCCCTGGAATGCTGTTCATGAATGGCAGCACAACAGGTTGAATCACCAGACCGACGTACAACTGTGCTGTCAGGGTGCGTGGGATAACCACGAGAGTGCTCCTGCTGTCATAGGAATTTGCTCCCCAGACCATAACTCCAGGTGTAGGTCCAGTGTGTTTCGGCCGCAGACAAGTTGGTTGCAGGCGCTCACCTGGCCTCCTAACCAACACACGGCCATTACTGGCACCCACACAGAACTGGCTTTCACCAGAAAACACAACAGATCTCCACTCCGTCCTCCAATGAGCTCTAGCTTGACACCACTGACGTCGCAAACGGCAGTGGTTTGGAGTAAGTGGAATTCACGCTACAGGGCGTCTGGCACGGAGCTGTCCTTCAAGTAACCGATTTGTAACAGTTCGCTGTCACTGTGGTGGCAACTGCAGCTCGAATTGCTGCCGCAGACGCGGTACGATGCGCCACTGCCATACGCCGTACACTCTCAGTAGTGCCACGTGGCCGGCCGGAACCCGGTCTTCTTGAGGCAGTACCTTCCCTTGACCACCGCTGCCAACAATCGTGCACAGTGGCTACATTCCTGCCAAGTCATTCTGCAGTATCGCGGAAAGAAAATCCACCTCTCGTAGCCCTATTACACGACCTCGTTCAAATTCCGTGAGCTGTTGATAATGGCTTCTTCGTCTTCTTAAAGGCATTCTTGACTAACATCAACACACTACGTCGAATCTCAACGATAAGTAACGCTCAGGAACGTTACAGCGCGTATTTACAGCAAACCTGCTTTGCATGTCCGAGGGGCGCTACTAGCGCTGTAATATAAGTGCAATTTTTACATGGATGACTTTATCTGAACATAAAAGAAGCAACTCACTGTGCAAAATAAAAACCATTTTGTAAATCTTTTTTTTTTTCCCCCTGGGAAATACTCGTTTCCTAAACATCCATAGTATCAGTGGAAATTTTCTATGAATCGGTGAACACCGGGATGTTTAAATATTTTTAATAAGCCGAAGAATTCGTTGTTTTCCATCTGCATCAGTAAATGGGCACGTCGGTGGGTAAAATCTCTGCTCGATGTAACAGTAATTACTCACCAATCTAAATCAAGTAACGAGTAATAATTGTTAAAATGCTCAATGGATCAGTGGAAACCTGGATGTTTTTTCGATGTATGGGTTCCTGTAGTACCGAGGAAAATAACTTTTCCCGACCAAACATCCAATTCACGACATAAAAAGTTTGCGTTCCCTTTCTCTATACAAGAATGCAACAAAAAGAAATTTGTTTACTTTATTTAGAAAATATTCTTTACCAGTTTAAAACATCAGTCATGAAACCTATGTATTGTCTTCTGCAACATCGAGGTTTGAACACCGATTATTGGTGGCAACTTTGATTTTCAAAAACATTGAGGTTTTCCCCCCGTCCTTAAGCAGGACTGGTTTTGCTTCTGAATTATTTTAATTTGTAAATTTTCACTAAAAACAACAAATGGGCAAATTGGCGACCTGAAATAAATTTAATCGCCAGAGTTGTCACTTAATCGCCATCTGGGGAGTGCTAATTTGCACATATACCTGGGGTGTCAGCAGGACGAGCGACAGAACTGTCCATAGACTGTTTTCCAAGTTCCATGTCGGTGATGTTGCCATCGACCATAAGCCGGTTGTCTGGTTTTGTGTGACATGGTAGTTAAGGCAGAAACAGAGTTTGCCGAAAAAATAATTTGAAGGAGTATTTTTACTCCTTTGGAAAAAATTTAGGGAGTAATTTTTAAAAGTGGGGAGCATTTTAGAAAAATTAACGAGTGAAATAAAAAAAAAAAAATTGCAAAAACACCGGGAAATTAAAAAAAAAAAAAAAACCTGTTTTTTTTTTCCATGTTAAAAAAATATTTCACTACAACTGAATGCATTTGGATGTTTTGCTTCTTTTTTTAGTTAAAAAAATATGCGTATATAATACATAAATAACGTAAACACTTACAAGCGCATGGAAAGTAATCCCTGGAAATTCTTTGTACCAGTTTGGTAGAGAACAAGAATGGATTTCCAACTTTGACGTCCATGTAACAACGCATTCTTCATTTTCTAATGAAGTGTCCATGTTCGTTGGCTGCTTTCGTATTTCCACCGCTAGTTTTTTCCAGATTTCATTGTTTCCTTCCTCTGCGTTTTGTTTCTCTTCTACACCATTGGACCGAGTCTAGCCGGAAAAAAAAAAAAAAAAAGACGTTAAAGTACGCTGTTTCGACACACCATTCGATACTACAGTGTCCGATAAAGCTGTTTCAATCTCTACAAATCACGACCACGTACCACCGTCACGACGAAGTACAAATCAAGACCACAAGGCGCTCCGGAATTGCGATTGCCAAAGCGTACTTCACTCATCTGATCGAGCACGAGCAGTAGCAGCAATGACAGTTTTGCGATGCGATTGCACTCCCAACGACGTCAAGGTAAGGAACGTCTTCCCGACGTCGCGCCGAGAAAACCACTGCCAAGTATGGATCGTCTGCAACGTGAGATCTGGCCGGAGGTAACAAAGGATATCGCTGATCACATGTTTGAAATACGAAATTCGAATAAAAAGTTGAAAATAAAAAAATTCAGCTTAAAATTCTTCGTATTTTTACGCGTTGGCAAAATTTTGATGCATATTTTTATGTGTTGGCAAAATTTCAATGCGTGAACACACTTTTCGATGCGTCCTGGACGCGTAATTACGCATTTTGGCGAACTCTGGGCAGAAAGGTGGTGGTGGGGGGGGGTGCAGTGACCACAGTACATGAGCTCAGTGCTGAACTTGTAACATCAGCGACAGTTTCCAGACACCTGGCAGCTATAGATGGACAAGGTTAAAAACTCGATACCTGGGTTCCACACAAACTCACCGAACAACAGCAGATACTGCATCTGGAAACATGTATTGACCTCCAAAAACGTTACCCTAGCGCTCCCTTTCTGTGTCGGATCCTTACAATTGATAAAAAATGGATGCTTTATGACAAAAGGAAGTGAGCAGCGCGGTGGTTGGATAAAGAGGAACCACCCAAGCACTCGTCCATTTCTGAGTTGCGACCACAGAAGGTTCTGATCTCTGCGTGGTGGACTGCCAAGACTGGTTCGTTATGAGTTTTTGCCGCAAGGTCAGACAATCGCAATGGATGTGTACTGCTGTCAGCTGGACGAATGTCGCCAGAAATTATGCAACAGCCATCGCTTTTCGATCATTGAAGTCCCATACTGTTTCAGGATAGTGCACGACCGCATGTGTCTATTGGAAGCATGCGAAAAATCGGCGCCTTGGGGTACGAGGTCCTCTCGCCTTGTTTTTGTTCACCTGACTTGCCCCCCCCCCCCCGACTTTCACATGTTTTGCCATTTAGACCACTTCTCAAGGCAGTGGTGTACCCAGAAATTAATTTTGGGGAGTGCAACGTCGTCGCCGCAATATCAAAACCAGGAATGCGAAATTTTGTACTTTGAATTATCACTATTTAAAAATTAGATTTGATCAGAGAATCACTTTTGCAATTACATCAGACTGTTGAAGCCACTATACATAACATTTACATCAAGTTACGTCTGTATTCTGCATCAGCTAATAAAATTTTACATGATGTAAAGTCAACAATCGAAAAATTATCACATTCTTGGTTTTATCACTGCAGCTACGGTGTCATTCCTTTCTAAAGTGATGAAAAAAATGTGCACGAGCAACGGGCATTTTTTTATATTTCTCGGATACCATTAATTACAAAGTACTGTTCATTCTACGTGCTTGTTTTTCTGCTGTGGTATGTACTTAAGATAAAAGGCTTGCCCTGTCCAGCCCCCACCATTCATTAGACTAATGCTGTGAGCACTACAACATACAACACCAGTTCACTCTCTTCTTTCTTTGGTGGCATACAAGTGGGGAAATGCTCACAGGAGAGGGATGGGGGATAGGTATTAACAAATAGGCACATGTGACCTCGTCTGACCATTCCAAATAGAGTAACTAACGACAATTTAAGGAAGACCAGAATGGCGACACTAGCAAAATAACGTTACTGACAATTTTTATCAATTTTTAATGCTAGACAAAATTATTTGGGAGGGGTGCATATGACCCTTTCACCCCCCCCCCTGGGTATGCCACTCGCTTAAGGGGCAAATGGTTCGCTAACAAGACTGCTGTGATTCATGCCATTAGCAATTTCTTGGACCACTGGGATGCCAGGTCCTGCCACAGTGGCGTTTTTGCACTGAAAACAAGTTGGGCACATATTGCTGCCGAGGGCAAATGGTTTTCGGAATGAAATGTATTTCGTCGTCTGTTTCTGCGGTTTCTTTGTGTCTAAATTGGCCAATAATTATGAAACAACCCGATATTTCTTCCATTTGTTTCGTAAACAGAGGGGGAAATGGTTGCTCTTTTGCCTATTGATGCAACAAGAAGTGGCAAAGCAATGGCAACCATGCCATTTCCCCAGATTCAGAAATTAAACTTTAAAAATATCCTGATGATGACTCCTGGAAAACTTGAATGCACCCCCCCCCCCCAAAAAACCCAGTACAAATGCAATGCTGGAAATATATGTAATAAGACATTATCTGAATTATGTCTTTTTTCTACGGTTGGAAAGCGTATATGCTCCAGCTTCGTCCTTCCGCACAATAACTGGCGTAAAAAAAGTTCCATTTTGATCAAATTTTAGTATGTGGTAGGGGACCACCTGGGGACAAACCCTATTGAAAATGAGACTAATGGGGTCAAAGGTCATGACGTAGGAGCAGGATCATTCCATTGCCCTTATGCGTCATAACTTGCGTAAATATGGTTCGATTTCAATGAAAGTTTACTATGTGGTAGGAGACCGCCTGGGGACGAACCCTATTCAAAATGGGTGAAGTGTTGTATTTCGTCATTCGGTTGTGGGGGTGAATCCCCCTGCTTCTCCGAAACGTTTTGCTTCATGTGGTGGTGTTGATTCCATTCACATGTTATTTTCTCTATGGTAGTGTTGGCCATCATATTTGGCACTTGTTATGACCAGCCGTTCCTCATCATCGCAGGTCGGTGCAAATTAACATAAGCATTGTTCCAATTAAAAAATGCAGGACGTTAAGATAAATGGTTTTTAATAAAACCAGACGAACACACAAAGACGGTACAATACATAAACAGAAAACATTTAACATCACATCTTAACGCTTCCTTTGTTCACAAAAGAAACGAGCAACTGCCCTGGACGCGCAAGTGACATCCCTCTGGCTGGTGTCCTTCCAAGAAAAACCACCCCCTTTTCTTCTGGCTTCTCAGTTGCATGTGTCTGCCGAAAGCTTCATCGACAACCTCCCGTGCCCGGGGGGGGGGGGGAGGGTTACACACAGGACCCATTGCTCGCTATCTTTTTTTTCTTTTTCGACGACTGTTCGCATCACCACAGTGGGTGTCAAAGGTCAGGACATAAGATCAGGATGCATTCCATAGCTCTTGTGAATCATAAAAATGTTTTGATTACGACAAAACTATGTTATTTCGGAGGTATGCAGAACCGGTTCTGTTGAATATCATGGAAATGGGATAGGGCACAGGAGCGAGATTTATTCCACAGCCATTATCCTCATAACTTGAGTAATGATTTCTGGTATGTTGGAAAGCATATTATAATGGATGCATTGCATGATTTTACTAACGTGTTATATCTATTTCCAGCATTTGTACATATCTCATGTGACTTTATTTTATCTGTTGAATTGCATTAACTTGAAACGTGTTGCGTTTCAAATGTGTTAAGAGCACTTAATTGCCAATATTACAATAGTAGCCCTTTGTTTTTCAGGAGTTTGCATGCAACGGCACAGTTGTGGAGCATCCCGAATATGGCGAGGTGATCCAACTGCAGGGTGACCAGCGTAACAACATTTGCCAGTTCTTGACCAAGATTGGAATTGCAAAAGGCGAACAACTCAAAGTTCATGGTTTCTAACTGCCTTACTGCTACACTCGATCAATTTCCACTGAGACAACAATGCCTGCTGCCTCTTCCACTGCTGCTGTGTTGAGGATTGCATTCCAAATCAACAGGTTTCTTCATTATGATACATACCCCTGGGAAGAAGGAGGAAATGTTAAATTAAACAATAATGCAACAAGTGTATAAATAATGAATTAGATTTTAGTTTAACTCGATCCAGTTACTTAATGTGTGAAATCCCTTTGACAATAAAGTTTTAATAACATTTCCTGCCTTTTCATTAATACCAAGTAAATACATGCAAATACTGTGCTGTGGGAACGTACAACACTTTGCTTCACACTTTCTTCCTTTGTGAAAAAAAGTATCTTGTACCAAAATACAAGTGTAACAAAGTTTTAAATAAAAATTGAAATTTTCTAAACTGTTAAATATTTCCTTAGTCTTCATTTCAGTTAATGAATACCTACTTTGTTGACATATATTCAGTGATTCACTTTTATTTGACCAGGAGTGAAGTATTGACTTATGATTTCACAGTTTAAATACTGCTTCACAAATATACTCACAATTCTGATTAAAGTATTTACATTAAATATACACAGGGGTTGTCCAAAATAATGGAAACACCTCACTGAAAACGGTGACTTTGGTATGTGCTGCTTTTTTTGAGTAAAACGAACATGTAGCTACCATTTTTTTCTTTTTTTAATAAAGAAGTGTCGCTCATATTCTCAAGGGTCACTGTGATTACGTTGTAAATCGGTGTTTGCATAATTTTGTTCCAGGTGAGGGCACAACCAGTGACATGTCCGAGTTCCAAAGACAGCAGATTATAGGAGCCAGTCTGGTTGGTGCGTCGGTAACCACAGTAGCATAGGTATTGGGGGTTTGAGAGGTACCGTGTCAAAGGTCATGACAGCATACAATGTTTACGGCACGACGTCATCTGCGAGACACAGCTGTGGAAGGAAAACCAAACTCGCTGCAAGAGACAAGAAGGACATTAAAGAGGATTGTGACCGCAAGGAGGAAGAAGACCACCGCAACGAAAGTGACTGCTGAGTTTACTGCACATCTCCAAAACCCAGTATCGACCCATACTGTGCGAAGGGAATTGCATAAGCACAATATTTACGGCAGAGCTGCGATTGCGAAACCCCTGGTGTCACAGGTGAATATGAAACGGAGACTACAGTGTTGCCAGGAACATAAAACGTGGACTGCGGATCAATGGAAGCATGTCTTGTTTTCCGATGAATCAAGTTTCTCACTATTCCCCACCACAGGACGGGTTTGCGTGTGGAGAACCCCCACAGAAGCCTCCAACCCAGACAGTCTCCTTCCTACAGTGAAACATGGGGCGGTTCTGTAATGGTTTGGGCCATGATCTCGTGGTTTGCCGCCCCGGTGGCGCAGTGGTCTAAGGCGTTGGCCTCTGATCATTCGTCCGCGAGGGGTCCGGGTTCGAATCCCGGTCAGGCATGGATGTTGTGTTTGTCTTACGGCACTGGCTCTCTCCGTTCCCCGGAACCAGTGACCCTAAATTAGGGACGGGCGACTGCTTATAGCCCATTGAGTTGCTCACGGTGGTCGTTAAACCTCCAATCAACCAATGGATGTTGTGTTTGTCTTACGGCACTGGCTCTCTCCCTTCCCTGGAACCAGTGACCCTAAATTAGGGACGGGCGACTGCTTATAGCCCATTGAGTTGCTCACGGTGGTCGTTAAACCTCCAATCAACCAATGGATGTTGTGTTTGTCTTACGGCACTGGCTCTCTCCCTTCCCTGGAACCAGTGGCCCTAAATTAGGGACGGGCGACTGCTTATAGCCCATTGAGTTGCTCACGGTGGTCGTTAAACCTCCAATCAACCAATGGATGTTGTGTTTGTCTTACGGCACTGGCTCTCTCCCTTCCCTGGAACCAGTGACCCTAAATTAGGGACGGGCGACTGCTTATAGCCCATTGAGTTGCTCACGGTGGTCGTTAAACCTCCAATCAACCAATGGATGTTGTGTTTGTCTTACGGCACTGGCTCTCTCCCTTCCCTGGAACCAGTGACCCTAAATTAGGGACGGGCGACTGCTTATAGCCCATTGGAGTTGCTCACAGTGGTCGTTAAACCTCCAATCAAAAAAAAAAAAAATGCTCTCGTGGTTTGCAGCAGGTTCCATTATCACCTTAAACGGACGGATTACTAGCGGTGACGTTGTCGCTCTTTTGGTGAACCATGTGCATTAAAGATGGTGCAGGCATTGTTTCCGTCAGGGGATTGCTGGCCGGTGCAGTGGTCTAAGCGATGGCTTCTGATCATTCGTCCGAAGGGGTCCGGGTTCGAATCCCGGTGAGGCATGGGTGTTGTGTTTGTCTTTCGGCACTGGCTCTCTCCCTTCCCTGGAGCCAGTGACCCTAAATTAGGGACGGGCGACTGCTTATAGCCCATTGAGTTGCTCACGGTGGTCATTAAACCTCCAATAAAAAAAAGGGGGGGGGATTGCACCTTTCAAGATAATGCCTAAATTTACAGAAGTGGAACTGTTCAATTATGGTTTGAGGATAAAGATGCATGCCCTCCCTGGCCTGCTCAATCACCGGACTTAAACATCATTGAGCCCCTGTAGTCTGTGTTGGAAAACAGTGTGATCCCATTATTCTCCTGCTTCTGCAGGAAAAATAGTACACTTACCACCATCCATTGCAAGGAGGATTCAAGCAGTTTTAAATGCCAAGTGTGCTCAGGTGCATAACACCTATCGTTTCAAGGTGTTTCCCTTATTTTGGACAACCAATTTACATATTAACGATTTCTTAAGTATAAAAAGTGTAGCTAAGTTTAAATTAGTATAAATACCTTAAGTACAAAGAAAGGTAACTTGATCATGCTAGTTACGTTAACTGAAAACTTTTACAAAAAGTTCGTAAGTTGGAAGCTTTCGACCTTATCTTAGGTCTTCATCACGCCAATGGAGGACTAAGATTGTTGCCAGATTCTACATTTGAATTTTTCCTATTTTTGTTGCCAAAACTTAGAATTGATCAATGGAATGTAGAGAGGAGATTCGGAGTTGCAAGTCGTTACGTGTTTTGCCCATCATCGTCATGTTTCAAAAAAATACCTTAAGTTTTAATTAGAATTGAGTTTTTATTTATGAAGCAGTATTTTAATTGTAAAGTGTTACTAATGTTAAGCATATTTCACTGTTGGTTAGAAGGTGTTAGACATGCATGCATAATCACATGTGTCAACAAAGTAGTTGATTCTGTAGGGTGAGTACAGGGTTATTCAGGAAGAACCGTCCGATTTCAAAAAATTAACAACACACAGAATCATAAGTAATACATCAATGTAAAGGGAAAATGTCTTAAGTTTTAGATTATGCCCTATTGATAAAACTAGTTGGGTGAACAAGTGAAAATGCCGGCTATTCAGCAGAAAACTTTTTTGTGTGCTCTGCGGTGTGAGTCTGCAATCGCAGTTCAATGTGAATTTAGTTGAAAGTACCAAATTATAATCCACCGAAGGCTCGGAGTATTCCCAGGTAGTATCATCAGTTCGAGGACACTGGATGTGTTTGTAAAGGAAAACGGCCGCCCCGGTGGCGCAGTGGTCTAAGGCGTTGGCCTCTGATCATTCGTCCTAAAGGGGTCCGGGTTCGAATCCCGGTGAGGCATGGATGTTGTGTTTGTCTTACGGCACTGGCTCTCTCCCTTCCCTGGAACCAGTGACCCTAAATTAGGGACGGGCGACTGCTTATAGCCCATTGAGTTGCTCACGGTGGTCGTTAAACCTAAAAAAAAAAAAAAAAGGAAAACGTGCAGGGCAACCAGGCGTATCTGCAGAGAATGTTGAAAGAGTGAGAGAGGGTTTTCTACGCAGCTCGAAGACCTCGACCATTCGTGCTAGTAGAGAACTGTGGATTCCTCGGCCTCCTGTTTGGCATGTGTTGAGGAAAAAATTGTGTTACAAGCGATACAAATTGCATAACTTGCAAGCACTGGAGCCTTGTGATGAGCTACAACGACTGAACTTCTGCCTTTACGTGCAAGAGCTGCCCCGCAGTTGTATTGGTTAGTGTAGACCAGATGACTTGGTGTTACATAGCTGGCCTTCTCGGTCACCTGATATGGCCCCATGCGACTTCCTTTGGGGGTATGTAAAAGATCAGGTGTTTGCGCCTCTTTTGCCCACTACTCTATGCGAACTTAAAGAACTAATTTCTGCTGCTTTAGTAAAAAACAGTTACCAATGACACATTAGACCGTGTTTGGCAGGAATTTTCATATCGCGATGACATACATGTAACTAAGGGAGGGGGGGGGTATCGAACATTTGTAAAAAAAAAATCTGACATTTTCTTGTTACATTGATGTACAGGGTGTTCAAGAATTATTGGACACATTACAAAATTATATAAAACAAAACATTAAACAGATAGAAAGAAACTGACAGTACTAACTTACAATGTAACTACACAAGTTAATAAATTTCGATGTGAGATCCCTTGGTTGCTCGTAGTACGTCCAAGCGATACTCGATTCCATGCCATGTATTGGCAAGCATCTGAGGAGTTATGGCTTTAATAGCAGCTGTGATACGCTGCTTCAGTTCCTGCAAATCAGTGCAAGGCATCTGATAGACAAGATCCTTCACATAATCCCACATGAAATAATCCAGTGGAGTTAGATCTGGAGAGTGGGGAGGCCACGGAATCAGACCACCACACCCAATCCATCTGTTTGGGAAATGCTCATTTAGGCACTTGCGTACACACATTGACCAATGCATAGGCACACCGTCTTGTTGGAAAACGTTATATATTTTGATCTGGGGTATAGCGAAATTTTGTAGCATATCCAAGTAAATGTCGCCATTTGTGGTTTTTTCGCTGAAGAAAGGGCCAATCACTTCTCTTTTTGATAGGGCGCACCACACATTAACTTTTGCAGAATCGCGTTCCAGTTCAATAGCAGCATGAGGCGGTTCACTTCCCCATATCCTACAGTTGTGACGATTCACAATACCTGATACACGAAATGTGGATTCATCACTAAAAATTACAGTACTGAGAAAGTTCGTCATTTTCCACTGGATTCAGCATATCCACAGCGAAATCGTATGTCAGAGTGTGATCATGTACATGCATCTTTTGCACTATTTGAATTTTATAAGCATGAAACTTTAATTTATTGTGCAAGATATAGTGAACTGTCTATTTCGGAATGCACATGCGCAGTTCTCTGTTTGCTTTATGAACGGATTTCCTGGGGCTTCTGAAACTTTCATTAACTTGGTCAATCATCTCACCGCTGACGCTAGGCCTACTGGCTCCTCCACGATGTTCCACATTGCCAGTTTCTTTAAACTGTTTCATCGCCGCCCCGGTGGCTCAGTGGTCTAAGCGGTGGCCTCTGATCATTCGTCCGAACGGGGTCCGGGCCCGAATCCCAGTGAGGCATGGATGTTGTGTTTGTCTTACGGCGCTGGCTCTCTCCCTTCCCTGGAACCAGTGACCCTAAATTAGGGACGGGCGACTGCTTATAGCCCATTGAGTTTCTCACAGTGGTCGTTAAACCTCCAATAAAAAAAAAAAAAAACTGTTTCATCCACTGCTTAATTGAATTTGTTGATGGAGGATTACAACCATATTCTAAACGGTACCGTCGTTTAACTTTAATGACAGACTTTAATTCCGCAAGCCATAACACACACACATTGCCTTCTGCTGTACGGATGACATGACTACTGATTGCGCATTTCTTAACTAACTAGTCTTCACAACTTTCGTCATTCTCCTTTTTAACTTTTACCAAGCCTGTCTGCTCTTAATCATTTCACCCCGCTTTTAAAAATCTTTAACTGATAGTTCTGTTAACTAACTAACTAACTAACTTTCTCATACATTCCTCATCATGTATCGGATTCTGAGAATAACAATTCTGCCGCCCGGTGGCACAGTGGTCTAAGCGATGGCCTCTGATTATTCGTCTGGAAGGGGTACGGGTTCGAATCCCGGTGAGGCATGGATGTTGTGTTTGCCTTACGGCACTGGCTCTCTCCCTTCCCTGGAACCAGTGACCCTAAATTAGGGACGGGCGACTGCTTATAGCCCATTGAGTTGCTCACGGCGGTCGTTAAACCTCCAATCAAAAAAAAAAAAACAATTCTGCAAAACAAATATAGAAACCGTGTTAATAATACGTGGCATGGAGAAGCAGACGATGCTCAGTTTTTTTACATAATTTTGTAATGTGTTCAATAATTCTCTGACACCCTGGGTTACTTATCATTCTGTGTTATTAATTTTTTGAAATATAAAGTTTTGAAATCGAATGATTCTTTCTGAATAACGCTGTATCATTACTCAAGTGAAATGAAGACGAGAAATTATATGAATGCTAGCACATTAAAATAACTACTATATTTTTTGGTGTATATATGAAATTATTTTTTCAAAAAAAACATTCCAAAAGTGCACAGACACTAAGCTTGTTTGAAAGCTGCTGAACCTGATATTCCTTTTTGACAGAAGATTTGAAATCATTGTGACTGGTTTGGAATGGCAGTTGTATGCTAATTGCATCTGTGTACACTCATAGTGTAGTTTTCAGGGGTGGGGGTCAAACAGAAATGTAATTATGAAATAACATTTACACCACCATAAAATTTCAACTGTGCTTTCCAGTTATCTAACAGTTTTTTTCCTCGCTCAACATGCAAATTTAACTGGAAACCTGACGATCGAAGTTAGTTTGTTAGTGCAGTAAGAAAATTTCCCTGTCAATCTTTTGATCCTTTCAGCCACTTGGCTTACAGGCTCCATGAAATCTTTCAATTGGTTATAAAGAATGGAAAAATACCCTCAAGGTAAATTTCTACAGAAAATTAGCTGCTGCAGAGGACATAGTTTTCATTCCTTTGCCTTTCATACTTTTTTAGACAGTATGCTGTTCTCTAACATGCAATGAGAAATTTCATTATTGTGAGTACTTTCTACAAGAAATATCTAACATTTCTTTATATATTAAGATAATACAACGTTTTGTCACAAATATTTATTTTTTCAAGCCGACCATGGTTTCGCTGGTTATTGACATAGCTTCATCAGGACAAATGGCACGTAAATATTCAAATTGTATCATAATCGTCAACGATTTTCGATCCACTGCAGGACAAAGGTCTCCCCAAGTTTCCTTCACAACGGTCTGTCTTGTGCCAGTCTCCTTGATGTCACTCCCGCATACTTTCGAATTTCATCCACCCATCTCCCATGTGGTCTTCTTCTGGGTCTTTTCCTGTCCCTTGGAATCCAATCTAAAATTTCAGCTGTGTCTGTCCTTCTGGCAGTATGTCCAGCCCATTGCCATTTTAGGGATTTAACTCTGATCATGATGTCTTGTCATTTTTCGGATCCACGAGTTTCTCTTCTTATCTCTCCTGGTTACACCAAGCATGCACCTCTCCATGCTGCTTTGAGTTGTCTGCAGCCTTTGCATGTCTCTTTTAGTTAAGGTCCACGTCTCTGCACCATACGTAAGCACTGGAAGGATGCATTGATCAAACACTTTTCTTTTAAGACATAATGGCATATTGCTCTTGAAAATTATGCTGTTTCTTCCAAAAGCTCTCCAGGCAAGTTTTGTACGCCGATTAATTTCTTCATCAATGTGACCCTCACTTGATATCTGCTGTCCAAGATAAACGTACGTGTCTGTTATCTCCAGCGTTTCTCCATCAATCGATAAATCTTCATTTCTTGTAAAAGCATTGAACATCACTTTTGTCTTCTGAAAGTTCGTTTTTAATCCCACTTCTTTACTCTTGTCAGCAAGTTCCTGGATCATACTCTGTAGCTCTGATGGGGTAGTTGCAAAAATGACTACGTCATCAGCAAAACAAAGGTGAGTTAGATAATCTCCATTAATCTTTATCCCTTTGTTTTCCCAGTTCAGTGATTGAAAGGCATTTTTCAATGTGGCATTAAAGAGCTTCAGAGATATGGTGTCACCTTGTCTCACTCCCTTTCCAATTTTTATGTGTGTTGTATTTTCAAACAGCCGAATCTTTGCACTTGCATTTTCATAGATGTTATTAATAATATTAATGTATGCATCTTCAATACCGCAGGATTTCAGAGCCATTGTAACTGCTGATGGTTTCACCGAATCAAAGGCTTTTTCATAATCGATAAAAGCCATGCACAATGGAAGTTCATATTCCCTCGCTCTTTCAATTAGTTCTCTCAGTACGTGGATATGATCTATTGTGCTGTAGCCACTCCTGAATCCAGCTTGTTCTCTCGGTTGAGCCATGTCCAGTGTTACCTTCAAGCGGTGTGAAAGAACTTTAGTGAAGAATTTCAGGATTTCAGAACAGCAGGATTTCAGAGCCATTGTAACTGCTGCTGATTTCACCGAATCAAAGGCGTTTTCATAATCGATAAAAGCATTTTTAGTCATGTTATGGTGATAATGGCTGTGGAACAAATATCGCTCCTGAGCCCTGACATTTGACCCCATTTTGATGATATTCAACAGAACCGGTTCAGTATACCTCCAGAACAACATGATGAAGTTTTGTTGCAAACGAAGCATTTTTACGTAAGTTATGACGCATAAGGGCGATGGAATGCATCCTGACCTTTGACCCCATGTCGCCCATTTTCAATAGGGTTCGTCCCCAGGTGGTTCCCTACCACATGCTAAAATTTCATCGAAATCGAACCATTTTTACGCGAGTTATCGTGCCGACAGACGGACGAACGGGTAGACAGACGGACAAAGCTGGAGCATATACGTTTCTTCAACCTACGGTTGGAAAGCGTAAACAAGTTAGTAAAATCATGCAATGCATTGATTATAATACGCTTTCTAACATACCAGAAACCATTACTCAAGTTTGAGGATAATGGCTGTGGAATAAATCTCGGTCATGTGCCCTGACCTTTGATCCCATTTCGATGATATTCAACAGAACCGGTTAAGTATACGTCCGAAATAACATGATAAAGTTTTGTCGCAATAGAAGCATTTTTACGTAAGTTATGATGCATAAGGGCTATGGAATAGATCCCGCTCCTTTGTCCTAACCTTTGACCCCATTTCGCCCATTTCCAATAAGATTCGTCCCCAGGTAGGCCCCTACAACATACTAACATTTCATCCAAATCGAAGCAATTTTACGTAAGTTATGACGCATAATGGCGATGGAAGTGATTCCGCTCCTATGTCCTGACCTTTGACCCCATTTCACCCATTTTCAATAGGGTTTGTCCCAGGTGGTCCCCTACAATATAGTAGAATTTCATCGAAATCGAACTTTTTTACGTTAGTTATAACGCATAAGAGCAGTGGAATGGATCCCGCTCCTATGTCCTGACCTTTGGCCCCATTTCGTTCACTTTCAATAGGGCTCCTTCACAGGTGTTCCCCTACCACATACTAAAATGTCAAAGAAATCGAACGATTTTTATCGCGAGTTATCGTGCGGAGGGACGTAATGAGGCAGATGGGAATCGGGACCATCTGCTTGCAAGAGTGTGACGTCATAAAACTTTAATAGGATCCACACACAACGCGTGCCGTAATGAGACAGATGGCGTGACCGCGCGCTGACATCTAATGGGACGACGCCATGACACTAAAAACGTGGTAATTCGGTGTGGTTATTTAACCCACTAAACGAATTTTCCTAAAGTCGAGATCAAGCTAAATCGATTTCTAGTACCAGAAAACGGTAGGTTAATGACTTTCATCAAAATCCTTAGAGCCGTTTTCAAAATAAAATTTACATACATACAAGAATTGCTCTTTTAATACTGTAGTATGGGATAAGGGGATGGAATGGATCCCGCTTCTATGTCGTGACCTTTGGCCCCACTTTACCCATTTTCGATAGGGTTCATCCCCAGGTGGTCTCCTACCACATACTAAAATTTCATCGAAATCGAACCATTTTTACGCGAGTTATCGTGCGGACAGACAGACAGACGGACGGATAGACGGACAAAGCTGGAGCATATACGCTTCTTCAACCTACGGTTGGAAAGCGTATAAAAGGGCGACGAGGTGCAAAAATTCTGTGGTGGCAGCACATGCCTACAAAGTTTCGTGGTTCTGTTGCTGTTAGTGTGTCCGGAACGCGATCTGATAGCACTTTTTTGCTTACCTTAACTTTGAAATACAATAGCTCTTGAAGTATCGCGAGAATCGAAAAATGGTTTATTTCAGCGTGTTCTCTACAAACAATGTGCATTTCATATTTTTGTGTTCAATACGTTTTGCGCTGCGAGCTAGGAACGCAAGAGTGTCGCGAAATTTCTAAAACGGCAGCAACACCGGCAGCTACTTTTTTTTAGAAATTTATCACATTTAAAAAGAATTTTTTTCTCTATTGACAAAACAGCCAATTTGCTGAAGCGTACATACACGACCTTGTTTTCTCTAAAGTATAGCATGTCTTGATTCTTTTTAATGCAGAAAAACTTCTTTCGGCAGTTGGAGTTGTTGATGGAAATTTTAATACACTGCCGGACAATTGCTAAGGACGGATGACAACAGCAACGATAGCAACCATAAAATGGAAGGCAGGAAAATGTGGAAATTAGCATAAGTGCGGGATACAGTAAGACGTGTTGTGCGTATGCAAATTTTGGATTGCCGAACTTGTTCGTGACGTCATAGCGCTGATAAGAGATAGAAAGGATTTGACGCGTATTGACCGTTGTTGTTCAAACGCAAAGTTGAAAGGGAAAGAATCAATTGACGAACTTGCAATTTTCAGTATGTTTTCCCGACATCACTTAGATGATTTTACGCGTGGCCGTATTATTGGCAAGATTGAAGAAGGGCGAAAAATAACAGATGCTGCCAGGGAGTTCGACGTCAGCCACAGTGTTGTTTCAAGGCTTTGGAAATCATTTCAAACAAATGGAGAGTGTAGCAAACGTCACGGGGGAGGTCGTGTTCGCAGTACGACACCTGCAGAAGATCGGTACATAGTGCTATCAACAAAAAGACACCGGCGCAGCACAGCTAGTGAGGTAGCAAATCAGTTTATGGCTGCTACTGGCAAGCGGATCTCCCGAAAAGCTGTCGACAGACGTTTGCATGAAGGAGGACTATACGCCCGCCGTCCTGTTGTGTGCATCCCATTGTCCAGACGTCACCGTACCGCCCGTTTGCAATGGTGCCATCAACATCGCAATTGGACTGATAACGACTGGTCTGCTGTCCTCTTCTCAGATGAGAGTAGATACAGTCTATCGTCTGATTGTCGACGACAACTGATCTGGCGTGATAGTGGTACTGCATATTGTCCAGCAAACATACAGGAAAGGGACCGATATCCGACATGTAGTGTCATGGTATGGGCTGGCATCATGATCAATGGCCGTACGTCCCTCTATGTGCTTCCAACTGGGACTATGACTGGCCAACGATACATTAATGATGTTCTGCTACCTCATGTTCGCATGTTCCGTGGTGCTGTCGGTGATAGATTCATTATCATGGACGACAACGCAACATGTCATCGAACAGTCGCTGTCCAGGAGTGTCTTGAGAGCGAGGATATTCAACGCCTCGTATGGCCAGCACGTTCTCCAGATCTGAATCCCATTGAAAATGTGTGGGATGCTTTGGGGAGGAGTCTTGCTGGTCGCCAATGCCCTCCAATAAACAAGGACACCCTCATCCGTGCACTGACAGAGGAATGGGATAAATTACCCCAACAGCTGCTTGATAATGTTGTGCAAAGCATGACACGACGTGTGGAATCTTGCATCGCCCTTCATGGTGGCCATATCCCGTACTGACATCTTACGCCGGAACGCCTGCGGACGGTAATTGCATTTTTTTACGTTTACGTATTCTGCACAAAATGGCCTGTTTGTCCCTTGAACACGTTCCAAAGCCTTCTGGATTTCAGAGCACAATAAATTGTCTTTCTTGTAATGTCCTGGCATTCTGACATTTTATTTCACTTGGCATCCAACCACACTTACTTTTTATGCGCTATATAGCTGTTTATGATCCGTCCTTAGCAATTGTCCAGCAGTGTATTAGGTCTGCTAATTTTTACACCTCAATAAGCACAATGTCTTATGTATTCAATTTCATGTAACTAGTAATGTCGCTTGTTAATTTCTTATTGTATTCATCAAGGGAATAACAAACACCTTCACACAGACACACACACACAGTTCATTTTATAGTCGAACTGTGTCAAAATTTGAAGCATAGGGTTCTTTAAGTTCTGATCATCATTAAAGCTTTCACAAAAAGTTTTCGAAACAATTTGAATCCAACAAAAGCCACAAATTTAAGATATAATATCACTAATTTTAATTAATTGACACTTTACAAAGCTGAAACACGGGCATTTACGGGCGGAAGCATGCAACTCGCGAAGGTAGTTAGTCTTCTCTTTTCTGAGCGAACCGTTGCCTAAAGCAGCGACCCATTCACACTTCATCTGCTCCTCCATGTTGTCATGGGAACCCTAGCCGGCAAATGAAACCAAGGTCTTCGAATTACACAGCGAAGACTGGTAGAGCGACTGGTTGCGTCCCGATGCCTCCACTAGGATGCACGTTGGTCTTTGGTCGCTAGACTGATCCTCTTAGTCAAAAGAAGTGAATCAGCCCATGTGTTGTTTTTTTCGTAGCGAAACATCGACATAGCTTAATACCGTTGATAATTGACTTACTTGTGTATATCTAATTGACTTTTACGGGATACAGTAAGACGTGTTGTGCGTATGCAAATTTTGGATTGCCGAACTTGTTCGTGAAGTCATAGCGCTGATAAGAGATATAAAGGATTTGAGGCGTATTGACCGTTGTTGTTCAAACGCAAAGTTGAAAGGGAAAGAATCAATTGACGAACTTGCAATTTTCAGTATGTCTTCCCGACATCACCTAGATGATTTTACGCGTGGCCGTATTATTGGCAAGATTGAAGAAGGGCGAAAAATAACAGATGTTGCCAAGTAGTTCGACGTCAGCCACAGTGTTGTTTCAAGGCTTTGATTAAACAAGTTAGTAAAATCATGCAATGCATTGATTGTGATACGCTTTCCAACATACCAGAAGTCATTACTTAAGTTATAAGGATAATGGATGTAGAATGAATCTCGCTCCTATGACCTGACCTTTGACCCCATTTCGATGATATTCAACAGAAGTGGTAAAGTGTACTTCCGGAACAACATGATAAAGTTTTGTCACAATCGAAGCATTTTTACGTAAGTTATGACGCATAAGGGCTATGGAATGGATCCCGCTGCTATGTCCTGACCTTTGACCCCATTTCGTCCATTCTCAATAGGGTTCGTCCCCAGGTAGTCCCCTATCACATACTAAAATTTCATTGAAATCGAACCATATTTACGCAAGTTGTGACGCATAAGGGCAATGGAATGCATCCAGCTCCTATGTCCTGACCTTTGACCCAACTTCACCCATTTTCAATAGGGTTCGCCCCCAGGTGGTCTCCTGCCACATACTAAAATTTCATCGAAATCAAACTATATTTACGCAAGTTTGACACATAAGAGCAATGGAATGGATACCGCTCCTATGTCCTGAACTTTGACCCCACTTCACCCATTTTCAATAGGGTTCATCCCCAGGTTGTCCCCTACCACATACTAAAATTTCATCGAAATCGAACCATTTTTACGCGAGTTATCGTGCGGACGGACAGACGGACAAAGCTTGAGCATATACGCTTCTTCAACCTAAGGTTCGAAAGCGTAAAAAAAGCTGAACTTTTTAACTGGGTGAAAAATCAAAATGCGCATCAAGAATGGGGACTACTTTCCGTTTGTCTTTTGTTGACTCCGCAGTTGTACAGCATTCATCGTTTAATTTTTTACGCTTTCCAACCGTAGGTTGAAGAAGCGTATATGCTTAAGCTTTGTCCGTCTGTCTGTCCGCAGTATAAATCGTGTCGATTTCGTTGAAATTTTAGTATGTGGTAGGGGACCACCTGGGGTACTGAACCGGTTCTATTGAATATCATCAAAATGGGGTCAAAGGTCAGGGTACAGGAGCGATATTTGTTCCACAGCCATTATTCCCATAATCTGACTAAAAATGCTTCTATTGCGACAAAACTTTATTATGTTGTTCCGGAGGTATACTGAACCGGTTCTGTTGAATATCATCAAAATGGAGTCAAAGGTCAGGGCACAGGAGCGATATTTGTTCCACAGCCATTATCCTCATAACCTGACTAAAAACGCTTCTATTGCGACAAAACTTTAGTATGTTGTTCCGGAGGTATACTGAACCGGTTCTGTTGAATATCATCAAAATGGGGTCAAAGGTCAGGGCACCGGAGCGATATTTGTTCCACAGCCATTATCCCCATAACCTGACTAAAAATGCTTCTATTGCGACAAAACTTTATTATGTTGTTCCGGAGGTATACTGAACCGGTTCTGTTGAATATAATCGAAATGGAGTCAAAGGTCACGGCACAGGAGCGAGATTTGTTCCACAGCCATTAATCACCATAACCTGACTAAATATGCTTCTATTGCGACAAAACTTTAGTATGTTGTTCCGGAGGAATACTGAACCGGTTCTGTTGAATATCATCAAAATGGGGTCAAAGGTCAGGGCACAGGAGCGATATTTGTTCCACAGCCATTCTCCTCATAACCTGACTAAAAACGCTTCTATTGCGACAAAACTTTATTCTGTTGTTCCGGAGGTATACTGAACTGGTTCTGTTGAATATAATCGAAATGGGGTCAAAGGTCACGGCACAGGAGCGAGATTTGTTCCACTGCCATTAATCACCATAACCTGACTAAAAATGCTTCTATTGCGACAAAACTTTAGTATGTTGTTTCAGAGGTATACTGAACCGGTTCTGTTGAATATCATCAAAATGGGGTCAAAGGTCAGGGCACAGGAGCGATATTTGTTCCACAGCCATTATTCCCATAATCTGACTAAAAATGCTTCTATTGCGACAAAACTTTAGTATGTTGTTTCAGAGGTATACTGAACCGGTTCTGTTGAATATAATCGAAATGGGGTCAAAGGTCACGGCACAGGAGCGATATTTGTTCCACAGCCATTATCCTCATAACCTGACTAAAAACGCTTCTATTGCGACAAAACTTAAGTATGTTGTTCCGGAGGTATACTGAACCGGTTCTGTTGAATATCATCAAAATGGAGTCAAAGGTCAGGGCACAGGAGCGATATTTGTTCCACAGCCATTATCCTCATAACCTGACTAAAAACGCTTCTATTGCGACAAAACTTTAGTATGTTGTTCCGGAGGTATACTGAACCGGTTCTGTTGAATATCATCAAAATGGGGTCAAAGGTCAGGGCACCGGAGCGATATTTGTTCCACAGCCATTATCCCCATAACCTGACTAAAAATGCTTCTATTGCGACAAAACTTTATTATGTTGTTCCGGAGGTATACTGAACCGGTTCTATTGAATATCATCGAAATGGGGTCAAAGGTAAGGGCACAGGAGCGATATTTGTTCCACAGCCATTATCCTCATAACCTGACTAAAAACGCTTCTATTGCGACAAAACTTTAGTATGTTGTTCCGGAGGAATACTGAACCGGTTCTGTTGAATATCATCACAATGGGGTCAAAGGTCAGGGCACAGGAGCGATATTTGTTCCACAGCCATTATCCTCATAACCTGACTAAAAACGCTTCTATTGAGACAAAACTTTAGTATGTTGTTTCAGAGGTACACTGAACCGGTTCTGTTGAATATCATCAAAATGGGGTCAAAGGTCAGGGCACAGGAGCGATATTTGTTCCACAGCCATTATTCCCATAATGTGACTAAAAATGCTTCTATTGCGACAAAACTTTATTCTGTTGTTCCGGAGGTATACTGAACCGGTTCTGTTGAATATCATCAAAATGGGGTCAAAGGTCAGGGCACAGGAGCGATATTTGTTCCACAACCATTATCCTCATAACCTGACTAAAAATGCTTCTACTGCAACAAAACTTTAGTATGTTGTTTCAGAGGTATACTGAACCGGTTCTGTTGAATATCATCAAAATGGGGTCAAAGGTCAGGGCACCGGAGCGATATTTGTTCCACAGCCATTATCCTCATAACCTGACTAAAAACGCTTCTATTGCGACAAAACTTTAGTATGTTGTTTCGGAGGTATACCGAACCGGTTCTATTGAATATCATCGAAATGGGGTCAAAGGTCAGGGCAGAGAAGTGAGATTTGTTCCACAGCCATTATCCTAATAACTTACGTAAAAATGCTTCTATTGCGACAAAAGTTTAGGACGTTGTTCCAGAGGTACACTGAACCGGTTCTGTTGAATATTATCGAAATGGGGTCAAAGGTTAGGACACAGGAGCGAGATTTGTTCCACAGCCATTATTAAATAACTTGAGTAATGGTTTCTGGTATGTTGGAAAGCGTATAGTAATCAAATGCATTGCATGAGTTCACTAGCTTATTTCTTTCTGTAGATATCCTGGTCTCTCTTCTTTTTTTTTTTTTTTTTTTTTATTTCATGCCTTCTGATCAGGGGCGTATTGATAGCCCCGCAACCCCGCAGTGCGGTGGTGGTGGGGGGGGGGGGGGGGGTCGTGGTAAAAAGGGCCTCTAGCCTAAGGAAAAGATTTTACAATTTTTTTTTTTTTTGCGGAAACTTGGTATAAAACTGGTTAAAGAAATAGCCAATAATAAAGACAACTTTGAATGAAGTTTTAAGAAGAAAAGCATTTTTTTTACCTCAGTAAATACGTAAAATCTTTTGAAATTATTTTCGTTGCTTTGATTCTTAAAAACTGGATGATGGGAAAGCAGTTATTCAAAAGAACTTGAGGCCTCTTGAAACAATCCTTACTATATTACAAGGGAACTCAGGTTCTTTTGAATAGCCCTTGTAATAGTTTCTATGGAGGTATGTTAACAAGAGAATGCGAAAAAAAACAAAAACAAAAAAACAGTTGAATGAGAGGGCACCAATGAGGTAAGGTGTTATATACACTGCCGAAAAAAATCCCAACACCAAGAAGGGGTTGTGTTAGATAAACGACAGTTGGTAGGCGGTGAGAGTACATCTGTAAGATGACGTCTATGTAAATTTCGCGCTCGGCGCATACGTGTGGCGCTAGTAGCGCCCCTCGGAACATGCAAAACAGGTTTGCTGTAAATACGCGCTGTAACGTTCGTGAGCGTTAGTTATCGTTGAGATTCGACGTAGGGTGTTGATGTTAGTCAAGAATGCCTTTAAGAAGACGAAGAAGCCATTATCAACAGCTCACGGAGTTTGAACTAGGTCGTGTAATAGGGCTACGAGAAGGTGGATTTTCTTTCCGCAATATTGCAGAATGACTTGGTAGGAATGTAGCCACTGTGCATGATTGTTGGCAGCGGTGGTCAAGGGAAGGTACTGCCTCAAGAAGACCGGGTTCCGGCCGGCCACGTGGCACTACTGAGAGTGTACGGCGTATGGCCGTGGCGCATCGTACCGCGTCTGCGGCAGCAATTCGAGCTGCAGTTGCCACCACAGTGACACAACGAACTGTTACAAATCGGTTACTTGAAGGACAGCTCCGAGCCAGACGCCCTGTAGCGTGCATTCCACTTACTCCAAACCACTGCCGTTTGCGACGTCAGTGGTGTCAAGCTAGAGCTCATTGGAGGACGGAGTGGAGATCTTTTGTGTTTTCAGATGAAAGCCGGTTCTGCCTGGGTGCCAGTGATGGCCGTGTGTTGGTTAGAAGGAGGCCAGGTGAGTGCCTGCAACCAACCTGTCTGCGGCCGAGACACACTGGACCTACACCTGGAGTTATGGTCTGGGGAGCAATTTCCTATGACAGCAGGAGCACTCTCGTGGTTATCCCACGCACCCTGACGGCACAGTTGTACGTCGGTCTGGTGATTCAACCTTTTGTGCTGCCATTCATGAACAGCATTCCAGGGGGTGTTTTCCAACAGGATAACGCTCGCCCGCATACCGCTGTTGTAACCCAACATGCTCTACAGAGTGTCGACATGTTGCCGTGGCCTGCGAGATCACCAGATCTTTCACCAATCGATCACGTATGGGACATCATTGGACGACAACTCCAGCGTCACCCCCAACCAGCATTAACCGTCCCTGTATTGACCGACCAAGTGCAACAGGCATGGAACTCCATCCCACAAACTGACATCCAGCACCTGTACGACACAATGCATGAACGTTTGCGTGCTTGCATTCAACAATCTGGCGGTTACACCGGTTATTAATGTACCAGCATTTCACAATTAAAATGGCTCTTCTCGCGCTTACATTAAGCTGTGATCTTGAAACCTTAATCGATTAAATATGTTGCCTATACAAATGTATTGCCGCCATTTCATTCCTCTACAACTATTTTTTCGTGGTGTTGGGATTTTTTTTTCCGTCAGTGTATATTACAGTTTTTTCCGTTTTTGTGCTACAGTTCTTAATCGTTGCTTACTTGTTTTCTTACTTATGTTGCGACATTTCGTATAAATCGTAAAAGTCATCAGACACTGTCACAAGGCAGTTGTATGTTTTGTGTGTGCAATCCTGAGGCATTTAAAAAATTGGACCTTAATTCTTTCAAATAACAAATTTCGCATGATATGATTAACTTTGACGTAGGTATTTTGTAGTAATTGCGCGAAGCGTGGCCGAAGGCCGTGCCTCTTTAAGAGACTCGAGACAATTAGTTGTTCGGGCATAGGTACGAGATGACACATCTGATCACCCTAATGTTTGGCATGCGATTAGACATCGTCCATGGTCAGGTTTGTACGCCTTTCGATTCCCGAAATTCCGTGTCATTGAGGAATTTCAATTAAAACTAGATGGCTTTTTACTTGAACCGTTTCACGAAAATCGGCTCAATAACATTAATTAAAAAAAAATCGTTTGAATTGAAAAACGAAGAAATGGAAAGACTCCGTCTGTTAGTTCAACACTTGCTTAATCTATAGTAATAAAAGGAAGTTTGTGTATGTTGTCTGTCTTTCGCGATACAAAAGGAAAATCGTGGTTCCCGATCTGAGTGTGTTTTTTCCGTTTTGTTGGCATGCATGGATCTCGAGCTTAACTCAAATGATCACAACCAACGTGAAGGCGTTAAGGAAAGTAATTCATTTGTTTTTCAGAATGTTTCGTACTTTTGTTCTGAAAAGTCATAAATTTTACGCGTTCGTTTTTTAGAATGCGTTGTAACCGGCGCCTCAATGAGCTCAGATTTTGCAATAGCTTCGCTCAAAATTTGCCAATTGTACCCGAGTTATCGGTTACCGTTCGCGGCTTGTCTTAGTTTTAATTATAACGTACACATTTCTTTCACGCAGCAAAATGAAATAATTTTGATTTTACGGAAAATGCTCGTAGGTTGTAAAGAATTTGATTTATTAAAACACCCGTGAATCCTAGTTAATAATATGGAAATTAACATTTTGCGTAATCAAAAGCTGTTTTTTGCAAAGGGGCCTCGAAAACATTTTTTTCCGGGGGAGGGGGAGGGGGGATTCCGGTACGCCATTTATTCTGATGAAAATAATTCTAAACGTCATGCTGAAAGAATTTTCAGCCTGAGGACCATGAGTGCATGACATCAAAGCTTTATTATCTATGTGCAACTTTAGATAAATACTTTTAATTGAACATCATGCACTTGCAGATTTTTCAACTTCATCAGTTCCATTTTCGGAAATTTTCCCCACCCTTATCAAGCTGAAATGCATGGGGGAAATAACATCTAACAACAACACAGAAGATTGGAAACTGCGCGAGGAATTAAAAAAAAAAATTGCGGTTACGGGAGAAATCCTCGCCCCGACCGACTTCCATTTTTGGAAATCCCCCCCCCCCCTTTTCGAGTTGAAATACAAATATTTATGAAATAAAATGATATTTCAGAACAATACTGAGCATAAGGAATCGCGAGAAAAACAAAATTACGATTAGGGGAAATTATTTTACTCTGTTTAACTTCCGTTTTCGAAAAGTTCTGAGACACGAAATACCGTGCAAAGACGGAAAACGACCCCGCCCCTCCCCGGAAAAATATCTTCAGTTTTGCATCGATCTCGATATTGACTCAAATGATGACAAAAACAGCGGGAGGATCTCATGTACGGAAATGATGCTGGACGGTAAGAGCCGATTTGGTCTCATGGAACCACAACGCGTGCGCCGCTTTTTCTTGCATGGAAGCCATTACCGATTAAATGCTCCTCTTATTCAGCAGTAGTGCTGACCTAAAGAACATAAAAAAAAAAAAAAACTTTATGAGTGCTGCTATATTATATTCTCAACCATTTTAGTTTAACTTACATTGATTTTTTGATATTATTTTTTGAAATATGGGAAAGACTTTATGGACACCCTGTATATATACATATCAGCATTGCCCACAACGCTAGATGAACTCAAAGTTCGCATTCATAGTGTTCTGCAGTCGTTGACAAGAGACATATTTGATCACGTATGGTAGGAATTTGATTATCGGCTCGACGTAGTTCCTTTATAAGGTATGAAAACTAAATCTGGACAGTTTTTTCTTTATCTTATGTACAGTAGTGGCCAAAATTGTGTAAACCTTTTGAAAACAGTGTATTTTTGAGGTTTGATGGCTCACAACACCACTTTTGTTTTTGGAGTAATACCATAAACATTTTTTATCAATGGAAAGATAATTTCATCAAGAATGTAATGCAATAACTTTTATAAAGGATTTTGTATTAGAACAGCAGTTATAAAGAAGAAAAGTGAAACACACAGAAAAAATGAGATATACAAAAATTCTCACCATGTCAGTTAATACTTAGTTGGGTAACCTTTAGCGTTAATTACGGCCTTTACAACGCCTTCCCATGGAGTGAACCAAGTTTTTTAGTTCTGCGGCTGTTATAATGTGAAACCAAGATTGAATTATTGTTTCTATTAATTGGGTTTTATTGCTGGGTTGCTTCTGATTAACAAGTTTCTTTAGTCAACTCCATAGATTTTCAATGGGGTTAAGGTCTGGGCTGTTCTCAGGCCATTCCAGCAATGGAATATGATTATCTTGAAATCACGTTTTGCACACAGCAGCAACATGACATGGAGCTGAATCCTGTTGAAATACAAATGCTTCATTATCTTGGAAAAGATCACTTGCGGGAGGCTTCAGTTTGGGCTCAAGTATTTCATTAATGTATTTTTGGCCATTTATGTTCCCATTAATCACGCAAATTCTGCCCTCACCTCTTGATGTCATACAATCCCAGATCATAACACTAACTGGGTGTTTCACGGTACATGAAATGCAATCAGGATGCAAATCTTCTCCGATTCATCTCCTTACGTATTTTATGCCATCACTACCAAACAGAGAGATTTTGGTCTCATCATTCCAAATAACACTCTCCCATTGTTCCTCTGTCCAGTTAAAATGGGTTTTAGCCCAGTTTAATCTTTCCAACCTTTGTTTGAGAGATAAAAACGGCTTTTTTCGTGGAATTCTAGCTTTTAGACCAAATTCCTGCAGTCTGTGCTGAACAGTCCTTGCACTCAACTTCATATTGCATTGCGCCATTTCATCTTGTATACACCCAGATGATTTTCTTATGTCACCTAGGCACAGTCTCTTAATTCTTCTATCATCACTCGCTGCTGTACACCTTTTCCTGCCTTAACCAGTCTGGTTTTGTAGTGACTGAGTCTCCTTATACCTCTTCAAAGATTTAGAAATGCCACTTTTGGTTAAGTTTCTACCAATGTTTCTTCTAATTTCTTCATAACTGAAACCTTGTTCACTTAATAGTACTACGTTACATCGCTTTCTGGGTGACCAGTTAACTCTTTGCGCCATTTCTTTAATTTTATTACGTTTTACAAGCTCACTAAATGAAAGAACACAAAAAAACCCCAACCAACTTGATAGCAATCACGTAACACACTGACAAATGTCCTCCTCTCAGCTTCAATACATGACATCAATAGCTGAATCCTACTGTGATCTGATTGGCTCATTGTCAAAACAAGATGACACATGATTGGCTATCTAAACACTCATGTTCATTGGCTTCATTCAAATGAAGAAAAGCTACTTCATATCAACCTAAGCAAGTTGTGCTTCCATTTTTTCTGATTATTTGGCTATAACTTTTCATAGAATACAGATATTTGAACAAAATTTGTTGCATTACATTTGTGATGAAACTATCTTTCCATTGATATATAATTTTATGGTATTACTCCCAAAACAAAAGTGGTGATATGAGCCATCAAACCTCAGAAACACATTTTTTCCAAAAGGTTTACACAATTTTGGCCACTACTATACATATTTAGTTGCTGTATATTTAGGAGCACACCAAAAACAGTCATTTAGAATTGGATGAATTATTTTTAATTACCCTGTATTCAGTAACGTCGCTAGGAATGATGGATTAGGGGAAGGGGGGGGTTAAGCCCATCCGTTATATATATAACTTTTGAAATAATATTCTCTTCAAAACACACCCAGAAGCAAAGATGTGCAACTCGACAAAAGCTATCCAAAGTACCCTGATTTACCTTATTTATAAAATTGGAATAATGTCAAATAAATATTGGATTTTTCCTTTGTGTCACAGGACTGAATTTGAATGAAATACATTTCTTGTGGGTTAAAGAGCTCGTGCACACAATGACTACTTGGGTGAAAGTCCGCTGTTTGACGCTGATTTCCAAGAGAAGTGTTTCCCGGCACTAATAATAATAAAATATTCCATCCTAGTAGCTCTGAAAGTATAGCTTGCAGTGGATAAAAAAATCAACTGCACTTACTTGAGAAGAGTTCGTAACTACACTGTTCTGTAAAAAAGAATACATCATATGACAGTTCTCCACTCTCAAAGCCCTTATTCTATTTCCCGCCTGATGGCCAAATACACTATCTACCAACAAGTAATTGGACACCCCTGCAATGGACGATATCTGCGGTCCTGATACACGTCACGGCCGCCGCCGTTAAATATCGTGTGGGAAACAACAACGCAACCAGTCGCATGCAAGATGCCACGCAGTTCGGAGCTCTCTGATTTCGAGAAAGGTGTAATCGTCGGGTATCACAGAAATGGCCGATGACATATCCAGCGAGTTCAAGTACCCAAAATCGACAGTATCCTACGTGATTGGCAAGTGGAAGATGAGAGGGGACTGTCGGAATGTGCCCCGACCCGGCAGACCCACAAAACTGGGAGTTAGAGACCGACGGGTGCTGGCCAGAGAAATTCGGAAGAACCGCGACAAATCGATGGGCCACATCCGCGAGGAGTTTCAACAGGCATCCGGGAGTGTTCTTTCGATGAATACCATCCGTAAGGAAGCCCATCTGCTCGGTTATCATGGACGTGCTGCCGCCCACAAGCCTTTGATCACCAAGTCCAATAGCGCTGCTCAGCTAACGAGGTGCAAAGAACGTCAACCAGTGGACCGTTGAACAGTGGAAACAGGTTCTCTGGAGCGACGAATCAAAGTTCCCCCTCTACCGTACGGATGGCAGGGTCTGGGTTTGGCGTCTGCCTGGAGAACGCCTCCTGCCGGAATGTATTGTGCCAACTGCGAAGTTCGGCGGCGGTGGAATTATGCTATGGGGGGTGTTTCTCCTTGTATGGCACGGGACCCTTGGTCGCAATTCCTGGTAGACTCAACGCCGAGACCTACTGCACCATTTTGGATGACCATGCGCTTCCTACGTTGTGGCAGTTTTACGGGGTGGACCCATGTTACTTTCAGGATGGCAATGCCACCTGTCATGTTGCGAGGTCCACCATGGCTTGGTATGGTGACAATGGGGTTAATCGAATGGACTGGCCCCGGACCTTAACCCTATCGAGCACCTCTGGAACGAGTTGGAGCGTCGACTTAAGGTGTGCCCCCACCGTCCGAAATCGGTGAAGGAACTGACCTGTCTTCTCCAAGCCGAGTGGAAGAAAATACCGCTAGCCGTCGTACAACGCCTGGTTGAGAGTATGCCCCGGAGGGTCGCAGCTGTAATCGCCGCTCGTGGAGGCTCCACCAACTACTGAAGGTGAATAAACTTCGTTTTCCTTTGCTATCACAGGTGTCCAATTACTTGTTGGTAGATAGTGTACATCCACTAATAAACTACCGTAACGAAAAATGTGCTAATACCACACCGAAATCGCTTTACTACGCGAAACAAACGCCTTGGAAACTTCTGCTTCCTTTCATTCTGTTTTTATTACTCTAGTAAAGATGCCGCCTTTTCACATGAATATATTACCGTTTCCGACAAGTTGTTGCAGTTGCTGTGGGACATCGTTCCTTCAGTCTTTTGCCCTACGGGTGATTCTCAGAATTTGGGCTTTTGTTAGCCTGGGACTAATGGTATGTGCCTACACGGTACTCCCACCCCCTTAAATCATTAAGTTGTTTGATGTATTGTTCACTAACGGCCTAACCCCTGCAGATACCAGGCGACGAGATCACCCCAACTCAAGATAAGTAGATTATAGAAGGTAGGTCCGAGAGCAAGTTTTCGGAGCTAGTAGTTCTAAACCCTCAGGCTTGGTGAGTTTTGTGACGTCAAAGGCGCAAACGGAGTTAGCAATGGGTCAAAGTTGAGACTGACATCCTGCCTAAGGTGCGTGTGCTTTCTAGAATTTATGCCAAGATTCAGCGACTTTTGTCCAGTATTTTGCAAATCATACACATTTTTGAAGATAGTTTATAAATATTTTTTATTAATACACAGTGCGTCAAAGAATTTTTAAGACTGGGTTTGTAAAATGAAATAGAAATAAGAAATTATAATTTGTTTTGGTTTGTTATTCAAAATAAGTCCCTCCGGCTTCAAAACACTTGTTACAGCGATTTAAGAATGATTCGAATGCCTGTTCCAGTTCACTTTGCGGAATTGCCTCCAAAGCACGCGTCGAAGCTGTTTCTATGGTCGAAATTTCATCAAAATAACACCCTTTTAACGTCATTTTAAGTTTTGGGAACAAAGAAAAGTCGCAGGGTGCTAAATCGGGCGAATACGGTGGATGATTCAACACGCAGACGTTCTTTTTCGCCAAAAATCTACGAACAAGAAGTGAGGTGTGACTGGGTGCATTATCGTGCAACAAACACCAACTGTTTTCATCTCGATATTCTGGACGAATGCGACAAATTCTGCTCATCAAACGCCACAAAACATTTAAATAAAACTCACCAGTAATTGTTTGTCCACTTGGAACAAATTCTTTGTGGATAATACCCTTACTATCGAAGAATGTAATGAACATTGTTTTGATTTTCGATGGAACTTTTCTTGTTTCTTTGGCTTGTGGCGAGTTTTTTGACTTCCATTCCGCACTTTGTCTCTTTGTTTTGGGATTATATTGAAAGCACCATGTTTCATCAACTGTAACAATCGACTTTAAGAAGTTTGGATCGTTTTCAGCGGCTGAAATGATGTCTCTGCAATGTGCACTTCTCCTTGATTTTTGTTCATTGGTTAACGTGTGTGGAACAAATTTAGCACAGACTTTTGTTTTGCCCAAATCTTCATGCAGGATGGTTCGAATCGTTTCTTTGTTGATGTTTAAAGACTCTTCCATCATTCTTAGTGACGCACATCGATTGTTTGCCACGAAATCACGCACTTTTTCAATAATCTCAGGTGTCCTAGATGAACTTGGTCTTCCGGTATGCTTATCATCTTCTATCGTCCAAAAAACGTTTGTGCCACAGGAAAACATTTGATCTACTTAAACAAAACTCACCGTAAACTTGTTTCATCATTTGGTACGTTTCCGAGGCACTTTTACCAAGTTAAGCTTGAAAGGCGAAATAGAAGAATAAGGAAAGAAAATTGCACCGTTAGAAATATGTAGAAAAGCTCAATAAAATAAATTCCTGAGTTACGATCAAAATTTCAGTATTGGAAAACCAAAGCTAAAATCAATTATTTGAAGGCTATAAATGCGCAATCTGAAAATGCATCGCTGAAAAAAGAAAAAAAAATGATTTTCCGTTATTGCTGAGGAAAACGGTGAAAAAAAGCAAAAAAAAACTTTGAGCAGAATTTTTTTCAAAAAGCATATCAGCAGAGGTATCTTGCAAGTTCTTGTATGAAAATTCTTCTAAAATTTGAAAGTGTTTTCCTGAAAGTCCATAGACAACAACTTACGAAACATCATACAGTTAAGCATTTATCTTTTGAACTCAAAAAGGTGTTTTCCAGAAGTGGATGTAAAAATCGTACATCTACACGCAAAATTGAGCGTTTTTATTAGGATTAAATTCCTTAATAATTGTATGACTGAATTACGATCGAAACTTCAGCATTAATATGAAAATAAAAAAATAAATAGTGGGCAAAAAGTTCTCGAAAGTAAAAGTGGGCAAAAGTTCTCAAAAGTAAAACAAACTCGTCATGCGAGGTACTTCAAACTCAAAAAGGTATATTCTTTGCATTTCTGTTACATAAAATGTAGCAATATTTTTTTTCTGAAAATGAAGAAATATACGCACAGTTCTTAAATGTTACAAATCATATCATACAGCATCTTAACATAAACATCGGAATTTCTTTTTTATCCGGAATGTAGAGATCTTGTATGATAACACATAACATTTCATCTTCTATTTATTGTAACCAGAATAACGCGTTCACGGAATGAATTAATTTTTTTAATATTTAACACCCAGCACCTAGCTGAAAGTTTGAAAATAACTATAAATTTCAAGTACACACCTGGATATCAAAAAAAAAAAAATTTTTTTTTTCAACTTTGATAGCTCTTACTTTAGTTTTTAAAAAATGGCGAAGGTATTTGTATGGTTTACAGTAAACTGCGGCATTTCTTTTTAAAGTGCTAGCTATTTAGATAATTAATTTTATTGCGATTTTAGTTTTTACTTTAAAAAGTTTCTAAGCGCAAACTTTATTTTTTTGACATTTTTTTTCAATATATTTATACTTCTTTTGGAAATCGAAATACGTTTTGCTGCCTTGTATTTGAAGATACTCTTTATTAATACAGTGTAAAATATTCTGAAATATTTTATTTAAACGTTTTCCATAAAGTCTTGAAGTTTTACACCCAAGTCTTCTCTCAAAAGCTTGTAAAACGCTGAACCGAATACTTCGGTCCTTAGCAGCTTCGCACCTTTGACGTCACTGGCGTGTGGCATCGAGTAGCCAATACCGCTTGACCAGCTTATGGACCTGCCTCTCACCTCCTCATTGGGGGGGGGGGGGGGGATTAAAGGAAGAGGTTTTTTTGCTTTGACAACAAAATATTTAAGTAAATCCTCTTTTTTTTTTTTATGTGGAAAAATATTACCTAGGTAAAGGTAACAATAAAAGAGGTTTATTTTGATTGGGAGGGCTTTGCGCTTCGGAGGGGAGGGGATGGGGGCCTTAAACCCCGAAAAATTGGTCTAACGATGCCACTGCTTGTATTTGCATCTCCAACACCTTTTGCGGAAATCCTTCATGTAAGCTCAGATACGTTCCTCTTCCTTTAAGTAAAAATACATGCTGCGCCTGTGATTTCTTTTTATAACAATACAAATCCACAATAAATACTGAAATGTAACTGGCAGCAACATGAAATATATATTTTTGAACTAATGCAAATTCCACTTGACTTCAGCTTGAAATACTTCATGAATCAGAACAATTTGAAATTTGTACAAACCATTCAAGTTGGAATCTCTAAAAAATTATGCTACAAACACAATATGACAGCTTCAGCCAGAAGTTTATTCCAGAACTGCAAAGCATACAATCGGAATTTGACAGATCTTCCAAAATAATCTTGTTTTTTAAAAGAGCACACAGTACTACGGTTTTACATAAGATGAAGAAAACATGCAATACAAATTTTTGATGTCCTACGTACACACATATTATCACTGTACATGGTAAACATTCAAGCACAGGAAATCTACAATACAAGTCCACAAAATAAATACTGAAAACGTAACTGGCAGCAATAAAAATATAAAAAAAAAACCATACTGGATTTCTAGCCATTTGTAATCACCTCTAATAACAGGAATGTTTATCTCTTGATAGCTTAAACATGTAACAAGATTAGATCAAAACCAAATTTCTGCTTCGATATTATATGATTCATTTAAGTAAAATAAGTCTATTTTACACACGATTCTGCTTTACAAACGCAGCATTAGTTTTCTTAAATCGAAATTGTGCCATAAACTTAACTAGATGAGATATCACAAACAGTAGAGAATTTTAAATTTCTAGTCCAGCCTTTCTTGGAACCCGTCCCCCAATTCTGAAGTGGTAGCGTCCGCACCATTGTTGTTGTAGAACTATACCATCCCAATGAACAAAGATTTAGGGAAGAAAAAAACATACCTGAAATATTTACCGAGGGCGGCATTCCATCACACCGATGGGTGGACTTTGAAAATATAAATTTTGATTAGAAAGTTCTTTATTATCCAGTTTATAATCTCAGAGACGGAAGTGTTCACTGTCAGAAAGAAGTTCGACCATTAACGATGGTAAGCCATTCTTCACGTAACTAGATGAGATATCACAAACAGTAGTGAATTTTAAATTTCTAGTCCAGCCTTTCTTGCAACCCGTCCCCCAATTCTGAAGTGGTAGCGTCCGCACTATTGTTGTTGTAGAACTATACCATCCCAATGAACAAAGATTTAGGGAAGAAAAAAACATACCTGAAATATTTACCGAGGGCGGCATTCCGTCACCACGATGGGTGGACTTTGAAAATATAAATTTTGATTAAAAAGTTCTTTATTATCCAGTTTATAATCTCAGAGACGGAAGTGTTCACTGTCAGAAAGAAGTTCGACCATTAACGATGGTAAGCCATTCTTCACGTAACTAGATGAGATATCACAAACAGTAGTGAATTTTAAATTTCTAGTCCAGCCTTTCTTGCAACCCGTCCCCCAATTCTGAAGTGGTAGCGTCCGCACTATTGTTGTTGTAGAACTATACCATCCCAATGAACAAAGATTTAGGGAAGAAAAAAAAACATACCTGAAATATTTACCGAGGGCGGCATTCCGTCACCACGATGGGTGGACTTTGAAAATATAAATTTTGATTAAAAAGTTCTTTATTATCCAGTTTATAATCTCAGAGACGGAAGTGTTCACTGTCACAAAAAGTTTGACCATTAACGATGGTAAGCCATTCTTCACGTAACTAGATGAGATATCACAAACAGTAGAGAATTTTAAATTTCTAGTCCAGCCTTTCTTGGAACCCGTCCCCCAATTCTGAAGTGGTAGCGTCCGCACTATTGTTGTTGTAGAACTATACCATCCCAATGAACAAAGATTTAGGGAAGAAAAAACATACCTGAAATATTTACCGAGGGCGGCATTCCGTCACACCGATGGGTGGACTTTGAAAATATAAATTTTGATTAGAAAGTTCTTTATTATCCAGTTTATAATCTCAGAGACGGAAGTGTTCACTGTCAGAAAGAAGTTCGACCGTTAAGCCATTGTTCACGTGACTTCCATTGTCGGTGAAATGCTCTTTTTCTTACGGCCTCTCCATAATGTTCTTCAAGACGAGTTATAAAGTGACTGACTCTGTTCGTGCATCAGCTAAGAAATAGGGGTATAGAAATGGCTTATGTTAAATAGAAGCGATGAAAATCATTGGTTCCAAAACAAGCATTACACTTCGGACATTTACGCTGTCTAGTCTCATACCGGGTCTTTAGACAGTCGTAGCAGAAAACATGAAAGCATTTTGTCAAAACAGCATCCTTCGGCTTTGCTTTACAAGATGGACACGTAAGTTGTTCTCTGAATTCCTTTACTTCTTCCACGAGGACCTCATCTGTAGTGGACACCGATTCAGATTTCTTCTCTCGTTCCACTTTACGACGCAAACTAATTATTTCTTCCTCGAGTCTTCTGATTTTGAATGCTTCTTGCTGCATGGCAGCAGTTTTCTCTGCTACAGCTTCTTGAGCTTCCTTTAACTGAGATAAATATTTCTCCAAATACAGTTTCTGATCTTCTGCGGACCGAGTAGCTTCGAGAGACTTCTTTTTTAGCATTTCAGCAGACTGATGCTTTAGTTCTTTTTCCAAAGTGGCAACATTACTCTGAAGAAGCCTCTCCTTTTCTTCAAGTTTTCTTACCACTTGATTCCGTGCTTCTACTAGATTATCGAATGCGCTTACTTGTTGAGAAAGCACATCTTTTTCTTCTTGCAGGCGTTTATGAGTCTGGATAGACTCGATTCTCTCAGAAATGAGTTTGAAATTGGCATAGTCTTTTTCTTTAAGTTGTTGGATTAAGCGTGCATTTTGTTCCTGCATATCTTCAAAAGCTTGCCCTGTAACGTCCATTTCATTTAGAAAAGCATCTTCCTTCTTCTTTTGAACAGCTAGTGTTTTCCGCAGTTGTTGAAGAGCACTTTCTAATATTTTTATTTTATTCATTGCTTTATGAGCTGGTTTGTGCCACTCTTTTCTCACATTGTCTTGAACCTTTTTTATTGTAAGTCTTAATTCTTCTCGTGCTTTCTCTGTCTGTTCCTTAGATACGCTTTTGCATGTATCAAGAAAAACCTGCTCTTCCTGTGATTTCTTCAGCTTCTCTTTTAAATCTCTAATAATTTCTGCACCAGATTTCTCCTCATTTCTAACGTCACAATTTACCTCCTCCCGACTGCAATGTTCTTCTTTGACGGGGATGTCTTCTTTAATTTGAGCAGAGGGACAAGCGGAAGATCCTGACGATGTGCCGACATTTTCCTCTTGTGTACAGATTGTGCCGTCAATAAAATCGATCGAAGACTGCTCATTTGGCATCCTAACAAGTTCTTCTTTGAATTCTTTTAATTCCTTTTTGTATCTCTGAACTTCACCTTTCAGCTGATTATTACGATCTTGGAAACTCTTAACCAGTTGCTTCATTTCTCTATAAATTTTTCCACTTCGTTCATTTGCAGCCAAATTTTGCTCAAATTCAGTCCCGAGCGTTTCATATTCTTTTCTAACTTGAGCAAGTGAATTTTCTAGTTGCCTTACTTCTGTGCGTAACCTTTTCTGCAGGACTAGTTCTTCACTCTCCATCTGTTCTATCTGACGAAGATGAGATTTTTGCTGGCAGCCATAAGATTACGAGTTTCTTTCAACCAAGCTGTCAACTGCACGCTATCATTATACAACATCGAGTACCGAGATTGCAGGCATTTGTACTGGCTGCTTTCAGTAATAATGGTTTCTGGTAGACACCGCAGATCCATTTTGAGTTTTTCAATCTGCTTAAGAGCATCTTTGTGCTGAGCGTTTAAAGTTTCTAACTCCCCGAGCCTGCTATTGGCTAACTGTTTTTGCTCTTCTAACTCCTTTTGCAGCTCTGCTTCCGAGACAGAACTTCCTGGAGGTCTTGCTTCACCAATTGAGTTGTAGGATTTCAACTCTCCTAATGCTTCAGACAAACGATTATCTAATTTATCCTTTTTGAACTTAGTTTTTGTCAAATCATATTCTAGGTCTTCAATTTTATTTTTCAACTCGGCATTTGCAATTCCCATTGTTGCGACTTTATCTTGCGTCACGGAAAATTTTAAATTCAGATGGTGATATTTCTCGTGAAGATCTGTAACTAACAAATGCAAATTATTGTTCTCATTCCGTAGTTCAATATTTGCTTGTCTAATGGTTTCATCCAAACTTGAAGCGTCATCAGATTCCCCTTTTAAAGCCAATATAATTTTGTGATTCCTTTGAACAATGCAATCAAACGCACGCAGGAATTTAGACAGAGCTCTAGTTGAACATTGAGCTCTTTCAGCAAGCATTTCTTCTAATTCTTCTGTATCCGACTGACGCAAGAAAGCAGAAACAGATGGCGTTGCATTACTTTCATACTCCTCTGATGTTTCAGAATCAATCCGTTGCAGAGACATCCGCAAATCTTCATTAAGTTGATTCCACTGACTGTTCACAACACACAAAAGAGCTTCATCACTCATGTGCCTTTTTTCAAGTTGTTCTATCCTTCGTCGGAGATCACTTTCTTGCCTTTGCCGCTGGTCTAATCGTTCCGCGAGTTTCTTGTTTTGGAATTGTAACACTTTAATGTCCATTTCCTCTCCAGTTGACACAGAACCTATTGCACAAGGTTCAAAATGAACTTTCTTAGGTGAGTTCTCCGTTGAAGACACACCATGTGACGCAGTTCGCTTTGAAGACATGACGAAACAGAAAAAAATAAATCTATTTACTACTAACTTTGTTCATAAGTGATTGATAAAGTTAGTCCTTGCTTGACGTATACAGTTCAGAATGAATGAACAGAATTAATAACTGAGAGGCCGCAGAGATCAATATAATTTGCTTTCTTGCTCATTATAACATCTGTATGACACCTCATCAAACTCAAGACAAAATAAAGGCTTAAAAGTTCCTAAAGGACACTTATATACTAAGCAAGAAACATTCACACCGTCTAAACTCTAAACAGACATCTTACCATTAAAACTACTTCTGCATTATGCTTTTATACTGTCGACTCAATTTGCCTGCATTGTGCTGCCATCTGCTGGACAAAAACGATATTCCACGTTTCTTTGAATTTAATAATAGCTGTGACAGTGATTAGTGAACCCAGGGCTTTTTAAATTCGGGAGTATTAAATGAAAGCAAGTTTTTGGGCTACTAACAAATTTTGTAGTGAAATACTTAGGATTTACATCTAAGATTGAACATGGGCAAAACTTAAAGAAATAGAAAACTGCGTAATTTTTAATTGTTCAGAACTTAAATTGTTCAAAACAGGGCGTCGACTACTCTAAATTATGGGGGGCGGGGGGGGTCCGTTCCCTTTTAGAAAGGGAGGAAATAGGGCCCAAAAAGATAAACTACGAAATTCGACGTGTATTTTACAACGAAATTGCGAACAGCATATGAACAATGAAACAAAAATATTCTTTTGCACAATATGTTAATATTTAAAAAAATAAAATTCCCACTGTCATTTCGTAAAAATATCTAGATAGATTTTATTTCCAAACGTTTGAAAAAAAAATTACTCAAACAAAGAATGGGAAGTGTAAAACATAAAAAGATAAATAAAGGCTTTGGAGATTATACGTTTCTGTATTTTTATTTATTAATTTTATTTTTGATAATTGTTTTAAACATTTGCCAGATATCCCAAGAACAGGAACATGAGATTAATGAAATCAAATCGCAAGAGTTAATTAATGAAATAGGAATACTGCAGGGCTCAATTCTGGGACAATTATTTTTTTTAAATTTATATAAAGGACATTTTTCACAGTGAAGCTAATGAGAATTTTATTTTATTTGCGGATGATTCCACAGTTATGATAACGGGTGCAGATATAAACGAGGCAAAAATAAAATGTAATAAATTTTCTGAAAAATTCATGGAATGGCTAGGTAAAAATTTTCTGTGTTTTAATATCGAAAAAAACTAAATTTATGATTTTTAAAAAGGGATGTAGACAGATTGTTCAGCCACCGTCTATTTTTGTGGAGAATTGTTCCCTTGAAATAGTCAATAATATTAAATATTTGGGAATAATAATTGAGGATAACTTGAAATGGAATATTAATATTCAAAATATTGTAAATAAAATTTCTGGGGTATTGGGTTTAATTACGAGAATTTAAAATAATTTAACTATTAAAACAATAAAAATACTGTATTACAGCCTGATTTATCCACGTTTGACTTATTGTTTATTAGTATGGAAATAAGCTACTAAGATTAATTTATATAAATTACAGTCATTACAAAATAGGGTGGTCAAAATATTAAATACTTTTAGGGGAAATTAATTTGAATATGGGAGTACGGATTAATTTTTATGGATTTTTAAATATTGAGAAACTATGGCAATATATGGTAATATTAGGATTTATGTATAAAAGAATAACAGAGAATAGGTTTCAACATTTAATTCAGCTGAACACTGTGCTTTACGACTATCAAACAAAAGACAGAAATGCAATTTTATTACCAATACCTAACACTTTAACCCAACAAAAATTTATTGATTACCAGGGATAAATGTTATGGAATAAACCTACCTTGCCAACAAACACATATTAATGATTGTAATTATTTTCGAAAGCAACTAAAAAAATGTTTGCTGACAAACTAAATATAAAATAGAAGGAATTAGCGGACGATCATGAAATTTACATATGTTAATGGGGTCGAGTTTACGTAGGTCTCATGTTAATTTCGGGATAAACCGGTGAGCGCTTACTCCACAACACGGCATAATATGCAAATTATCGTCGGTGGTATTTAAGGAGTACGGCGAAGTGAATGTAATCGGTCGTCGGCGTACGGACACGTGCGAAGACCCTGAAGAAGCTGCAATGCCTGGACACGGAAGACGTGTACGATTTCAGCAGTTATCGGACTTTGAGCGAGGTCGTCTAGTCGGACTCCGCGAGGCCGGGTGGTCGTATCGTCGTATTGGACGGGAAGTATCGGTGGTGGTACGATGGTGGCGTAGACGGTCCGAGGAACATTCCCACACGAGAAGACGTGGAACAGGGAGTCACAGACGGACTGATGAGCGGACCGATCGACGCATAAGAAGAGCGGCGTTGTCAAGCAGAACATCCACAGCGACGCAAATCCGAGCTGCCGTTGCACCTGAGGTGACTGTGCGAACAATCCGCAACAGTCTACTGGATGCAGGACTACGTGCACGTGTGCCTCTGGCATGTGTACCTGTGACTCCAGCCCACCGTCAGGAACGGCTGCAGTGGTGTCGCCAACGTCTGCACTGGAGAACGCAATGGCGTCTCTCGTGTTCAGCGATGAAGGCAGATTCTGCTTGGGAGCCTCCGATGGCCGTATGCGTGTTCGCAGACGCACAGGGGAGCGTCTCCACCCTGCTTGCATCCGCCAGCGACACACAGGGCCTACACCTGGTCTCCTGGTGGGGGAGCGTTCAGCTACCACTCCCATACACAACAAGCGTTTGTACCGGGTACGTTAAACAGCACCGCCTACATCAACAACATCATTCAGCCCGTTGTTGTGCCATTTGTAAGGTCAGTCCATCGTGGTGTTTTCCAGCAAGATAACGCACGCCGACACACGGCACGTGCAACGCAACATGCACTTCAGGGTGTGAGACAACTTCCATGGCCACCGGATTTGTTCCTCCATTGAGCACGTGTGGGATTTTATGGGACAACGACTTATCCGGTCTCCACGGCCAGCCACGATCATCCCCGATTGAGGCGTCCAGGTTGAGGATGCTTGGAACTCAATACCCCAAACTTACATCCAACATCTGTACGACAGACTCCATGCCAGAATTGCACAGTGTGACGCAGTTCATGGCGGTTCAACCTCGTACTAACCATGTTACATGGAAATGTTATTTTTCAGTTTACCAGCAAATACAGCTGTATTTTGCCATAATGTTTTGATCACGTTATCCTCTGTATTCCGTTATGTATAAATTTCGTTGGTACCAGACGTCTCCTTCTTGGTGTTCTTTTTTCACTTTCCGCCAGTGTAGTTGATACTTAGTTTCATTTGTTGTGTTCTAGGCAGTCATGGCTTTATCCGAAATCTATTTCTAGCTTCACAATTATGAACATCAGAATTTATCTCATTACATACAGTAGTGACCAAAATTGTGGGAACCTTTTGAAAACAGTGTATTTTTGAGGTTTGATGGCTCACAACACCACTTTTGTTTTTGGAGTAATACCATAAAAATTTTTATCAATGGAAAGATAATTTCATCAAAAATGTAATGCAATAACCTTTATGAAGGATTTTGTATTAGAACAGCAGTTATAAAGAAGAAAAGTGAAACACACAGAAAACATGAGATATTCAAAAATTCTCACCATGTCAGTTAATACTTAGTTGGGTAACCTTTAGCGTTAATTACGGCACTTTACAACGCCTTCCCATGGAGTGAACCAAGTTTTTTAGTTCTGCAGCTGTTATAATGTGAAACCAAGATTGGATTATTTCTTCTATTAATTGGGTTTTATTGCTGGGTTCCTTCTGACTAACAAGTTTCTTTAGTCGGCTCCATAGATTTTCAATGGGGTTAAGGTCTGGGCTGTTCTCAGGCCATTCCAGCAATGGAATACGATTATCTTGAAACCACTTTTTGCACACAGCAGCAACATGACATGGAGCTGAATCCTGTTGAAATATAAATGCTTCATTATCTTGGAGAAGATCACGTGCGGGAGGCTTCAGTTTGGGCTCAAGTATTTCATTAATGTATTTTTGGCCATTTATATTCCCATTAATGACGCAAATTCTGCCCTCACCTTTTGATGTCATACAACCCCAGATCATAACACTAACTGGGTGTTTCACGGTACATGAAATGCAATCAGGATGCAAATCTTCTCCGATTCTTCTCCTTACGTATTTTATGCCATCACTACCAAACAGAGAGATTTTGGTCTCATCATTCCAAATAACACTCTCCCATTGTTCCTCTGTCCAGTTAAAATGGGTTTTAGCCCAGTTTAATCTTTCCAACCTTTGTTTGAGAGATAAAAATGGCTTCTTTCGTGGAATTCTAGTTTTAGACCAAATTCGTGCAGTCTGTGCCGAACAGTCCTTGCACTCAACTTCACATTGCATTGCGCCATTTCATCTTGTATACACTCAGATAGTTTTCTTATGTCACCTAGGCGCCGTCTCTTAATTCTTCTATCAACACTTGCTGCTGTGCACCTTTTCCTGCCTTTACCAGTCTGGTTTTGTAGTGACTGAGTCTCCTTATACCTCTTCAAAAATTTAGAAATGCCACTTTTGGTTAAGTTTCTAGCAATTTTTCTTCTAATTTCTTCATAACTGAAGCCTTGTTCATTTAATAGTACTACGCTACCAACAGGATGGCGCTCCGCCCCATTTTCACCACGACGTATCTCGACATTTTGGAACACTGGCTCATGCTGCAGCTGAAGACCGACAGTGCGGACTTCATCTACCAACAGGATGGCGCTCGGCCCCATTTTCACCACGACGTATCTCGACATTTTGGAACACTGGCTCATGCTGCAGCTGAAGACCGACAGTGCGGACTTCATCTACCAACAGGATGGCGCTCCGCCCCATTTCCTTCGCGATGTTCGTGAATTCTTCGACGCTAGATTGTAAAAGCGACGGATCGGTCGTGCTGGGAATGATGATCCCCAACTGCTGATAGGGCCTCCACGATTCCACGACTTATCCCCCTGCGATTTTTTTCGTGTGGGGTTATGTGAAAGACTCGGTGCTTGTGTCCCCTTTACGAGCCGATTCACCAGAACTGTGGGCTCGCATCATCAATGCCGTTGCTCACATTGATAGAAACATGCTAATTCGCGTGTGGGAGGAACTGATTACAGAGTTGATGTTTGCAGAATCACTCAAGGGGCGCATATCAAGCACCTGTAATACACAGCGCGTCAAAGAATTTTTAAGACTGGCTCTAGATTTCAGCCTACGGGGGCGCCGCCAGTGTAATCACGAATGCGTTATAAACCGTTACCATCTGCTTGCCTTCTGCCAAAAGTATTGCGCATTTGTTAAAGTAACTCAAACGAAACGGCCGTTCATTAGAGAAGTAAAATTTTTTTCATGTTGAATTATTAAGATGGAACAAAGGGCTGTTATTAAATTTAACGCGAAACTTGGTAAAAGTGCCTCGGATACGTACCAAATGATGAAACAAGTTTACAGTGAGTTTTGTTTAAGTAGATCAAATGTTTTCCTGTGGCACAAACGTTTTTTGGACGCTCGAAGATGATAAGCATACCGGAAGACCAAGTTCGTCTAGGACACCTGAGATTATTGAAAAAGTGCGTGATTTCGTGGCAAACAATCGATGTGCGTCACTAAGAATGATGGAAGAGTCTTTAAACATCAACAAAGAAACGATTCGAACCATCCTGCATGAAGATTTGGGCAAAACAAAAGTCTGTGCTAAATTTGTTCCACACACGTTAACCAATGAACACAAATCAAGGAGAAGTGCACATTGCAGAGACATCGTTTCAGCCGCTGAAAATGATCCAAACTTCTTAAAATCGATTGTTACTGGTGATGAAACATGGTGCTTTCAATATGATCCTAAAACAAAGCGACAAAGTGCGGAATGGAATTCAAAAAATTCACCACAAGCCAAAAAAACAAGAAAAGTTCCGTCGAAAATCAAAACAATGCTCATTACATTCTTCGATAGTAAGGGTATTATCCGCAAAGAATCTGTTCCAAGTGGACAAACAATTACTGGTGAGTTTTATTTAAATGTTTTGAGGCGTTTGATGGGCAGAATGCGTCGCATTCGTCCAGAATATCGGGATGAAAACAGTCGGTGTTTGTTGCACGATAATGCACCCAGTCACACCTCACTTCTTGTTCGTAGATTTTTGGCGAAAAAGAACGTCTGTGTGTTGAATCATCCACCGTATTCGCCTGATTTAGCACCCTGCGACTTTTCTTTGTTCCCAAAACTTAAAATGACGTTAAAAGGGTGTTATTTTGATGATATTTCGACCATAGAAACAGCTTCGACCCGTGCTTTGGAGGCAATTCCGCAAAGTGAACTGGAACAGGCATTCGAATCATTATTAAATCGCTGTAACAAGTGTATTGAAGACGGAGGGACTTATTTTGAACAACAAATCAAAACAAATTATAATTTCTTGTTTGTATTTCATTTTACAGACCCAGTCTTAAAAATTCTTTGACGCACTGTGTATAATGTAAGAAAATTTAAATCTACAGTGAAGCCATGTGCAGGAGCCATTCAACGAAATTTCTGGTTTTCCTAATCTTTTGAGAATCTGTATAATCAATCCAACACTTGTCGTCTTTCTCAGGGAAACCATAAATATACCCTTTACTGTCTTGTTTCTTAAACATGGTACCTCCACACCATCACCATCTGCATTTTACACTTTCCCAACATAGTGCTGTCTTGATTTTTCTCTCGCCATTTAATCTGCAAAAAGTCTCGTACTGCCACGTTATTATGTGTATCATTTGAAACTAAAGGTTCTTCTGCATCATCATCATCAGCTATGTTGATGTTTGTGCGTTCGTCTTCTTTTAAGTCCAACTTTTTCGTTTCTGGGGGAAAAGAGATAGAAATGACGGAGAAATTTACTTCGTTATAATGGCGCCCGAACTATCCGGATGACCCGACCGTTCAAAGTCTCGCATTGGTGCGATGTTATTTCCACACCGCGAGATAGGAAAAATCAGAGAATCCCTTCTCCAGCACTTCGAAAAAAAAAAAAAAAAAAAAAATAAGGGGGAGATGATGTAACGTACCAGGAGATGTGACGTACCTGCCAGAAGGACGCACACGACATAAAGGCAGATAGGAATCAGAATAAGACGTCCGCGTAGCTCAATTGGTAGAGTGACTTATTCCGGAATGAGGGGACCCGGGTTCGAATCCTGGCGCGGATAAAAATGACGGAGAAATTTACTTCGTTATAATGGCGCCCGAACTATCCGGATGACCCGACCGTTCAAAGTCTCGCATTGGTGCGATGTTATTTCCACACCGCGAGATAGGAAAAATCAGAGAATCCCTTCTCCAGCACTTCGAAAAAAAAAAAAAAATAGGGAGATGATGTAACGTACCAGGAGATGTGACGTACCTGCCAGAAGGACGCACACGACATAAAGGCAGATAGGAATCAGAATAATCGTCCGCGTAGCTCAATTGGTAGAGCAACCTATTCCGGAATGAGGGGACCCGGGTTCGAATCCTGGCGCGGACAGAAATGACGGAGAAATTTACTTCGTTATAATGGCGCCCGAACTATCCGGATGACCCGACCGTTCAAAGTCTCGCATTGGTGCGATGTTATTTCCACACCGCGAGATAGGAAAAATCAGAGAATCCCTTCTCCAGCACTTCGAAAAAAAAAAAAAAAATAAGGGGGAGATGATGTAACGTACCAGGAGATGTGACGTACCTGCCAGAAGGACGCACACGACATAAAGGCAGATAGGAATCAGAATAAGACGTCCGCGTAGCTCAATTGGTAGAGTGACCTATTCCGGAATGAGGGGACCCGGGTTCGAATCCTGGCGTGGACAGAAATGACGGAGAAATTTACTTCGTTATAATGGCGCCCGAACTATCCGGATGACCCGACCGTTCAAAGTCTCGCATTGGTGCGATGTTATTTCCACACCGCGAGATAGGAAAAATCAGAGAATCCCTTCTCCAGCACTTCGAAAAAAAAAAAAAATAAGGGGAGATGATGTAACGTACCAGGAGATGTGACGTACCTGCCAGAAGGACGCACACGACATAAAGGCAGATAGGAATCAGAATAAGACGTCCGCGTAGCTCAATTGGTAGAGTGACCTATTCCGGAATGAGGGGGACCCGGGTTCGAATCCTGGCGTGGACAGAAATGACGGAGAAATTTACTTCGTTATAATGGCGCCCGAACTATCCGGATGACCCGACCGTTCAAAGTCTCGCATTGGTGCGATGTTATTTCCACACCGCGAGATAGGAAAAATCAGAGAATCCCTTCTCCAGCACTTCGAAAAAAAAAAAAATAATAGGGAGATGATGTAACGTACCAGGAGATGTGACGTACCTGCCAGAAGGACGCACACGACATAAAGGCAGATAGGAATCAGAATAAGACGTCCGCGTAGCTCAATTGGTAGAGTGACTTATTCCGGAATGAGGGGGACCCGGGTTCGAATCCTGGCGTGGACAGAAATGACGGAGAAATTTACTTCGTTATAATGGCGCCCGAACTATCCGGATGACCCGACCGTTCAAAGTCTCGCATTGGTGCGATGTTATTTCCACACCGCGAGATAGGAAAAATCAGAGAATCCCTTCTCCAGCACTTCGAAAAAAAAAAAAAAAATAATAGGGAGATGATGTAACGTACCAGGAGATGTGACGTACCTGCCAGAAGGACGCACACGACATAAAGGCAGATAGGAATCAGAATAAAACGTCCGCGTAGCTCAATTGGTAGAGTGACTTATTCCGGAATGAGTGGACCCGGGTTCGAATCCTGGCGCGGATAAAAATGACGGAGAAATTTACTTCGTTATAATGGCGCCCGAACTATCCGGATGACCCGACCGTTCAAAGTCTCGCATTGGTGCGATGTTATTTCCACACCGCGAGATAGGAAAAAATCAGAGAATCCCTTCTCCAGCACTTCGAAAAAAAAAAAAAAAATAATAGGGAGATGATGTAACGTACCAGGAGAAGTGACGTACCTGCCAGAAGGACGCACACGACATAAAGGCAGATAGGAATCAGAATAATCGTCCGCGTAGCTCAATTGGTAGAGCAACTTATTCCGGAATGAGTGGGGGACCCGGGTTCGAATCCTGGCGTGGACAGAAATGACGGAGAAATTTACTTCGTTATAATGGCGCCCGAACTATCCGGATGACCCGACCGTTCAAAGTCTCGCATTGGTGCGATGTTATTTCCACACCGCGAGATAGGAAAAATCAGAGAATCCCTTCTCCAGCACTTCGAAAAAAAAAAATAATAGGGAGATGATGTAACGTACCAGGAGATGTGACGTACCTGCCAGAAGGACGCACACGACATAAAGGCAGATAGGAATCAGAATAAAACGTCCGCGTAGCTCAATTGGTAGAGTGACTTATTAGGGGGAGATGATGTAACGTACCAGGAGATGTGACGTACCTGCCAGAAGGACGCACACGACATAAAGGCAGATAGGAATCAGAATAAGACGTCCGCGTAGCTCAATTGGTAGAGTGACTTATTCCGGAATGAGGGGGGACCCGGGTTCGAATCCTGGCGTGGACAGAAATGACGGAGAAATTTACTTCGTTATAATGGCGCCCGAACTATCCGGATGACCCGACCGTTCAAAGTCTCGCATTGGTGCGATGTTATTTCCACACCGCGAGATAGGAAAAATAAGAGAATCCCTTCTCCAGCACTTCGAAAAAAAAAAAAAAAATAATAGGGAGATGATGTAACGTACCAGGAGATGTGACGTACCTGCCAGAAGGACGCACACGACATAAAGGCAGATAGGAATCAGAATAAAACGTCCGCGTAGCTCAATTGGTAGAGTGACTTATTAGGGGAGATGATGTAACGTACCAGGAGATGTGACGTACCTGCCAGAAGGACGCACACGACATAAAGGCAGATAGGAATCAGAATAAGACGTCCGCGTAGCTCAATTGGTAGAGTGACTTATTCCGGAATGAGGGGGACCCGGGTTCGAATCCTGGCGTGGACAAAAATGACGGAGAAATTTACTTCGTTATAATGGCGCCCGAACTATCCGGATGACCCGACCGTTCAAAGTCTCGCATTGGTGCGATGTTATTTCCACACCGCGAGATAGGAAAAATCAGAGAATCCCTTCTCCAGCACTTCGAAAAAAAAAAAAAAAAATAATAGGGAGATGATGTAACGTACCAGGAGATGTGACGTACCTGCCAGAAGGACGCACACGACATAAAGGCAGATAGGAATCAGAATAAGACGTCCGCGTAGCTCAATTGGTAGAGTGACTTATTCCGGAATGAGGGGGGACCCGGGTTCGAATCCTGGCGCGGATAAAAATGACGGAGAAATTTACTTCGTTATAATGGCGCCCGAACTATCCGGATGACCCGACCGTTCAAAGTCTCGCATTGGTGTGATGTTATTTCCACACCGCGAGATAGGAAAAATCAGAGAATCTCTTCTTCAGCACTTCGAAAAAAAAAAAAAAATAAAATAAAAAATAATAGGGAGATGATGTAACGTACCAGGAGATGTGACGTACCTGCCAGAAGGACGCACACGACATAAAGGCAGATAGGAATCAGAATAAGACGTCCGCGTAGCTCAATTGGTAGAGTGACTTATTCCGGAATGAGGGGGACCCGGGTTCGAATCCTGGCGTGGACAGAAATGACGGAGAAATTTACTTCGTTATAATGGCGCCCGAACTATCCGGATGACCCGACCGTTCAAAGTCTCGCATTGGTGCGATGTTATTTCCACACCGCGAGATAGGAAAAATCAGAGAATCCCTTCTCCAGCACTTCGAAAAAAAAAAAAAAAAAATAATAGGGAGATGATGTAACGTACCAGGAGATGTGACGTACCTGCCAGAAGGACGCACACGACATAAAGGCAGATAGGAATCAGAATAAGACGTCCGCGTAGCTCAATTGGTAGAGTGACTTATTCCGGAATGAGGGGGGACCCGGGTTCGAATCCTGGCGTGGACAAAAATGACGGAGAAATTTACTTCGTTATAATGGCGCCCGAACTATCCGGATGACCCGACCGTTCAAAGTCTCGCATTGGTGCGATGTTATTTCCACACCGCGAGATAGGAAAAATAAGAGAATCTCTTCTTCAGCACTTCGAAAAAAAAAAAAAAAAAAAAAAAAAATAGGGGGAGATGATGTAACGTACCAGGAGATGTGACGTACCTGCCAGAAGGACGCACACGACATAAAGGCCGATAGGAATCAGAATAAGACGTCCGCGTAGCTCAATTGGTAGAGCAACTTATTCCGGAATGAGGGGGACCCGGGTTCGAATCCTGGCGCGGATAAAAATGACGGAGAAATTCACTTCGTTATAATGGCGCCCGAACTATCCGGATGACCCGACCGTTCAAAGTGTCGCATTGGTGCGATGTTATTTCCACACCGCAAGATAGGAAAAATAAGAGAATCTCTTCTTCAGCACTTCGAAAAAAAAAAAAAAAAAAATAATAGGGAGATGATGTAACGTACCAGGAGATGTGACGTACCTGCCAGAAGGACGCACACGACATAAAGGCAGATAGGAATCAGAATAAGACGTCCGCGTAGCTCAATTGGTAGAGTGACTTATTCCGGAATGAGGGGGGACCCGGGTTCGAATCCTGGCGCGGACAAAAATGACGGAGAAATTTACTTCGTTATAATGGCGCCCGAACTATCCGGATGACCCGACCGTTCAAAGTCTCGCATTGGTGCGATGTTATTTCCACACCGCGAGATAGGAAAAATAAGAGAATCTCTTCTTCAGCACTTCGAAAAAAAAAAAAATAAAAAATAAAAAATAATAGGGAGATGATGTAACGTACCAGGAGATGTGACGTACCTGCCAGAAGGACGCACACGACATAAAGGCAGATAGGAATCAGAATAAGACGTCCGCGTAGCTCAATTGGTAGAGTGACTTATTCCGGAATGAGGGGGGACCCGGGTTCGAATCCTGGCGTGGACAGAAATGACGGAGAAATTTACTTCGTTATAATGGCGCCCGAACTATCCGGATGACCCGACCGTTCAAAGTCTCGCATTGGTGCGATGTTATTTCCACACCGCGAGATAGGAAAAATCAGAGAATCCCTTCTCCAGCACTTCGAAAAAAAAAAAAAAAAATAAGGGGAGATGATGTAACGTACCAGGAGATGTGACGTACCTGCCAGAAGGACGCACACGACATAAAGGCAGATAGGAATCAGAATAAGACGTCCGCGTAGCTCAATTGGTAGAGTGACTTATTCCGCGGAATGAGGGGGGACCCGGGTTCGAATCCTGGCGTGGACAGAAATGACGGAGAAATTTACTTCGTTATAATGGCGCCCGAACTATCCGGATGACCCGACCGTTCAAAGTCTCGCATTGGTGCGATGTTATTTCCACACCGCGAGATAGGAAAAATCAGAGAATCCCTTCTCCAGCACTTCGAAAAAAAAAAAAAAAAATAAGGGGGAGATGATGTAACGTACCAGGAGATGTGACGTACCTGCCAGAAGGACGCACACGACATAAAGGCAGATAGGAATCAGAATAAGACGTCCGCGTAGCTCAATTGGTAGAGTGACTTATTCCGGAATGAGGGGGACCCGGGTTCGAATCCTGGCGTGGACAGAAATGACGGAGAAATTTACTTCGTTATAATGGCGCCCGAACTATCCGGATGACCCGACCGTTCAAAGTCTCGCATTGGTGCGATGTTATTTCCACACCGCGAGATAGGAAAAATCAGAGAATCCCTTCTCCAGCACTTCGAAAAAAAAAAAAAATAAGGGGGAGATGATGTAACGTACCAGGAGATGTGACGTACCTGCCAGAAGGACGCACACGACATAAAGGCAGATAGGAATCAGAATAAGACGTCCGCGTAGCTCAATTGGTAGAGTGACTTATTCGCGGAATGAGGGGGGACCCGGGTTCGAATCCTGGCGTGGACAAAAATGACGGAGAAATTTACTTCGTTATAATGGCGCCCGAACTATCCGGATGACCCGACCGTTCAAAGTCTCGCATTGGTGCGATGTTATTTCCACACCGCGAGATAGGAAAAATCAGAGAATCCCTTCTCCAGCACTTCGAAAAAAAAAAAAAAAATAAGGGGGAGATGATGTAACGTACCAGGAGATGTGACGTACCTGCCAGAAGGACGCACACGACATAAAGGCAGATAGGAATCAGAATAAGACGTCCGCGTAGCTCAATTGGTAGAGTGACTTATTCCGGAATGAGGGGACCCGGGTTCGAATCCTGGCGCCGATAAAAATGACGGAGAAATTCACTTCGTTATAATGGCGCCCGAACTATCCGGATGACCCGACCGTTCAAAGTGTCGCATTGGTGTGATGTTATTTCCACACCGCGAGATACGAAAAATAAGAGAATCTCTTCTTCAGCACTTCGAAAAAAAAAAAAAAAAAAAATAATAGGGAGATGATGTAACGTACCAGGAGATGTGACGTACCTGCCAGAAGGACGCACACGACATAAAGGCAGATAGGAATCAGAATAAGACGTCCGCGTAGCTCAATTGGTAGAGTGACTTATTCCGGAATGAGGGGGACCCGGGTTCGAATCCTGGCGCGGATAAAAATGACGGAGAAATTCACTTCGTTATAATGGCGCCCGAACTATCCGGATGACCCGACCGTTCAAAGTCTCGCATTGGTGTGATGTTATTTCCACACCGCGAGATAGGAAAAATAAGAGAATCTCTTCTTCAGCACTTCGAAAAAAAAAAAAAAAAAAATAATAGGGAGATGATGTAACGTACCAGGAGATGTGACGTACCTGCCAGAAGGACGCACACGACATAAAGGCAGATAGGAATCAGAATAAGACGTCCGCGTAGCTCAATTGGTAGAGTGACTTATTCCGGAATGAGGGGACCCGGGTTCGAATCCTGGCGCGGATAAAAATGACGGAGAAATTCACTTCGTTATAATGGCGCCCGAACTATCCGGATGACCCGACCGTTCAAAGTCTCGCATTGGTGTGATGTTATTTCCACACCGCGAGATAGGAAAAATAAGAGAATCTCTTCTTCAGCACTTCGAAAAAAAAAAAAAAAAAAAATAATAATAGGGAGATGATGTAACGTACCAGGAGATGTGACGTACCTGCCAGAAGGACGCACACGACATAAAGGCAGATAGGAATCAGAATAAAATGTCCGCGTAGCTCAACTGGTAGAGCAACTTATTCCGGAATGAGGGGACCCGGGTTCGAATCCTGGCGCGGATAAAAATGACGGAGAAATTCACTTCGTTATAATGGCGCCCGAACTATCCGGATGACCCGACCGTTCAAAGTCTCGCATTGGTGTGATGTTATTTCCACACCGCGAGATAGGAAAAATAAGAGAATCTCTTCTTCAGCACTTCGAAAAAAAAAAAAAAAAAAAAAATAATAGGGAGATGATGTAACTGTACCAGGAGATGTGACGTACCTGCCAGAAGGACGCACACGACATAAAGGCAGATAGGAATCAGAATAAAATGTCCGCGTAGCTCAACTGGTAGAGCAACTTATTCCGGAATGAGGGGACCCGGGTTCGAATCCTGGCGCGGATAAAAATGACGGAGAAATTCACTTCGTTATAATGGCGCCCGAACTATCCGGATGACCCGACCGTTCAAAGTCTCGCATTGGTGTGATGTTATTTCCACACCGCGAGATAGGAAAAATAAGAGAATCTCTTCTTCAGCACTTCGAAAAAAAAAAAAAAAAAAAAAATAATAGGGAGATGATGTAACGTACCAGGAGATGTGACGTACCTGCCAGAAGGACGCACACGACATAAAGGCAGATAGGAATCAGAAAATGAAGATAAAACGTTTAGCATGGGCCAAAAAAAAAAAAAAAAAAAAAAAAACAAGCACCAACCTTCAAAGAGATTTATTGGCTAGTGGTTGTGATGTTAGTCGATTCAACTGTACGACGTAGGCTACTGGAAGTTGGCCGGAAGGCAAGAAGATCAACGAAAAAACAATATTTGAATCCTGGCGCGGATAAAAATGACGGAGAAATTCACTTCGTTATAATGGCGCCCGAACTATCCGGATGACCCGACCGTTCAAAGAGATTTATTGGCTAGTGGTTGTGATGTTAGTGATTCAACTGTACCGCGAGATAGGAAAAATAAGAGAATCTCTTCTTCAGCACTTCGAAAAAAAAAAAAAAAAAATAATAGGGAGATGATGTAACGTACCAGGAGATGTGACGTACCTGCCAGAAGGACGTACACGACATAAAGGCAGATAGGAATCAGAATAAGACGTCCGCGTAGCTCAATTGGTAGAGTGACTTATTCCGGAATGAGGGGACCCGGGTTCGAATCCTGGCGCGAAAGATAAAAATGACGGAGAAATTCACTGCGTTATAATGGCGCCCGAACTATCCGGATGACCCGACCGTTCAAAGAGATTTATTGGCTAGTGGTTGTGATGTTAGTGATTCAACTGTACGCCGTAGGCTTCTGGAAGCTATGGCAAGGCCCCAATATTTGAAGGAGAGGTAAAACGTTTAAGAAGAAAAAGAAAAACAACTCCACGAACCGATAAATATCTAATCAGAAATAGTAAAATGAATCCAAAAAAAAAAAACAAGCACCAACCTTCAAAGAGATTTATTGGCTAGTGGTTGTGATGTTAGTGATTCAACTGTACGCCGTAGGCTTCTGGAAGTTGGCCGGAAAGACCAACGAAAAAACAATATTTGAATGCGAAAATGAAGATAAAACGTTTAGCATGGGCCAAAAAATATAAATCATGAACTGCTGACGACTGGAAAAAGGTAATTTTCAGTGATGAAACTCATTTATTTGTGCAGGGTTACCAAGCAAATGTCGTTAGACGAAGCAACTTAAGACCTGAGCATGTCAAACAAACTGTAAAACACCCTCTGAAACAGATGTTTTGGGGGTTTTTCACATCAAATGGCACTGGAAGCTTAGTTCCTGTTCAAGATATTCAGCCAAGTACGTAGAAATATTACAACGTAGGATTGTTCCATTCTTGCAAACTTTTGACGGGACATTTCAACATGACTTGGCCCCATGTCACAATTCGAAATTGGTCAAGCTGGAAAATCAAATTCATTTGCTTGATTGGCCTGGAAATTGACCAGACTTAAATCCCATAGAAAACTTGTGGAATATTTTGAAGAGACGTTTAGGTAAAATGGACTGTACAACCAAAGAACGCATGATAACGAATGCTATAAAAGTGTGGTTTATGAAGTCAAAAATATGTGCACTCAATTAGTGGAGTCAATGCCAAAACGAATTCAAGAGGTCATTTCTGCTAAAGGAGGACATACTTCATACTAATACAGGTATTTATCAGTGTATATCAAGGCATAGAATGATATAAAGGCAGAGTTTTGGAAAAAAGAGTGATTTTTTACTTTGTCCCAATTAATTTGCGCAGTATAGTATGATATTTTTCAAACATAAAAGTTAAATTGTCAAACAAATAGCGCTGTTTAAATTGGCTTGTATTGAATCTTCATATCTGCTTTTAACAGCATTTTGATTTTCTTTGTCCCACTATTCCCACTTAACAACTGTAGGGTTTTGTTCACTGCTAGTAATACACTATCTACCAACAAGTAATTGGACACCTGTGACAGCAAAGGAAAACGAAGTTTATTCACCTTCAATAGTTGGTGGAGCCTCCACGAGCGGCGATTACAGCTGCGCATACTCTCAACCAGGCGTTGTACGACGGCTAGCGGTATTTTCTTCCACTCGGCTTGGAGAAGACAGGTCACTTCCTTCACCGATTTCGGACCCTTAAGTCTACGCTCCAACTCGTCCCAGAGGTGCTCGATAGGGTTAAGGTCCGGGGCCAGTCCATTCGATTAACCCCATTGTCTCCATACCAAGCCATGGTGGACCTCGCAACATGACAGGTGGCATTGTCATCCTGAAAGTAACATGGGTCCACCCCGTAAAACTGCCACAACGTAGGAAGCGCATGGTCATCCAAAATGGTGCAGTAGGTCTCGGCGTTGAGTCTACCAGGAATTGCGACCAAGGGTCCCGTGCCATACCAGGAGAAACACCCCCATAGCATAATTCCACCGCCGCCGAACTTCACAGTTGGCACAATACATTCCGGCAGGAGGCGTTCTCCAGGCTGACGCCAAACCCAGACCCTGCCATCCGAACGGTAGAGGGTGAACCTAGATTCGTCGCTCCAGAGAACCTGTTTCCACTGTTCAACGGTCCACTGTCGACGTTCTTTGCACCACGTTAGCCGAGCAGCGCTATTGGACTTGGTGATCAAAGGCTTGTGGGTCCATGATAACCGAGCAGATGGGCTTCCTTACGGATGGTATTCATCGAAAGAACACTCCCGGATGCCTGTTGAAACTCCTCGAGGATGTGGCCCATAGATTTGGCGCGGTTCTTTCGAATTTCTCTGGCCAGCACCCGTCAGTCTCTAACTCCCAGTTTTGTGGGTCTGCCGGGTCGGGGCACATTCCGACAGTCACCTCTCATCTTCCACTTGCCAATCACGTAGGCCACTGTCGATTTTGGGTACTTCAATTCGCTGGATATGTCATCGGCCATTTCTGTGATACCCGACGATTACACCTTTCTCGAAATCAGAGAGCTCCGAACTGCGTGGCATCTTGCATGCGACTGGTGGCGTTGTTGTTTCCCACGATATTTAACGGCGGCGGCCGTGACGTGTATCAGGACCGCAGATATCGTCGATTGCAGGGGTGTCCAATTACTTGTTGGTAGATAGTGTATATTTTACATCAAAATAAGTTTTGCAGATTTCACATTTCCTAAACACGCACTTTTCATTTTCTTGGCTATATCATCATCATCATCATCATCATCATCATCATCATTGTCAACCATTATCAATCCACTGCTGGATGAAGGTCTCCCCAAGTTTCCTCCACAACGGTCTGTCTTGTGCCAGTCTCCTCCATGTCACCCCTGCATACTTTCGAATTTCATCCACCCATCTCCCATGTGGTCTTCTTCTGGGTCTTTTCCTGTCCCTTGGAATCCAATCTAAAATTTCGGCTGTCCATCGATGATCTGTCCTTCTGGCAGTATGTCCAGCCCATTGCCATTTCAGGGATTTAACTCTGATCATGATGTCTTCCACTCTTGTCATTTTTCGGATCCACGAGTTCCTCTTCTTATCTCTCCTGGTTACACCAAGCATGCACCTCTCCGTGCTGCTTTGAGTTGTCTGCAGCCTTTGTATGTCTCTTTTAGTTAAGGTCCACGTCTCTGCACCATACGTAAGCACTGGAAGGATGCATTGATCAAACACTTTTCTTTTAAGACATAATGGCATATTGCTCTTGAAAATTATGCTGTTTCTTCCAAAAGCTCTCCAGGCAAGTTTTGTACGCCGATTAATTTCTTCATCAATGTGACCCTCACTTGATATCTGCTGTCCAAGATAAACGTACGTATCTGTTATCTCCAGCTTTTCTCCATCAATCGATAAATCTTCATTTCTTGTAAAAGCATTGAACATCACTTTTGTCTTCTGAAAGTTCATTTTTAATCCCACTTCTTTACTCTTGTCAGCAAGTTCCTGGATCATACTCTGCAGCTCTGATGGGAAGTCACGGAAATTACTGATGACAGGGTTTCAATTACTGTAGTAATCTTATTTTTTCATGGTATTTGCATACACAAATGTTGTGCGGAATGTCTTTTTTTAACAAAACAAAAGGTCTCATTTCACAAAATTTTGATAATGACACCTTGTTATTAACATTATCCTGCTGAAAAAATGTGTTCATCACTAAAAATCGCTTTTGAATTTTCTCTTTCTTCCCATTTTGATGAATTATAACACAGTAATTTTTTCCTGGAGCTTGCCATGAAATATCTTTTTTATAAAACTCAATTATACGTTTTTCAATTTCTGTAAGTTCTCTTCCATCATTTTCTGGCTTCTCTGCTAAGGGGATACTCAACTTCGAAGCTATTGTTTCGATAACTTTTATACTTTCAGGTAGCGCTTCTGATTCACGTTTGACTGCTTTACTTAGAATTTGTGGTGAGGTTTCAGAGCATTATTAGACTCCATATCATAATTTTCTTGGACATTCTTCTATTTCTTTTTCTGATTTTCTCCTGCATTTGGAGTTTTTTTTAAGTCACTTGGCATCAGGTTTTTTGCGCTTATCACATTTGCACTTTCTATCTTTTTCTTTGAATTGTTCATGCAAACCTTCAGCTTTCATACGCTCTCTGTAAAGATGTTGTTTTTCTGCTGCAGTCAGAAGCATTTTTTAAAAGTAGTAGCACAATCAATAATACACTGCTGGACAATTGCTAAGGACGGATCATAAACGGCTATATAGCGCATAAAGAAGTAAGTGTGGTTGGATGCCAAGTGAAATAAAATAATGTCAGAATGCCAGGACATTACAAGAAAGACAATTTATTGTGCTCTGAAATCCAGAAGGCTTTGGAACGTGTTCAAGGGACAAACAGGCCATTTTGTGCAGAATACGTAATCGTGAAAAAATGCAATTACCGTCCGCAGGCGTTCCGGCGTAAGATGTCAATACGGGATATGGCCGCCATGGAGGGCGATGCAAGATTCCACACGTCGTGTCATGCTTTGCACAACATTATCAAGCAGCTGTTGGGGTAATTTATCCCATTCCTCTGTCAGTGCACGGATGAGGGTGTCCTTGTTTATTGGAGGGCGTTGGCGACCAGCAAGACTCCTCCCCAGAGCATCCCACACATTTTCAATGGGATTCAGATCTGGAGAACGTGCTGGCCATACGAGGCTCTCAAGACACTCCTGGACAGCGACTGTTCAATGACATGTTGCGTTGTCGTCCATGAAAATGAATCTATCACCGACAGCACCACGGAACATGCGAACATGAGGTAGCAGAACAACATTAATGTATCGTTGGCCAGTCATAGTCCCAGTTGGAAGCACATAGAGGGACGTACGGCCATTGATCATGATGCCAGCCCATACCATGACACTACATGTCGGATATCGGTCCCTTTCCTGTATGTTTGCTGGACAATATGCAGCACCACTATCACCCCAGATCAGTTGTCGTCGACAATCAGATGATAGACTGTATCTATACTCTCATCTGAGAAGAGGACAGCAGACCAGTCGTTATCAGTCCAATTGCGATGTTGATGGCACCATTGCAAACGGGCGGTACGGTGACGTCTGGACAATGGGATGCACACAACAGGACGGCGGGCGTATAGTCCTCCTTCATGCAAACGTCTGGCGACAGTTTTTCGGGAGATCCGCTTGCCAGTAGCAGCCATAAACTGATTTGCTACCTCACTAGCTGTGCTGCGCCGGTGTCTTTTTGTTGATAGCACTATGTGCCGATCTTCTGCAGGTGTCGTACTGCGAACACGACCTCCCCCGTGACGTTTGCTACACTCTCCATTTGTTTGAAATGATTTCCAAAGCCTTGAAACAACACTGTGGCTGACGTCGAACTCCCTTGCAACATCTGTTATTTTTCACCCTTCTTCAATCTTGCCAATAATACGGCCACGCGTAAAATCATCTAGGTGATATCGGGAAGACATACTGAAAATTGCAAGTTCGTCAATTGATTCTTTCCCTTTCAACTTTGCGTTTGAACAACAACGGTCAATACGCGTCAAATCCTTTATATCTCTTATCAGCGCTATGACGTCACGAACAAGTTCGGCAATCCAAAATTTGCATAAGCACAACACGTCTTACTGTATCCCGCACTTATGCTAATTTCCACATTTTCCTGCCTTCCATTTTATGGTTGCTATCGTTGCTATTATCATCCGTCCTTAGCAATTGTCCGGCAGTGTATATAACAACCTTAAGACCTTTCACAAAGTTCTAACAGACAGTAATCCAAATATAGATAAATTAAAGTATCTGCTTATCTGTGGTGAAACATAACAGCATGTAGCACATGGTTGCACAGATTGATGTTTGCAGTTATGGTCATTTGGCTGACAGTTACGGTTATGGTCAATAAGCTGACAGTTACGGTTAAAAATTGCCTTGTAAACATATCCAGTTACATAATGTTGTGAAATAAAAGCCTTAATATTCATTCAAATGAGAAAAAAATGGTGTATGATAATTTATTTTTCCCCAAATTGTATTTAATATGCATTATATACACTGACGGAAAAAAATCCCTACACTAAGAAGGGGTTGTGTTAGATAAACGACAGTTGGTAGGCGGTGAGAGTACATCTGTAAGATGACGTCTATGCAAATTTCGCGCTCGGCGCATACGTGTGGCGCTAGTAGCGCCCATCGGAACATGCAAAGCAGGTTTGCTGTAAATACGCGCTGTAACGTTCGTGAGCGTTAGTTATCCTTGAGATTCGACGTAGTGTGTTGATGTTAGTCAAGAATGCCTTTAAGAAGACGAAGAAGCCATTATCAACAGCTCACGGAGTTTGAACGAGGTCGTGTAATAGGGCTACTAGAAGGTGGATTTTCTTTCCGCAATATTGCAGAACGACTTGGCAGTAATGTAGCCACTGTGCATGATTGTTGGCAGCGGTGGTCAAGGGAAGGTACTGCCTCAAGAAGACCGGGTTCCGGCGGGCCACGTGGCACTACTGAGAGGAAAGACCACCGTGTACGGTGTATGGCCGTGGCGCATCGTACCGCGTCTGCGGCAGCAATTCGAGCTGCAGTTGCCACCACAGTGACACAACGAACTGTTACAAATCGGTTACTTGAAGGACAGCTCCGAGCCAGACGCCCTGTAGCGTGCATTCCACTTATTCCAAACCACTGCCGTTTGCGACGTCAGTGGTGTCAAGCTAGAGCTCATTGGAGGACGGAGTGGCGATCTGTTGTGTTTTCTGATGAAAGCCGGTTTTGCCTGGGTGCCAGTGTGTTGGTTAGAAGGCGGCCAGGTGAGCGCCTGCAACCAACCTGTCTGCGACCGAGACACACTGGACCTACACCTGGAGTTATGGTCTGGGGAGCAATTTCCTATGACAGCAGGAGCACTCTCGTGGTTATCCCACGCACCCTGACGGCACAGTTGTACGTCGGTCTGGTGATTCAACCTGTTGTGCTGCCATTCATGAACAGCATTCCAGGGGTGTTTTCCAACAGGACAACGCTCGCCCGCATACCGCTGTTGTAACCCAACATGCTCTGCAGAGTGTCGACATGTTGCGGTGGCCTGCTAGATCACCAGATCTTTCACCAATCGAGCACGTATCGGACATCATTGGACGACAACTCCCAACCAGCATTAACCGTCCCTGTATTGACCGACCAAGTGCAACAGGCATGGAACTCCATCCCACAAACTGACATCCAGCACCTGTACGACACAATGCATGAACGTTTGCGTGCTTGCATTCAACATTCTGGCGGTTATTAATGTACCAGCATTTCACATTTAAAATGGCTCTTCTCGCGCTTACATTAAGCTGTGATCTTGAAACCTTAATCGATTAAATATGTTACCTATACAAATGTATTGCCGCCATTTCATTCCTCTACAACTATTTTTTCGTGGTGTTGGGATTTTATTCCCTCAGTGTACACACACATATATATATATATATATATATATACATGTTAAATTTGTAAACTTAATAATTTTTTTAATTTAAAATATAACCTAATCTTTGTGCATCTGTAATCTTAAGTCAAAATGAGTTGATTCTGAATTGTCCTTCCATTACCGTATTTGATGTCCTTCCGTTACCACTAAAAAACTATCTGAATCAAAGCGGTCCCGGACGATTCGTCCAACGACGATTAGTCCAATGCCGATTCTTCCAATACCGATTCGTCCAAAGGGACAATTGGTCCAATGCCGATTGGTCCAATGTCCGATTCGTCCAATGCCGATTCGTCCAATGGTACGATTGCTCCAACGGTATCATCTTACCAGCGGTAAACTGTTTTATTTTCGAGAAAGGAATACGGATTTAAATTATTCTGCTCATTATATCCTTTTGAAAGATCATTTCCGTATATTTGGTAATTGTAAACATTTTACATAAACTTGGTAAAAGGCACTCAATGGAACATTTCTCAGCTGTTTGCAAATCACTTAGGCGCGGGCTTTTTTAGAATATTTTAGTTACAACCTAGATATTTGGTATTTGTAAACCTTTTATAAAACCTTATAAAATGCACTCATCGTATCATTTCTCAGGACTTTACAAGGCACCTAGGCCGCGGGCCTTTTTAGAAGATTTTAAGTTACAACCTAGATATTTGGTATTTGTAAACATTTGATAAAACCTTATAAAAGGCATTCGATGGATCATTTCTCAGCTCTCTACCAGGCACCTAGGCCGCGGGCCTTCTTAGAAGAGTTTAAGTTACAACCTAGGTATTTGGTATTTGTAAATATGTTATAAAATCTAATAAAAGGCACTCATCGTATCATTTCTTAGCTCTTTACACGCACATTGGCCTAGGCCTTTTAACACTTTTATTCTACTGATGTCATATTCTAACGTTTAAGTAAAGTTAAAAATGCTAGCATAACATTAGTAAGTTTTCTTGATAGGTAAACGTTATGAATCTGACATCGGTAGGATAAAAACTGTCAAAAAGGCATAGGCCTAGGCCTTACGAATTAATATTTCGTGCCTAAGTAAAATCTCAATATTATTAACTTGATTTGATATGTAAACGTTATGAATCTGACATCGGTAGAATTAAAACTGTTAAAAAAGCTTAGGCCTAGAGCCTATGAATTAATATTTCGTGCTTAAGTAAAAGCACAATACTATTAACTTGATTTAATATGTAAACATAATAGATATGACATCGGTAGAATATAAAGTGTTAAAAAGGCCTAGGCCTAGGGTCTATGAATTAATATTTCGTGCTTAAGTAAAAGCGCAATATTATTAACTTGATTTAATATGTAAACATTGCTAATCTGACATCGGTAGAATAAAAACTGTTAAAAAGGCCTAGGCCTTAGGAATTGATATTTCGTGCTTAAGTAAAAGCGCAATATTATTATAACTTGATTTAATATATAAACGTTATGAATATGACATCGGTAGAATACAAAGTGCTAAAAAGGCCTAGGCTTATAGCCTATGAATTAATATTTCGTACTTAAGTAAAAGCGCAATATTATTAACTTGATTTAATATGTAAACATTGCTAATCTGACATCGGTAGAATAAAAACTGTTAAAAAGGCCTAGGCCTAGGCCTTAGGAATTGATATTTCGTGCTTAAGTAAAAGCGCAATATTATTATAACTTGATTTAATATATAAACGTTATGAATATGACATCGGTAGAATACAAAGTGCTAAAAAGGCCTAGGCTTATAGACTATGAATTAATATTTCGTGCTTAAGTAAAAGGGCAATATTATTAATTTGATTTGATATGTAAACGTTATGAATATGACATCGGTAGAATACAAAGTGCTAAAAAGGCCTAGGCTTATAGCCTATGAATTAATATTTCGTGCTTAAGTAAAAGCGCAATATTATTAATTTGATTTGATATGTAAACGTTATGAATATGACATCGGTAGAATACAAAGTGCTAAAAAGGCCTAGGCTTATAGCCTATGAATTAATATTTCGTGCTTAAGTAAAAGCGCAATATTATTAATTTGATTTGATATGTAAACGTTATGAATATGACATCGGTAGAATACAATGTGCTAAAAATTCCTAGGCTTATAGCCTATGAATTAATATTTCGTGCTTAAGTAAAAGCGCAGTATTATTAATTTGATTTGATATGTAAACGTTATGAATATGACATCGGTAGAATACAAAGTGCTAAAAAGTCCTAGGCTTATAGCCTATGAATTAATATTTCGTGCTTAAGTAAAAGCGCAATATTATTAATTTGAATTGATATGTAAACGTTATGAATATGACATCGGTAGAATACAAAGTGCTAAAAAGGCCTAGGCTTATAGCCTATGAATTAATATTTCGTGCTTAAGTAAAAGCGCAATATTATTAATTTGATTTGATATGTAAACGTTATGAATATGACATCGGTAGAATACAAAGTGCTAAAAAGTCCTAGGCTTATAGCCTATGAATTAATATTTCGTGCTTAAGTAAAAGCGCAATATTATTAATTTGAATTGATATGTAAACGTTATGAATATGACATCGGTAGAATACAAAGTGCTAAAAAGGCCTAGGCTTATAGCCTATGAATTAATATTTCGTGCTTAAGTAAAAGCGCAATATTATTAACTTGATTTAATATGTAAACGTTATGAATATGACATCGCTAGAATAAAAACTGTTGAAAAGGCCTTTGTCCGAACCCGACCAGAACGTTTCCATTGGGCAGTTGGCGGAAAACCCCACTGCATTCTACAAACAGAAACGGAAAACTAGTATTTTGTATTATTTCATGCAAAAGAGAAACATTGAAGTTAATTGAACGGCTCGTACATCAGTAACTTCATACGGCAGCAAGGATAGTATTACAAAAAAAAAAAAAAAACGCGGTCCTGAAAAAAAAAAAATGAAGTTCTAGCCTTAATGGTTTATTGTTGACGCAGTTGATATGTAGTATATTAAGAACACATTTGCCGTCTTTACACGAAATGTGTTCTTAATATCCTTCAGCACGAAAAATTGACTTCCTATGATATGTAGTATTTTCATAACGGAAGGCCATTCACTAATTATGTTATTAAGCAGTCTCTATGATAGTCAAAAAGAGCTTTCTACACAAATTAGTTAATAAACAGGTTAATCACACCATTAAATGTTAAAAGTCAACATATTAGTAACAGTTACATTAAAATATTAACCCAATTTCAGCTATGGTTAAAATTAGTGTTTTAGAATGATGCAGCTGCATGAGAAGAACGAGCGGCTTTGACCTTACTTTCATCAAGGTCATTGTATTATTCATCAAAATTATTGGCAGATATAAAAAAAAAATATATTTTTCTGAATAGAATGATATATAACACTGTTAACAAAAACGGATTTTAAAATTTAAGCGTCATGTCCACTTTTTTCTGGAATCCACCACCGGTTAAGAATATTTCTTTCACACTATATACATACCTTTAGTTTTAACTGTATTTACAACTAGTAGGGGTACCCGGTATTACCCGGGTAAAAAAAAAAAAAGGAGCCGGGATGGCTGTAAATGTGAAAAATAAAAAATAAATAAAAATTTGATTTAGTTAATTTACTTGTGCGAAACAAAAATGAAAGGAAGAGCAATGGAAATAATTACCTTCGAGGAGACATCTATAGAACTCATAAAGGAAGGATATATAGAGAAGACACTGGCTGTATTAAGCTGAAACTCATGACGTCATGAAGTCGACTGCAGCGCACCAGTGACCTAAAACAGAACTACAGTTGATTGACAGCTGGTTTCCCAGGTAACACCCACGAAGCACGTGATTTTTGTCCGTTAATGTCATGTTTTTTACTTTGACTGTTGACTTTGGCTTGCTATCCGGCAGTGTTGAAGATTCTTTTGGTTTTCATTTCCTCTAGCGTTCTAATACGTGGTATTATTTTGCTTATTACTTACTGATCGTATACTTTTCCTTACAGAATTCATAACTTTTGGGTTTTTACGTGTCTGTTGTTCATCTGATCATCTCCCCATAAAGGAAGGATATATAGAGAAGACACTGGCTGTATTAAGCTGAAACTCATGACGTCATGAAGTCGACTGCAGCGCACCAGTGACCTAAAACAGAACTACAGTTGATTGACAGCTGGTTTCCCAGGTAACACCCACGAAGCACGTGATTTTTGTCCGTTAATGTCATGTTTTTTACTTTGACTGTTGACTTTGGCTTGCTATCCGGCAGTGTTGAAGATTCTTTTTGGTTTTCATTTCCTCTAGCGTTCTAATACGTGGTATTATTTTGCTTATTACTTACTGATCGTATACTTTTCCTTACAGAATTCATAACTTTTGGGTTTTTACGTGTCTGTTGTTCATCTGATCATCTCCCCATAAAGGAAGGATATATAGAGAAGACACTGGCTGTATTAAGCTGAAACTCACGACGTCATGAAGTTGACTGCAGCGCACCAGTGACCTAAAACAGAACTACAGTTGATTGACAGCTGGTTTCCCAGAGAACACCCAAGAACCACGTGATTTTTGTCCGTTAATGTCATGTTTTTTACTTTGACTGTTGACTTTGGCTTGCTATCCGGCAGTGTTGAAGATTCTTTTTGGTTTTCATTTCCTCTAGCGTTCTAATACGTGGTATTATTTTGCTTATTACTTACTGATCGTATACTTTTCCTTACAGAATTCATAACTTTTGGGTTTTTACGTGTCTGTTGTTCATCTGATCATCTCCCCATAAAGGAAGGATATATAGAGAAGACACTGGCTGTATCAAAGAATATCTAACTGATAAGAAGGTAAGGCTCAGCGAGACGTAACTAGCGCCACTATATTATGCGGCAAAGAATTACTACACAGAAGCCAACATTACAGGCTGATGCCGCAGGATGCCGAGCAGACTGAGTTAGACTGAGCATGCGTGTTTGTGTTCAAAGAATATAAACGCTTGTTTGTGTTGGCGTTTTGTTCAAAGGTTTTGTTGTTCTCATCTAGATCTGCGTTTATATTACAGCCATGAAATACACCCACTCCATTCCGATGAATAACAATTCATGGAATGGAGTGGATGAATAACAAGAACAAATTTGAAACCGTTTGAAACAAATATCCTGGAAAACCATTAAAACAACGTTTGCTGAAAAAAAGCTATCGTTACGTTGAAAAAATTAATTTATCAATTATATGAAACTGACTTTTATGAAAAATACCTCGTAATATTGTAAAATGAAAGAGGGAAGCATTCGATTACACAATGCATACCAAACAGACAGCTTTAAGCATACACTCATTCGTGGCGAGGTAGTCCGGTCGGTAGAGAGCTCAGCTATACACGCCAGCGGCCCAGGTTCGAACCTACTCAGATACGAACGGATGTTTTTCCGATCTGTTGAGAAAATTTCTCCAGCGCCGTGCGTTTAATTTACAAACTTCGGAAGGGTAGAAAAGAAAATTGTAGCTTTGGGAAACTGCGGTTGTCTTTGCTTTTTTTTTTTTTTATTATTATGGCTGCTACTGGGAAACCAGCCTCAGCATTTTTGACATTTAAGGTATATTGTAAATATGAAATTCATGCCAAGCAACCTGGTATTACTACGGTGCTTAAAGTGAGAATAAAACTGCTAAAATTTCCTTAAAATAATATTAATTGCTAATGTATATATTTGTTTCACCAAAAGAAGGGACAGGAGGGATACTCAGAAAAGAACAACAACAAAAAAAAAATGCTTTAGTAGACCCAAAGAGACCGAAGGAAACAGTCGCAGATCAAAGCTTAGCTTCCTTTCCGTGAAATAGGCTTCCCGTCCCGTGTCTCCTACGCTTTTTGCGCCTGAATGTTAACTTTCCCGCAGAGCATCTGCTGCCGCATTACATGGTGGCGCTGCTGTCGCCTGTTTTACATTATCTCTACGAGAGTTGAGCTTCTTCACGCGAAGCGTTTATATTCTTTGGCTGTATAAAGCTGAAACTCATGACGTCATGAAGTCGACTGCAGCGCACCAGTGACCTAAAACAGAACTACAGTTGATTGACAGCTGGTTTCCCAGGTAACACCCACGAAGCACGTGATTTTTGTCCGTTAATGTCATGTTTTTTACTTTGACTGTTGACTTTGGCTTGCTATCCGGCAGTGTTGAAGATTCTTTTGGTTTTCATTTCCTCTAGCGTTCTAATACGTGGTATTATTTTGCTTATTACTTACTGATCGTATACTTTTCCTTACAGAATTCATAACTTTTGGGTTTTTACGTGTCTGTTGTTCATCTGATCATCTCCCCATAAAGGAAGGATATATAGAGAAGACACTGGCTGTATTAAGCTGAAACTCATGACGTCATGAAGTCGACTGCAGCGCACCAGTGACCTAAAACAGAACTACAGTTGATTGACAGCTGGTTTCCCAGGTAACACCCACGAAGCACGTGATTTTTGTCCGTTAATGTCATGTTTTTTACTTTGACTGTTGACTTTGGCTTGCTATCCGGCAGTGTTGAAGATTCTTTTGGTTTTCATTTCCTCTAGCGTTCTAATACGTGGTATTATTTTGCTTATTACTTACTGATCGTATACTTTTCCTTACAGAATTCATAACTTTTGGGTTTTTACGTGTCTGTTGTTCATCTGATCATCTCCCCATAAAGGAAGGATATATAGAGAAGACACTGGCTGTATTAAGCTGAAACTCACGACGTCATGAAGTTGACTGCAGCGCACCAGTGACCTAAAACAGAACTACAGTTGATTGACAGCTGGTTTCCCAGAGAACACCCAAGAACCACGTGATTTTTGTCCGTTAATGTCATGTTTTTTACTTTGACTGTTGACTTTGGCTTGCTATCCGGCAGTGTTGAAGATTCTTTGGTTTTCATTTCCTCTAGCGTTCTAATACGTGGTATTATTTTGCTTATTACTTACTGATCGTATACTTTTCCTTACAGAATTCATAACTTTTGGGTTTTTACGTGTCTGTTGTTCATCTGATCATCTCCCCATAAAGGAAGGATATATAGAGAAGACACTGGCTGTATCAAAGAATATCTAACTGATAAGAAGGTAAGGCTCAGCGAGACGTAACTAGCGCCACTATATTATGCGGCAAAGAATTACTACACAGAAGCCAACATTACAGGCTGATGCCGCAGGATGCCGAGCAGACTGAGTTAGACTGAGCATGCGTGTTTGTGTTCAAAGAATATAAACGCTTGTTTGTGTTGGCGTTTTGTTCAAAGGTTTTGTTGTTCTCATCTAGATCTGCGTTTATATTACAGCCATGAAATACACCCACTCCATTCCGATGAATAACAATTCATGGAATGGAGTGGATGAATAACAAGAACAAATTTGAAACCGTTTGAAACAAATATCCTGGAAAACCATTAAAACAACGTTTGCTGAAAAAAGCTATCGTTACGTTGAAAAAATTAATTTATCAATTATATGAAACTGACTTTTATGAAAAATACCTCGTAATATTGTAAAATGAAAGAGGGAAGCATTCGATTACACAATGCATACCAAACAGACAGCTTTAAGCATACACTCATTCGTGGCGAGGTAGTCCGGTCGGTAGAGAGCTCAGCTATACACGCCAGCGGCCCAGGTTCGAACCTACTCAGATACGAACGGATGTTTTTCCGATCTGTTGAGAAAATTTCTCCAGCGCCGTGCGTTTAATTTACAAACTTCGGAAGGGTAGAAAAAGAAAATTGTAGCTTTGGGAAACTGCGGTTGTCTTTGCTTTTTTTTTTTTTTATTATTATGGCTGCTACTGGGAAACCAGCCTCAGCATTTTTGACATTTAAGGTATATTGTAAATATGAAATTCATGCCAAGCAACCTGGTATTACTACGGTGCTTAAAGTGAGAATAAAACTGCTAAAATTTCCTTAAAATAATATTAATTGCTAATGTATATATTTGTTTCACCAAAAGAAGGGACAGGAGGGATACTCAGAAAAGAACAACAACAAAAAAATGCTTTAGTAGACCCAAAGAGACCGAAGGAAACAGTCGCAGATCAAAGCTTAGCTTCCTTTCCGTGAAATAGGCTTCCCGTCCCGTGTCTCCTACGCTTTTTGCGCCTGAATGTTAACTTTCCCGCAGAGCATCTGCTGCCGCATTACATGGTGGCGCTGCTGTCGCCTGTTTTACATTATCTCTACGAGAGTTGAGCTTCTTCACGCGAAGCGTTTATATTCTTTGGCTGTATAAAGCTGAAACTCATGACGTCATGAAGTCGACTGCAGCGCACCAGTGACCTAAAACAGAACTACAGTTGATTGACAGCTGGTTTCCCAGGTAACACCCACGAAGCACGTGATTTTTGTCCGTTAATGTCATGTTTTTTACTTTGACTGTTGACTTTGGCTTGCTATCCGGCAGTGTTGAAGATTCCTTTTGGTTTTCATTTCCTCTAGCGTTCTAATAAGTGGTATTATTTTGCTTATTACTTACTGATCGTATACTTTTCCTTACAGAATTCATAACTTTTGGGTTTTTACGTGTCTGTTGTTCATTTGATTGTTTCTTCCATACCCACTCTGCTTCACTTTCAATTCTAATTTGTATTTAATTGTCATCTGCTTCGACATCTACGTTATTGGCTTCGTTAGCTTTTTGGCTTATCTTTTTTACTCGGCATTTGTGTAGCCTGTATTTCCATAATCGCCCAACATTTGTGAAAATTGTTTTCCATCTTCGTAATTTTTTTTGTTATTTCTGAAGTAAAGTCATGTCTTTCAACATGGTGCGGTGGCGCTGCTGTCGTCTGCGCTGGGTTGCCATAGCAACTATTGCCGACGTCACGGGGTTACGTCACATTTTGCTTCTGTTTTAGGTCCGTGGGGGACCTGTTGGTGGGGAAATCTAACGTTTATTCATTTGTGTTTTTCATACACCATTAAATGGATATTTTTGTACTTTATTGTTATATGCGGTCTCTATAACTTAAACCTTAGATCGGGTATTGGAGTGCTGGATTGCGCTACAGTACTTAAAAGTAAAAATGTAACTGTTTCCAAAAATTTGTATGGAGGCCCCTTGACCCCGAGCTACGACCCATTCCCAAAACCTTCTACGGTTTAAGTTAGAGTGCCATGAGATAGTATACCAAATTGGGTGGTTCAAAATTGAAAACTGTAGATTTTACGGAAATTTTGCATGTGGACCTCTTGACTCCGGGCCCCGACCCCTTCCCAAAACCCACTACGGTCTAAGTTAGAGCACCATCAGATAGTATACCAAATTGGGTGGTTAAAAATTGAAAACTGTAGATTTTACGGAAATTTTGCATGTGGCCCTCTTGACTCCGGGCCGCGACCCCTTCCAAAAACCGTCTACGGTCTAAGTTAGAGCACCATCAGATAGTATACCAAATTTGGTGGATCTAAATTGAAAGCTGTAGATTTTACGGAAATTTTGTATGGAGGTCTCTTGATTCCGGACCACAAACCCTTCCAAAAACAGTCTACGGTTTAAGTTATAGTACCATGAAATAATATACCAAATTTGGTGGTTCTAAATTGAAAACTGTAGATTTTACGAAAATTTTATATGGGGGCCCCATGACCACATGATCCCATGACCCCGGGCCCCGACCTCTTCCAAAAACCGTGTACGATATAATTTAAAGTACCATGTGATAGTATACCAAATTTGGTGGTTCTAAATTGAAAACTGTAGAGTTTACCGAAATTTTGCATGGGGGCCTATGGATTCCGAGCCGCGATCCCATCCCAAAACGGTCTAAGGTCTAAGTTAAGAGTGCAATGAGATATTATACCAAATTTGGGGGTTCAAAATTGAAAACTGTAGATTTTACGGAAATTTTATATGCGGGCCCCATGACCCCGGGCGCCGACACCTTCCAAACACCGTTTACGGTGTAAGTTAGGGTACCATGAGATAGTATACCAAATCTGGTGGTTCTAAATTAAAAACTGTAGATTTTACGAAAATCTTGTATGGGGGCCTCTTGATTCCGGGCACCGACCCCCATCCCCAAACCATCTACGGTCTAAGTTAAGAGTACAATGAGATAGTATACCAAATCTGGTGGTTCTAAATTAAAAACTATAGATTTTACGAAAATTTTGTATGGGGGCATCTTGATTCCGGGCACCGACCCACATCCCAAAACCGTCTACGGTCTAAGTTAAGAGTACAATGAGATAGTATATCAAATTTGGCGGTTCAAAATTCAAAACTGTAGATTTTACGGAAATTTTATATGCGGGCCCCATGATACCGGGCGCCGAGACCTTCCAAAAACCGTCTACGGTCTAAGTTAGGGTACCATGTGATAGTATACCAAATCTGGTGGTTCTAAATTAAAAACTGTAGATTTTACGAAAATTTTGTATGGGGGCCTCTTGATTCCTGGCACCGACCCCCATTCCAAAACCATCTACGGTCTAAGTTAAGAGTACAATGAGATAGTATATCAAATTTGGCGGTTCAAAATTGAAAACTGTAGATTTTACGAAAATTTTGTATGGGGGCCTCTTGATTCCTGGCACCGACCCCCATTCCAAAACCATCTACGGTCTAAGTTAAGAGTACAATGAGATAGTATATCAAATTTAACGGTTCAAAATTGAAAACTGTAGATTATACGAAAATTTTATATGCGGGCCCCATGACCCCGGGCGCCGACACCTTCCAAATACTGTCTACGGTCTAAGTTAGGGTACCATGTGATAGTATACCAAATCTGGTGGTTCTAAATTAAAAACTGTAGATTTTACAAAAATCTTGTATGGGGGCCTCTTGATTCCGGGCACCGACCCCCATCCCAAAACCATCTACGGTCTAAGTTAAGAGTACAATGAGATAGTATATCAAATTTGGCGGTTCAAAATTGAAAACTGTAGATTATACGAAAATTCTGTATGGGGGCCTCTTGATTCCGGGCACCGACCCCCATCCCAAAACCATCTACGGTCTAAGTTAAGAGTACAATGAGATAGTATAACAAATCTGGTGGTTCTAAATTAAAAACTGTAGATTTTACGAAAATTTTGTATGGGGGCATCTTGATTCCGGGCACCGACCCCCATCCCAAAACCGTCTACGGTCTAAGTTAAGAGTACAATGAGATAGTATATCAAATTTGGCGGTTCAAAATTGAAAAGTGTAGATTTTACGAAAATTTTGTATGTGGACCTCTTGATTCCTGGCACCGACCCCCATCCCAAAACCATCTACGGTCTAAGTTAAGAGTACAATGAGATAGAATACCAAATTTCGCTGTTCAAAATTGAGAACTGTAGATTTTACGGAAGTTTTGTATGGGGGCCTCTTGATTCCGGGCACCGACCTCCATCCCAAAACCATCTACGGTCTAAGTTAAGAGTACAATGAGATAGTATACCAAATTCGGCTGTTCAAAATTGAGAACTGTAGATTTTACGGAAGTTTTGTATGGGGGCCTCTTGATTCCGGGCACCGACCTCCATCCCAAAACCATCTACGGTCTAAGTTAAGAGTACAATGAGATAGTATACCAAATTCGGCTGTTCAAAATTGAGAACTGTAGATTTTACGGAAATTTTGTATGGGGGCCTCTTGATTCCGGGCACCGACCTTCATCCCAAAACCATCTACGGTCTAAGTTAAGAGTACAATGAGATAGTATACCAAATTTGGCTGTTCAAAATTGAGAACTGTAGATTTTACGAAAATTTTGTATGGGGGCCTCTTGATTCCGGGCACCGACCTCCATCCCAAAACCATCTACGGTCTAAGTTAAGAGTACAATGAGATAGTATACCAAATTTGGCGGTTCAAAATTGAGAACTGTAGATTTTACGAAAATTCTGTATGGGGGCCTCTTGATTCCGGGCACCGACCCCCATACCAAAACCATCTACGGTGTAAGTTAAGAGTACGGTGAGATAGTATATCAAATATGGCGGTTCAAAATTGAAAAGTGTAGATTTTGGGAAAATTTTGCATGGGGTCCTCATGACCCCAGGCGCCGACCCCTTCCAAAAACCGTCTAAGAGTACCGTGAGATAGTATGCCAAATTTGCTGGTTCTAAATTGAAAACTGTAGATTTGTATAGCAGACATTCCAACAAACATTCAATTTTATATATATGGATAAATTCGTTCGAGGTTAGCCAGTTATGATATTTACTTATTTGATTATTGTAAAAGTTAATTATTTGTGTACTATCCTGTCCTGAAGCTCTTTAATGCCACATTAGAAAATGTCTTTCAATCACTGAACTGGGAAAACAAAGGGATAAAGATTAATGGAGATTATCTAACCCACCTTCGTTTTGCTGATGACGTAGTCATTTTTGCAACTACCCCATCAGAGCTGCAGAGTATGATCCAGGAACTTGCTGACAAGAGTAAAGAAGTGGGATTAAAAATGAACTTTCAGAAGACAAAAGTGATGTTCAATGCTTTTACAAGAAATGAAGATTTATCGATTGATGGAGAAAAGCTGGAGATAACAGACACGTACGTTTATCTTGGACAGCAGATATCAAGTGAGGGTCACATTGATGAAGAAATTAATCGGCGTACAAAACTTGCCTGGAGAGCTTTTGGAAGAAACAGCATAATTTTCAAGAGCAGTATGCCATTATGTCTTAAAAGAAAAGTGTTTGATCAATGCATCCTTCCAGTGCTTACGTACGGTGCAGAGACGTGGACCTTAACTAAAAGAGACATACAAAGGCTGCAGACAACTCAAAGCAGCATGGAGAGGTGCATGCTTGGTGTAACCAGGAGAGATAAGAAGAGGAACTCGTGGATCAGAAAAGTGTTTGATCAATGCATCCTTCCAGTGCTTACGTATGGTGCAGAGACGTGGACCTTAACTAAAAGAGACATACAAAGGCTGCAGACAACTCAAAGCAGCATGGAGAGGTGCATGCTTGGTGTAACCAGGAGAGATAAGAAGAGGAACTCGTGGATCAGAAAAGTGTTTGATCAATGCATCCTTCCAGTGCTTACGTATGGTGCAGAGACGTGGACCTTAACTAAAAGAGACATACAAAGGCTGCAGACAACTCAAAGCAGCATGGAGAGGTGCATGCTCGGTGTAACCAGGAGAGATAAGAAGAGGAACTCGTGGATCCGAAAAATGACAAGACATCATGATCAGAGTTAAATCCCTGAAATGGCAATGGGCTGAACAGAAGGACAGACACAGCCGAAATTTTAGATTGGATTCCAAGGGACAGGAAAAGACCCCGAAAATGGGAGATAGGTGGATGAAATTCGAAAGTATGCGAGAGTGAAATGGAGGAGACTGGCACAAGACAGACCGTTGTGGAGGAAACTTGGGGAGACCTTCGTCCAGCAGTGGATTGATAATGGTTGATGATGATGATGATGATGATACGTTCATGCATAAACGGTAATAGTCGAAAACGTGAAACTTGAAGATCTCTTTGTTTCCCTGAAGCGAAAGTAAAGCAGCCAGTTCAACGCTGCTTTTCCTCAAACACGATCTTTTGAAGGTGTTAGCTGAGAAAAAAGGACCTTAACATTGAATGGAGTTTAGATAACACAACTTTTTATTTTCTGCGTTGATACTTATTATCCCAGAAGGTATTTAAAAACCTCCATAAAAAGGGGAAAAAACGCAAACAAGGGCAGTGAGACGGCGTGCAACTTCATCCTTGACCGGGATATAATTCAAATATGAAAAATTCTAGTTCATTGAACTGTAAATACTCAAGTGTAGGACTTGTGGGTGATAGGAATTTTTTTTTTTTTTCTGGCTTGTGGCAACAACCGATTACCTTGGAACGTGTTCTGCTCCTTTAGATACGATCATTTTTCATGAAGATCTCAAATGAAGTTTAGAGGCGATGCAAATATACGAACGAGGAAGAAGAATCGTGTGACCCATATCAGAGCCATCGGTATACTAATGGTTTCGCCAGAGGGTACCGTCATTTAAGCTGGACGAGGAAATCATTCAGGCATATAACCCAGTCTCTATGAGACAATCCTCCTTTTCAAACTAGGGCAGATGCTGAAAAAGGAGGTTGCTATTAACTAGCAAAAAAAAAAAATGAAACACTGCTCGGAGTTGTTTTTGTGTGTTTGTGGCCCGAAGCAGCGTTTCTTCTTTTGAACGAGGACCAACTCTGTTTTCACTTCCTCCACTCTCGGATGTCAACGCTATCTGTCACGACGAATGTTCTGATTTAAGAGGAAAGCTCTCTGGTTGCTCTTGAGTCGCATAATGAGCTCGTACGTAACCTCTCTCTCACTTAAACCTGAATATCTACTTAAATCTCACCAGGAAACCGTATCTTGACCTTTGCCACCGGGCACCCTGTCCCAGATTAACGTTATTAGAAAACAACTCGCTAAACTTGAAGATCTCTTTGAAAGACGGCGAAAATTTTCGGGGAAAGCTTCGGAAGGCAAGAATTTCCTCACTTATAAAAATAAAATTTTGTTTTATCAATGTTAATTTTACTTTTTCATATAAATGATATTTTCACAGTATCAGAAGACACACACTTAACGCTCTATGCTAATGACACCACAATTCTATTTCATCATCATCATTGTCAACCATTATCAGTCCACTGCTGGACGAAGGTCTCCCCGAGTTTCCTCCACAACGGTCTGTCTTGTGCCAGTCTCCTCTATGTCTACTCCCGCATACTTTCGAATTTCATCCACCCATCTCCCATGTGGTCTTCTTCTGTGTCTTTTGCTGTCCCTTGGAATCCAATCTGAAATTTTGGCTGTGTCTGTCCTTCTGGCAGTATGTCCAGCCCATTGCCATTTCAGGGATTTAACTCTGATCATGATGTCTCTTGTCATTTTTCGGATCCACGAGTTCCTCTTCTTATCTCTCCTGGTTACACCAAGCATGCACCTCTCCATGCTGCTTTGAGTTGTCTGCAGCCTTTGTATGTCTCTTTTAGTTAAGGTCCACGTCTCTGCACCATACGTAAGCACTGGAAGGATGCATTGATCAAACGCTTTTCTTTTAAGACATAATGGCATATTGCTCTTGAAAATTATGCTGTTTCTTCCAAAAGCTCTCCAGGCAAGTTTTGTACGCCGATTAATTTCTTCAACAATGTGACCCTCACTTGATATCTGTTGTCCAAGATAAACGTACGTGTCTGTTATCTCCAGCTTTTCTCCATCAATCGATAAATCTTCATTTCTTGTAAAAGCATTGAACATCACTTTTGTCTTCTGAAAGTTCATTTTTAATCCCACTTCTTTACTCTTGTCAGTAAGTTCCTGGATCATACTCTGTAGCTCTGATGGGGTAGTTGCAAAAATGACTATGTCATCAGCAAAACGAAGGTGGGTTAGATAATCTCCATTAATCTTTATCCCTTTGTTTTCCCAGTTCAGTGATTGAAAGACATTTTCCAATGTGGAATTAAAGAGCTTCGGAGATATGGTGTCACCTTATCTCACTCCCTTTCCAACTTTTATGTGTGTTGTATTTTCAAACAGCCGAATCTTTGCACTTGCATTTTCATAGATGTTATTAATAATATTAATGTATGCATCTTCAATACCGCAGGATTTCAGAGCCGTGGTAACTGCTGATGGTTTCACCGAATCAAAGGCTTTTTCATAATCGATAAAAGCCATGCAGAATGGAAGTTCATATTCCCTCGCTCTTTCAATTAGTTCTCTCAGTACGTGGATATGATCTATTGTGCTGTAGCCACTCCTGAATCCAGCTTGTTCTCTCGGTTGAGCCATGTCCAGTGTCACCTTCAAGTGGTGTGAAAGAACTTTAGTGAAGATTTTATAAACCACTGATAGGAGGCTGATAGGTCTGTAGTTCCTGAGATCCAAAATGTCACCCTTTTTATGTAGCAGGATCATTGTAGCGTTGTTCCAATCCTCAGGAATCTTCCCTTCATTAAGGCATCGAGTGAAAATTTGGGCGAGTACTGTTTCGATTTCTCCACTTGCTTCTTTTATGATATATGCTAATAAATATTCAGATTTAATTACCTTACACGTGCATTCCCACGATCATGATACTCGTGGTAATACTAGTTTTTTAATACCTAGAGCGCGTACTAATTTTTTATTTAATAATATTAACGTGATCTGCCCTAGGTCCTGGAATGAGTTGTAGCTTCGGATCAAGACGATGGCACCCTATTGGGTATTCAACACAGAGGTTAAGATTTTCTTAATTAAGTGTTGATCAACAGTTGGTTATATATTATGTATTATTGACGATTTAGAGTCCCTTTTGGTGGGGGGGGTGGCTAGGGGCTCGTCAGGCTATTTGTTAGCCTTTTCCCTAGTTCCTTTGCCACATCACATCGCAACAATTTGTTATAAAGAATCTGTTACAGTGTTTCAAAAAAACTAAAAGATCACAGTGCTACTTTGGTGTCTTATAAATATTATTTACCTTGGTTTTGCTCTCTGTGGTGAAACTTTTGATGTACTAGTTTACGAAGTGTTCGCACCTTGTTGTCATTTTTGTGTGACTTAATTATTTATTTCAGTATGTAACTTTTTGAAAATGTCCCTTTCGTTAGCATATATTTCATCATGTGTATGTCTTGATGAAAATATGATGTTATTTACAAAAATCGAATTGTATGGAAATAGTTATACTTTTGAAGTTTTGTAATAGTTATACAGGGTGATTCATAAAGAAGTATACAGTTTCAACGCACTATAAAACAAGAACAATGTAGGATATTTCATGTTACCTGTAACAGAATTGTAGGGAAATGTTTCAAGTCTTTTTAGAGACAGTCACAAATCATTATCATATGTAGAGGATTTTAGGAAGGAGTGTCTGACCCCAGGTCTTAAACAACCCTTAGAAATAGGAAGCTAGGAGATTTGGGCTAGAGTGCCCGATAGGAAAGTCACACGGAAACGAAGTAGAAAGGGGGAGGAAGACGCTCTTATTTATTACCAGGGGCCAGTAACCGGAGTCCGACGGCTTAACGTGCCCATCCGACGCACGGCGGATATTTAGTGGATCGAGCTTTCGTACATGCCTGGGATCGAACCTGAGGCCCTTTCCGTGGCAGTCACGAACGTTGCCCACTTGGCCACCCGCGGCCCCGAGACAGTCACAGATGTTCTATGTGTACACACTTAGTCACACGACACACGTCGAGCCGGTAATCCTTTTCCTCCCAAACGCGAGGTAAGATATCTGGATCAAGTGGAGTGATAGTGGCTATGATACGCTGTTTCAGCTCCGCTAAATCAACAGGAAGGGGAGAGGCGAATACCTTGTTCTTTACGTACCCCCACAGGAAAAAGTCACAAGGTGCTAACTCAGGACTTCTGGGTGGTCATTGGGTCAGTGGCATGTTGTAGTCCGCGGCTCGTCCAATCCATAGGACAGACGCTGCCATTTTGACTGACTAGTCACGTGACGCGCGCTATCGCCTACGTCACTTCTCTCAGTAGCGGGACACAAACTGTATGAGTACGTTTACCTAACGGTTCGCAGTTGTGGTCTATGTCTTCAACTGTTACTGTTTTACAGCATCTGGAAGCTGTATACTTCTTTATGAATCACCCTGTACTTTTGAAGTGCTGCAGTTTTTTAGTTACTTTGGTTACATTGCGTGCAACCGTTGATTTTTATGATATAAAAAGCCTCAGTTCATTAATTTTGTTTGCAAATTTATATTACTATTGGTATTACTGTATTCTTGGACTTTTGTTGTTTATTATGATCGTAGATGTAGTCTCGTATGTGTATGGTTCTGCTTTGTTCTTGTGTGGCATGAAATTGTAGTTAAAAAAATAAAAATAAATAAATATACCTCAAAACGTCGAACACATTTCTTGGTACCTAATTTGAGGGTCTTGACCCCAAAATATTAATATTCTTACATATCCTGCACTCTCTTTTTTTTTTTTTTTTTTTTTTCATGGAACAAGTTGCCTCAAATTATGGATGAGCATCTGTTTATAGCCCTTCTAATTCATCAAGATAGTCGTCAAAACCGGAAATAAAACTGAAAAAAAAAAATGAGTTCGTTTTTCTTATATCAAACCCGAAACTACCGAGTTGAACTCTGAAACGTGATGCGATTCCGAAAATTTGAGGGAATTACTAGGTTTTTGGTACGGTCACTTATTCAGATGAAGACACAACGGATAGAAACAAAACTTTCCAAGCTTTCGCACATCAATCAGACGCCTTTTTCAAGGAAGGTAGACAGGCTTTTTCAAGTCAGAATTAGCCGTGTTAATATTTCTATGCCGCAACTTCGCTAACTGGGCTCTATTCCCTAAATACCAAATGTCTCCTATCAACTCTAAAACGCGCTCAGGAGGATAAACTTCGGTGACGGCGTAAGGTCTCCGGCATCTTTATATACGATGCTTAAGAGAAATATTGGCAAGCCCCCTCTTTTCAATGAGGCAGGTGTTTATTCCAACCCACTACAATATCCGGACGGCGATACTACATCGGAATGACCAAGCGTTCGTTTGGAAATAGAATCAGCGAACAAAAAAGGGATACAAAAGACGGAAAAATAACCACTGACCCGTCAAGGGAAGTCAAGTTCAAGTCCGCAGATCCTATGTGGAGTGATGTAAAGAAATTTGCTTCATACTCCACACCCAAATCTACTTCCATTCGCGAAATCTTGACCAGCAGCGAGACTTGCAATGATAGCGTCTCTCTGGAATTGCCACGTATTTGGAATCAATTCTTCAAATAATGATGCGTTTCGTTTCAGGACATCGTTTCTTAGAATTATCACGTCTGCGCCTATTCATTTATTGTCTAGTCACGTCACCGCGTTCAAATTATTGAAACGTTCTATTACCCAGTTTGCAGTTAGCTGCCTACCTTTCTTGAAAAAGTCATCTGGTTGAAGTGCGTAAGCTTGGAAAGTTTTATTTCTATTCCACGCCAAGAAATTTGGATTATTAGTATAGTTATACTATTTTGAGTATCATTGGTGTACAATTCCAACTTATTTATTACACAACGGATGTTGTGGATTTTACTTTGTTTTTTAGCGATCCTCTAAGCATCTAAGAGATCCTCTGAAGCATCGTAGAGCAACTGAATTGAGAGAACCAGCACAGCAGGATACACACAAAATCCACGACTTACTTAAGTTTTGAAACTAAGCTAAGCCGTACAAGAGATCAGGAGGGTAGATAAAAAGGGCGGGTTCTACCTCCATAGAACACCATTGTACATTTCACCCTTTACCCCAGCGGATCACAGCAATGTAGATTTCGTAACGATAATTCGAATGGTGCTTGTGTTTTTTCTAGACTACAAGTGGTATGACAATAATCTTATAGCTTTTAAGAGCAATGCGTATAAAGGTAGATACAAAATTTAAACAGTTTATCTGGGAAAAGGATAGACAAAAATCTGTTTTGTCCAGAATCAAGAACTTAGTTTTCTTATTTTTACTAACAAAAATTTAGACAGAACACGAATTACATAGCCTGAAAATTTGTGATGCGGAAAACATATTGTTGCTGTGTATAGAAGGGTTTTCACATGAAGAACATAAAACTTCTTTTCAAAAATATCTCAAATTCAGGATAATTCATGAAATACTCTTAGATCATGAATTAGCATGAAGTACTCATTCTGGACAGCACAGTACACGCAGGGGAAGTGCCACAGAGTTTAGAGAATTTTGCTGTTACCCAAAGCCTGGGTGTTTCCTCTCTTGGATGCTGAAAGGGTTCATTTGCAACGTTCTGAACTAAAGGAAAAGATACTAAGGCTTTGCTTTGAGTAATATGACAGATATTTCTTGCAATTAACGAGTACTTCAAAATCGTGCAGCTATTTTTCTTCCTTAGAAGAGAAACCAACCGAAAAAATCACGTTTGCCAGCTGTAATCTTTTCGCGTTTAATGTTGAATTACATAAAATGTAACAAATATTTGGTAATTTTTATTCAGCTATTTTACTGGAAAACTTTCAAAAAGCGGTGAGGCCTCACGAATAGCTGGAACGAATATACTCGGCGTTATCAGCTCAAACGAATATATTCGCTGTCTAAGGAATGAGCGTGGCCCCGTTGCCAAAAAAAAAAAAAAAGAAAAGAAGAAAACGAACAAAAGAATGGTGGGTACATTTTAGATTGAAGCTTTAACTGACGTTATTACGAATGCCAGACATTCAGTAGGTTTTAAACGATACACAACTAAAGAAAGCATGGATATTGATAATATAGTTATGTGCGGCAATATTCTTTGGTATCGATGAAGCAATCCACTAAATGTCAAGTTCATATCGTTTCTACAAGGGTTGTACCGAAAGTTACGCAAAAGTGGGCATAACTTTTTATCAATTGACAGAGATCGTTCAAATTGCTCTGTAGTAACCCTGCTTCATTGCAGGCAAATAATGGATTCCGAGCAGAAGCAACGTGCGTCATTGAGTTCTTGACTCTGTCCAACATCCATAGAAGGCGACGGAATGTTTACGGAAATGACACCATTGACAAGAGCAATGTGCACAGATGGATGAAGAAGTTTAAAGAAGGGGAAAGCAGCATTGAAGACAAACCACGCAGTGAGAGACCATATCTCCGACCACTGACACGAATCGTCAGCGATTGTATGAATTGATTTCAAACTTGGGCCTACAGTGACCAGCAAGCGGTACTTTGAGACACTCAGAAAGCTTAGAGAAGCCACAAAGAGCAAGAGACCGAACAAGAATATGAAAGCATCCACATTCATCATGACAATGCGAGACCACACACATCTTTGGCAACGAATCAGACTGGTCAGTGGTCCCCGTCCACCGTACAGCCCAGACCTGGCGCCCTCCGACTTCCACCTGTTCGGTCCAATGAAGAACAATCTCCCGGGGAAAACGATTTGGTGACACAGACGAGGTGAAAGTGGCTGTGAAGAAGGGGGTACCACAGTTCACATCTGAATTGTTTCAAAGAGGATTCGAGAGTTGGGTTCAACGAAGGCGCAAATGCATCGCTTGTGATGGAGACCAAGTTGAGTAGTACCTTTATATGGAGAAAGAGTTACTCACTACGATGTGCAATTTCAACAACCTCTGTCAGTTAATAAAAAAGTTATGCCCGCTTTAGCATTACTTTCGGTTCAATACTTGGTGGGCGAACATTGAGAATGTGAGCAGTGGTTGAATTCATTGTTATGAAACAACTAACTACGCTCACTAATATCATAAGCATGTAAAAAATCTTGACCCAATTACGCGTTGTAGTGACTACAGCGGGAACATTTATTAAAGAAAACAATTGTACACGTTGCTGAACAGATGACGCTAAGTGTAGACATCGTTAGGCGAAAGAAAAGTTTAAATTAGAAGCTGTTCATGAAAATTGCTCCATGATCCACCGTATTCCCCAGATCTCACATCTCCAGTGAATTTATTTTGCAAACCCAAGGACTATAAGTAATCTTCGGTCCGTAATTTTGGGCCACTGGCTCCAGGAAGAGGACATATCCTGGATATCTGGAGACATCAATACAGCTACGACTCAAACACGGGCCCGTCTGGTACGAATGATAAGATGCCAACGCTTCAAACCACTAGGCCAATGAGGCAGAAGTCTCTTTTTCCCCTACCCTAATTTGAAGAAGAATCTCAACGGATCGTATGTTCACGCACAGTGCAAGTCTCACTTCAAAGGCATGTATTGTGGCTTAGCTTTCATTTCCAGCGATTAACACAACAGATACAAAGGCGGGAAAATGTGCGTGTCGAACACTCGTATTAGGCATCGGTTCGAATCCCGGAAGAGACATGCGTACTAGTCGTTAATAACCCAAATAAAGTTCTAGTTTTTGTGACTGGCGAATGGAATTCCCAAATTTGTGAAACGCCGCCCCGGTGGCGCAGTGGTCTAAGCGATGGCCTCTGATTATTCGTCCGAACGGGGTCCGGGTTCGAATCCCGGTGAGCCGCCCCGGTGGCGCAGTGGTCTAAGGCGTTGGCCTCTGATCATTCGTCCGTAAGGGATACGGGTTCGAATCCCGGTGAGGCATGGATGTTGTGTTTGTCTTACGGCACTGGCTCTCTCCCTTCCCTGGAACCAGTGACCCTAAATTAGGGACGGGCGACTGCTTATAGCCCATTGAGTTGCTCACGGTGGTCGTTAAACCTCCAATAAAAAAAAATTGTGAAACTAGAGCTCGTTATTGTCACAGTAATTCATACTAGTGCAGGATTATTCGCGAATGATTCATTCTCAAGGAATGAATCTTTATCGTGAAGGATGAATCGTTCACTCTTAACGATGTCAATGATCAACCAATCTGCCATTACTGCGAAACCCAATGAAGTTGGATCATGTTTAACTTTATTCCACCGCCATGAGTTCGCAAACGAATTCCCAATACGAAATGTAATGTCGGGAATTAACACGCGTCAGCCGTTATGGAATGAGTAGTGTAAGCTGGGAAATAAGGGTGAAACTTAAGAATGGGAATAATACGTGAATGTTATTCATTTGAATTCCCAGTAAGAAAAGTAGTGTCAAGAATTAATAACTGTCAACTGTTATGTGAGTGAGAAATTAGCAGTCGTGTATTGGGTTGGTTCAAATGAAATGTCCGGTAAAGGACCAGAACACGTGGACGGCGAGAACGGAAAAGTAGGACAACTTACCAAAGCAAAATTGTCCCGCTGGGCATCGACACATAGTTGCCATCTCTCCGGCAAGGCCATGATCCAGCAACGATAAAAATTCTGTGACAGGGATCCGAAGAAGTCATCAACTGCACGTTGAACCTCGTTGTCTATCCTGAACTGTTTCCTGGACAGGAATAAACAGCTGATAGTCTGTCGAAACAAATCCAGGAAATAATCATGATGAGGCAGTGCTTAAGAGCCCAAGGCACTTTTTGTCAGCATCGTTCGTTGTGCGACATGAAAGCAGGCGTTGTCCTGGAGCAGAAGAACACCATGTCTATTGACCAAAGCCGGTTGTTTCTGCAGCAATTTCCGAGGCATCTGGTGTAATTCAGCACAATAACTTTCTGCAGTGATGGTTTGGCCTCTTGCCAAGAAACTCCGAGGAATTATCCCGGCTGTGGACCATCAGACAAGCAGCATCGTCTTCTTGGTGTGTAAGGGTGGTTTAGGATGCCATCCAGCAGGCTGTGCCTTGCTTAACCATTGTGCAGATCGTTTCCGATTATCATAGAGGAACCCACTTCTCGTCGCAGGTAACGATTCGATGCAGTAGAGGTTCCTGTTTATTCCTGGCAAGCACCGACGTGCAGACTCCCAAACGCCTAGTCTTGTTGGCAGTTGTCAACTCATGGGGCAGCCACATGTCCAGCTTTTTGACCTTACCGAGCGCCGCCAGACGCCGAACAACTGTCGTGCGGAGGACAACAACCTCGGCTGCTATCTCACGACATGTTTTTTCGGGGGTCCGCTTCAACCACACGTAACAAAACATCGTCAGAAACAGTAACAGGCCGGTGATCACGTGCTTTGTTTTGCAGGCCTGTACCTCCGCTTCAAAACTTCACAAACCATCGCCGAATGGTTCGTTCGTTGGCTGTGTTCTCCCCAAACGCTTTGTTAACGTTTCGAGTGACAATTCCTGCAGAATGGCCCAGTTTAAAAAGAAATCTGAATGTTTCCTTTGCAAGCCACGTTACGTCCAAACAAATCACGCCTGAACTTTGTTCTTCTAGTCTGATCATATGTAGAGGATTTTAGGAAGGGAGTGTCTGACCCCAGGTCTTAAACAACCCTTAGAAATAGGTAGCTAGGAGATTTGGGCTAAAGTGCCCGATAGGAAAGGGACACGGAAGTGAAGTAGAAAGGGGGAGGAAGACACCCTTATTTATTACCGGGGAGCCAGTACCCGAATGTCTTCAGATCATCATATGTAGAGGATTTTAGGAAGGGAGTGTCTGACCCCAGGTCTTAAACAACCCTTAGAAATAGGAAGCTAGGAGATTTGGGCTAGAGTGCCCGATAGGAAAGGGACACGGAAGCGAAGTAGAAAGGGGGAGGAAGACGCCCTTATTTATTACTGGGGGCCAGTACCCGGAGTCCGACGGCTTAACTTGCCCATCCGACGCACGGCGGATATTTAGTGGATCGAGCGTTCGTACCTGCTTGGGATCGAACCGGAGGTCCTTTCCGTGACAGTCACGAACGTTGCCGACTAGGCCACCCGCGGCCCTACCTGGTTCTTCACACACGTGCTAGCTATTTATAGTAATAAGTGTCAACTGTTATGTAAGTGAGCAATACGCAGCGAAATGATTGTGAAGAACGGGAACGGTACGTGAATGCACTTCCATTTTTGAATGGTGTGTCCGAATTGTTCGGTGGCAAATCATTAATCGTGAACGAAGAATGGTTGAAACGCTTGCGCTCTTTTGGGCAATTTGCCAAAAAGAGCTGTGACTTTAAGAACGCTTTGGTCGTTAATATGAGATCTCTGCAACGAATAATACACTCAGTGTGTGCTGTGAGAACCTGGAAATCGAATGATTATTCGTGAATGACCCTTATAACGAAGTGAATTTCTCCGTCATTTTTATCCGCGCCAGGATTCGAACCCGGGTCCCCTCATTCCGGAATAAGTTGCTCTACCAATTGAGCTACTTACATCATCTCCCCCTTATTATTATTTTTTTTTTCGAAGTGCTGGAGAAGGGATTCTCTTATTTTTCCTATCTCGCGGTGTGGAAATAACATCACACCATTGCAAGATTTTGAACGGTCGGGTCATCCGGATAGTTCGGGCGTCATTATAACGAAGTAAATTTCTCCGTCATTTCTGTCCACGCCAGGATTCGAACCCGGATCCCCTCATTCCGGAATAAGTCACTCTACCAATTGAGCTACGCGGACGTTTTATTCTGATTCCTATCTGCCTTTATGTCGTGTGCGTCCTTCGGGCAGGTACGTCACATCTCCTGGTACGTTACATCATCTCCCCCTTATTTTTATTTTTTTATTTTTTTTTCGAAGTGCTGGAGAAGGGATTCTCTGATTTTTCCTATCTCGCGGTGTGGAAATAACATCACACCATTGCGAGATTTTGAACGGTCGGGTCATCCGGATAGTTCGGGCGTCATTATAACGAAGTAAATTTCTCCGTCATTTCTGTCCACGCCAGGATTCAAACCCGGATCCCCTATTTCCGGAACAAGTCACTCTACCAATTGAGCTACGCGGACGTTTTATTCTGATTCCTATCTGCCTTTATGTCGCGTGCGTCCTTCTGACAGGTACGTCACATCTCCTGGTACGTTACATCATCTCCCTTATTTATTTATTTTTTTATTTTTTTTCGAAGTGCTGGAGAAGGGATTCTCTTATTTTTCCTATCTCGCGGTGTGGAAATAACATCACACCATTGCGAGATTTTGAACGGTTGGGTCATCCGGATAGTTCGGGCGCCATTATAACGAAGTAAATTTCTCCGTCATTTCTATCCGCGGCAGGATTCGAACCCGGGTCCCCTCATTCCGGAATAAGTTGCTCTACCAATTGAGCTACGCGGACGTTTTATTCTGATTCCTATCTGCCTTTATGTCGTGTGCGTCCTTCTGGCAGGTACGTCACATCTCCTGGTACGTTACATCATCTCCCCTTATTTATTTATTTTTTTATTTTTTTTTTCGAAGTGCTGGAGAAGGGATTCTCTTATTTTTCCTATCTCGCGGTGTGGAAATAACATCACACCATTGCGAGATTTTGAACGGTCGGGTCATCCGGATAGTTCGGGCGCCATTATAACGAAGTAAATTTCTCCGTCATTTCTATCCGCGCCAGGATTCGAACCCGGAACTCCTCATTGCGGAACAAGTCACTCTACCAATTGAGCTACGCGGACGTTTATTCTGACTGAAATCTGCCTTTATGTCGTGTGCGTCCTTCGGGCAGGTACGTCACATCTCCTGGTACGTTACATCATCTCCCCCTTATTTTTTTATTTTTTTCTGAAGTGCTGGAGAAGGGATTCTCTTATTTTTCCTATCTCGCGGTGTGGAAATAACATCACACCATTGCGAGATTTTGAACGGTCGGGTCATCCGGATAGTTCGGGCGCCATTATAACGAAGTAAATTTCTCCGTCATTTTTATGCGCGCCAGGATTCGAACCCGAGTCCCCTCATTCCGGAATAAGTTGCTCTACCAATTGAGCTACGCGGACGTTTTATTCTGATTCCTATCTGCCTTTATGTCGTGTGCGTCCTTCTGGCAGGTATGTCACATCTCCTGGTACGTTACACCCTTACCCTTTTCGTGAATGATGAGATCCATCAGTTCTTTATAAAAAGCTCAAAGTGGCCGCCCCGGTGGCGCAGTGGTCTAAGGCGTTGACCTCTGATCATTCGTCCGTAAGGGATGCGGGTTCGAATCCCGGTCAGGCATGGATGTTGTGTTTGTCTTACGGCACTGGCTCGCTCCCTTCCCTGGAACCAGTGACCCTAAATTAGGGACGGGCGACTGCTTATAGCCCATTGAGTTGCTCACGGTGGTCGTTAAACCTCCAATCAATCAATGGATGTTGTGTTTGTCTTACGGCACTGGCTCGCTCCCTTCCGTGGAACCAGTGACCCTAAATTAGGGACGGGCGACTGCTTATAGCCCATTGAGTTGCTCACGGTGGTCGTTAAACCTCCAATCAATCAATGGATGTTGTGTTTGTCTTACGGCACTGGCTCGCTCCCTTCCGTGGAACCAGTGACCCTAAATTAGGGACGGGCGACTGCTTATAGCCCATTGAGTTGCTCACGGTGGTCGTTAAACCTCCAATCAATCAATGGATGTTGTGTTTGTCTTACGGCACTGGCTCTCTCCCTTCCGTGGAACCAGTGACCCTAAATTAGGGACGGGCGACTGCTTATAGCCCATTGAGTTGCTCACGGTGGTCGTTAAACCTCCAATCAATCAATGGATGTTGTGTTTGTCTTACGGCACTGGCTCGCTCCCTTCCGTGGAACCAGTGCCCCTAAATTAGGGACGGGCGACTGCTTATAGCCCATTGAGTTGCTCACGGTGGTCGTTAAACCTCCAATCAATCAATGGATGTTGTGTTTGTCTTACGGCACTGGCTCGCTCCCTTCCGTGGAACCAGTGACCCTAAATTAGGGACGGGCGACTGCTTATAGCCCATTGAGTTACTCACGGTGGTCGTTAAACCTCCAATCAATCAATGGATGTTGTGTTTGTCTTACGGCACTGGCTCTCTCCCTTCCGTGGAACCAGTGCCCCTAAATTAGGGACGGGCGACTGCTTATAGCCCATTGAGTTGCTCACGGTGGTCGTTAAACCTCCAATCAATCAATGGATGTTGTGTTTGTCTTACGGCACTGGTTCTCTCCCTTCCCTGGAACCAGTGACTCTAAATTAGGGACGGGCGACTGCTTATAGCCCATTGAGTTGCTCACGGTGGTCGTTAAACCTCCAATCAATCAATGGATGTTGTGTTTGTCTTACGGCACTGGCTCGCTCCCTTCCGTGGAACCAGTGACCCTAAATTAGGGACGGGCGACTGCTTATAGCCCATTGAGTTGCTCACGGTGGTCGTTAAACCTCCAATCAATCAATGGATGTTGTGTTTGTCTTACGGCACTGGCTCTCTCCCTTCCCTGGAACCAGTGACCCTAAATTAGGGACGGGCGACTGCTTATAGCCCATTGAGTTGCTCACGGTGGTCGTTAAACCTCCAATAAAAAAAAAAAAAAAAAAAAAAAAAAAGCTCAAAGTGTTCCGAGATGGTTGCTGTTACTCGTGAAGAAAATCTGGAGCAGAAGCAGAAAGAAAAGACATACGCAAAATTTTTTATATAAATTATGTAACAAATTTATTAACAAATTATGAAATATCCCGTACAAAATTTAGCGATTTTGTAGACCAGAGAGACTCAGACAAAGAGCATGTAACGCCGGCGGAATTTAAGCACACCATTCAAATACCGGGGAACCCCGCCGCGCAGTCACAACCGGGGGCATACCAAGCAGAAAGGTCATTTATATACACAACAAGGAGATCATGAGGGTCAACAATTCAATCAACAACAGTATTAACAAAAGTAGGGAGAACAGGGGGGAGGGAATGAGAAGAAGCGCTTCAGAGAGACGTTTCTTTGTCTAGTCCACGAATAATCGCAGAAGACATGGACGGATAAGAGAGAAAAACAGTTCGGATGATGACTCGAAAGGGGTATCAAGTATGTACAAATTACGTTGCCATATCTACAAGTTCCGCAAATTCAAAAGATGGCGATCCTCTGCTCAGGAAGAAGTTCTTCACCATCCTCCTCCGTATCCGCCATCTCCTCCTCCTCCTCCTCCTCCTCGTGACCGCCTTCGTATCCGCCGTCGCCGCCTCCGTATCCTCCATCTCCTCCTCCGTGACCACCTCCGTAACCTCCATCTCCTCCAGAGCTGTAGCTGATTTCTCCGCCTCCGTGTCCGCCGCCATATCCGCCATCACCGCCGCCGCCGTATCCGCCATCACCGCCACCGCCATATCCTCCGCCATATCCTCCGCCATCGCCTCCGTGGGATTTGACGTACACTCTGGAAAATTAAATACAGTGTCAGTTATCTAAAGAAGCAAACTACTTTCACGTAATTAAACACTCTTCAAAGAATTAGCCAATATGAAGCAAGCATACAACCCACCGTAACTTATAAAATTCGATAGTTTCAAATTAGGAAAATTGCGTTATGGGAGAGGATTTTGTTTTTTCGTGATACTTCGCTTTGCCGTGACGACAGTACATAAATTCGGCCGGAGAGGGACCAGAAAATGCAGTGCGGTTGAGAGTTATAGGAATCATTTTTGCTGAAATTTGAATTTCAACATCTCTCTCTTTCTGATTCGGGGTTTAACTACCGCCATGTGCAAGTGTGAGAGTGTAAGCAAGCCCCATATCCCTAATTTAGGGTCGATGGTTTCTGAGAAGCAATGCTGTAAGACAAACACACCACTCATGCCTCGTTCGGGACCATCTCAGATGAACGATCAGAACCCAGCACTTCTGGCATGGAATAGACATAACAGCCGTGACATGGGTGACTGTTATGTGTAGCTTTGTTTTTTGGCAATGCAATATGCCTTCGTTTTCGGTATTCGGCTTGTGCCTGGCAATATTTTTAACTGTCGGGCTTGTGCCTATCAATGTTTTTAGCAGTCGGGCTTGTGTCTGTCATCGGTTGTGGTTGTTGGGCTTGTGTCTGTCATTTTTGTGGTTGTCGTGCTTGTTCCTGTCATCCTTTGTGGTTGTCGGGTTTATGGCTGTCGGGTTTATGGCTGCCGGGTTTATGGCTGTCGGGCTTGTGTCTGTCATCCATTTTGGCTGTCGGGCTTTTATCTGTCATCCGTTTCTGCTGTCGGGCTTGTGTCTGTCATCCGATTTGGTTGTCGGGCTTGTGCCTGTCATCCTTTTTGGCTGTCAGGCTTGTGTCTGTCATCCGTTTTGGTTGTCGGGCTTGTGTCTGTCATCCGTTTTGGCTGTCGAACTTGTGTCTGTCATCCGTTTTGCTTGTCGGGCTTGTGCCTGTCATCCTTTTTGGCTGTCGGACTTGTGTCTGTCATCCGTTTTGCTTGTCGGGCTTGTGCCTGTCATCCTTTTTGGCTGTAGGGTTGTGTCTGTCATCCGTTTTGGTTGTCGGGCTTGTGTCTGTCATTCGTTTTGGTTGTCAGGCTTGTGCCTGTCATCCATTTTGCTTGTCATGCTTGTGTCTGTCATCCGTTTTGGCTGTCGGGCTTGTGCCTATCATCCGTTTTGGCTGTCGGGCTTGGGTCTGTCATCCGTTTTGGCTGTTGGGCTTGTGCCTGACATCCTTTTTGGTTGTCGGGCTTGTGTCTGTCATCCGGTTTGGCTGTCGGGATTGTGTCTGTCATCAGTTTCGGCTGTCGGGCTTGTGCCTGACATCCTATTTGGCTGTCAGGCTTGCTGTGTCTGTCATCCGTTTTGGCTGTCAGGCTTGTTGTGTCTGTCATCCGTTTTGGCTGTCAGGCTTGTTGTGTCTGTCATCCGTTTTGGCTGTCAGGCTTGTGTCTGTCATCCGTTTTGGTTGTCGGGCTTGTGCCTGTCATCCTTTTTGGCTGTAGGGTTGTGTCTGTCATCCGTTTTGGTTGTCGGGCTTGTGTCTGTCATTCGTTTTGGTTGTCAGGCTTGTGCCTGTCATCCATTTTGCTTGTCATGCTTGTGTCTGTCATCCGTTTTGGCTGTCGGGCTTGTGCCTATCATCCGTTTTGGCTGTCGGGCTTGGGTCTGTCATCCGTTTTGGCTGTTGGGCTTGTGCCTGACATCCTTTTTGGTTGTCGGGCTTGTGTCTGTCATCCGGTTTGGCTGTCGGGATTGTGTCTGTCATCAGTTTCGGCTGTCGGGCTTGTGCCTGACATCCTTTTTGGCTGTCAGGCTTGCTGTGTCTGTCATCCGTTTTGGCTGTCAGGCTTGTTGTGTCTGTCATCCGTTTTGGCTGTCAGGCTTGTTGTGTCTGTCATCCGTTTTGGCTGTCGGGCTTGTGTCTGTCATCCGTTTTGGTTGTCGGGCTTGTGCCTGTCATCCTTTTTGGCTGTCAAGCTTGTTCCTATGATCATGTTTGACTGTCGGGCTTCTGTCTGCCACCATGTTTGGTTGTTGCGATTCCGATTATCGGGTGTACGGCTGTCAGAGCTCTGGTTGTCGCTAAGGTCTTTGTCATAAACCTTGTAGCAGGTAATCAGTCAGAAAGGATTAAGGATTGATGTTAGTCCTCCCACTACATGACCACTGTGAATAAAAAAGCTAATCAACGCTTACTGATGCGCAGATTCACACGTTGCAGCCAATTTAGGCACAATTCTTCGACACCGAATTTATTCATTCGAGCTGATTTCAGAACATTTTTTAAATCCCGAGTTAAATAGTTCCAGAAGTGCCTTATTTGGTGACACTGGCTCCAGTAAAGATAAAGATTCAGAACCATAGGGGTAAAAAAAAAAACTTCAACAAGTTTCATTCTGGGGTCAATACCTGACTCTTCTAAGGTGAACGGTCAAAAAATCGCAGACGGAGCAAAAAATGTTGTTTCTTTTGTGTCATTCTTATCTCCACTGGTGAAGTCCTGTTCCTATTTTCCCATTTCCCCTGCCTGGCCGTGTTTAATAACTGTGTCAATCAGACTCGAAGATGAATAGAGAACACTTTCTCTTCCGCTAGTCATCAAAGGTGACGTTTCAGACTAACCTACATTTATCATTCTCTAAGAGCCGAAGATTAACTTTTCTGAGGGAAATGTTTCGCTGGGGCTGTTTTTCCGGTTTACATAATCTTGGATGAGCAACCTTTCAACCGTCCTACAAAAGGCAGAGAGAAAGAAATGAGATGTGCATGCAAATCAACTGGTATGACCGAAATTCATTGCTGGGGAATCATCAAGCTTTCAGTTCTTTAACCGGAAGATGAATTGATTCTCTTCACGGGCAATAACCGCTTTCAAAAGAGAGACCTCGCTGGCAGAGCTTGCCAAGCCTTTTGTTCTGCGTAGCATCTTGCTTTAAAAAATTCCATTAACCTCCACTTGTTACAACATCTAATTGAACCCATGTCTCATTTCTGGGCTGTGGTCAAAGGCCCGGCATCTATATAATTTTCCAGGATGGGGGACCCACTTGAGAACCAGAAGACCAAATTAGAGACGGGGATGCTCCATAAACCACGAAATTTCTGGTAATTTGTTCAAACAACTGTTTTTTTTTCTTCTGGAATGTGCTCAGGTTACCAATACACAGAAATAAATTTTGAGAACAGAAAATTTTGAACCAAAATTTAATTCAGGATGGGGGACCCACTTGAGAACCAGAAGACTAAATTAGAGACGGGGATGCTCCATAAACCACGAAATTTCTGGTAATTTGTTCAAACAACTGTTTTTTTTTCTTCTGGAATGTGCTCAGGTTACCAATACACAGAAATAAATTTTGAGAACAGAAAATTTTGAACCAAAGTTTAATTCAGGATGGAGGACCCACTTGAGAACCAGAAGACTAAATTAGAGACGGGGATGCTCCATAAACCACGAAATTTCTGGTAATTTGTTCAAACAACTGGTTTTTTTTTTCTTCTGGAATGTGCTCAGGTTACCAATACACAGAAATAAATTTTGAGAACAGAAAATTTTGAACCAAAATTTAATTCAGGATACGGGGCCCACTTGAGAACCAGAAGACCAAATTAGAAACGGGGATCCTCCATAAAACACGAAATTTCTGGTAATTTGTTCAAACAACTGTTTGTTTTCTTCTGGAATGTGCTCAGGTTACCAATACACAGAAATAAATTTTGAGAACAGAAAATTTTGAACCAAAATTTAATTCAGGATGGGGGACCGACCCACTTGAGAACCAGAAGACCAAATTAGAGACGGGGATCCTCCATAAACCACATAATTTCTGGTAATTTGTTCAAACAACTGTTTTTTTTTCTTCTGGAATGTGCTCAGGTTACCAATACACAGAAATAAATTTTGAGAACAGAAAATTTTGAACGAAAGTTTAATTCAGGATGGGGGACCCACTTGAGAACCAGAAGACTAAATTAGAGACGGGGATGCTCCATAAACCACGAAATTTCTGGTAATTTGTTCAAACAACTGTTTTTTTTTTCTGGAATGTGCTCAGGTTACCAATACACAGAAATAAATTTTGAGAACAGAAAATTTTGAACCAAAGTTTAATTCAGGATGGGGGGCCCACTTGAGAACCAGAAGACCAAATAATTCAGGATGGGGGACCCACTTGAGAACCAGAAGACCAAATTAGAGACGGGGATGCTGCATAAACCACGAAATTTCTGGTAATTTGTTCAAACAACTGTTTTTTTTTTTTCTGGAATGCGCTCAGGTTATCAATACACAGAAAGAAATTTTGAGAATAGAAAATTTTGAACCAAATTTTTTTTTTCAAATTCAGAAACAACAATTATTTCAAATTTTATTAAATCATGTGGTGGCGCCGTTTATTATAATCGCTCTAAAATATATAAACCAAATTTAACCACTTGCTTTTCAAATAAATATTAACCTCTGTTTTTTTATTACTACAAAATTAATATAATTTTGCCAGTGCATTTTCAGATATGTAGACTCTTTTCAAATTCCCAAGGAAGTATTTATTCGATTTAAAACTTAAAAAAATGGATTTAAAATTTCAGGTTTTTTTTTTAAATAGTTATTTTAACGAGAAATTTGCATACTATTTTTTTCCCTGGTAAAGCGCATAAAATTGCTAACATACTAAAAAGAAACAAATTATTTGCTGCCTAAGTATGAATATTGCGTATAATACTTTACGAAATTTTTAGCAGTATTCCATTTAAAAAAATTCTTGCAGATTTAGTGTATGATACACTTTCATTTATTAATATATATTATTAATAACATCTATGAAAATGCAAGTGCAAAGATTCGGCTGTTTGAAAATACAACACACATAAAAATTGGAAAAGGGAGTGAGACAAGGTGACACCATATCTCCGAAGCTCTTTAATGCCACATTGGAGGGTGTTTTTCAGTCGCTGAGCTGGGAAAACAAGGGGATAAAGATTAATGGAGATTATCTAACCCACCTTCGTTTTGCTGATGACATAGTCATTTTTGCAACTACCCCATCAGAGCTGCAGAGTATGATCCAGGAACTTGCTGACAAGAGTAAAGAAGTGGGATTAAAAATGAACTTTCAGAAGACAAAAGTGATGTTCAATGCTTTTACAAGAAATGAAGATTTATCGATTGATGGAGAAAAGCTGGAGATAACAGACACGTACGTTTATCTTGGACAGCAGATATCAAGTGAGGGTCACATTGATGAAGAAATTAATCGGCGTACACAACTTGCCTGGAGAGCTTTTGGAAGAAACAGCATAATTTTCAAGAGCAATATGCCATTATGTCTTAAAAGAAAAGTGTTTGATCAATGCATCCTTCCAGTGCTTACGTATGGTGCAGAGACGTGGACCTTAACTAAAAGAGACATACAAAGGCTGCAGACAACTCAAAGCAGCATGGAGAGGTGCATGCTTGGTGTAACCAGGAGAGATAAGAAGAGGAACTCGTGGATCAGAAAAATGACAAGACATCATGATCAGAGTTAAATCCCTGAAATGGCAATGGGCTGGACATACTGCCAGAAGGACAGACCATCGATGGACAGCCGAAATTTTAGATTGGATTCCAAGGGACAGGAAAAGACCCAGAAGAAGACCACATGGAAGATGGGTGGATGAAATTCGAAAGTATGCAGGAGTGACATGGAGGAGACTGGCACAAAACATACCGTTATGGAGGAAAGTTGGGGAGACCTTCGTCCAGCAGTGGATTGATAATGGTTGACAATGATGATGATGATGATGACACTTTCATTTACAATATTTTATATAATTTTTCTGCTATTAAAGGATTTAATCTCTGTAATAAACTTTAAAAACCATTAATCGTGTAGTTAGTACGAGTATGCAAATAACTGCTTCTCTTAAAGACCTCATCAAGGAATCGGTAGCCTCGAGTCTTTTAACTTGCGTCTGCTTGCTCCAGAAAAGTCGGAAGTCACACTTGGAGCATAAAAGCGACGCAAGTAATAACGCGTGTGTTTTAATATCGCGGCCAACTTAACGGGATCTTAATACAATTTCCATTCTTGAATAAGCGTTCTTTTATTTCCTTTCAGAAATAAAAGAAGGCTGCCATTTAGATATTGGTGAAAATAAGGTGGTTATTCTAGCAACGACACCCACTTAAAAGAAATAAAAATAAGTTATTACTTTTCCTAACTCTAAATCTGATATTATGCTGACGAATCGAAAAGAGGTTATAACTCTCAGATATGTAAGAAGTGTCAAAACACTGTTATTTAGGATCGCGAACTTAGTAATTATACCCACTTAAGAACTACAGGAACCGTATTAATTAATTATTTTCCCGATACCTGTAATTCATCCCAATAATTAATCTATGTTGCAAATCTGAAAGAAGCTGGTGGATTTATTATGAGTGTTTAAGTGAAACCATCTGGGAAAAGTAACGTGCGCTTTGAACGTCCATAAAGCAGTTGTAGTTTCCCATCTTATTTGATTACGCAGATAGAAAACTTTTAAATAAATGATGTCACACACTAACTAGGCGTAATGCGTGCAATTTCTCATAAAAACATCATACTTAACTTGGTCTTACAATATTTCACAACATGCCCCCTCTGGATGCAGCGATGTAAGCATACCATGCTTACCTCATCTCGGACGAATGAATAGAAAAATATAGTACTTTATACACAGAGCGTCAAAGAATTTTTAAGACTGGCGCTAGATTTCAGCCTACGGTGGCACCACCATTGTAATCGCGAATGCGTTATAAACCGTGACCATCAGCTTGCTTTCTGCCAAAAGTACTGCGCAGTTGTTAAAGTAATTCAAACGAAACGGCCGTTCATTAGAGAAGTCAAATTTTTTTCATGTTGAATTATTAAGATGGAGTAAAGGGCTGTTTTTAAATTTAACGCAAAACTTGGTAAAAGTGCCTCGGAAACGTACCAAATGATGAAACAAGTTTACGGTGAGTTTTGTTTAAGTAGATCAAATGTTTTCCTGTGGCACAAACGTTTTTTGGACGCTAGAAGATGATAAGCATACCGGAAGACCAAGTTCTTCTAAAACACCTGAGATGATTGAAAAAGTGCGTGATTTCGTGGCAAACAATCGATGTGCGTCACTAAGAATGATGGAAGAGTCTTTAAACATCAACGAAGAAACGATTCGAACCATCCTGCATGAAGATTTGGGCAAAACAAAAGTCTGTGCTAAATTTGTTCCACACACGTTAACCAATGAACAAAAATCAAGGAGAAGTGCACATTGCAGAGACATCATTTCAGCCGCTGAAAATGATCCAAACTTCTTAAAATCGATTGTTACAGGTGATGAAACATGGTGTTTTCAATATGATTCTAAAACAAAGCGGCAATGTGCGGAATGGAAGTAAAAAAACTCACCACAAGCCAAAAAAAAAAACAAGAAAAGTTCCGTCAAAAATCAAAACAATGCTCATTACATTCTTCGATAGTAAGGGTATTATCCGCAAAGAATCTGTTCCAAGTGGAGAAACAATTACTGGTGATTTTTATTTAAATGTTTTGAGGCGTTTGATGGGCAGAATTCGTCGCATTCGTCCAGAATATCGGGATGAAAACAGTTGATGTTTGTTGCACGATAATGCACCCAGTCACACCTCACTTCTTGTTCGTAGATTTTTGGCGAAAAAGAACGCCTGTGTGTTGAATCATTCACCGTATTCGCCTGATTTAGCACCCTGCGACTTTTCTTTATTCCCAAAACTTAAAATGACGTTAAAAGGGTGTTATTTTGATGATATTTCGACCATAGAAACAGCTTCGACGCGTGCTTTGGAGGCAATTCCGCAAAGTGAACTGGAACAGGCATTCGAATCATTATTAAATCGCTGTAACAAGTGTACTGAAGCCGGAGGGACTTATTTTGAATAACAAACCAAAACAAATTATTATTTCTTGTTTCTATTTCATTTTACAGACCCAGTCTTAAAAATTCTTTGACGCACTGTGTATTATTCGGCTAGAGGAGAAGCATTGAGATTTTAGAAAATGAATCTGTTCTGTGTATATACAGGCAGACAAACGCATTGAAAATGGTCGTGATAGTGAAAAAGTGTCTTCTTGAAAATGTTGAAGATTGCGAAAATACCCTTTAAATCTAAACTTTTTCAAACGGTTAATAAGTGGTCTACTCGAAATTAGTGAAAGTATAACTAATCACAAGGCTAAACAGTTGCTGTTGTATTTTTCCCTTTTTACAAATGTTTAGATATCGCCCCCTTTTCATAAAAAAAGAAGAAATCAAATAAAAGAGGCGGATAAGAAATGCTTTTAAGCTTACAAAAGTGTCTCGTCCGGGAAAACCAAATGCGTAGCGAAACGGCACGTGGACAGATGTCCTACAAAGTTGAGTTTTCGAACCTGGCAACCACTCGCAGCCTCTCTCATTGGACAGAAGAGCAGCCAAGCGATCTCCCACCTGAGCGTGGATTTGAATACAGAACGCCGAATTCTCAGGCAGTGAGATAGAACGACTTGCAGATCCTGTATCTTCAGCAGAGCAGAGAAAATCGACGCTAAACGAGCCATTTTAAACACAAACAATAACTCTCAAAAATCTAGAAAGACAGAACAAAACGTTTGTGCGAAAACGAGTTCCTATTTTTGTCTCCTAGCTGTTAACACAATTTATGGCACTTTATACCAGGATGTGCCCACAGAACAGGATTTTGCTATGTTATGAAGACAGCGTAGGGACGAAATGCGTACCTTAAAATGCGGTATAGAAATCCAGCGCAGAAATAGTTCCGGTTGAGAGGAAGTAATCTACGTTTTACAGAATCCGGTATTGGTTCTTCAACATTGGGTTGGAAAGAAAGTAATGTCTGGAAATGTTAGACAACAGAAAAGGGCTAATTACTGTATATACAAGTACAAATCCGTCCAAAATATAGTCGCCATCGTTTTCCACAATCTGCTTCCATTGCATAGGAAGTTGTTCGATACCGTCCCTGGTTGTCTGGGTAGCTGTTGGATACCGTTCCTGACGGCCTGACCCGCTATTGGATACCGTCCTTAATTGTTTAGGAAGCTGTAGGATACCGTCTCTGATTGTCTGGGAAGTTGTTGGATACTGTCCCTGGTTGTCTGGGTAGCTGTTGGATACCGTTCCTGACGGCCTGACCCGCTATTGGATACCGTCCTTAATTGTTTAGGAAGCTGTAGGATACCGTCTCTGATTGTCTGGGAAGTTGTTGGATACCGTCCCTGGTTGTCTGGGTAGCTGTTGGATACCGTTCCTGACGGCCTGACCCGCTATTGGATACCGTCCTTAATTGTTTAGGAAGCTGTAGGATACCGTCTCTGATTGTCTGGGAAGTTGTTGGATACCGTCCCTGGTTGTCTGGGTAGCTGTTGGATACCGTTCCTGACGGCCTGACCCGCTATTGGATACCGTCCTTAATTGTTTAGGAAGCTGTAGGATACCGTCTCTGATTGTCTGGGAAGTTGTTGGATACCGTCCCTGGTTGTCTGGGTAGCTGTTGGATACCGTTCCTGACGGCCTGACCCGCTATTGGATACCGTCCTTAATTGTTTAGGAAGCTGTAGGATACCGTCTCTGATTGTCTGGGAAGTTGTTGGATACCGTCCCTGGTTGTCTGGGTAGCTGTTGGATACCGTTCCTGACGGCCTGACCCGCTATTGGATGCTGTCCTTAATTGTTTAGGAAGCTGTAGGATACCGTCTCTGATTGTCTGGGAAGTTGTTGGATACCGTCCCTGGTTGTCTGGGTAGCTGTTGGATACCGTTCCTGACGGCCTGACCCGCTATTGGATACCGTCCTTAATTGTTTAGGAAGCTGTTGGATACCGTCTCTGATTGTCTGGGAAGTTGTTGGATACCGTCCCTGGTTGTCTGGGTAGCTGTTGGATACCGTTCCTGACGGCCTGACCCGCTATTGGATGCTGTCCTTAATTGTTTAGGAAGCTGTAGGATACCGTCTCTGATTGTCTGGGAAGTTGTTGGATACCGTCCTTGATTTTCTGGGAAGTTCTTGGATACCGTCCGTGATTTTTTGGGAAGTTGTTGGATACCGTCCCTGGTTGTCTGGGCAGCTGTTGGATACCGTCCCTAATTGTTAAGGAAGCTGTAGGATACCGTCTCTGATTGTCTGGGAAGTTGTTGGATACCGTTCCTGATTGCCTGCTGATCCGCTGTTCCATACCGTCCCTAATTGTTTAGGAAGCTGTAGGATACCGTCTCTGATTGTCTGGGAAGTTGTTGGATACCGTTCCTGATTGTTTGGGCAGTTGTTGGATACCGTCCATGATTGTTTGGAAAGTTGTTGGATACCGTCCCTGGTGTCTGGGTAGCTGTTGGATACCGTCCCTGGTGTCTGGGTAGCTGTTGGATACCGCACCTGGTGTCTGGGTAGCTGTTGGATACCGTCCCTGATTCTCTGGACAGCTGTTAGATCCCATCCCTGATTGTTTGCGAAGTCGTTGGATACCGTCCCTGATTCTCTGAACAGCTGTTAGATACCATCCCTGATTGTTTGCGAAGTCGTTGGATACCGTCCCTGGTTGTCTGGGCAGCTGTTGGATAACGTCCATGAATGCCTGGGAAGTTGTTGGATATCGCCCCTATATATCTGTGGTGCCTTGGATGCAAAGTGAGTAAGTGAGTGCCCGTACGACATCGTCCCGGTTGCTGAACCGCTGTCTGTCCAGGAAGTGTTGAAACGACCGGAAGAGGTGGTAGTCTCTTGGGGCAATGCTCAGGGAATAGCCCGAGTGTGGCAACAGCTCCCTGGTCTTGTGACAGGTCATCCGTGTTGTGTGAGCTTTCGCTCCATTCTGCTGTTAGAGGACGCCCTTGCGTTTCAGCAGTGCTGGTCGTTCCGACGTGAGCGATGCGTGCAGATCCTCGAGTTGACGACACTACACATGGGTGACGTCGCCAGGCAGCAGCTCAAAGAACACGACTACCGCATATCTCACCAAACAGACAGCAGGACATGTGGGTGTAAGTCGGCTGTGAGGGTCTGCATGGGTTTAGGTCCAACCACTGTTTCCGGGCTTTGGCATTGTCATGCAGGACCCATTTCGCGTCACCTGTCACAGTGTCATCCAAAAAACAGGTTTAATTTGGTCACGTTCAAGCAACACAAGCACTCTCGCGATTTGCTTTCAGCTCAACTGTGAGTTGATGGGGTACGCAAACTCCCCTCTTGTGCGCCTTCGCAAGTTGGCGCAGGTGCGTGACGGGTAGTCCTGAGATCTTTTTCGCCAACTCCCGCGAGGATCAGTCAACACTAAGGTCTTCAGCATGTCCATAGCAACTGTTAATGGTCTCCCAACATTGGGACGGTCTGAAGCGTCAGCATTTCCCCCTCGAAACCGTTCAAATCAACGACAGCACTGGCGACGCGTAATGGCGTTGGGATACACACTGGTATAATGTTCCTTGCAGCAATTGCAGTGGTGCTACTGCGACGAAACTCATACAGCATGCAATGGCGGATGTGGTTCTTGTCTCCTATGTAGGCTGGCTATTCCGCTCTTCGTCTTTTGACGGCTAACTGCCACTGACTTAAGCCACCGTACGCTACGGCCGGGGCTTCGACTTTGAGTACCTCTTCGTCGGACATTACATTCTTTCCAAACCAACGCATTCTGGGCACCGCAAGTTCTCCGAAACAAAGGAGTACATTGATAAGTAGGAACTGTACGCCAACTGTGCTCAAAGTAGTATAACAATACTAATTATCCGAATTTCTTGGAGTAGAATAGAAATAAAACTTTCCAAGCTTTCTCTTATCAAATAGATGACTAACTGCAAACTGGATAATATAAAACTTCAATAATTTGAACGCGGTGACTTCACTAGACAATAAATGAAGAGGCGTAAACGTGATAATTCGAAGAAACGATGTCACGAAACGAAATGCAGCATTACTTGAAGAATTGATTCCAAATACGTGGCAACTCCAGAGAGACGCTATCATTGCAAGCTCCCCTGCTGGTCGAGATTTTCAAGGTTTCGCGAATGGAAGTAGATTTGGGTGTGGAGTATGAAGCAAATTTCTCCACATAGGATGAGCTTGACTTCCCTTGATTGGGCAGTGGTTATTTTCCCGCCTTTTGTATCCCTTTTATGCTCGCTGATTCTAATTCCAAGCGAACGTTTGGTCATTCCAATGTAGTATCGCCGTCCGGATATTGTAGTGGGTTGGAATAAACACCTGTCTCATTGAAAAGAGGGGGCTTGTCAATATTTCTCTAAGCATCGTATATAAAGATGCCTGAGATCTTATGCCGTCACCGAAGTCCATCCTCCTGAGCGCGTTTTTGACTTGATAGCAGACATTTGGTATGTAGGGAATAGAGCCCAGTTAGCGAAGTTGCGTCATAGAAATATTAACGCGGCTGGTTCTGGATTGAAGAAGCCTGTCTACCTTCCTTGAAAAAGCCATCTGGCTGATGTCCGAAAGCTTGGAAAGTTTTATTTACACTGAAGAGCAATTGAATTAGAGATAGCTGGCGTCATGCAAATGTGGCGCTGTGGGCGGCCCTGTAAACCGAAACGACACGACGTACGCAGCGATCCGACAACGTAAGGAGTGATGCGACGGAAATCAGTAAGAGTCGGACGCAGTATGGGTAAGACGAAGGACATAAGCGCATTTGATCGTGGGCAAATTGTCGGAGCCCGACGAATGATTCATTTCATCTCGGAAGTCATGAAGACACTGGGATTTTCACGAGTCACTGTGTCACGGGTGCACCGTGAGTACATCGAATCCGGCAAAACCATCCCTGCAAGAGCCAACTGCCGTGGACAACAGCGTGTGGATGAGCGGGGTCATCGTCGGCAAGCTCGCATTGTAACAGGGGATAGACGGGCCACAGTGCAAGAAATCACTCGGCAATTTAACGCTGGTGCACAAAAATGTGTAAGCAGCCACACCATCCAGAACCATCTCCTCGCTATGGGGTACAGAAGCCATCGTCCCACGAGAGTACCGCTGCTGACCTCACATCACAGGGTGCAAAGATTAGCACGGGCACGGGAACATCGCCACTGGATCCTCGACATGTGGGAAAATGTTGCCTGGACTGATGAGTCGAGATTCACTTTGGTACATGCGGATGGCAGGATACGAGTACGGCGCAAACCACATGAAGCGATGGATCCTTCTTGCCAGCAGGGTACTCTTCAAGCTGGTGGGGGTGGCGTTCTCGTCTGGGGACTGTTTACGTGGACTGAAATGGGACCACTGGTACGTGTGACATCGTCCCTCACAGATCAACGTCACCGGGATATTCTGGACGACCATTTACTCCCGTTTGTGCGTCTTCAACATCCCATTGGGGACCTCATCCTGCAACAAGACAATGCAGCTCCCGAATTGTATCCGAATAGTTGGATGAACACTCCACCGACGTGACCTCGCTTCCTTGGCCAGCTAGGTCACCTGACCTCAGCACATCTGGGATGCCATAGAGAGAGATGACCCCCTCCATCAAATGTTCGTGAACTGTGGGAGCTTGTTCAGGGGTCGTGGATCCGTATGGCTTCCCAACGCTTCCGGTGTCTTGTCGAGTCCATGCCGAGACGAATCACCGCCGTCATCAGGGCAAAAGGTTGTGCTACACGTTACTAGACAGGTATTTCTAATTCAATTGCTCTTCAGTGTACATTCTACGCCAGAAAATTCGGATCATTAGTATAGTTATAATATTTTGAGCAAGGAATACAGTTCATTGCGCTAAAGTCTATCATAAAGTTTCTGATGATCCGCAAAAAAGAGCAGTTCGTGCCCAATATCACTCCGCAGTTGGTCTCAAAGTATCCATCCCAAGCCTTTTGCAGAAAATCTAGTGCTAACAGCTGCAGTTATGGGAATCTTTGCTCGTCGTGGGACGTCCAGTGTTTCAAGAAATGCTTTGTTTTGTAACACTTCGCGAGCAACCTCGCGAAATGATCAGAGGCGCTAGTGATCATTCGTCCGGATGAGGCCCATGTGATGTATTCATCCGGTGGAGCAGATTCTGTCTCTTCTTTGAATTACCTACTGGAGATTTCTTATAGTTCTTCCCTGTGGTTCAGCAGTTTGAGGAACTGGTTTCGGACCAGTCTTCAGAAATGGCCCGGGTATTCGTTTCCCTGAAACGAATACGTTTCGCAACAGAATTGAGGTTGAATGCACGTGACGTATGCCTGATTTTGATAAGAGCAAGAGATAAAAAACGACGACTGATCGATTGCTAGAGGGCATTGTAAGAAAGCGATTATTACGAGCGTTGGATTGTAAGCTCATTATTAAAAGGAGTGTTGTGATCATATGTGGAGTACATTGTGATGTTATCGTTCAGTTATGGAAGTGTCTTCTACAGCCTGAATAAAGGTTTTCCGTAAGTTGACTTCTGTTTTATTTCGTCTGGCCGTTAAGGTTTTCTCTTTGCCGCCCCGGTGGCGCAGTGGTCTAAGGCGTTGGCCTCTGATCATTCGTCCGAAAGGGGTCCGGGTTCGAATCCCGGTGAGGCATGGATGTTGTGTTTGTCTTACGGCACTGGCTCTCTCCCTTCCCTGGAACCAGTGACCCTAAATTAGGGACGGGCGACTGCTTATAGCCCATTGAGTTGCTCACGGTGGTCGTTAAACCTCCAAAAAAAAAAAAAAAAAAAAAAAGGTTTTTTTTCATTTAGGAACTATTTCTTAGTATAATGATGTGTTAAAACAACGTAGAAGTACAAAAGACTTTTACGCTACAGGTACGAAAGTGCCTCCCAGGTGGTACAGTGGTCTAAGCGATGGCTTCTGATCATTCGTCCGAGATGGCTCCGGGTTTGAATCCCGGAGAGGAATGGATGTTGTGTTTGTCTTGCGACGCTGGCCCTTCCCTGGAACCAGTGTCATTAAATTAGGGACGCGCGACTGCTTATAGTCAATTGAGTTGCTCGCAGTGGTCGTTAAACCCCCCAATAAAAAGACCTTAGAAAAAGTAAGCGGGGTGGCCTATATGTTTCTCGCACCACAATCCAAGAAATCGTTACCAAACTTGGATTTCCTACCCAAGAACAAACGTCAGTCGACGGAACGGCATGATTCTCGTTCACCAACCAAACCAAAGAAGTTCAAGCAGAAAATCTCAGCTAGAAAAGTCACGCCGTTTGTTTCCCGGGACGGAAAAGGTCACCTCCTTGTTCAGTTCATACCCCAAGGATCCACAACAAACGCTGACTCATACTGTGAAACACCGAAGCGGTTGTAATGGGCCATTCAGAATAGCAGGAGTCTGCCGCTATCTAGCGGCGTGAATCTCCTCCATGACAATACCCAGCCCCACATCACCAAGAAAAAAGACTAACTCTTTGAAAGTTTTGGACCATCCACCCTACAGACCGGTTCTGACCTCAGTGACTTCGTCTTTCCCCGAAAGTGAAGGATTTATTTGCGAGGAAAACGTTTTACGAGTGAGAAAGCTCTGAAAACAGCAGCCACAACGATTCTGAATGGACTGGCGGCGGAGGGATAAGACAAGGAAATCCAAGATTATGTCATACGGTACAATAACTGCCTAAATGTCCAAGATGATTACGTATATTCTAATTTAACTTTCATTTTTAGTTCCTTTTCCTGCGTAAATTTCAGTTTGTTCTCTTTTGCACTTCCCAAACTTAACGTGATATCTTCTCTCTCACATGAATGAGGTTGGCAACACACTTGAGGTCAGAGAGAGTGACGTATGAATGTGATAAGAACGATAGATAAAAAGGACGATACAACAGTTCCTTAGTGTACGTGTGTGTGTGTGGAGATGTTTGATCTTTGTTAAGCTAGAATATACGATAGAGAATTAAGGTATTATATGTGCTCAACCGAGAGAACAAGCTGGATTCAGGAGTGGCTACAGCACAATAGATCATATCCACGTACTGAGAGAACTAATTGAAAGAGCGAGGGAATATGAACTTCCATTGTGCATGGCTTTTATCGATTATGAAAAAGCCTTTGATTCGGTGAAACCATCAGCAGTTACAATGGCTCTGAAATCCTGCGGTATTGAAGATGCATACATTAATATTATTAATAACATCTATGAAAATGCAAGTGCAAAGATTCGGCTGTTTGAAAATACAACACACATAAAAATTGGAAAAGGAGTGAGACAAGGTGACACCATATCTCCGAAGCTCTTTAATGCCACATTGGAAAATGTCTTTCAATCACTGAACTGGGAAAACAAAGGGGTAAAGATTAATGGAGATTATCTAACCCACCTTCGTTTTGCTGATGACATAGTCATTTTTGCAACTACTCCATCAGAGCTACAGAGTATGATCCAGGAACTTGCTGACAAGAGTAAAGAAGTGGGATTAAAAATGAACTTTCAGAAGACAAAAGTGATGTTCAATGCTTTTACAAGAAATGAAGATTTATCGATTGATGGAGAAAAGTTGGAGATAACAGACACGTACGTTTATCTTGGACAGCAGATATCAAGTGAGGGTCACATTGATGAAGAAATTAATCGGCGTACAAAACTTGCCTGGAGAGCTTTTGGAAGAAACAGCATAATTTTCAAGAGCAATATGCCATTATGTCTTAAAAGAAAAGTGTTTGATCAATGCATCCTTCCAGTGCTTACGTATGGTGCAGAGACGTGGACCTTAACTAAAAGAGACATACAAAGGCTGCAGACAACTCAAAAAGCATGGAGAGGTGCATGCTTGGTGTAACCATGAGAGATAAGGAGAGGAACTCCTGGATCCGAGAAATGACAAGCGACATCATGATCAGAGTTAAATACCTGAAATGGCAATGGGCTGGACATACTGCCAGAAGGACAGACCATCGATAGACAGCCGAAATTTTAGACTGGATTCCAAGGGACAGGAAAAGACCCAGAAGAAGACGACATTTGAGATGGGTGGATAAAATTCGAAAGTATGCGGGAGTGACATTGAGGAGACTGGCACAAGACAGACCGTTGTGGAGGAAACTTGTGGAGACCTTCGTCCAGCAGTGGATTGATAATGGTTGACAATGATGATGATGTGAAGTGTAATACTAGCAGTGCTATATTTGGATTTCATCAACTACTGCTGGACCAATAAAAGGTTATCGTAAGTGTGGTTTCTGTATATGTTTCGTCTTGCCTTAAATCATGAATTTAGAGTTATTTCGTGCATCCATTGTATCGTATTCTGATTTAGTTCAACATTTCCTTAGTCGTGGTTTTAGACATAGCGTAACACCAATCTCGCACACGAAACAGTGTTACGTTATATTATGTCAATGTCAAATAAAAGGTTTTGCTCTGAAATTTTCATTCGTTATTTTTTTTACGGGGGCTATTTTGCTAGCGCCTCTTGTAGTTCCCCAGATCGAAAAGAAACTGAAAAGCTCCTCAGAACTCATTTTTATTTTTTCAGAATTTAATCGAGTAAAATTGCTATAGATTTTTCGAGAACCTTTTAAGAAATAAATTTCATGTCAATCAAGAGCTCCTATCATCGGCCGCTGACTGTCCAGCTAAGAAGTGGTCCTAACTAAGAGAGGGAGTGTCAGAGAGGTGGAATATCTTTTTCCCAACATTTTCAACACAATAAATTAGCAATCAGAGAAACTCGAAGTGTTAGGAGTGGTAGGTAGTACTAAGGGAAGAAATTCTTTGAATTGCAGACCCCATCGTATCTCCATTCAGTTCTATCCTCGCTGCTTCTCTTGAAACGCATCCTCGCACGAGGCGCTTTCACTTTCTCGTGGTGTTAAGATTAAATTCCATGCTCAGTAGATTTGCCTGTATCGAGAGTGTATGTGTGTGTGTTTGGGAAGTGAGGGGAGGAATCAGTGCAGGTACTTTCTTGAAGGAAAATGTGAAAACAGAAATTTGCCAGTGGCAGGGAACCAACGCGCAATCTTGTGCTCCGGAAACGAATGATTTCCCCAATGAAGTTACTCCGATGGAATTTATCGGTGCAAATTTTGACGTCTTCACATGTGTTTCACATATATAACCCTTCCCCTTCCGATATCCAGGTTTTGGGAAGACCGCAAACTACGCTTGAAGTAAATCTGTAGAAGGAATTACTAATTCCAGACGAAGTGTGGAAGAAGCATTACACAGTTTTGAAGCGAAGAAGGAATTTTCATTAATTCCAGACGATTGTGAAAGCATCACACAATTTTGAAGCGAAGAAGGTAGTTTCATTAATTCCAGGCGATCGTGGAAACATAACGCAATTTTGAAGCGAAGAAGGGATTCTATTAATTCCAGACGATGTGTGGAAGAAGCATCACACATTTTTGAAGCGAAGAAGGTAGTTTCATTCATTCTAGACGATTGTGAAAGCATCACACAATTTTGAAGCGAAGAAGGTAGTTTCATTAATTCCAGGCGATTGTGGAAACATAACGCAATTTTGAAGCGAAGAAGGGATTCTATTAATTCCAGACGATGTGTGGAAGAAGCATCACACATTTTTGAAGCGAAGAAGGAATTTTCATTAATTCTAGACGATTGTGAAAGCATCACACAATTTTGAAGCGAAGAAGGTAGTTTCATTAATTCCAGGCGATTGTGGAAACATCACGCAATTTTGAAGCGAAGAAGGGATTCTATTAATTCCAGACGATGTGTGGAAGAAGCATCACACATTTTTGAAGCGAAGAAGGAATTTTCATTAATTCTAGACGATTGTGAAAGCATCACACAATTTTGAAGCGAAGAAGGTAGTTTCATTAATTCCAGGCGATTGTGGAAACATCACGCAATTTTGAAGCGAAGAAGGGATTCTATTAATTCCAGACGATGTGTGGAAAGAAGCATCACCCATTTTTGAAGCGAAGAAGGAATTTTCATTAATTCTAGACGATTGTGAAAGCATCACACAATTTTGAAGCGAAGAAGGTAGTTTCATTAATTCCAGGCGATTGTGGAAACATAACGCAATTTTGAAGCGAAGAAGGGATTCTATTAATTCCAGACGATGTGTGGAAAGAAGCACCACACATTTTTGAAGCGAAGAAGGGATTCTATTAATTTCAGACGATGTGTGGAAGGCATATCACGCATTTTTCTAAAAACCCAATGGCAAGTAGATCCATTTTTACTTTCGAGAGCCAATATGAAAACATAGATTTCCCGGTGGCAAGAATCGAATAAGCATCCTTCTTCTCCGGAGCCGAATGCTTTCCCGATTAAGCTACACCGACGAAGTTCGTCGCAGCAACTTTGTGATCTTGACAGGAGCTCTGTAGTATGCTCCAAAGGAAAACAGCAGATTGCAATGCAACGCAGATTGATACCGTTCTTGCGTTCCATAGACAGACACACCAGAGCAGACTCTAGAGTACAGCTAAGTAACCAAGCCTACAATTAATTAGCATCGGCACTGCCCTTCCGAAGAATCTTCAGATATTAAACACATTACTTTCTAAGAAGTTTTGAAAACTAATTAGCGATTTCATTTATGGGAGATGCAGGGGATGCCCAGAATAATGTGAACACCACGCTCAGAGACGTGACTTTTAATACGGCTGCGTACGTCGCAATATGCAAAGGTATCCAGCACGTTTTGATTGTAACAGCTTTATTTAGAACCTCAAGGTTCTGTCTAAGTGCATTTAAAGTGTCTTGTTGCAAAATTCCTTCAAGGGTGACGGCGAAATAAGCGACATAGCGGACTTCGAAAGAGGGTTAATTGTTGGCCGCCGGTTTGTTGGTGCCTCTGTGACAACAGTCGCCAGGGTAGTGGGGGAATCGAGAGCTACTGTATCTAGCCTCGTGACAGCATACTGTATTTGTGGCAAATCCTCGTCTGTCGGAAAACGACCCTGACTCATCGAGATAGCAGAGTAATAAAAAAGATGGTTACCCGCAATAAGCGTTATCAATGCAAACAGTGAGCAAGAAATAAACAACATATTCGTGGCAGTGCTGCTATTGCAAAACCTCTGATGACCCAGGTGAATGCACATGCATGGGAGCGTGTAATGTGGTCGGATAAATCCCCACTCACATTATTCCCCACCGCAGGATGTGTTTATGTGTGGAGAGCACCGTCAGAGGCATACAACCCAGACTGTCTGCGCAGGATGCGCTTATGTGAGGAGAGCACCTTTAAAGGTGTACAACCCAAACTGTCTGCTCGCAAAAGTGCAGAATGGTGGTGGTTCTGCCATGCTGTGGGCGGTCATATCGTGGTTTTCATCAGGTCCCGTGATCACATTGAAAAGGTAGGGCGTGTGAAACCATTTTGTCCGACCAAGTCAATCCAATGGCTTAGGTATTGTTTCCTGCAGGGATGCTATCTACCAAGATGATAACTCCCAAATTCACAGAGCTCGGAATGTCCGCTAAAGGTTTGAGGAACCAGAAGACGAACTTCCTTGGCCTTCCCAATCACCAGACTTAAACATCATCGAGCCACCGTATTGGGAAAAAGAGTAAGAACCCGTTATCCTCCTCTTCATCTCTCTGGATGAGTTTCTGCATGAAGAATGGTGTAATATCTCACTAATCACCATTCAGGGTGTGTCCATTCCACGGAGGATTTAGGTGGATTTGAATGCCAAAGTTGGTACCGCAACCTATTAACCTTCTTTTCCCAGGTGTTCACATTATTCTGTCCAATCTCTGTATCTTTCACATTTGAAAAGAAAAAAATTAATGTTACATTATCAGTATTTGGCTTCTACATGATGGAATGAAAACTGCTGGGTACTGAAGAGATAACCATTCCAGAAGATATGTTTTTGTTCTGTGATCTCCCTGAGAAGGACGGCATGTCCCACTTTCAAATGTTGCTTTTTTTGGACAAAGTAATCCAGGTAAGTCTATCAGAAGCAACAACCCAACTCATAAAAGATCATTTCTTTTTGTTTATAGACTGTGAAGGAGAAATAACGTAGTTTTGAGGTCACAACTTCGAATTTGCATAAAAGATTAGCAGATTAAGATTCAATCTATGAGGATTGAGATACGAATTCATTGTTAAACTTTTCATTTCCTGTTCGTCTTCTTTCAATTTCAACTAATCCTCTTCATGAGTCAGGAAATGACAGCCTTCTTTAGGAAACTTTTTCTTTGTGTAATTCACATTGTTCTAATATCTATGCTTTCCCTCGAAATAAGAAACTTTTTAGTAGTGAAAATAAACACTGCTATTGATGCGGGCAAAATCTAGAAACAGCATTTTCTTTCCATGTGCTAACCATGCCACTTTCTGAAAAGAAGCAGTTTTTCGTCTATTTTTTTCCGCAGCATACATACATACATACATACATACATATCACTAAGCTGTTTTCTGAGATTCAGAGGTTATCTCCAAAAAGAAATACAAACTACCAGATATTTTTACTTACTGTGGCCGTATCAAATTTCTCCATTTACAGCGATCTTGACATACAACTCGTGCTTCACTGATATCCATTACACGCCGTACACAAGATCTTTTATACTTCATACTCATAATCTTTTTCCCATGCAGACACTCCTTGAATCTGATCCACCCATGTCTTCCTTGGCATTCCTCTGCCTTTCCTTCCTGCCACTTGGGCTGAAAAGATTTTCTTAGTAAGCATCTCATCACTCATTCTTTCAACATAATTTTTACTTACTGTGGCCGTATCAAACTTCTCCATTTACAGCGATCTTGACATACAACTCGTGCTTCACTGATATCCATTACACGCCGTACACAAGATCTTTTATACTTCATACTCATAATCTTTTTCCCATGCAGACACTCCTTGAATCTGATCCACCCATGTCTTCCTTGGCATTCCTCTGCCTTTCCTTGCTGCCACTTGGGCTGAAAAGATTTTCTTAGTAAGCATCTCATCACTCATTCTTTCAACATAATTTTTACTTACTGTGGCCATATCAAACTTCTCCATTTACAGCGATCTTGACATACAACTCGTGCTTCACTGATATCCATTACACGCCGTACACAAGATCTTTTATACTTCATACTCATAATCTTTTTCTCATGCAGACACTCCTTGAATCTGATCCACCCATGTCTTCCTTGGCATTCCTCTGCCTTTCCTTGCTGCCACTTGGGCTGAAAAGATTTTCTTAGTAAGCATTTCATCACTCATTCTTTCATACATACATACATATCACTAAGCTGTTCTCTGAGATTCAGAGGTTAGCTCCAAAAGAAATACCAACTTCCAGATACTTTTACTTACTGTGGCCATATCAAACTTCTCCATTTACAGCGATCTTGACATACAACTCGTGCTTCACTGATATCCATTACACGCCGTACACAAGATCTTTTATACTTCATACTCATAAACTTTTTCTCATGCAGACACTCCTTGAATCTGATCCACCCATGTCTTCCTTGGCATTCCTCTGCCTTTCCTTGCTGCCACTTGGGCTGAAAAGATTTTCTTAGTAAGCATCTCATCACTCATTCTTTCAACATAATTTTTACTTACTGTGGCCGTATCAAACTTCTCCATTTACAGCGATCTTGACATACAACTCGTGCTTCACTGATATCCATTACACGCCGTACACAAGATCTTTTATACTTCATACTCATAATCTTTTTCCCATGCAGACACTCCTTGAATCTGATCCACCCATGTCTTCCTTGGCATTCCTCTGCCTTTCCTTCCTGCCACTTGGGCTGAAAAGATTTTCTTAGTAAGCATCTCATCACTCATTCTTTCAACATAATTTTTACTTACTGTGGCCGTATCAAACTTCTCCATTTACAGCGATCTTGACATACAACTCGTGCTTCACTGATATCCATTACACGCCGTACACAAGATCTTTTATACTTCATACTCATAATCTTTTTCCCATGCAGACACTCCTTGAATCTGATCCACCCATGTCTTCCTTGGCATTCCTCTGCCTTTCCTTGCTGCCACTTGGGCTGAAAAGATTTTCTTAGTAAGCATCTCATCACTCATTCTTTCAACATAATTTTTACTTACTGTGGCCGTATCAAACTTCTCCATTTACAGCGATCTTGACATACAACTCGTGCTTCACTGATATCCATTACACGCCGTACACAAGATCTTTTATACTTCATACTCATAATCTTTTTCCCATGCAGACACTCCTTGAATCTGATCCACCCATGTCTTCCTTGGCATTCCTCTGCCTTTCCTTGCTGCCACTTGGGCTGAAAAGATTTTCTTAGTAAGCATCTCATCACTCATTCTTTCAACATAATTTTTACTTAGTGTGGCCGTATCAAACTTCTCCATTTACAGCGATCTTGACATACAACTCGTGCTTCACTGATATCCATTACACGCCGTACACAAGATCTTTTATACTTCATACTCATAATCTTTTTCTCATGCAGACACTCCTGAATCTGATCCACCCATGTCTTCCTTGGCATTCCTCTGCCTTTCCTTGCTGCCACTTGGGCTGAAAAGATTTTCTTAGTAAGCATCTCATCACTCATTCTTTCAACATAATTTTTACTTACTGTGGCCGTATCAAACTTCTCCATTTACAGCGATCTTGACATACAACTCGTGCTTCACTGATATCCATTACACGCCGTACACAAGATCTTTTATACTTCATACTCATAATCTTTTTCCCATGCAGACACTCCTTGAATCTGATCCACCCATGTCTTCCTTGGCATTCCTCTGCCTTTCCTTCCTGCCACTTGGGCTGAAAAGATTTTCTTAGTAAGCATCTCATCACTCATTCTTTCAACATAATTTTTACTTACTGTGGCCGTATCAAACTTCTCCATTTACAGCAATCTTGACATACAACTCGTGCTTCACTAATATCCATTACACGCCGTACACAAGATCTTTTATACTTCATACTCATAATCTTTTTCTCATGCAGACACTCCTGAATCTGATTCTCCCACGACTTCCTTGGCCTTCCTCCGCCTTTCTTTCCTGCCGCTTGGGTTAAAAAGATTTTCTCAGAAAGCATTTCATCACTCATTCTTTCAACATGGCCAAACCACCGAAGCATATTGGTCTCCACCTTGCTAACAACATTTTTCTTCACATCACACAACTGCAACACATCTTCATTCCTCACACGATCAGAACATGTTTTGCCACGAACCTTCCGTAAGTAACGCATTTCTCCAGCACACAAACGACTTCTATGTTTCTTCTGCAGTACCCAGGTTTCACTGCCATACATCAGAATATAGAAAATTACACTTTCATACACAGCCATGCGATGAGAACCCATCATTCCCGCGAACACCTCCCAAAGCAGCCATGACTTTCAATGAAGAATTCACTCGCCTACTAATTTCACCATCCAATTTGTTCTCTCTGTCAAACATGCTTTCTAAATACACAAACTCATTGACCTGGTCAATCACTGTGCCATTTAGACTTACGTTACATTCAGTGCTACCAGTCCCTCTCTCAAAAACCATAACTTCAGTTTTTCCCTTTTTTGTACTCAGTTTGAATTTCATGCAAACTTTGTACATCTGGGACAACATAATCTGCAACTCATTTTTGCTTTCTGCTAACAGGACTGTGTCATCAGCATACAGCAGACTGTGTCATCAGCATACATCATACAGAAGACTGTGTCATCAGCATACTTCTGCTAATGGGACTATGTCATCAGCATACAGCAGACTGCATACAGGACTGTGTCATCAGCATACAGCAGACTGTGTCATGAGCATACTTCTGCTAACAGGACTGTGTCATCAGCATACAGCATACTGTGTCATCAGCATACAGCATACTGTGTCATCAGCATACTTCTGCTAACACGACTGTGTCATCAGCATACAGCAGACTGCATACAAGACTGTGTCATCAGCATACAGCAGACTGTGTCATGAGAATACTTCTGCTAACAGGACTGTGTCATCAGCATACAGAAGACTGTGTCATCAGCATACTTCTGCTAATGGGACTATGTCATCAGCATACAGCAGACTGCATACAAGACTGTGTCATCAGCATACATCATACAGAAGACTGTGTCATCAGCATACTTCTGCTAATGGGACTATGTCATCAGCATACAGCATACAGCAGACTGCATACAGGACTGTGTCATGAGCATACAGCAGACTGTGTCATCAGCATACTTCTGCTAACAGGACTGTGTCATCAGCATACAGCATACAGCAGACTGCATACAGGACTGTGTCATCAGCATACAGCAGACTGTGTCATCAGCATGCTTCTGCTAACAGGACCGTGTCATCAGCATACAGCATACAGTAGACTGTGTCATCAACACACTTCTGCTAACAGGACTGTATCATCAGCATACAGCATACAGCAGACTGCAAACATGACTGTGTCATCAGCATACAGCATACTGCATACAGGACTGTGTCATCAGCATACAGCAATCTGCAAACACACGGATATTACCCGTGACTTGTACAAAAAAATCTTTTAAAAAAAAAAAGTAGGCTTACTCTTCTTATTCAGACTAAATTTCTGACACCTGTCAAACACTGTGTGAAGCAGAAAATCTCAAAAGTCTTGTTGAGTTGAAATCCGTACGAAAACTTCTTCATGCATGCAGAAAACTTTCTTACGTTCGTCATGTCGTTCGTATCTACCGCGCGTACGCTTCAGGGAAACCTCATTTCCAGAAAATTTCCTTTGAATCTTGTTGCCTTTTTATTCAAATTCCTGTAGAGCAACGCCCTTTAGTAGGGAGAGTGTAATGAGTTAAGAGACATGCTTCACATATTCCTGCTTCGTTGGCAAAGGTCATGGGAAATTAATTTCCCTGGCTAAGATATTCGGGAAAAATAATACAATATAATGCTAGTTTACAGAAGAAAAAAAAAATTCATTCAAAATCCAGCAGCAAACAAAATTTTAAGCCAAAACCTTATTATTGTACAAGAAGTATTGAATGGAAATATTTACAGTCACCAATGAAAAGAAGTTCAAAACTAATCTAGCAGTTGGAGAAGTGTTACTATTTTTTGAAGACCCAAGATGGCGCAATATTGGAGCCTACTCAGTGAAGTCACGTGAGTAGTGCTTGTCAGCTTGAAATACTACGTGACAATCTGATGACCATCTTTTGAAGCAAACGCTGAAGAATGAGCCGCGGGGAAGAATCTTGAGATTTCTGTGAACAGATCTGAATTCAACGCATTAAGAGGCAGAAGGATGGACTGAAGAAAGTAATCTATACGTTTCTCGGCAAAAAATAATATAACTTACTGCAATGCTGAAGTACAAGAGTTGAAAAATTTGATAACGTGTTTTACAAATGCAGCACTCTTTTATTATCGACTAAACTTTGTATGTTCAAGTAAAATTCAGTACGAGAATTCAAATAGGGCAGACTACAATAAAGTTTAACACGCTACATATGAATAACCACAAATTTAATTAGATGTGATCTCCATAAAAATGGGTGCTTTATGAAGAAAATTTTGTTTTCCAATTGAGTAGAAGTCCTCCGATATATTTGTTTCATAACATTTCCATTTTCTCTTAAATATTTTTTTTTTTTTTTTTTTCGAATCTCGGGTTCTTAAACTTGACAACATTATCGTTTTATTTATATTTTCATTCCTTCCTTTTGAAATGAAGTTTTTTAAACGTTTTAAAGATCTTTTATACGTTCATAACAGATGTAATCCTTGCTAGATTTCGAAAACCGGAGTTAACCTCTACTAGATCAGTGAAAGATATGATGTGTATGTACTTCATGTTTAAAATAAAGTAAAATAATTCAGTTTGATTACCTCAAAGTAACATCTTAGACATTTTAAAGATATTTTACATATTTATAACTGAAATAAGAACAGAAGATTTAGTGATTGATGGAGGAAATCTACAGGTAACCTATATTTACATTTACCTAGTGCAACATATATCAATCCAGGGTCACTTTGATGAAGAAATTAATTGGCGTGTAAAACTTAGTTGCAGAGCACAAGAGCAATTAAATTAGAGACAACTAGCGTTATGCAAATGTGGCGATGTGGGCGGCCCTGTAAACCGAAACGACATGACGTATGCAGCGATCTGACAATATAAGGAGTGATGCGACGGGAATCAGTAAGAGTCGGAAGCAGTATGGGTAAGACGAAGGATCTAAGCGCATTTGATCGTGGGCAAATTGCCGGGGCCCGACGAATGGGTCACTCCATCTCGAAAGTCGTGCAGGCACTGGGATTTTCACGAGCCACTGTGTCACGGGTGCACCGTGAGTACATCGAATCCGGTAAAACCATCCCTGCAAGGGCCAACTGCCGTGGACAACACGTGTGAATGAGCTGGGTCATCGTCGGCTAGCTCGCATTGTAACAGCGGATAGACGGGTCACAGTGCAAGAAATCACTCGGCAATTTAACGCTGGTGCACAAAAATGTGTAAGCAGCCACACCATCCAGAACCATCTCCTCGCTATGGGGTACAAAAGCCATCGTCCCACAAAGGTACCGCTGCTGACCGCACATCACAGGGTGCAAAGATTAGCGTGGGCGCCGGAACATCGGCACTGGACCCTAGACATGTGGAAAAATGTTGCCTGGACTGATGAGTCGAGATTCACTATGGTACATGCGTATGGCAGGATACGAGTACGGTGCAAACCACATGAAGCGATGGATCCTTCTTGCCAGCAGGGTACTCTTCAAGCTGGTGAGGGTGGCATTTTCGTCTGGGGACTGTTTACGTGGTCTGAAATGGGACCCCTGGTACGTGTGACCCCTGGTACGTGTGACATCGTCCCTCACAGGTCAACGTTACCGGGATATCCTGGACGACCATTTGCTCCCGTTTGTGAGTCTTCAACATCTCACTGGGGACCTCATCCTTCAACAAGACAATGCAGCTCCCGAATTGTATCCGAATGGTTGGATGAACACTCCACCGACGTGACCTCACTTCCTTGGCCAGCTAGGTCACTTAACCTCAATCCCATCGAGCACATCTGGGATGCCATCGTCAGAGATGTTCGAGGCTCTGACCCCCCTCCATCAAACCTTCGTGAACTGTGGGAGCTTGTTCAGGGGTCGTGGATCCGTATGGCTTCCCAACGCTTCCGGTGTCTTGTCGAGTCCATGCCGAGACGAATCGCCGCCGTCATCAGGGCGAAAGGTGGTGCTACACGTTACTAGACAGTATCTCTAATTCAATTGCTCTTCAGTGTAATCAATGCATCCTTCAAGTGCTTAACTAAAAAGACATACAGAGACCGCACACAACTGAAATAAGCATTTAGAATTGCAGGCTTGGTATATCCAGGACAGACAAGAAGAGGGATTCGTGAATACCGAAAATGACAAAAGTGGAAGACATCATGATCAGAATAAAATCCCTGAAAACGTTATGGGCTGGACATATTGCCAGAAGGACGTACCATCAAGGGACAACCGAAATGTTTGACTGGATACCAAGAGACAGGAATAGACCCAGAAGAAGACCACGTGGGAGATGGGTGGATGAAAAGTTAAAGCATTTGGAGTGACATGCTCAGAGCAGACAGTTGTGGAAGAAACTTCGGGAGACTTTGATGATGACGAACTGATATAATCTTGTTCAGATTTTGAAAACCGTAGTTAATTTTCCCCCTTACTAGATCAGTTAAAAGCCTGATATGTTGTTTCGTATTTGAAAGAAGGTGAAACAATTCAGTTTGAGCACCTCAAATTGGGGTTTATTATATTGCACTTGCTAGAGGTTACTGAAGTTGTTTCGTATTTGAAAGAAGGTGAAACAATTCAGTTTGAGCACCTCAAATTGGGGTTTATTATATTGCGCTTGCTAACTAGAGGTTACTGAAGTTGTTTCGTATTTGAAAGAAGGTGAAACAATTCAGTTTGAGCACCTCAAATTGGGGTTTATTATATTGCGCTTGCTAACTAGAGGTTACTGAAGTTGCTTCGTATTTGAAAGAAGGTGAAACAATTTAGTTTGAGCACCTCAAATCGGGGTTTATTATATTGCACTTGCTAACTAGAGGTTACTGAAGTTGTTTCGTATTTGAAAGAAAGTGAAACAATTCAGTTTGAGCACCTCAACTTGGGGTTTATTATACTGCGCTTGCTAACTAGAGGTTACTGAAGTTGCTTCGTATTTGAAAGAAGGTGAAACAATTCAGTTTGAGCACCTCAAATTGGGGTTTATTATATTGCGCTTGCTAACTAGAGGTTACTGAAGTTGTTTCGTATTTGAAAGAAGGTGAAGCAATTTAGTTTGAGCACCTCAAATTGGGGTTTATTATATTGCACTTGCTAACCAGAGGTTAGTGAAGTTGTTTCGTATTTGAAAGAAGGTGAAACAATTCAGTTTGAGCACCTCAAATTGGGGTTTATTATATTGCACTTGCTAACTAGAGGTTAGTGAAGTTGTTTCGTATTTGAAAGAAGGTGAAACAATTTAGTTTGAGCACCTCAAATTGGGGTTTATTATATTGCACTTGCTAACTAGAGGTTACTGAAGTTGTTTCGTATTTGAAAGAAGGTGAAAAAATTCAGTTTGAGCACCTCAAATTGGGGTTTATTATATTGCGCTTGCTAACTAGAGGTTAGTGAAGTTGTTTCGTATTTGAAAGAAGGTGAAGCAATTTAGTTTGAGCACCTCAAATTGGGGTTTATTATATTGCACTTGCTAACTAGAGGTTACTGAAGTTGTTTAGGATATGTGTTTTGACCGAAACATTGTTGCTTCACTTTCTTTAAGCCACTATACACATTTGCGAAAGTTAAGAATTACCTTTCACAACAGTGATGAAATTCATGGATTTTCTCAGGTTATAATGATGGGGAATATTCACTGCCTGAGGACATTTTAGAAAGAGGTCTGCGAAATGTTTGCGCGTTTTCCTCGGCGTCCTCTTCTTCTTTCCGCATCAGCGAATTTCCGAACGGGAACCTCAGCCGACCTCCTTTAAGAGGTTCGGCTTTGTCGCTTTTAGAACTTTTCATTGTTCTTTAAGCAACTGTTTCTTGCTCAATGCCATAATTTTCCATATGTTCCAATTTTTACTATTTAAACTAAAAATAATTGAGGTTGCAGAAAGAATTTATTGCTCCAAGACATGGCTTTAAAACGTTAACTGTTGAGGAAATTTTCTCGATGTTTCATAATTGCAAAATGAAACAATGGTCGCGTTTCAAATGTAAATATATCCTGGAAACATTGAAACACAAAAGCAATAAATATTTTGAATGATAAATTGCGTTGCAGATTACGCATTTAGAGCACATTACAGATTTCATTCAGATAATAAATGGTTTAAGCGCATTATAGATACTATAAATATTAGATTACAAATATATGATTAAATAAATCAACATTTAGTTACAATTAATTCAATTTTTCTGACGACTACTGTCTCGCTGTGATTTAGCCGAATTTCTTTTAGGACAAATGGCACATGAATATTTAAATCACTACAACATCAATCGTTTGACGTTCACGGATTCTTGTTGCATTCACAAGAAATGAGTAAATGCCATATAGTTGCAAATCAACTTGATATACACAGTGCATCAAAGAATTTTTAAGACTGGGTCTGTAAAACGAAATAGAAACAAGAAATTATAATTTGCTTTGGTTTGTTATTCAAAATAAGTCCCTCCGGCTTCAATACACTTCTTACAGCGATTTAATAATGATTCGAATGCCTGTTCCAGTTCACTTTGCGGAATTGCCTCCAAAGCACGCGTCGAAGCTGTTTGTATGGTCGAAATACCATCAAAATAACACCCTTTTAACGTCATTTTAAGTTTTGGGAATAAAGAAAAGTTGTAGGGTGCTAAATCAGGCGAATACGGTGGATGATTCAACACAAAGACGCGTTATTTTTCGCCAAAAATCTACGAACAAGAAGTGAGGTGTGACTGGGTGCATTATCGTGCAACAAACACCAACTGTTTTCATCCCGATATTCTGGACGAATGCGACGAATTCTGCCCATCAAACGCCTCAAAACATTTAAATAAAAATCACCAGTAATTGTTTGTCCACTTGGAACAAATTCTTTTTGAATGATACCCTTACTATCGAAGAATGTAATGAGCATTGTTTTGATTTTCGATGGAACTTTTCTTGTTTTTTTTTTTTTTGGTTTGTGGTGAGTTTTTTGACTTCCATTCCGCACTTTGTCTCTTTGTTTTAGGATCATATTGAAAGCACCATGTTTCATCACCTGTAACAATCGATTTTAAGAAGTTTGGATCGTTTTCAGCGGCTGAAATGATGTCTCTGCAATGTGCACTTCTCCTTGATTTTTGTTCATTGGTTAACGTGTGTGGAACAAATTTAGCACAGACTTTTGTTTTGCCCAAATCTTCATGCAGGATGGTTCGAATCGTTTCTTTGTTGATGTTTAAAGACTCTTCCATCATTCTTAGTGACGCACATCGATTGTTTGCCACGAAATCACGCACTTTTTCAATAATCTCAGGTGTCCTAGATGAACTTGGTCTTCCGGTATGCTTATCATCTTCTAGCGTCCAAACAACGTTTGTGCCACAGGAAAACATTTGATCTACTTAAACAAAACTCACCGTAAACTTGTTTCATCATTTGGTACGTTTCCGAGGCACTTTTACCAAGTTTCGTGTTAAATTTAATAACATCCAAGTTGCACATGAAGGTGATAAATCCAAGAAGGCAAGAGAGAGAGAGTTGCTACAGATATCTGAGCTCGCGACCAATAGAAGGTGATGCAAAGATGTTTCATCTGTTAGGTTAAAAATAAAAAATCTTGGTAATTAATTCAAGCAGCAGACAAAAGTGAAAGATCGTCTAAAAAACACAACCGATGATGAAGCAGAATTTTATGAAAACACAAATCCCAGGTAAAAAGAAATCTTGATATGAGGCAAAATTCACGATAATTGCTGGAAAACCACTTTAATTATGCGCCGAAAACTTTTCGCGGAAAAACAAAGCAGTAACTGGAAAAATAATTGTTTTTATCTTTTTCACAAAACATAGCTTAACCCTTTGAAGGCTTTGAAGCGAATTAAATGGTTAGTAAAATGGGCTGAAGTCAGCTGGAACCAATATATTCGCTGTCTAAGAAGTGGGACAAATGCGGCTGGAACGAGTAAACTCGCGCATCAAAAAGCCATGTTTTTCTCTTGGCTTGGTTATTATTAGTAGGATGATTATAACTAATTCTTTCTGATTGATTGCCCTTGCAAGGGCTATCACAATGGCGACAAACTAAAGAAAGAAGATGTTTCAGCAATTTTTACCCAGAGGCATGATGTCCTGGTCTGGAGGACATTTTTCTCATCATGCCTTAAGTCATGCAGCAGAGGATAATTTTCAGAACATAAACTGCTAAAAATCGTTTTGTAGATTTTGATGTGTTTTCTGACTATGAAAATTTCCAGCGTAAATATAAGATAAACTACTTATAAAATATACACAGAGCGGTACTTAAGTAATCAGATTGATTTGTTTTTAAATACAGGTAAAATTGATGTCCCGTGAAATCATGGATGTTTAATAATTCTTTTATCAGCTGTGCGGTGGCCACAGCGCTTGCGTGAGAATTGCGCAGACGATTATTTACGTTCTGCATGACGTCACTCGGTGGAAGAACATTGTCAGGGCTCTTTCGTAAATCAAAAAGCAAATACCGTTTTCTGTCTGGAAATCGGTAAAAGTTAAATCGTTGCGTGATCTGTATAGGGCTAATTGCCTATCTCGCGCACAAATATTACGATGGTATGTACTTTTCAAGGATAGGAGGGAAGATTTGGAAAATGACGAAAGGCCCGAGCGTTAGATGTTATTGCGCATGTCTGAACTCTTTGGGAAAGTTTCCGAAAGGATAAAAAATGATCATTGTGTGGCTTTGAGGATCCTGGAATGTAAGCTCCGCGTTAATAAGGACACGATTCGGCAAATTTTAGCGCAAGATTAGAGGGGCGGGGAGTTTTGTGCCGCATGCTTTGTCAGACGACCAGAAGCATTCCTCCAAGAGTGCATCATTTCTTGGTACAACTGTTAGTAGCAATGCTTACGCGTCCATTTTGGAACGATTCTGAAAGGGGATTCTTCGCGTAAGGCCTGAGTAGAAAAACAGGAAATAGTTCCTCCGTCACGATAACGCACCTGCACACAGTGCAGTCAGTGAACAGCAATTTCTGGCACGAAAGTAAGTGTGTGCACTCAAGCACCCGGCTATTCTCCATATTTGTCCCCGTGTGCCTACCTTCTATTCTTTAAATTAAAGCTGCCTTTAAAAGGGAGAATGTGTCAAGACGCTGAAGACATATACGGTCGAGTCAGATTATTGTGACCACCAGTTAATATCCAGAGTAACCGCCGTGTGCAGCGCGGACAGCAGCTAGACGGAATGGGAGTAACTCAATAAGGTGCTGGAAGATGTTCACAGGTATGTGGGGCCATGCTGACTGCAGTGCATCTGACAGCTGCTGGAGGATCCATAGAGCGAGCAACAGGATTGAAGTGGTTCCATAGATGCTCAATTGGTTTGAAGTCTGGGGAATTAGGGGGCCCGAGAAGCATTTTGAAGTTTTCATCGTGCTCTTTCAACCACTCTCGGACATTTCTAGCTGTGTGACACGTCGCATTGTCGTTCTGGAAGATCCCATCCGTCCCAGGGAAGACAATAAGCATGTATGGGTGTACGTGATCTGCAAGGATGGATTCATAACGAATTCGGTAATGAGTGGACCCAGAGAATGCCACGAAAGCATTTCCAGGACCATAACGTTGCTCTCCACCAGCTTGCGTTCTTCCAGCAATGGTTGAAGGGTGTTTGTTCTCCGATGTTTCTCGCCTTATACGCCAACGTCCATCCGTTCGATGAAGCAGGAACGAGACTCATCGGAGAAGGCAATAATTTTCCAATCAGCAGAGGTCCAATTCCGTTACTGCCGTGCAAATATAAGCGTTTTCTGGCGATGCACCTTCGTTAGGTTATATGTAGTGACCATCCGTCCATCGGAGCCCCATAGGCAGCATGGTTCGCTGAACACACTTCCGGTAGCCCCCCTGGTACATTCGGCCAGTGAGTTGCTCTATTGAAGCATGTCGATCGGCCCTCGCGCACCTTCGAAGCCGACGCTCACCTCTCACATCAATGGCACGTGGTGCTCCGCAGTTTCCACGTCGCTTATTCGCAAAGTTGCCATTTCTCCAATCAAGATGCACTTTAAAACGCAGCACGCGAACAGTTCACAAACTGCGCTGTTTCAGAAACACCGCCACACTTGTCCCGAAAACCGATAATCGTCCCTTTTTGCAAATCTGACAAATAGCTCCTTTTATTCATCAGATCATCAAGATGGAGAGCTTTTGGAAGAAACAGCATAATTTTCAAGAGCAATATGCCATTATGTCTTAAAAGAAAAGTGTTTGATCAATGCATCCTTCCAGTGCTTACGTATGGTGCAGAGACGTGGACCTTAACTAAAAGAGACATACAAAGGCTGCAGACAACTCAAAGCAGCATGGAGAGGTGCATGCTTAGTGTAACCAGGAGAGATAAGAAGAGGAACACGTGGATCCGAAAAATGACAAGAGTGGAAGACATCATGATCAGAGTTAAATCCCTGAAATGGCAATGGGCTGAACATACTGCCAGAAGGAAAGACACAGCCGAAATTTTAGATTGGATTCCAAGGGACAGGAAAAGACCCAGAAGAAGACCACATGGAAGATGGGTGGATGAAACTCGAAAGTATGCGGGAGTGACATGGAGGAGACTGGCACAAGACAGACCGTTGTGGAGGAAACTTGGGGAGACCTTCGTCCAGCAGTGGATTTACAATGGTTGACAATGATGATGATGATGATGATTCATCAGATCAATGAGTGATATGTTTTCACATCAAATGATCATATGTAGAGGATTTTAGGAAGGGAGTGTCTGACCCCAGGTCTTAAACAACCCTTAGAAATAGGAAGCTTTGGGTTAGAGTGCCCGATAGGAAAGTGACACAGAAGCGAAGTAGAAAGGGGAAGAAAGACGCCCTTATTTATTACCGGGGAGCCAGTACCCGGGGTCTGACAGTTTAACATGCCCATCCGACTCACGGCGGATATTTAGTGGATCGAACCTGAGGTCTTCTCCGCGGCAGTCACGAACGTTACCCCCTAGCCCACCCGCGGCCACTTGTTTTCAGAATGCCTACAGCACACCTTATATATCCTCCAAGCCAGCTCACGACACATGCCTTCTTTCATTGGCTACGCGCTGTTGACGTCACAAGTAGGAGGTGGCCACAATCATCTGACTCGGCCTAGTGGTCAACGTTCGTGACTGCCACGGAGAAGACCTCGGGTTCGATCCCAGGTAGGTACGAACGCTCGAATCACTAAATATCCGCCGTGCGTGGGTGGGATGGGAACGTTAAGCCGTCGGACCCCGGGTACTCCCCCCGGTAATAAATAAGGGCGTCTTCCTCCCCCTTTCTACTTCGCTTCCGTGTCACTTTCCTATCGGGCACTCTAGCCCAAATCTCCTAGCTTCTTATTTCTAAGGGTTGTTTAAGACCTGGGGTCAGACACTCCCTTCCTAAAATACTCTACATATGATATATATATATATAGTCATTTTTGCAACTACCCCATCAGAGCTGCAGAGTATGATCCAGGAACTTGCTGACAAGAGTAAAGAAGTGGGATTAAAAATGAACTTTCAGAAGACAAAAGTGATGTTCAATGCTTTTACAAGAAATGAAGATTTATCGATTGATGGAGAAAAGCTGGAGATAACAGACACGTACGTTTATCTTGGACAGCAGATATCAAGTGAGGGTCACATTGATGAAGAAATTAATCGGCGTACAAAACTTGCCTGGAGAGCTTTTGGAAGAAACAACATAATTTTCAAGAGCAATATGCCATTATGTCTTAAAAGAAAAGTGTTTGATCAATGCATCCTTCCAGTGCTTACGTATGGTGCAGAGACGTGGACCTTAACTAAAAGAGACATACAAAGGCTGCAGACAACTCAAAGCAGCATGGACAGGTGCATGCTTGGTGTAACCAGGAGAGATAAGAAGAGGAACTCGTGCATCCGAAAAATGACAAGACATCATGATCAGAGTTAAATCCCTGAAATGGCAATGGGCTGGACATACTGCCAGAAGGACAGATCATCGATGGACAGCCGAAATTTTAGATTGCATTCCAAGGGACAGGAAAAGACCCAGAAGAAGACCACATGGGAGATGGGTGGATGAAATTCGAAAGTATGCAGGGGTGACATGGAGGAGACTGGCACAAGACAGACCGTTGTGAAGGAAACTTGGGGAGACCTTCGTCCAGCAGTGGATTGATAATGGTTGACAATGATGATGATGATGATGATATTCACTGCATATGACCTCTCTGCCGCCTCGATGGCGCAGTGGTCTAAGCGATGGCCTCTGATCATTCGTCCGAACGGGGTCCGGGTTCGAATCCCGGTCAGGCATGGGTGTTGTGTTTGTCTTACGGCACTGGCTCGCTCCCTTCCCTGGAACCAGTGATCCTAAATTAGGGACGGGCGACTGCTTATAGCTCATTGAGTTGCTCACGGTGGTCGTTAAACCTCCAATCAAAAAAAAAAAAAAAAAAAAAAAATGTGACCTCTGCAAGTGCCCTCTCTCTTGTTCGCTGATCGTCCCATTTCCTTTACTAACGCAGGAGGAATGTACTTCAAATAAAATATATTCACTCAAGTTTTCCTGCTTTCCATTATATAAAAAAAAATCCAATTTCTCTTATTACTTCGTGGCCGTATTGCGCAGTACAAATTGAACTCACGGAGGAGAAAGACTTTTAATTGAAAAGCAACGTGAATGATTAAACAAGTCCGAGCTTTCATTAATAAAAGAAGAATAAAATGGGAATTAAATAAGAACTTGTTCGTGTTCTCCGCGTTAGTAATGTCAATGGCCTTATTAAACGCAAGATGTTTACAAACAAGCTTAACAGGTAACGCGGTCTACTTGACTGCCGGCCAGAATGTTTATTGAGTTCACGTGTAAAATGCAGATGTGTGTGTGTGTGTGTGTGCTAAGGTTACCTCGCAGCGTCTTCATGTTTAAGCTTCCGGTATAACATTACGCAAGGTAGGAGAATTTCCACTTAAAAAGTCCAAACAATTACCGCGTTTCCACGAAGCGAAGGGGGGTTAAAAATCCAGCTTATTTGTCGTAAATTTGCTTGCTAACAGTGGCGTATGCTGATTGCGAGAAGTGGGTAATCTATACTGTAACGTACCAGGAGATGTGACGTACCTGCCAGAAGGACGCACACGACATAAAGGCAGATAGGAATCAGAATAAGACGTCCGCGTAGCTCAATTGGTAGAGTGACTTATTTCGGAATGAGGGGACCCGGGTTCGAATCCTGGCGTGGACAGAAATGACGGAGAAATTTACTTCGTTATAATGGCGCCCGAACTATCCGGATGACCCGACCGTTCAAAATCTCGCATTGGTGTGATGTTATTTCCACACCGCGTGATAGGAAAAATAAGAGAATCCTTTCTCCAGCACTTCGAAAAAAAAAATAAAAAAAAAATAAGGGGGAGATGATGTAACGTACCAGGAGATGTGACGTACCTGCCAGAAGGACGCACACGACATAAAGGCAGATAGGAATCAGAATAAGACGTCCGCGTAGCTCAATTGGTAGAGTGACTTATTCCGGAATGAGGGGATCCGGGTTCGAATCCTGGCGCGGATAGAAATGACGGAGAAATTTACTTCGTTGTAATACATAGTTGTAAATCGAAGGAATGCAGATACAAATATCCATTAAGAAATTCGTTTTATCACAGTAATAAAATTTGCATTGCAGTTGCAAATTTAAGAGCGTTTTAAACAATGTGTACATCATAAAATATATAACAACTACAATTACATAACGACATTCAGTTAACTTAAACATGAATTTTAGCCACAGAGATTTGGAACGAACGGAATCGGAAAAGTGCCTGGAGTATTCACGATTTTTATCTTTGTATTTTGCAGTAAATCTTAGTTCAGGATTTGCTATTTATTAGGGATAGGACATTCGAATTTTCGAATCCCGTGAATCTTGAAAAAGATTCGAAAATTCGAATCTTCGCACTTTTTTTCGTCATTCGAATCTTAACCTAAAAAACTAGGCGTTTGATGCTTGTTGTAGAGCGATGTTCGTTCGAATTTTTGTCAGCATGACGAGTTCTGACATTAGAAAACAATCGAAGAAGATCATTAACAGAGTGTACGCAGCTATTTGAAATAGCTCGTTACTTCCAAAATTTGAGGAAACTCACTAAAAAGTTCTTAATCATACTGTCGTACTCCCAGACCGATTGTGGTTGGGAGGGACACCAGAAATATTTTAATTATTGTTCTAGTGAGCCGAAGAGTTGTGTTTCCTTCCGGAGAGGGCGACACAATTTTTCAGACGGAAGATGCGTTGTGTTTTCATATGAGCATCTGCACAAAAATGCGCGCGCACTCATATGCCGCAATATTTTAGAGAATAAATTTTGGGGAAAAAAAATGTAAAGACCGAAATTTACAATAGGTTAAATAAGTGGGGAGTAGGCAAAAAGGAAAATGTCCCTCTTGTTGTTCCTAACTCTAAATTTCTGTCCCACCACACCTATTAGTGTTATCTCCTTATCAAAATTAATTTCTTTCAAAATAACACACACTATGCCAACTTGTTCTGAAGGAAACAGAGATAAAGAAATAACAATAACAAATAGTTTATTCACTGAAAATAAGTTGGTAACGTGGTGAAGAACCTATAGTGCATTAAGTTTACTCCTAAATATTTGATTTCAAATGCAAACTTTGATACTTGTAAAATTAATCCTTAGAGATTGGTTTACTCTTTAAGAAACACTCTAGATAATTTAAACTTATCGCTCGGAGAAATTGTGCCAATTTTCACCTAGACATGACTTCACTATAAATTTAAACATTTTAACTAAACTTAGTGGATTGTCAGGGAAATTAAAATGACTCTACCTTGCACCTTTCGTCCAAGACATCATCTATGGAACTTGTTATCTCTCTGGTGGGAAAGGGGAGTCTCAACAGGCACACTCTAGGAAGGAGGCCTCCGTTCATTTAACGTAACGGCCGCTCGCGGGATTTGCCGGGCTCACTACCGTCAGTGGGCGACTCTGGCTGTCCACATCCTCCTCCGAAACATCTGTCGGTAAGTCCCGACCGGTTACTTCCAAGATTTTTCGAGAAATGCATGAAAATTTTTATCCGTAAGTTCCGACTTCTTCTCGGATTTTTCTAAGACTCCGCCTCCTGGTTCTTTACTAAAATTAATTATTCCCGCTCATTGGTCCGAGCTTAAGAAAGAATCTATTTTTTATTCGCTCTTACCGAAATCACCAACTTCTGACTTGGTTGGACCCTCTGACCAATTGCGTATGCCCAGCTATCTACGTTTCCCCGAAATTCAAGACCGTTAGCCATCAATTTCTAAAATTTATGACCCTCTGACCAATTGGTCTTGTCATTTTTAGCGAACCCGATGCGCTTCTCCCTTGTTCTCGAGTGTGTACGCTGGGACTGTTCCTGTGTCTGTTGGTAACGTTGATTGCTTACTTCAAAGAGAAGCGAAACAATGTTGTCGGACATTAGACCTGGAGATTGCCTCGGACGCCGTTGCCTTCCTGTGTCAGTCCTTTCTCCTATTGTCCGGTGTTACCCTGGGGGTTCAGAGCTGCTTGGAAAGCTCGCTCGCTCTCTCCGGCTGAGGTGGGGGTAAAACCCAGGGAGGGTTACTTGGGCTCTGTTCACCTGTCCTTCGAGCGTTCACCGCACGCTAACTAGAAGGGAGTCGAAACATTTGGCCTCTGATCATTCGTCCGAAAGGGGTCCGGGTTCGAATCCCGGTGAGACATGGATGTTGTGTTTGTCTTACGGCACTGGCTCTCTCCCTTCCCTGGACCCAGTGGCCCTAAATTAGGGACGGCCGACTGCTTATAGCCCATTGAGTTGCTCACGGTGGTCGTTAAACCTCCAATCAAAAAAAAAAAAAAAAAAAAAAAGAAACATTTGGGGTTTGCTTGCCTGGGAAAAAAATAAGAAAGATTTCTTTCTTGTCTTTAACCCCTTAGGAAAAATTATTGAACCTAAAATTTGTTCCTTATAAATTCCCCTTTTCGTCCTAAAGCCTAACCCATACCTCACGCTATGAAAATTAAGCACCTCCCTTCTTAATTTTAACTTCCTCGGAACGTAAATTAATGGAATTTTAGCTTCTCTCCCTTAATTTAAATAAAAATAAATAAATGTGGCCGACAAACGTAGTTTGGCGTGGCAACAATACCACCATCGACAGTAATGTCAGGATTCGGATTCGAGAAAATTTAGGATTCGTCCCACCTCTATCTAGTATTTATAATCAGTTTTTTCCCGTAATCTTTTTTTTCGAAAGGACATCCCTTCAAATCATCTATCATACATTTGTGCGATTCCTTCACGTTATAGACTAAACTGCACGCTCAACTTATCAAAATTTCAACTTAAGTCGAACTATGAAAAAATAACACTAACAAAAAATATAAGGGTGGTAAAGTTGTGTCGTGGGGTTTTTAACTTGCGAACTTTTAAACACCCGCCGTCGGCATTAAAAGTCCATCTCCCCATCTAGAGGTGCTCGTAAGTCTTCGCTTTCCCGAGGTTTGCTCAGAGTCGAACACGCGCAACGTTTCTCGTTTGCAAGGTTAAACCTTGGCATCTTCGGAAGTGCCAAAGAATCTTCGTTGAGCTGAGATTCCTCGCATATCTGTGCTAGAACTCTTCGAACTTTGAGAGATAACCATTTGCTTTGAATTGAGATAGCAAGCAGCCTCAAATTATACCATTCCAGAGATCAAATTTCACCATTCCAGAGTTGAGTGGATATATAAATGAATGAAAATAAATGTGTCACAGAAAACTTCATAAAAAACTTATTTAAGAAAAAAGATGGCCCATCTCCAATTCCCTAGATCCCTTTAAGAATACGCCAATGCTTGCTAAGAAATACATTTACTGGTGCTTCAAATTAAAAGTTCATTTATAAGTTCGTACATGAAATATGTTTGAGGAAATTCAACGAAATTTGTTGTAAAGTGGTTTATTATTACATATGCAACAAAAGGACAAGAGAATCGCCTAACACAATATAATTTGTCTCATTTTGGTGGGCCAGTGGAAAAAACGCATGCCTGTTTTATTTGTCGAATCCCTGCCTCACCCAATACACCTTTTTTTTTATTTTTGTAATATTCATGAAACACACTTTCACGTTTGGGCATCACAAAAACAAGAAGAATACCACGTTATTAAAAATTAGTCTTCCACCTTGTCATTCCCCTAGTAGTCTAGACTCCATGCTGAACGAGCGTGCTTCGCAGCGGAAGATTTTTTTTTGTGCACTGTCAGTAATTTTAACGTACATGCCAACTTAGCTTTAGACAGTCCTCATGTCAACTTAGCTTTAGACAGTCCTCATGTCAACTTAGCTTTAGACAGTCCTCATGTCAACTTAGCTTTAGACAGTCCTCATGTCAACTTAGCTTTAGACAGTCCTTCCTACGGGGTTGAGATAGTCGGACTGGGGCAAAGAGTTAGGCAGGGTTGGACCGTTGCAAAGTCTTAAGAAAAAAGGCCGTTCATTTTTGCGTTGCACATTAAAGCGCAGGTCTCAGATTCTTAGTTGTGAAGATTTCAGTTAATTTAGAACCAGAAAATTTGTAGACTGATTGAGCTGTCCGAAGAGACGTTTGATTTTTACAGGGTTTATGATTTTTGCAACGCGATAAACGCGTTATAATTTGCAACGCTTACTTTTTCCTTTTTATTTCCCTCCAAATTCGACTTTAAATAAATCATTATTAAGGAATATCTCTTACTTAAAGCATAAATTTTTAAATAGTGATTGGAATATCTTTTATACGTTTAGTGATGTTTTTATTTATTTTTATATCACCTTGGTGCTACCAGGCAATTAGTGGAGTTTTAGATTTCGGTCACTTTGGTAGTAGCTGCCACCATCGAAGTCTTGCGCCTTAAACCATTCGCCCATCGCGATGACGAAACGCAATTTTAACAATATTTAAGCCATGTCGCTAAGGGAACTGAAACAGCGTAGGAGTCCGCATCTTTCCCTCATCAGACCTTTACGCATGCGCTTTTAAATGCGTAGAAGATCGATCGTGGAATTAATCTGTGCAAGCGAAGAATCGCTTTTTGTTTCTGTGTGTAGGCGAGACCGTCTAGAGAACGCAAGACCATGATATTAGACAGATGAGTTCCCTCTTTTAGTAACGTCACGCGGAAGCCAAGGTTTCCTATTGGTTTACAACGCTATCGTGTGTGACGTCAAACACGACACCGACGTATCAGTCCGTGTAATATGAGAGTGACGTCACAAACGGTGTGCTTTTCTAGACAGCCTTGGTGAAGGTCGCCAATTACTTTAAACGTACGTTCAATAGAGGTTAAGAGCTTTTGCTTCCCTTTCGTCTTTTTTCTATGTTTTGCTGTCCTTTCTTCTTTTGTCTGTCTTAAATTCTCTCGCTTCCCTGTAACGAATGGTTCGTAATCAGGAACGGACAACACGTTTTAGATTCTCACGAGGTTCGTAGTTTACGTCATATAAATACATATAATTTAAGATAACGTGTAGAGAAGCTATCTTTTACAATTCCTTAACACCTTAAGCTCTTCTTACCTAAACCAAATAGTACCCAAAATTTTCTGCGCCTCCCGAACATAATTCTTCACATATCTCCTGGGCTGTAAGAAAACTACTGCAAAACAGTTCCTTTCCCTCTCGCATCTCAAGAGTATCGAACAGAATCCTGTCAAGAGTGATCAGAGCTCCCATGTAGCCTTTTATTCTCTTCTCCATGACCCAAGGCATGATGGGAAAGGGATAGTTCCCTCAGAAGGCACTGGCTAGGAAAAAGTGACTCAAACATGTTCTGTTTTAAGTTCGTCGCCATTTTTGGAGCCCTTTATTCTCTTCTCCATGACCCAAGGCATGATGGGAAAGGGATAGTTCCCTCAGAAGGCACTGGCTAGGAAAAAGTGACTCAAACATGTTCTGTTTTAAGTTCGTCGCCATTTTTGGAGACCTTTATTCTCTTCTCCATGACCCAAGGCATGATGGGAAAGGGATAGTTCCCTCAGAAGGCACTGGCTAGGAAAAAGTGACTTAAACATGTTCTGTTTTAAGTTCGTCGCCATTTTTGGAGACCTTTATTCTCTTCTCCATGACCCAAGGCATGATGGGAAAGGGATGGTTCCCTCAGAAGGCACTGGCTAAGAACAAGTTACTCAAACATCTTCTTACTTAGGTTCGTCGCCATCTTTACAGCCCTTTTAGAAGGTAATCAGTTAGAAAGAATTGGTGTCAATCAAGCCTTTAATGACCATTTTGAATACCAAAGCTGAAGGGAAATCAACGCCTTCTGATGCGCAGGTTCATAGGTTCCAGCAGCATTAGGCCTAATTCTTAGACAGCGAATATGTTCGTTGAGCTGATTCCAGCCCACCCAGAGTTCATTTGTTCTAGGCGGGTAAAGGGTTAATGCCGATTCGGTAATATTGAGTATAAAACAAACAATATGACATAAACTAAATGGTACTCACGGCACATGGAGGACGACTGGTTTCTTCACAAGCGTTTCCTTGTACACTGGAACCTTAACTGGAACTGGGTATGGCTTGGGAACCTTGATGATCTTGTGGACGGGAACTGGAATGTACTTTGGCACCTTCACATGTACTGGAACTGGTACTGGCTTAGGAACGTGGATGGTTTTGTAGACTGGGACTGGTTCGTGCTTGTAGACCGGAACGGGCACACCAACTGGAACTGGTTTTGGGATGTGGATGATCTTATGGACTGGCACAGTCTTCGGCACAGTGATGATCTTGGGGATGGTCTTGTAAACTGGTACTTTTACTGGTACTGGTACGTGGTGTGGCACGTGGACTGGTTTTGGTACTGGGATGTATTTGGGGACTGGTACTGGTTTTGGAATGGCCACCTTGTGGTAGACAGGAACGTCCTTGTGAATGACGTGAACGATGGGTTCTTTGTGACCGTAGTCGCCTCCTCCTCCTCCTCCGCCTCCGTATCCACCGCCGTATCCACCACCGCCGTATCCACCACCACCGCCGTAGTCTCCACCTCCTCCTCCACCTCCTCCGCCACCGCCGTAGCCTTCATCGAGACCACCGTAGTCTCCGCCGCCATGAAGACCTGGTTCAGAATGCGTACATCCCACCAGCGCCAGAGCTACCATCCACAAATATAGCGATTTCGCCATAACTCCTGCAGAAGAGAGAACAACAATTAGAAATCTTGGAAAGGATGATAATTCGTCAAAAAACAAGCATGTCATCCTCATTCAGAAATGAAACACCAAACTTTTTCTCACAAACAATACGGAAATACACATGTCAGTTGTCATGGTAATCCCCCCATACGCTTCGTCCAATTTTCTATTAATAATTGTGCTTCTCCAGAGAAGAAATTAATTACTTGGGGATAAATCTGCTTTGCATGGAGTACCGCAAATTTTGTCTTTGTATATACACACAGGTTGAGTCGAAAGTGTTGAAATATTTTTATCACTTCATGTCTTCATACGTACCTTTACGACGAAAGCTGACTAGCATTCAAAGTACAGGCCATCGTGTTGCACCGTCTGTCGGCCAGTTCTTGTCCTTCGAGGCGAGTAACTCCTTCACACCAGCTGCCATCTCCTCCTGGTTGTTGAAGTGCCGCCCGCGAAGGAAGTGGGCCATGGACCGGAACAAGTAATAATCCGACAGGGCAAGATCCGGACTATATGCTAGGTGTGGCATCACTTCAATGCCCTCAAGTTCCTGCCCGGGTCCTACGCGCGGTGTGACACCGATCGTTGTCCTACTGTAGGAGATCGCGCTTTCTGTTCACCGTTGCCGAGTACTTCTCCTCCAAATCACATACATTCCCTGCAGCTGTTCAGAATAGAGGTTGCTGTTGATGGCCCGACCATCTGGAACAAATTCGTAATGGATTATCCCCTCGGAATTCCACCAGACGCAGAGCATCAGCTTGTGCTGGAAGCTCCCACGTTTGGCAAATGGTTCTCAGGAAGTTGGCCCAAGCTCAACCGCTGCCGTTGTGTGTTCGGATTACAGAAATAGACCCACTTTTCATCGCACGTAACAATTCTCTTGATGAAACGCACATCGCGTTGATTTTCTAGGAATTTCGTGCACGCTTCCAATTGGCGGTTTTCTTCAGCTGGCGTCAGTTCGTGAGGGACAATGTGGCAGCTCCAATAGACTTTGTCTAGGTCCTGAAGTTGACGAGCCACGGTGGTCTGTGACATGCCCAGCTCGCCTGATAATCCCCGAGTGCTGCTCGTCGGATTTGCTCCTACGGCCTGGCGCACGATCTCCGAATCCACGGTTTGCGGCCCACCTGACCTTGGCTGATCATCAACATTTCTGTCACCTGAGCAAAATTTCTTGAACCATCTGGTTGCGGTTGTGTGGTCCACAGAACCTTTCCCTTTCGCATGACAAATGTTTCGTGTAAGCAGCGTTACGGCCGAGTTCAAACTCGTAAAGGAAAAGTTCCCAAATTAGCTGGTTGTGGATGTTCATCTTTAAAGCGTCCCAACCACAGACAGAAAGACGACATGCAATGCTGTTCACAGCAACGACCACCACTTTATATCCCTTTCGACTGACTGCAGGGCGCGACTTGAACTAGTTTAAACACGTGACACACCCGCCGAAGCTCATGCGTTTATGCAAATATAGCAAAGCTTTCGATTCACCCTCTGAATATTTCATCGTTGAGCAGGCCGAATGTGGACGGCAGTTGTCATTCTGCAGATATCAGGACAACAAATCGTAATACTGGTTTTCAATGATTAGGAAACACGTTGGTCATATTATTTTCAATAACAGTGCGCCAAACTCTTTCAGGGGATTCTATACTGCAGTTATGCTTCCTGAAGCTACTGCACGATATGCCCTGCTTACCTTTAACATTTTCAGTTACGTGTTTGAACTTATTCGCCCTGTCGTTGACACACGAATGCTGCAAAATATTGAGAAAATATTCCGCGCATAAATTTCAGTCTGTTTTGTTCATTCATCATTCAGAAATCGAATTATAGATCGCATCTTTGCCACGGCTTGAGAAAAAGATTATGAGTATGAAGTACAAATGCTCATGTGGGATGAATTGAGCTCGAGTTGTGTAAAGAGATCTTTGTAAATGGAGACATCTGATGAACCAACAGTAAGTAAGTTCTAGTTCCATCACTTAAACGTTTGCTTGGAAGATGGTCTTTCTTTGAGGAGCTAATCTCTGAATCTCAGAGAACATCTTAATGGTATGTATGCATGCATCTTTGCGACGGCGTGTGATGTCAAGGGTTCCACCATCTTCAAAAATATTTCCACACTGCGCCAGCAGATGGCGTCACGCGTTCATTTCACTGTTGCCAGCAGACTTCAAATTACAATTAATCGCAAGACGTCATCCGCTTTGACACGTTATTCGTTAAGAAAAGGGCATATTTTAATAAATCTGAGCATGGATTATATTTATGAAATAAATCAATGACAGGAAATTGGAAGTATGCTGTCGTTAGATGAATCGAGGTATTAACTTTTCTTATTTGAAGCAAAACCATTCATAAAAGACGAATTCCGTGGGTTTTTTTTTTTTTAATTTTCTGCCTTCCGTTTGCAGTTTCCGGATTAGCTGACTGACCAGTGGACTTTTAGAAGACTAAGAGCTAGTGTTTTAACTGAACAGCCCTTACACAGGCGCAGAAATCCGCCTTTACAAAAACAAATCATAAATGGCTTTCTATAACTCATTTCTACATCCTAAAGTTAAAAGAAAAACTTCCCATGTCAGAAGATTTGATAACAACTTCAATATTTGAGCTGCGATATAAACTCAGCCTTTTAGTAAAGCAAGTTATTTTTTTAATAAAAGATTTGAATCTTCAAATCTTTAAGTCTTCAACATAAACAAATTTATAAGTAATTAATTAAAGCAACGTACACCCTATGTTCATAGATGTTAACATGAACATAGGGTTTACGTTGCTTTAATTAATTACTTATAAATTCATTCGTTTATCTTGAAGACTTAAAGATTTGAAGATTCAAATCTTTTATTAAAAAATAACTTGCTTTACTAAAAGGCGGAGTTTATATAAATCTATGAAAATGCAAGTGCAAAGATTCGGCCGTTTGAGAATACAGCACACATAAAAGTAGGAAAGGGAGTTAGACAAGGTGACACCATATCTCCGAAGCTCTTTAATGCCACATTGGAGTGTGTCTTTCAGTCGTTGTGCTGGGAAAACAAGGGGATAAAGATTAATGGAGATTATCTAACTCACCTTCGTTTTGCTGATGACGTAATCATTTTTGCAACTACCCCATCAGAGCTGCAGAGTATGATCCAGGAACTTGCTGACAAGAGTAAAGAAGTGGAATTAAAAATGAACTTTCAGAAGACAAAAGTGATGTTCAATGCTTTTACAAGAAATGAAGATTTATCGATTGATGGAGAAAAGCTGGAGATAACAGACACGTACGTTTATCTTGGACAGCAGATATCAAGTGAGGGTCACATAGATGAAGAAATTAATCGTTGTACAAAACTTGTCTGGAGAACCTTTCGAAGAAACAGCATAATTTTCAAGAGCAATATGCCATTATGTCTTAAAAGAAAAGTGTTTGATCAATGCATCCTTCCAGTGCTTACGTATGGTGCAGAGATGTGGACCTTAACTAAAAGAGACATACAAAGGCTGCAGACAACTAAAAGCAGCATGGAGAGTTGCATGCTTGGTGTAACCAGGAGAGATAAGAAGAGGAACTCGTGGATCCGAAAAATGACAAGACATCATGATCAGAGGTAAATCCCTGAAATGGCAATGGGCTGGACATACTGCCAGAAGGACAGACACAGCCGAAATTTAGATTGGATTCCAAGGGAGAGGAAAAGACCTAGAAGAAGACCACGTGGGAGATGGGTGGATGAAATTCGAAAGTATGCGGGAGTGACATGGAGGAGACTGGCACAAGACAGACCGTTGTGGAGGAAACTTGGGGAGACCTTCGTCCAGCAGTGGATTGATAATGGTTGACAATGGTGATGATGATGATGATGACACCCTATGTTCACGTCTTTGTTCAATTCAGCCACAAGTTTCACACTTTTTTTTTTTTTCAAAAATACTGTATTAAGTTCAGCAACAAAATTTCCTTTCTCAGATCATATGCAATTGCAACATAATATTTCCAAAGATTCTGAATTTCTGCAAAGTTTCAGCATTTCTGAAATCAAGATTTCATAGAACACTTGTTGTGATATGATGCAAAACGCAACAAATTTCCGTGAATTTGTAATGAGAAGTAAAATGTTGTTTGTTTGGTAGAGACAAATATTTTTGAGGTGATTTAGTCATACTGAAAGGTGGTAAGAGAATTTATGCAGCCCAAGGGGAAGGAAAGAAAGAGGAAGGCCCAGGATAACACAGAAGGACAAATGCCCTAAAAAGTACAAAAGTTTTTGTGCGAGGAGTATGATGGATGTCAATGAAGCTTGAGTTGCTTACCAAGCTCGCCGAAAAGGGCAACGTTTGATTCATCAAGAGTAACCAAACTCTAACATCTTCAGTTACTTTTATTTGATAAATGAATTTGCTTAGTGGAACTCAACTCCGAATATCAGAGAACAGCTAAATGATATGCCTTCACATACTAGACCTCCATACCAAAAGTTTAAACTGAAGATTTCAAATAATATTTATATCAGAAATTCGATCATCATTTGAATCAGAAAGACCGAAAAGGTACTTGAAACTAGAAATTCAATAATAGTTGTTCGCTGGAAAACATTATTTCGCCGCGTTTTTTTTTCCCTTTTGCTCTTAACCTTCCGGGTGGCAAGTACGCATATATACGTCCGGAGATTTCTTTGCCCGAAGCGGGGACGACGCAACGATACGTTCATCGAAAACCTGTTGAAAAGCGGCGAAAACGCAGTACTGCGTCGAAAAATTTCAGGGCTCAAAGTGACGTGAACGCATATATGCGCATCTTAACTACAAAGATTGTTACAATTGGAATTCTCCTGTTGCACAAGCCGATAAAATTTCGCATTTCCTCTTTCAAAGCATCTGCCACCTGGAGGGTTAAAGGACAGATAATATCATCCGATTAGTGACTTGACCCCATAATCGAATTAAATTTTCCTCAGGATTATTTGACGTTGTTTCGCGTTCACGAGTTAGTATTATTTGAGTAAAAATTTCAAAACTATTTCAGTTTTTATCGTTTCAATGCAGTATCTCTTAAGTTCATCGCTTATAGCAAATACACTGCTGGACAATTGCTAAGGACGGATCATAAACGGCTATATAGCGCATAAAAAAGTAAGTGTGGTTGGATGCCAAGTGAAATAAAATAATGTCAGAATGCCAGGACATTACAAGAAAGACAATTTATTGTGCTCTGAAATCCAGAAGGCTTTGGAACGTGTTCAAGGGACAAACAGGCCATTTTGTGCAGAATACGTAAACGTGAAAAAAATGCAATTACCGTCTGCAGGCGTTCCGGCGTAAGATGTCAATACGGGATATGGCCACCATGGAGGACGATGCAAGATTCCACACGTCGTGTCATGCTTTGCACAACATTATCAAGCAGCTGTTGGGGTAATTTATACCATTCCTCTGTCAGTGCACGGATGAGGGTGTCCTTGTTTATTGGAGGGCATTGGCGACCAGCAAGACTCCTCCCCAAAGCATCCCACACATTTTCAATGGGATTCAGATCTGGAGAACGTGCTGGCCATACGAGGCGTTGAATATCCTCGCTCTCAAGACACTCCTGGGCAACGACTGTCCGATGACATGTTGCGTTGTCGTCCATGAAAATGAATCTATCGCCGACAGCACCACGGAACATGCGAACATGAGGTAGCAGAACATCATTAATGTATCGTTGGCCAGTCATAGTCCCAGTTGGAAGCACATAGAGGGACGTACGGCCATTGATCATGATGCCAGCCCATACCATGACACTACATGTCGGATATCGGTCCCTTTCCTGTATGTTTGCTGGACAATATGCAGCACCACTATCACCCCAGATCAGTTGTCGTCGACAATCAGACGATAGACTGTATCTACTCTCATCTGAGAAGAGGACAGCAGACCAGTCGTTATCAGTCCAATTGCGATGTTGATGGCACCATTGCAAACGGGCGGTACGGTGACGTCTGGACAATGGGATGCACACAACAGGACGGCGGGCGTATAGTCCTCCTTCATGCAAACGTCTGTCGACAGCTTTTCGGGAGATCCGCTTGCCAGTAGCAGCCATAAACTGATTTGCTACCTCACTAGCTGTGCTGCGCCGGTGTCTTTTTGTTGATAGCACTATGTACCGATCTTCTGCAGGTGTCGTACTGCGAACACGACCTCCCCCGTGACGTTTGCTACACTCTCCATTTGTTTGAAATGATTTCCAAAGCCTTGAAACAACACTGTGGCTGACGTCGAACTCCCTGGCAACATCTGTTATTTTTCGCCCTTCTTCAATCTTGCCAATAATACGGCCACGCGTAAAATCATCTAGGTGATGTCGGGAAGACATACTGAAAATTGCAAGTTCGTCAATTGATTCTTTCCCTTTCAACTTTGCGTTTGAACAACAACGGTCAATACGCGTCAAATCCTTTATATCTCTTATCAGCGCTATGACGTCACGAACAAGTTCGGCAATCCAAAATTTGCATACGCACAACACGTCTTACTGTATCCCGCACTTATGCTAAGTTCCACATTTTCCTGCCTTCCATTTTATGGTTGCTATCGTTGCTATTGTCATCCGTCCTTAGCAATTGTCCGGCAGTGTATTTTTAAGTTTCCCCTTTTCTAGAGGTTTTAGAACAATTGATGACAAAACTCTCCGTGGAGAATCTCAAAAAATAAATAAATATATATATATATAAAAGATTTGGCATATCCGTTCTGGGGAGTTTCTGATACTTTCAGATCGATTTTCATTACGGTGAATGAAATAAATCAGAAATTCATATTGTATCAACGCATTTTCCAATTTTTGCTGATTTCTAGAGCACTAAAATTTTGGAATTATTTTAAATGTGGTTACAAAGCTCCTTAAATATTAGAACTCTTATTTATTTCTTGTATTATTTCATATTGGTATTGCCTTTTTAGTCAATAATCTTAAATAAAACGGGAATATGTGAAAAATATCACGAAGTTTTGTTTTTACATTGAATTTTAAGATGAACCGTACTTTCAATAGCGCCTACGATTAAAAAAAACATGGATTATTTCATATTCTACATTTTCATTCTTACTCGAGGTTACTCGGAAAGCGTATTACCTTCGCTAAGCAAGCAAATGAAGAATTCACTTTTGGAACGAACTTTCGTCTAAATATTGCAGACGCTGTTCTATTTTTGGTTTTATTAAGTCGTTTGCCTCACTTTTGGATTGTGTGAAAGAAAAATTAGCATCTCGTCAAATTACAAACACAAACGCACTTCATATAATTTCATATTTTGAAAAAATGCGTTACTACCATTATTACCCATTTTTAATTTATGTTAATGGTATTTTTCATGTTCGTTCCTGTACGTGAACGTTCCTTTTTTGGTGATGACACGAATATATATTTTTTCTGGTCATACGGTGTCTGACTTAGTAAGCCGTGTTAACGAAGCTTTACAGGAATTTCAGACTTGGTTTCGTTGCAATTTGTTAACTCTTAATACCACAAAAACTAAATGTATGTTTTTTTCTGGCCGAAATGCTTGATTTGAGGCTCTACTGGAAGTGATTTTGAACGATATTCCTCCGATTTTAAATATAGGGTTAAATTTTTAGGTGTTTTGTTTCAAGAGAATCTAAAGTGGGATGCCCATGTTGAAGTTATTTCGCGGGACTTGAGGTCTTGTGACGTATATTCTAATTTAACTTTAATTTTTAGTTCCTTTTCCTATGTAAATTTGAGTTTGTTCTCTTTTACACTTTCGAAACTTAACGTGATATCTCCTCTCTCACATGAATGAGGTTAGCAACACTTTTGAGACCAGAGAGAGAGAGAGAGAGAAAAGGAGTGACGGGAGAATGTGATAAGAACAATAGATAAAAAGGACGATGCAGCAGTTGCTATGTGTATGGAACCGCGGGTGGCCTAGTGGTCAACGTTCGTGACTGCCACGGAGAAGACCTCAGGTTCGATCCCAGGCCAGTACCAACGCTCGACCCACTAAATATCCGCCGTGCGTCGGATGGGCACGTTAAGCCGTCTGGTCCCCCGGTAATAAATAAGGGCGTGATTTGGGCTAGAGTGTTCCTATCGGACACTCTAGCCCAAATCACCAAGCTTCATATTTCTAAGGGTTGTTTAAGACCTGGGATCAGATACTCCCTTCCTAAAATCCTCTAATATGACCTGATCTGATCTGCTATGTGTATGTGTGGGTGTGGAGATGTTCGCTCTGTGTTAAAACTAGATCTCATACTGAAATATTGCTGGAGCAATAAGAGGTTATCGTAACTTGACTTCTATTTATATTTCGTCTGGCCGTAAACTATTGCATCGTATTCGTATTTAGTTCCACATTCCTTAGTCATGATTTTGGACATAGCATAACGCCAATCCTGCTCACGAAAAAGATTTACGTTACAGTCTCTAATAGGAGTTTTATCTAGAGTCTCCAGTCTGTTGCCATTAAATATTAAAAGAACACATTCTTTCATTTATCCTTACCTGTCTTATTGTCTGCTTGCTTGGGATAATACTGTAACGTACCAGGAGATGTGACGTACCTGCCAGAAGGAAGCACACGACGTAAAGGCAGACAGGAATCAGAATAAAACGTCCGCGTAGCTCAATTGGTAGAGCAACTTATTTCCGTAATGAGAGGACCCGGGTTCGAATCCTGGCGCGGATAGAAATGACGGAGAAATTTACTTCGTTGTAATGGCGCCCGAACTATCCGGATGACCCGACCGTTCAAAATCTCGCATTGGTGTGATGTTATTTCCACACCGCGAGACACGAAAAATCAGAGAATTCCTTCTCCAGCGCTTCGAAAAATAAAAATGTGTGATGTTGCATTCCACACAGCAGATTGACTGGGAGTTCTCAAGTGCACGTTCTACAGTGGATGGCTGCCTGCAACGATTCATGGTCACGGCTGACCCGTGGGCCATGCCCCCGGCCCTCTTTAGGGGGGAGATGTGACGTACCTGCCAGCAGGACGCACACGACATAAAGGCACATAGCAATCAGAACAAATGTCTGCGTAGCTCAGTTGGTAGAGCAACTTGTTCCGGAATAAGCGGCCTCGGGTTCGAATCCCGGCGTAGACCAAAAATGACGGAGAAATTTACTTCGTTATAACATTTATCGACTGATGTTTTTAATGCATGAGGATGTTAATGCCAATAAACATCTCAATTTCAATAAATGTATGTTATCCCGCACATAGTTATCAAACTTATGAGTATAATAACTTTCTGATTCCTAGAGATCGTACTAATTCCACGAATTTCAATATTAATGATCATTGCCTCCGTCTCCGGAACGGAATGCGGATTCATATAAAATCAGTTGCCAGTTTTGTATCGTCTAAAAGAGCACACAAGGAATATTATGTTAATAGTTACAATTGTTTAATTTTAGTTATATCGTATTGCAAATGTGTGTGTGTGCGTAAGTTAAAAAATATGTATTACTTAACCTTTTTTTTTTTTATTTTAGTCAGGCAAATATTAGCCTGGTTCGGTGCTATGTTGCTACGGAATTAACTGCGTGTAACATGTCAAATAAATAAATAAATAAATAAATAAATAAATAAATCTCACATTATCGTGACCACCAGCTAATATCCAGAGTAACCGCCGTATGCAGCGCGGACAGCAGCTAGACGAGCTGGGAGTGACTCAGTAAGGTGCTGGAAGGTGTTCACAGGTATATGGCGCCATGCTGCATCTGACAGCTGCTGGAGGGTGCGTGGTGGAGGATCTATAGAGCGAACAGCACGATCGATGTGGTTCCACAAATGCTCAATTGGGTTGAAGTCTGGGGAATTAGGGGTTCAGGAAAGTACTTTGAAGTCTTGATCCTGCTCTTCCTACCACTCTCCGACATTTCTAGCTGTGTGACACGTCGCATTGTCGTTCTGGAAGACCCCATCCACCCCAGCGAAGACAATCAGCATGTATGCAGAGAATGCCACGAAAACATTTCCCAGACCATAAAGCTGCCCCCCACCAGCTTGTGTTTTTCCGGCAATGGTTGAAGGGTGTTTGTTCTCCGATGTTTCTTACCTTATACGCCAACGTTCATCAGTTCGATGAATCAGAAAACGTGACTCATCGGAGGAGGCAATCTTTTGCCAATCAGCGGAGGTCCAATTCCGATACTGCCGTGAAAATGTAGGCGTTTTCTGCCGATGCACCTTCGTTAAATGTCGTTTTAGATACACTTCAGGTACACCCCCCCCCTGGCTCATTCGGCCAGCGAGTTGCTCCACTGTAGCGTGTCGATCGGCCCTCACGCATCTACAAATTCGACGTTCACCTCTCACGTGAATGGCACATGGTGCTCCGCAGTTTCCACGTCGCTTCTTCGCAATGGTGCCATTTCTCCAATCACGGTACATTTTAACCACAGTTGCAAGCGAACAGTTCACAAACTGCGCTGTTTCAGAAATACTGCCACTCTTTGGCCGAAAGCCGATAAACTTCCCTTTTTTTCAAATCTGATAAATCGCTCCATTTATCCATGACAGCAACGAGTGATATGTTTTCAGAATGCCTACAGCACACCTTATATACTCTCCAAGCAAGCTGACGACACGTGCCTTCTTTCATTGGCTACGCGCTATTGACGTCAAAAGTACTCGACTGTGTAAATAAATAAATAAATAAATGAAATTTTATTCTAGTAGTTTATCTGAACATATTGGATGTCTCACGAGATTTTCCAAACATTTCATCTGCGCAGTGCCAACTATAAACCTGATACGGATGATAAGTACTCTATTCTGGTATTTTATTCTCTGCTCCATAACCACGACGGAGAAGAGATAGTCCCTGTAACATGGACATCGTGTCATTAGCAGGGGCGTATATGTATTTCTTTTTTTTCATTGTGGGCCGACCAAAAATGGAAGTTTTTGAAATCCACTGGAATAATAAAGTAAAAGTTAAGAAGAAATAGTTAAAGCACTTTTTTTCTAATGCATACTAAGTTGATGCATTTTTTTAAATTAAGGATTTTTTTGTCTAATATAAGTCGCGTTTCAACCAGATACATAAAAAAAAAATGAAACACTTCCGAGGGGGGGGGGGGTGCGATCATATGTGGAGGATTTTAAGAAAGGAGTGTCTGACCCCAGGTCTTAAACAACCGTTAGAAATTGGAAGCTTGGAGATTTGGGCTAGAGTGCCCGATAGAAAAGTGACATGGAAGCGAGGTAGAAGGAGGAGGAATATTTCCTTATTTATTACCGGGGGTACCTGGGGTCTGACGGCTTAACATGCCCATCCGACGCGCACGGCTGTTATTTAGTTGTTCGAGCGTTCGTACCTGCCTGGGAGATCTCTCAGCGGCAGCTACGAACATTGACCACTAGGCCATCTGCGGTCGGGGGGGGGGCTCCCATGCCCCCTTCTAACCACGCCCCGGGCCACTAGGTAGAAATAAGTGACTCGCATTTCGTAAACCGGTTTTATCAGCTGTGAGGTGGTGTGACTGTTAGAACTTGATAGTAAGAATGTGGTTTGACCGGTTTTAAACAGGAAATAGGCACTTCAGCTTCAGTTCTGAGCTTTCGTGTGTGAGAGGTGGATGTTAGGTTTTGCTCTCTGTGAGTACGTGTTGCTTTCGTGTATTGAAAAATGGATATTTCCCCAAGGAAGGCGTGCAAAAATAATTTCTCTGAAGGATCACACTTCTATCAAAGTGAGAGATATCGCTTCTGCAGTTGGTGTAGGCAAATCAAGTATATCAAGACTGCTTACGCGATACAGTGCATCTGGATCATCGTCTCCAAAAAGGAGAGGTAAATGTGGAAGAAAACGAAAAACAACTCCACGAATCGATAAATATCTAATCAGAAATAGTAAAATGAATCCAAAAAAAAAAAAAAAAAAACAAGCACCGACCTTCAAAGAGATTTATTGGCTAGTGGTTGTGATGTTAGTGATTCAACTGTACACCGTAGGCTTCTGGAAGTTGGCCGGAAGGCAAGAAGACCAACGAAAAAACAATATTTGAATGCGAAAATGAAGATAAAACGTTTAGCATGGGCCAAAAAAAAAAAAAAAAAAAAAAAAAAATCATGGACTGCTGACGACTGGAAAAGGTAATTTTCGGTGATGAAACTCATTTATTTGTGCAGGGTTACCAAGCAAATGTCGTTAGACGAAGCAACTTAAGACCTGAGCATGTCAAACAAACTGTAAAACACCCTCTGAAACAGATGTTTTGGGGGTTTTCACATCAAATGGCACTGGAAGCTTAGTTCCTGTTCAAGATATTCAGCCAAGTACGTAGAAATATTACAACGTAGGATTGCTCCATTCTTGCAAACTTTTGACGGGACATTTCAACATGACTTGGCCCCATGTCACAATTCGAAATTGGTCAAGCTGGAAAATCAAATTCATTTGCTTGATTGGCCTGGAAATTGACCAGACTTAAATCCCATAGAAAACTTGTGGAATATTTTGAAGAGACGTTTAGGTAAAATGGACTGTACAACCAAAGAACGCATGATAACGAATGCTATAAAAGTGTGGTTTATGAAGTCAAAAATATGTGCACTCAATTAGTGGAGTCAATGCCAAAACGAATTCAAGAGGTCATTTCTGCTAAAGGAGGACATACTTCATACGAATACAGGTATTTATCAGTGTATATCAAGGCATAGAATCATATAAAGGCATAGTTTTGGAAAAAAAGAGTGATTTTTTATTTTGTCCCAATTAATTAGCACAGTATAGTAGATAGAAAGCTTTGGTAAATTTCGGTATTAGGAAATAGTTTCTTGTTTGGTAGTAGTTCAATAACATATGGGTACCTGTGCGAACGCTACTCTTCCCATGACTCAACGGCAATCACCTAATACGCATGCGCAGCTGAAAAGATACTACGCACACACATATATCTTTCCGTCCCTTTAAATCATTAGATTTTTCGCTCTTACTCTATCATTACAGTCTAGGCTTTAAACAAAACATAAACAAGCAATTTTTTAAAACCAATTCCACTCCGCGAAAAATGGAAATACTCAAAAAGAATTTTTCAATTAAAAAAAAAATCTTGCGATTGTTTTTTTTTTTTTTTTGATTGGAGGTTTAACGACCACCGTGAGCAACTCAATGGGCTATAAAGCAGTCGCCCGTCCCTAATTTAGGGTTACTGGTTCCAGGGAAGGGAGAAAGCCAGTGCCGTAAAACAAGCACAACATCCATGCCTCACCGGGATTCGAACCCGGACCCCCTTTCGGACGAATGATCAGAGGCCATCGCTTAGACCACTGCGCCACCGGGGCGACCCTGAATCAAGACGAACACATCCTTCCGGCCTCACTGGGATTCGAACCCTGACCCATCTCAAGCGTACAATTAGAAGCTGGTGGGTTGCTACCTCTAGTATACACACACGATAAAAAAAAAATATCGATTCTCTTTTAACATCGATGTTGCTCATCTATAATCAGTATCTGTTAGAAGAACCTGTGTATCAAAACAAGTTCAATTTCTCGTAACCGATGTTTAAACAAGTAATCGAATTCCAAGCGAGTGGTCAACAAATAATTTAAATCTTCCTTTCAATTGAAACTTTTCCTCACTGGCTCCGTATGCGCCAATCTAAGAATCAGAACAAAGATGAGAATTTCTCACAAATTTTGACATGCCGTTGAAGATATTTTAATTAGAATCTGTTCTTCCGTTAAAACCGCTCCTACACAATCGCTGGGATGAAATCGAAAAGTTTTATAGAAAACTGCACATTTCATGCACTGTAATATCGTACCAAATAAATCAACAAAAAAAAATCATTGGTCCGTTTATCAATATTGAATGGTGCATGAAAAAAGGGAATCAATCCTGATGTTTTTCACATTTTAAATACATGACACCCGACTTGAAAGTGCTGTTCCGTGAAGCCCGCCCGATCAATGTTTTTTAAGCACATTTAATGTATTCACTCGTAATGTCGGTTTGTATGCTTTCAATGAAAATATATGTTGGTTGATATGCTTTAAAGCATTGAAAACCTCCTACATTTTCACCGATATTTCAAATAATATGCTGATTAATTCAACAAAATGGAACCTATGAATAAATATGTGATACAATATTAGGGGAGAAATAAGAAATTCTATGTTGAAAACACTGGAAAGTTTTCAATGCAACAATACCGTTGATCAATATATCCATCCTTTGTCCAATAGCACTTAACGATAATACATACGTACGAATTTTTTTATAATATAGTAACAGGCATAAAAAGAAATTTTGTGCTGAAAAGTTTCGATTTTTCAGGAGCAACGTTCGTTCAAAATTCTTACTCCTATAATGCTCACAGATAAATAGATATATGCCATATTTTTATATATAATACAGGTGCATTTTGCACAATAGAAATTTTGAATTGAAATATAACTGTTGATAAAAATGCCGATCCTTACTCCAAATCACTCACTAATAAATAAATGTTTACATTTTCGTATTTTAATTTAAAATCCCATGTCAAAGCTTACAAAAGGGTGCAATATATACATTTTTTCTATAACTTTATATATAAAAAAACTGAACATGAGGGTTTAACAAAATTCGTTAAGGAAATACAGTAAAAATCCTTCTAATTAAATGAGTCATATCATTTTTCTAAGTTCAAACAATAGATACATAGTATGACAATACCCCCAAAATATAGATATATAATCAGGAATCTAATTTTAAACTAAGTTTGAAAACCAAACTTAGCTAATAATTAGGTAGAATATCTAATTTTGAGACACAGAATATCGACTAAATATTGCCTAAAATGTATGACCAACTCTCTGAAATTAAAACTTAGGAGAAATTCCAACACATATAAATTTGAAAGAATTTTTTTTTTTTTTTTTTTACTGTGATTCAGCCATTTAAACATCAAAGTACAATTTATAAGAGAACCAAGACATTTTTTTTCACAAACTGCAGTTAAACTATTTTAGTGCAATAATAACTTTTGGAAGGACTCCAAATCCGTCACAAAACTGCAAAGCTCTAAGAAAAATGACGAAAATCGAGACCCGGATGTATTCTGGAGGTATAACGTCCTGATCGCTTTTGGACAAGTGAAAATGAGAACTGAAATGTTCTTACACTTCAACCGATTTCGTTGTCAATGCTTAGAGCGATAACACTCATCGAGAATACAATTTTGATATGATACTGGTGGCTCTGAAGCAAAACAAAGTTTGTACAGAAATGTCCCAAAACCAATTTCGTTGTCTAAACACTAATGGCTACAGGAATAGTAGCACTAATGGATAAATGAATATACAAAAATGTTTTGTGATATAATACTGGTGGCTTTCAAGCAAAAGAAAGAAATTTTGTATAGAAATATCCATACGTTGCAACCGATATTTTAGCCTAAAATGCAAATCCATACGCTGAAAACACTCGCTGTTTGTATCAATATACACAAACATTTTGCGATACAATACAAGTGGCTATAACGAAATAGCTCGTCATTAGACCAAATTTATTTCAATCGACAAATAAGCGTTGCTCCATCTAAGAATTGGCTATGATTTAGTGTTGACTTACTAAATATAGTTATCAATTCTTAGAGGACTACCGATACCGTTGCCAATTCTTACTCCGACAACACTCCCCGATAAATGAGTATATACAATTTTGATATAACACTGGTGGAATTCAAGCAAGGGAAATTTTGTATAGAAATGTTCATACGTTGCAACCGATATCTGTGCCCAAAATGTTAAACCATACACTGAAAACACTCACTATTAGCATGAATACGCACAAATATTTTATTATATAATACAGATGGCTATAACGAAATAGTTCGTCATTATACCATATTTATTTGAATCGAGGAATAAGCGTCATTCCACCTAAGAGTTATTATTGGCTATGATTTCGGGGTTGACTTACTGAATATAGTTATCAATTTGTCCGACAAAACTAATAGATAAAGAATACATATAAAATTTTGATGGCGGCTTTCAAGCAAGAGAAATTTTGTATATAAATGTTCATACGTTGCAACCGAAAGCTTTGCCTAAAATGCTGACCCATACGCTGAAAAATTCATTATTTGTATGAATATACGCAAATAATTTGTGATATAACACAGGTGGACGAAAGATCTCGTCACTATTCCGAATTTATTTGAATTATCAATCTGAATTTTTTTTATTGGCTATGATTTAGCGTTGACTTACTGAATACAGTTATCAATTTGTAGATTCTACAAAACTAATAGATAAATGAATATATATAAAATTTTGATGGTGGCTTTCAAGCAAGAGAAATTTTGTATAGAAATGTTCATACGTTGCAACCGAAAGCTTTGCCTAAAATGCTGACCCATACGCTGAAAAATTCATTATTTGTATGAATGTACGCAAATAATTTGTGATATAACACAGGTGGACGAAAGATCTCGTCACTATTCCGAATTTATTTGAATTATCAATCTGAATTTTTTTTTATTGGCTATGATTTAGCGTTGACTTACTGAATACAGTTATCAATTTGTAGATCCGACAAAACAAATCGATAAATGAATACATATAAAATTTTGATGGCGGCTTTCAAGCAAGAGAAATTTTGTATAGAAATGTTCATACGTTGCAACCGAAAGCTTTGCCTAAAATGCTGACCCATACGCTGAAAAATTCATTATTTGTATGAATATACGCAAATAATTTGTGATATAACACAGGTGGACGAAAGATCTCGTCACTATTCCGAATTTATTTGAATTATCAATCTGAATTTTTTTTATTGGCTATGATTTAGCGTTGACTTACTGAATACAGTTATCAATTTGTAGATTCTACAAAACTAATAGATAAATGAATATATATAAAATTTTGATGGCGGCTTTCAAGCAAGAGAAATTTTGTATAGAAATGTTCATACATTGCAACCGAAAGCTTTGCCTAAAATGCTGACCCATACGCTGAAAAAATTCATTATTTGTATGAATATACGCAAATAATTTGTGATATAACACAGGTGGACGAAAGATCTCGTCACTATTCCGAATTTATTTGAATTATCAATCTGAGAATTATATATTGGCTGTGATTTAGTGTTGACTTACTGAATATAGCTATCACTTCGTAGTTGCGTTTAAGTAAGTCTTTTACTGATTTCTTCCGTCAGCTTTTCAGAAAAGTGCATTTCACGTTCTCTAAGAACCTTAACCGCACTTAATCTGCAGCTCTCAAAAGCTTAAAACTCTACATGAATCAAACCAGAAATTCCACATGATTGACTCTGTTTCGTTTCTCCATTGGATTTTAACCTGCGGATTACTTTCGCTGAAGTATTCCCACGGATTCAGCTGAGAGTTGAAATCAAATGTGGGATTTCCAAGTGAAAGCGAAACGCCGAGTACTGATTCCTAAACGGCATCCGATCGAACGGCGGAGAAAAAGAGAGAGAGAGAGAGAGGGAGAGAGACAGAAACTCTTACTCACCGAGAAATGTTGCTTATGCGAGTGTATCCCTTGCTGAAGTGCACTGCTGTGTGATGGATTCGGAGAGGCACTTGCCTCTTAAATACTGAGCGCAACCTGTAAGACGACCGTGACCTACATGCGCTCACCGTCAGCCCAGCCAACGTCCACCTTTCGGACCGCCCATCCTAAGAGCACCTACTTCCTCGACATCAAGAGACCGAACGCAAGCAGCGCGGTGTTCTGACCTGCCTTCCCTCCCCCTCCCCCCTGCTGTGCTCTTCCTCCTCTTACTGTACTGGATCAGGTGAAAGACCCAACGTCCGAATCAGAGCCCCAGGCCTAACAGCCAATCGGCGAATGTATCTGACCCAGTTGGAGAGCACGGCCCACATAACTCACAACTGATGAAGTAAAAAAAAAAAAAAAAAAAAGAAAGGAAAGAAAGCTCAGAAGAAACGATATTCCTGCACGTGGACGAAGCTGCTGCAATGACGAAATCTTTCGCTGTTGCTCGTCGAATTTTGCAGCTCACTTTCGCGCCTGTCATTCTGCTCAAAACGGATGGAATCTCAAGAAAAAAAAAAAAAAAAAACTGGATCACTTCAAGAGGCGAGCGATTGCTTCGCCTTTCCTGATATAATTTTATCTTTGCTTTCTCTTCCTGCAAAGCAACCGTTGAGGAAATGGGGCTAAGTTTCATTTTGCAAAACAGCAACCTGACATATTTGACACATCCCTAAAATGAAGTGAGTTACGGAAATTGAAGAACGCTGACAGATAAGAATTTTAGGCTCATATTCCCTGACGAAGCGCTTTGAAAGCTTAAGTGGCGGATACAGAAATCTTGAGGGAGATGGGAAGTTTTCTTTGCAAATGAGGAGACAGAAGGGTGCCCAGGATCCCCCCCCACAACTATAATTTTTACACATGTTCATATTTTGTGCCAAAACATCTCTTCGAAACCCAAAAACCCCTAACCCCTAAAGTGAGTTGCAGAGATTGAAGAACGCTCACAGATAACGATTGTAGGTAAAACGCTTCAGAATCGTAAGTGACAGATACAGACATTCTGAGGGAGAGGGGAAGTTTTTTTGCACACTAGGAGACAGAAGGGTGTCCGGGGATTCTCTCCCCCCCCCCCCACCCCGACTATAAATTCTATTAATGTTGGTATTTTGTGCCAAAACAACAGTTTCAAAAAAAAAAAAAAAAAAAAAAAACCCTAGCTCCTCTCTAGTTAAGTGAGTTACAGCAATTGAAGAACGCTCACAGATAACAATTTTAGTCTCCTATTCCCTGATGAAACGCTTCGAAAGCCTAAGTTGTGGATACAGAAATTTTCAGGGAAGGGGGCGGATTTCAACAAGTTCTTTTTTTGCAAATCCGAAGGCAGATCGGTTCCCGGAGACAATCGCGACAATAATCTTTATACATGTTTATATTTTGTGCCAAAACAACTGTTTCAAACCAAAAACCCCTAGCCCCTCTCTAGTTAGGTGAGTTACGGTAATTGAAGAACGCTCACAGATAAGAATTTTAGTCTCATATTCTCTGATGAAGCGCTTCGAAAGCGTAAGTGACGGATACAGACATTTTGAAGGAGAGGGGAATTTGTTTTGCACACGAGGAGACAGAAGGGTGTCCGGGGATTCTCCCCCCGCCACCACTGACTATATTTTTTATAAATGTTGGTATTTTGTGCCAAAACAACAGTTTCAAACCAAAAAACCCTAGCCCCTCTCTAGTTAAGTGAGTTACGGTAATTGAAGAACGCTCACAGATAAGAATTTTAGTCTCCTATTCCCTGATGAAACGCTTCGAAAGCCTAAGTTGTGGATACAGAAATTTTCAGGGAAAGGGGCGGATTTCAACAAGTTCTTTTTTTGCAAATCCGAAGACAGATCAGTTCCCGGAGACAATCGCGACAATAATCTTTATACACGTTTATATTTTGTGCCAAAACAACAGTTTCAAACCAAAAAAACCCTAGCCCCTCTCTAGTTAGGTGAGTTACGGTAATTGAAGAACGCTCACAGATAAGAATTTTAGTCTCACATTCTCTGATGAAGCGCTTCGAAAGCGTAAGTCACGGATACAGACATTTTGAAGGAGAGGGGAATTTCAACAAGTTCTTTTTTTGCAAATCCGAAGAGACAGAAGGGTGTCCGGGGATTCTCCCACCCCCCCACCACCACCACTGACTATAATTTTTATAAATGTTGGTATTTTGTGCCAAAACAACAGTTTCAAACCAAAAAACCCTAGCCCCTCTCTAGTTAGGTGAGTTACGGTAATTGAAGAACGCTCACAGATAAGAATTTTAGTCTCATATTCCCTAATGAAACGCTTCGAAAGCCCAAGTGGTAGATACAGGAATTTTGAGGGACATGGGAAGTTTTTTTGCTAATGAAGGAGACAGCACGGTTCCCCGCCCCCCCGCGACATATAATTTTTATACATGTTCATATTTTGTGCCAAAACATCTCTTCGAAACCAAAAAGCCCCTAGCCCCTCTCTAGTTAGGTGAGTGACAGAAATTAAAGAACGCTCACAGATAACAATTGTAGGTGAAACGCTTCAAAAGCGTAAGTGACGGATACAGACACTTTGAAGGAGAGGGGAAGTGTTTTTGCACACGAGGAGACAGAAGGGTGTTCGGGGATTCTCCCTCCCCCCACCACTGACTATAATTTTTATAAATGTTGGTATTTTGTGCTAAAACGACAGTTTCAAACCAAAAAACCCTAGCCCCTCTCTTGTTAGGTGAGTTACGGTAATTTAAGAACGCTCACAGATAAGAATTTTAGTCTCATATTCCCTGATGAAACGCTTCGAAAGCCTAAGTTGTGGATACAGAAATTTTGAGGGAAGGGGACGGATTTCAACAAGTTCTTTTTTTGCAAATGCGAAGGCAGATGGGTGCCCGGGGACAATCGCGACAATAATCTTTATACATGTTTATATTTTGTGCCAAAACAACAGTTTCAAACCACAAAAAACTCTAGCCCCTCTTTAGTAAAAGTGAGTTAGGGAAATTGAAGAACGCTCACAGATAAGAATTTTAGTCTCATATTCCCTGATGTGGCGCTTCGAAAGACTAAGGGGCGGATACAGAAATTTTGAGTGAAAGGAGAAGTTTTTTTTTTGCAAATGAGGAGACAGAAGGGTGCCCGGGGATTCCCCCACTCCCGACTATAATTTTTATATATGTCCATATTTTGTGCCAAAACAACTCTTTTAAACCAAAAAACCCCCCCTCTCTAGATTCTTAGGTGAGTAACGGAAATTGAAGAAAGCTCACAGATAACAATTGTAGTCTCATATCCCCTGATGAAACGCTTCGAAAGACTAAGGGGCGGATACAGAAATTTTGAGGGAAAGGAGAAGTTTTTTTTTTGCAAATGAGGAGACAGAAGGGTGCCCGGGGATTCCCCCACCCCCACTATAATTTTTACATATGTCCATATTTTGTGCCAAAACAACTCTTTTAAACAACCCCCCCCTAGATTCTTAGGTGAGTAACGGAAATTGAAGAAAGCTCACAGATAACAATTGTAGTCTCATATCTCCTGATGAAACGCTTCGGAAGACTAAGGGGCGGATACAGAAATTTTGAGGGAAGGGGGCGGATTTCAACAAGTTCTTTTTTTGCAAATGAGGAGACAGAAGGGTGCTCGGGGATTCCCCCACCACCACTATAATTTTTATATATGTCCATATTTTGTGCCAAAACAACTCTTTTAAACAAAAAAAACCCCTCCCCCCTAGATTCTTAGGTGAGTAACGGAAATTGAAGAAAGCTCACAGATAACAATTGCAGTCTCATATCTCCTGATGAAACGCTTCGAAAGACTAAGGGGCGGATACAGAAATTTTGAGGGAAAGGGGGCGGATTTCAACAAGTTCTTTTCTTTGCAAATGAGGAGACAGAAGGGTGCCCGGGGATTCCCCCACCCCCACTATAATTTTTATATATGTCCATACTTTGTGCCAAAACAACTCTTTTAAACAACCCCCCCCTAGATTCTTAGGTGAGTAACGGAAATTGAAGAAAGCTCACAGATAACAATTGTAGTCTCATATCTCCTAAAGAAACGCTTCGAAAGACTAAGGGGCGGATACAGAAATTTTGAGGGAAAGGAGAAGTTTTTTTTTTGCAAATGAGGAGACAGAAGGGTGCCCGGGGATTCCCCCACCCCCACTATAATTTTTATATATGTCCATATTTTGTGCCAAAACAACTCTTTTAAACCAAAAAAACCCTAGCCCCTCTCTACTTAGGTGAGTAACGGAAATTGAAGAAAGCTCACAGATAACAATTGTAGTCTCATATTCGCTGATGTGGCGCTTCGAAAGACTAAGGGGCGGGTACAGAAATTTTGAGGGAAAGGGGCGGATTTTTTTTTTTTGCAAATAAGGAGACAGAAGGGTGCCCGGGGATTCCCCCACCCCCACTATAATTTTTATATATGTCCATATTTTGTGCCAAAACAACTGTTTCAAACCAAAAACCCCCCCCTCTAGATTCTTAGGTGAGTAACGGAAATTGAAGAAAGCTCACAGATAACAATTGTAGTCTCATATCCCCTGATGAAACGCTTCGAAAGACTAAGGGGCGGATACAGAAATTTTGAGGGAAAGGGGCGGATTTCAACAAGTTCTTTTTTTGCAAATCCGAGGAGACAGAAGGGTGCCCGGGGATTCCCCCACCACCACTATAATTTTTATATATGTCCATATTTTGTGCCAAAACAACTCTTTTAAACAACCCCTCCCCCCTAGATTCTTAGGTGAGTAACGGAAATTGAAGAAAGCTCACAGATAACCATTGCAGTCTCATATCTCCTGATGAAACGCTTCGAAAGACTAAGGGGCGGATACAGAAATTTTGAGGGAAAGGAGAAGTTTTTTTTTTTTTGCAAATAAGGAGACAGAAGGGTGCCCGGGGATTCCCCCACCCCCACTATAATTTTTATATATGTCCATATTTTGTGCCAAAACAACTGTTTCAAACCAAAAAACCCTAGCCCCTCTCTTCTTAGGTGAGTAACGGAAATTGAAGAAAGCTCACAGATAACAATTGTAGTCTCATATTCCCTGATGTGGCGCTTCGAAAGACTAAGGGGCGGATACAGAAATTTTGAGGGAAAGGAGAAGTTTTTTTTTTTTTTTGCAAATAAGGAGACAGAAGGGTGCCCGGGGATTCCCCCACCCCCACTATAATTTTTATATATGTCCATATTTTGTGCCAAAACAACTCTTAAACAACCCCCCCCCCCCGAAGAAAGCTCACAGATAACAATTGTAGTCTCATATCTCCTGATGAAACGCTTCGAAAGACTAAGGGGCGGATACAGAAATTTTGAGGGAAAGGAGAAGTTTTTTTTTTGCAAATGAGGAGACAGAAGGGTGCCCGGGGATTCCCCCACCCCAACTATAATTTTTATATATGTCCATATTTTGTGCCAAAACAACTCTTTTAAACCAAAAAACCCCTAGCCCCTCTCTACTTAGGTGAGTAACGGAAATTGAAGAAAGCTCACAGATAACAATTGTAGTCTCATATTCCCTGATGTGGCGCTTCGAAAGACTAAGGGGCGGATACAGAAATTTTGAGGGAAAGGAGAAGTTTTTTTTTTTTGCAAATGAGGAGACAGAAGGGTGCCCGGGGATTCCCCCACCCCCACTATAATTTTTATACATGTTCATATATTATGCCAAAACAATTGTTTTAAACCAAAAAAAAAATCCCTGGCCCCTTTCTGTTTAAGTGTGTTGCGGAAATTCAAGAACGTTCACAGATAAGAATTTTAGTGTCATGTTCTTTGATGAAACGCTTTGAAAGCCTAAGTGGCGCATACAGAATTTTTAAGGGAGAGGGGCTGATTTCGAGGGTTTTTTTTTTTTTTTTTTTTTTTTTGCAAATGCGAAGATAGAAAGGTGCCCGGGAACCTCCGCCACTATCATTTTTATATAATTTCGCCCCTCACCAGTAAATGAGTTACCGAAATTCAAGAATGCTCACGGATAACAATTTTGGTCTCATATTCTTTGATGAAATGCTTCGATAGCCTAAAGTAACTCTCGGAGCGGATGCAGAAATTTTGAGGGAGGGGAGAAGATTTAGACAAGTTTTTTTTTTTTTTTTTTTTGCGAATGAGGAGATAGAAGGGTGCCCGGGGACCGCTCCTTTATAATTTTTATGTTCGTATTTTGTGCTAAAACAACTGTTTTTTAAACGAAGGAACCCTTAGCCCGTTTCTAGTTAAGTGAGAAATTGAAGAATGCTTACCGATAAGAGTTTTAATATCATATTCTCTGATAAAACGCTTCGAAAGCCCAAGTGACGGATACGGAAATTTTGACGGAACGGAGGGAAGGGGGATTTCGGCAATTTTAGAAAGGTGTCCGGGACCCCTTCCGCCCCCCTCCTATCAATTTTAATTTTTATACATGTTCGTATTTTGTGCCCAAAAAACTCTTTTAAGCGAAAAAAAAAACAAGAACAAAAAACTGGACACTCACTAGTCAAGTGAGTTACGGAAATTGAACGAGTAACAATTTTAGTCTCATATTCCCAAATATATACACAGTGGATGTTTGCACCTTTTTAGAAAGATTTTCCAACAAAATAATTAATGTTTAAAATAAAATTATTTCTTTCTTAAATGTTGTACCTGATAACCCTTTGTCTGGACTATGAACCTACATCTAGATGTCCAAGATAACAGGGCATTTCTTAAAATTGGTAGTGGTATTTTATTCCACTCCTTTCCCACTGCTTTCCATAAACAAGCATTGTTTTAGGTCTACGTTTAGAAAGTGGTCTTTTTAGCAGTCCGAATGAATAGTCCATTGATGACACATTAGGGGACTGTGAAGAAATGTAAGCAAAAGACATATACCATTCCTTTTTTTCCCATTGTTTTAAAACAAACAGCGGTAGATTGGTAGATTTGGATTTATGACTCCTAGCTTTCTCCTGATGTAGTTTTACTCTTTGAAGGCTGTGTGGATAAATTAGTGGCACTTTTTTTTAACTTGGACAGCAGATATCAAGTGAGGATCACATTGATGAAGAAGTTAATCGGCGTACAAAACTTGCCTGGAGAGCTTTTGGAAGAAACAGCATAATTTTCAAGAGCAATATGCCATTATGTCTTAAAAGAAAAGTGTTTGATCAATGCATCCTTCCAGTGCTTACGTATGGTGCAGAGACGTGGACCTTAACTAAATGAGACATACAAAGGCTGCAGACAACTCAAAGCAGCATGGAGAGGTGCATGCTTGGTGTAACCAGGAGAGATAAGAAGAGAAACGCGTGGATCAGAAAAGTGTTTGATCAATGCATCCTTCCAGTGCTTACGTATGGTGCAGAGACGTGGACCTTAACTAAAAGAGACATACAAAGGCTGCAGACAACTCAAAGCAGCATGGAGAGGTGCATGCTTGGTGTAACCAGGAGAGATAAGAAGAGGAACTCGTGGATCAGAAAAGTGTTTGATCAATGCATCCTTCCAGTGCATTACGTATGGTGCAGAGACGTGGACCTTAACTAAAAGAGACATACAAAGGCTGCAGACAACTCAAAGCAGCATGGAGAGGTGCATGCTTGGTGTAACCAGGAGAGATAAGAAGAGGAACTCGTGGATCAGAAAAGTGTTTGATCAATGCATCCTTCCAGTGCTTACGTATGGTGCAGAGACGTGGACCTTAACTAAAAGAGACATACAAAGGCTGCAGACAACTCAAAGCAGCATGGAGAGGTGCATGCTTGGTGTAACCAGGAGAGATAAGAAGAGGAACTCGTGGATCAAAAAAGTGTTTGATCAATGCATCCTTCCAGTGCTTACGTATGGTGCAGAGACGTGGACCTTAACTAAAAGAGACATACAAAGGCTGCAGACAACTCAAAGCAGCATGGAGAGGTGCATGCTTGGTGTAACCAGGAGAGATAAGAAGAGGAACTCGTGGATCAGAAAAGTGTTTGATCAAGGCATCCTTCCAGTGCTTACGTATGGTGCAGAGACGTGGACCTTAACTAAAAGAGACATACAAAGGCTGCAGACAACTCAAAGCAGCATGGAGAGGTGCATGCTTGGTGTAACCAGGAGAGATAAGAAGAGGAACTCGTGGATCAGAAAAGTGTTTGATCAATGCATCCTTCCAGTGCTTACGTATGGTGCAGAGACGTGGACCTTAACTAAAAGAGACATACAAAGCCTGCAGACAACTCAAAGCAGCATGGAGAGGTGCATGCTTGGTGTAACAAGGAGAGATAAGAAGAGGAACTCGTGGATCAGAAAAGTGTTTGATCAATGCATCCTTCCAGTGCTTACGTATGGTGCAGAGACGTGGACCTTAACTAAAAGAGACATACAAAGGCTGCAGACAACTCAAAGCAGCATGGAGAGGTGCATGCTTGGTGTAACCAGGAGAGATAAGAAGAGGAACTCGTGGATCAGAAAAGTGTTTGATCAATGTATCCTTCCAGTGCTTACGTATGGTGCAGAGACGTGGACCTTAACTAAAAGAGACATACAAAGGCTGCAGACAACTCAAAGCAGCATGGAGAGGTGCATGATTGGTGTAACCAGGAGAGATAAGAAGAGGAACTCGTGGATCAGAAAAGTGTTTGATCAATGCATCCTTCCAGTGCTTACGTATGGTGCAGAGACGTGGACCTTAACTAAAAGAGACATACAAAGGCTGCAGACAAGTCAAAGCAGCATGGAGAGGTGCATGCTTGGTGTAACCAGGAGAGATAAGAAGAGGAACTCGTGGATCAGAAAAGTGTTTGATCAATGCATCCTTCCAGTGCTTACGTATGGTGCAGAGACGTGGACCTTAACTAAAAGAGACATACAAAGGCTGCAGACAACTCAAAGCAGCATGGAGAGGTGCATGCTTGGTGTAACCAGGAGAGATAAGAAGAGGAACTCGTGGATCAGAAAAGTGTTTGATCAATGCATCCTTCCAGTGCTTACGTATGGTGCAGAGACGTGGACCTTAACTAAAAGAGACATACAATGGCTGCAGACAACTCAAAGCAGCATGGAGAGGTGCATGCTTGGTGTAACCAGGAGAGATAAGAAGAGGAACTCGTGGATCAGAAAAGTGTTTGATCAATGCATCATTCCAGTGCTTACGTATGGTGCAGAGACGTGGACCTTAACTGAAAGTGACATACAAAGGCTGCAGAAAACTCAAAGCAGCATGGAGAGCTGCATGCTTGGTGTAACCAGGAGAGATAAGAAGAGGAACTCGTGGATCAGAAAAGTGTTTGATCAATGCATCCTTCCAGTGCTTACGTATGGTGCAGAGACGTGGACCTTAATTAAAAGAGACATACAAAGGCTGCAGAAAACTCAAAGCAGCATGGAGAGGTGCATGCTTGGTGTAACCAGGAGAGATAAGAAGAGGAACTCGTGGATCAGAAAAGTGTTTGATCAATGCATCCTTCCAGTGCTTACGTATGGTGCAGAGACGTGGACCTTAACTAAAAGAGACATACAAAGGCTGCAGACAACTCAAAGCAGCATGGAGAGGTGCATGCTTGGTGTAACCAGGAGAGATAAGAAGAGGAACTCGTGGATCAGAAAAGTGTTTGATCAATGCATCCTTCCAGTGCTTACGTATGGTGCAGAGACGTGGACCTTAACTAAAAGAGACATACAAAGGCTGCAGACAACTCAAAGCAGCATGGAGAGGTGCATGCTTGGTGTAACCAGGAGAGATAAGAAGAGGAACTCGTGGATCAGAAAAGTGTTTGATCAATGCATCCTTCCAGTGCTTACGTATGGTGCAGAGACGTGGACCTTAACTAAAAGAGACATACAAAGGCTGCAGACAACTCAAAGCAACATGGAGAGGTGCATGCTTGGTGTAACCAGGAGAGATAAGAAGAGGAACTCGTGGATCAGAAAAGTGTTTGATCAATGCATCCTTCCAGTGCTTACGTATGGTGCAGAGACGTGGACCTTAACTAAAAGAGACATACAAAGGCTGCAGACAACTCAAAGCAGCATGGAGAGGTGCATGCTTGGTGTAACCAGGAGAGATAAGAAGAGGAACTCGTGGATCAGAAAAGTGTTTGATCAATGCATCCTTCCAGTGCTTACGTATGGTGCAGAGACGTGGAGCCTTAACTAAAAGAGACATACAAAGGCTGCAGACAACTCAAAGCAGCATGGAGAGGTGCATGCTTGGTGTAACCAGGAGAGATAAGAAGAGGAACTCGTGGATCAGAAAAGTGTTTGATCAATGCATCCTTCCAGTGCTTACGTATGGTGCAGAGACGTGGACCTTAACTAAAAGAGACATACAATGGCCTGCAGACAACTCAAAGCAGCATGGAGAGGTGCATGCTTGGTGTAACCAGGAGAGATAAGAAGAGGAACTCGTGGATCAGAAAAGTGTTTGATCAATGCATCCTTCCAGTGCTTACGTATGGTGCAGAGACGTGGACCTTAACTGAAAGAGACATACAAAGGCTGCAGAAAACTCAAAGCAGCATGGAGAGGTGCATGCTTGATGTAACCAGGAGAGATAAGAAGAGGAACTCGTTTATCAGAAAAGTGTTTGATCAATGCATCCTTCCAGTGCTTACGTATGGTGCAGAGACGTGGACCTTAACTAAAAGTGACATACAAAGGCTGCAGACAACTCAAAGCAGCATGGAGAGGTGCATGCTTGGTGTAACCAGGAGAGATAAGAAGAGGAACTCGTGGATCAGAAAAGTGTTTGATCAATGCATCCTTCCAGTGCTTACGTATGGTGCAGAGACGTGGACCTTAACTAAAAGAGACATACAAAGGCTGCAGACAACTCAAAGCAGCATGGAGAGGTGCATGCTTGGTGTAACCAGGAGAGATAAGAAGAGGAACTCGTGGATCAGAAAAGTGTTTGATCAATGCATCCTTCCAGTGCTTACGTATGGTGCAGAGACGTGGACCTTAACTAAAAGAGACATACAAAGGCTGCAGACAACTCAAAGCAGCATGGAGAGGTGCATGCTTGGTGTAACCAGGAGAGATAAGAAGAGGAACTCGTGGATCAGAAAAGTGTTTGATCAATGCATCCTTCCAGTGCTTACGTATGGTGCAGAGACGTGGACCTTAACGAAAAGAGACATACAAAGGCTGCAGACAACTCAAAGCAGCATGGAGAGGTGCATGCTTGGTGTAACCAGGAGAGATAAGAAGAGGAACTCGTGGATCAGAAAAGTGTTTGATCAATGCATCCTTCCAGTGCTTACGTATGGTGCAGAGACGTGGACCTTAACTAAAAGAGACATACAAAGGCTGCAGACAACTCAAAGCAGCATGGAGAGGTGCATGCTTGGTGTAACCAGGAGAGATAAGAAGAGGAACTCGTGGATCAGAAAAGTGTTTGATCAATGCATCCTTCCAGTGCTAACGTATGGTGCAGAGACGTGGACCTTAACTAAAAGAGACATACAAAGGCTGCAGACAACTCAAAGCAGCATGGAGAGATGCATGCTTGGTGTAACCAGGAGAGATAAGAAGAGGAACTCGTGGATCAGAAAAGTGTTTGATCAATGCATCCTTCCAGTGCTTACGTATGGTGCAGAGACGTGGACCTTAACTAAAAGAGACATACAAAGGCTGCAGACAACTCAAAGCAGCATGGAGAGGTGCATGCTTGGTGTAACCAGGAGAGATAAGAAGAGGAACTCGTGGATCAGAAAAGTGTTTGATCAATGCATCCTTCCAGTGCTTACGTATGGTGCAGAGACGTGGACCTTAACTAAAAGAGACATACAAAGGCTGATGACAACTCAAAGCAGCATGGAGAGGTGCATGCTTGGTGTAACCAGGAGAGATAAGAAGAGGAACTCGTGGATCAGAAAAGTGTTTGATCAATGCATCCTTCCAGTGCTTACGTATGGTGCAGAGACGTGGACCTTAACTAAAAGAGACATACAAAGGCTGCAGACAACTCAAAGCAGCATGGAGAGGTGCATGCTTGGTGTAACCAGGAGAGATAAGAAGAGGAACTCGTGGATCAGAAAAGTGTTTGATCAATGCATCCTTCCAGTGCTTACGTATGGTGCAGAGACGTGGACCTTAACTAAAAGAGACATACAAAGGCTGCAGACAACTCAAAGCAGCATGGAGAGGTGCATGCTTGGTGTAACCAGGAGAGATAAGAAGAGGAACTCGTGGATCAGAAAAGTGTTTGATCAATGCATCCTTCCAGTGCTTACGTATGGTGCAGAGACGTGGACCTTAACTAAAAGAGACATACAAAGGCTGCAGACAACTCAAAGCAGCATGGAGAGGTGCATGCTTGGTGTAACCAGGAGAGATAAGAAGAGGAACTCGTGGATCAGAAAAGTGTTTGATCAATGCATCCTTCCAGTGCATACGTATGGTGCAGAGACGTGGACCTTAACTAAAAGAGACATACAAAGGCTGCAGACAACTCAAACCAGCATGGAGAGGTGCATGCTTGGTGTAACCAGGAGAGATAAGAAGAGGAACTCGTGGATCAGAAAAGTGTTTGATCAATGCATCCTTCCAGTGCTTACGTATGGTGCAGAGACGTGGACCTTAACTAAAAGAGACATACAAAGGCTGCAGACAACTCAAAGCAGCATGGAGAGGTGCATGCTTGGTGTAACCAGGAGAGATAAGAAGAGGAACTCGTGGATCAGAAAAGTGTTTGATCAATGCATCCTTCCAGTGCTTACGTATGGTGCAGAGACGTGGACCTTAACTAAAAGAGACATACAAAGGCTGCAGACAACTGAAAGCAGCATGGAGAGGTGCATGCTTGGTGTAACCAGGAGAGATAAGAAGAGGAACTCGTGGATCAGAAAAGTGTTTGATCAATGCATCCTTCCAGTGCTTACGTATGGTGCAGAGACGTGGGAACGCCCTCCTTTAGTCCTGTATTCTTGCGCTCTCTACCAGTCTGATGTACTTCAGGAAAGAAAGAAAGGGCCTCTTTCTTCCGAGTGTCCTGATGGCATTGTCTAGTCCCTCTGATACGGACATCATGCCTAGGGATCCCAGACGATCCCGTAAAATACAGGATCGCCCCGTTTTTGACTAAGACGTCCCGTTGTCCCGAGAAAACTCTTCGGGACAGCTTTCTGTCCTATATTTTTGAGTTCAAAACTTACAAACAAAATCGACGAGTTACAATTTCTATTCTTTTACAAACATGTTTTTTAACCTGCACGGCAAGCTTTCCCCAAGCTGACTTATCTCCCGCGTCTAACTCTGTGTTCAATGCTTTCATTACGTAGGCAAGCACAGCCGTGGCAGATTGCTATCGGAGAATAGGAGGGCACGTGACCTCGACACCTGGTGGATGCTGTACGTAATACAATCTCATAAAATTGATTTCCACAACACATCTGTGTCATATATAGGGTGATTCATAAAGAAGTATACAGTTTCAATGCCCTATAAAACAAGAACAATGCAGGATATTTTATGTTACCTGTAACAGAATTGTAGGGGAATGTTTCAAGTCTTTTTACAGGCAGTCACAGATGTTCTATGTGTACACCCTTAGTCACACGACACACGTCGAGCCGGTAATCCTTTTCCTCCCAAACGCGAGGTAAGATATCTGAATCAAGTGGAGTGATAGTGGCTATGATACGCTGTCTCAGCTCCGCTAGATCAACAGGAAGGGGAGGGGCGAATACCTAGTCCTTTACGTACCCCCAGAGGGAAAAAGTCACAAGGCGTTAAGTCAGGACTTCTGGATGGTCATTGGGTCAGTGGCACGTTGTAGTCCGCGGCTCGTCCAATCCATCGGTGAGGAAGATGTTCATCGACTGACTAGTCACGTGACACGTGCGGTATCGTTTACGTCCCTTCCCTCTGTAGCGGGACACAAACTTTATGAGTACATTTACCTAACGGTGCAGTTGCGCCCCGTGTCTTCAAATGTTATTGTTTTACAGCATCTGGAAGCTGTATACATTTTTATGAATCACCCTGTATAAAAGAATGGTCACAGTATATGCTGCAATTAGACAGTATGTCTTGGGTGAAACTAAGAACAGATTATCTTGGGAACATTTTTTCAAACAGTCCGACTATTAATCAGGCCGCTTCCATATCAAACATTGTTGAATCTATCTCAACGACTAAAGTCTTGTGACGTTTATATATAGATTAAGATAATACAACGTAGTTGTGACAAATGTTTATTTTCTCAAGCCGACCATAGTTTCGCTGGGTATTGACCTAGCCTCATCAGGACAAATGGCACGTAAATATTCAAATTGTATATGACATCATAAATGGTGTTTACAGTCACGTGTTTTGGTTAGATGCTTTCACGCGTTTGATAGAAATGGCGTGAATGCCATGTCATTACCAAGTTGCGAAGACTTCTGACATACACTGACGGAAAAAAATCCCAACACCAAGAAGGGGTTGTGTTAGATAAACGACAGTTGGTAGGCGGTGAGAGTACATCTGTAAGATGACGTCTATGCAAATTTCGCGCTCGGCGCATACGTGTGGCGCTAGTAGCGCCCCTCGGAACATGCAAAGCAGGTTTGCTGTAAATACGCGTTGTAACGTTCGTGAGCGTTAGTTATCTTTGAGATTTGACGAAGTAGTGTGTTGATGTTAGTCAAGAATGCCTTTAAGAAGACGAAGAAGCCATTATCAACAGCTCACGGAGTTTGAACGAGGTCGTGTAATAGGGCTACGAGAAGGTGGATTTTCTTTCCGCAATATTGCAGAACGACTTGGCAGGAATGTAGCCACTGTGCATGATTGTTGGCAGCGGTGGTCAAGGGAAGGTACTGCCTCAAGAAGACAGGGTTCCTGCCGGCCACGTGGCACTACTGAGAGGGAAGACCGCCGTGTACGGCGTATGGCCGTGGCGCATCGTACCGCGTCTGCGGCAGCAATTCGAGCTGCAGTTGCCACCACAGTGACACAACGAACTGTTACAAATCGGTTACTTGAAGGACAGCTCCGAGCCAGACGCCCTGTAGCGTGCATTCCACTTACTCCAAACCACTGCCGTTTGCGACGTCAGTGGTGTCAAGCTAGAGCGCATTGGAGGACGGAGTGGAGATCTGTTGTGTTTTCTGATGAAAGCCGGTTCTGCCTGGGTGCCAGTGATGGCCGTGTGTTGGTTAGAAGGAGGCCAGGTGAGCGCCTGCAACCAACCTGTCTGCGGCCGAGACACACTGGACCTACACCTGGAGTTATGGTCTGGGGAGCAATTTCCTATGACAGCAGGAGCACTCTCGTGGTTATCCCACGCACCCTGACGGCACAGTTGTACGTCGGTCTGGTGATTCAACCTGTTGTGCTGCCATTCATGAACAGCATTCCAGGGCGTGTTTTCCAACAGGATAACGCTCGCCCGCATACCGCTGTTGTAACCCAACATGCTCTACAGAGTGTCGACATGTTGCCGTGGCCTGCTAGATCACCAGATCTTTCACCAATCGAGCACGCATCATTGGACGACAACTCCAGCGTCACCCCCAACCAGCATTAAGCGTCCCTGTATTGACCGACCAAGTGCAACAGGCATGGAACTCCATCCCACAAACTGACATCCAGCACCTGTACGACACAATGCATGAACGTTTGCGTGCTTGCATTCAACATTCTGGCGGTTACACCGGTTATTAATGTACCAGCATTTCACATTTAAAATGGCTCTTCTCGCGCTTACATTAAGCTGTGATCTTGAAACCTTAATCGATTAAATATGTAACCTATACAAATGTATTGCCGCCATTTCATTCCTCTACAACTATTTTTTCGTGGTGTTGGGATTTTTTCCCCCTCAGTGTAACACACTGGCAAATGTCTTCCTCTCAGCTCCAATACATGATTCCTACTGTGACCGGATTGGCTCATTGCTAAAACAAGATGACACCTGATTGGCTCTCTAAACACTCATGCTCATGGGCTATATTCAACTGAAGGAAAGCTACTTCATATCAACCTAAGCAAGTTGTGCTTCCTTTTTTTTTTTTTTTTTTTTTTTTGGTTATTTGGCTATAACTTTTCATAAACTACAGATAATTGAACAAAATTTGTTACATTAGATTCTTACATTAAACTTGGTTAGTAGGTTTGACAGCATGAGATATGCAAATGATTCAAGTATCACGCCCGGCCGCGCTTGTGGCGCAACCAAAGAGGGGTCGTAGCGCTGTGCCTGACCGGCTACATAAGGTCGTCCCGTTGCGCGTGCGTGCCATTTTGATTCGTGCTGTTGTGTTGGTTGCATCCTTTGTAAATGATGCATGCCTTGGAGAAAATTTCGAAAGCAATTCGAGCAGTTAGAGGAGTTTAAGAGGGACCGAATCGTCGAGTTCCAGGAAAGCGAGACCGTCTTATCGCCGTATTGCGCGCCATACCGGTCTTGTGGATATCAAGGTAGCACGAGGTGTGTCGCACTGGATAGAACAAGTCACGCAGCAGCGACACCAAGGGTCTAGGAGAGAGAGAGAGAGAGGAGAGAGAGGACCGACGGGTTGTCCGACATGCGTGGAGTGACACAACAGCCACGACTGCTGATATTCATGGAGCAATGGTGCTCTCCATGCACGTCCGATTAGTATCAGCACCATTGGCAGACAGATGTACCACGTTGGACTACACCCACGTAGACCGTTACGACGAGTGCCCTTAACACCATTGCATCATCGCCAAAGACTGCAATGGTGTCGTCCCAGACTGTCATGGAGCAACTCAGAACGGCAGCGGGTGTTCTTCAGTGACGAGTCTCGCTTTTCTCTTGGACGAGACGACCACCGAATTCATGAGTGGAGGCACCCTGGTCAGCGCCAAGACGAACGGTTTGTTGTCGAGCGCTACACGTCCAGAAGGCCTGGTGTCATTGTTTAGGGTGCAATTGCCAATGATGCCAGATCACATTTGGTGTTCATTACACGCAGTTTGCAACCCAACGTTACGTAAATGAGGTCCTGCAAGCAGTGGCCTACCTTTTCTGAACGCTCACTCCAGTGCGATTTTCCAACAGGACAACGCTCGTCCGCATACAGCTGCTGACTCGAGAGCTTGCCTTCGTGAACTTTGGATGTGGGTCTAAATGTCTATTCCACGGGATATTATTCCCACATTATTTTATTCGATTCTTCTGACCTAAAGAGGAGGATTACACACGCACTTCAGAAAGTTAATACGGACATTCTCGAACGAACATGGCTAGAAGTGGAATACCGTTTAGACATTGTTCGGGTGGCAAATGGCGCCCATGTCTAATGTCCATAAAACTTCATGCTCTGTTCTGTAAGCTAACACACGTTCTGTATTGAGATCATTAATTAAAACACCCGACGTGGATCAGGAACACCAAACATAAATAATCGCTCTTTCCATGTTTATAAGTGAGTCTCGAAAAAATTCTCATTGGTCACTACCGAAAATCGAACCCAGGGTCTTCCAGTTACGCGCCGGACATGCTATTAAGGTGGAAAAAGCAATGATTTCTGATTTCTTTTTCTTTCAATGATTTCTTTACTTATTAACGTGGAAAGAGCGATGACTTTTGTTTGGTGTTGCTGATCCACGTCGACTGTATGAATTAATTGCTTATTCGCCTCCTAATTATTTATTCAGTTCCTGCTTTCCATCTTTGGTAAATCCGCAGCTTTGTGCGGGGCTCCATGAAACAACATGCCATGTAGTTTGGCGATTAATCACTTGTAAGTCTAGAGAATTCGAGGCCGCGGTGGTGCAGTGGTAGCACGTCCGGCGCGTAACTGGAAGACCCTGAGTTTGATTCGCGGTGGCGGTCGATGATAATTTTTCCGTGACACTTATTAACGTGGAAAGAGCGATGATCTCTGTTTGGTGCGTATTGAGATCATTTATACACTGAGTGGCCACTTTATTATGACCACTCCCTCAGTACTTCGCTGGGCCACATTTTGCCTTTAATACTGCGTCGATTCTTCGTGACATGGACTCCACGAGATGTTGATAGTTGGTTTGTGGAATCTGAGACCATGCTTGATGAATAGCACTTTCCAGGAGTGTGAGATTGCAGGGTTGTGGATGCAGCTGTCTGATGGCTCGTTCTACTTCATCCCACAAATTCTCAATGGGGTTGAGATCTGGAGATTGTAGGGCCTACCTAAGCAAAGTAAACTCACCGGCATGTTCCTGAAACCAATCCTGTACAATACGAGCACTATGACAGGACGCATTATCTTGTTGAAAGTTGCCATCGCCATTGGGATAAACCATCCACATGACAGGATGCACTTGGTCCGCAACGATGTGTAGATATGATGTGCCAGTCAGACACGAATTAAAGGGCACAAAGCATGCCAGGAATACATTCCCCAAACCATAACGTTCCCTCCACCAGCTTGAAGGGATGTAGCAATGCATTTGGGGTCCATGCGTTCGTGCTGCTTCCGCCAAATTCTCACCCGGCCATCGACATGGTGCAACTGAAAACGTGATTCATCGGACCACATAATTTGTTTCCAATTATCGACTGTCCAATCCTTGTGCTCCTGTGCGAACTGGAGACGTTTTCTCTTGTTAACTGCAGACAGCATAGGTGTTCGAACAGGCCTTCGGCTGCCATATCCCATCCTACGGCGAACAGTGCGTGCAGAGATCATTTGAAGGGATCCTTGATTAAGATGGTCTGTAATTTGCTGCACTGTTGCCCTACTGTTATCTGTTACCAGTCTGGGCACTCTCCGTTCCGCCCGAGCAGTCACTAGTCGATGACGACCACACGTTGCACGTAGAGACCCAGTGTTTTGGCTGACAGTCCAGTCTTTAAACACTTTAACAACAGCTGCTCTGGAACATTTCACGAATACGGCGGTTTCGGTGATACTCGCTCCATGGCTCAGAGCTCTTACAATCATCCCAGTCCGTCAAATCGAATTTTTTACCCATTCCGTCACTCAAAAATCACATCTACTACTGTCGCAAGCACTAAGCTTTCCCTTTTTATACTAGCCTCGCCCTCTGGCGGCAACAGCGTGCAGCCATAGCTGATTTGCTTAAAACTGTCAGGTGGTCATAATAAAGTGGCCACAGAGTGTATTAAAACTGTTATGATTATTTCAAATTGGTTACACCTTTATAGGTCACCCTGTACATTTTGACTCAGCTTCGATTCCCGTTCTTCGTTCCGGTGACTCCAGATGCCGTTGCAATACTTCTGTCTATAAAATCACCAGGCATTTAATACACTGACGGAAAAAAAAAATCCCAACACCACGAAAAAATAGTTATAGAGGAATGAACTGGCGGCAATACATTTGTATAGGTAACATATTTAATCGATTAAGGTTTCAAGATCGCAGCTTATTGTAAGCGCGAGAAGAGCCATTTTAAATGTGAAATGCTGGTACATTAATAACCGGTGTAACCGCCAGAATGTTGAATGCAAGCACGCAAACGTTCATGCATTGTGTCGTACAGGTGCTGGATGTCAGTTTGTGGGATGGAGTTCCATGCCTGTTGCACTTGGTCGGTCAATACAGGGACGGTTAATGCTGGTTGGGAGTTGTCGTCCAATGATGTCCCATATGCGCTCGATTGGTGAAAGAACTGGTGATCTAGCAGCCCACGGAAACATGTCGACACTCTGTAGAGCATTTTGGGTTACAACAGCGGTATGCGGGCGAGCGTTATCCTGTTGGAAAACACCCCCTGGAATGCTGTTCATGAATGGCAGCACAACAGGTTGAATCACCAGACCGACGTACAACTGTGCCGTCAGGGTGCGTGGGATAACCACGAGAGTGCTCCTGCTGTCATAGGAATTTGCTCCCCAGTCCATAACTCCAGGTGTAGGACCAGTGTGTCTCGGCCGCAGACAGGTTGGTTGCAGACGCTCACCTGGCCTCCTTCTAACCAAACCACGGCCATCACTGGCACCCAGGTAGAACCGGCTTTCATCAGAAACCACAACAGATCTCCACTCCGTCCTCCAATGAGCTCTAGCTTGACACCACTGACGTCGCAAACGGCAGTGGTTTGGAGTAAGTGGAATGCACGCTACAGGGCGTCTGGCTCGGAGCTGTCCTTCAAGTAACCGATTTGTGACAGTTCGTTGTGTCACTGTGGTGGCAACTGCAGCTCGAATTGCTACCGCAGACGCGGTACGATGCGCCACGGCCATACGCCGTACACGGCGGTCTTCCCTCTCAGTAGTGCCACGTGGCAGGCAGGAACCCGGTCTTCTTGAGGCAGTACCTTCCTTTGACCACCGCTGCCAACAATCATGCACAGTGGCTACATTCCTGCCAAGTCGCTCTGCAATATTGCGGAAAGAAAATCCACCTTCTCGTAGCCCTATTACACGACCTCGTTCAAACTCCGTGAGCTGTTGATAATGGCTTCTTCGTCTTCTTAAAGGCATTCCTGACTAACATCAAAACCCTACGTCGAATCTCAACGATAACTAACGCTCACGAACGTTACAGCGCGTATTTACAGCAAACCTGCTTTGCATGTTCCGAGGGGCGCTACTAGCGCCACACGCATGCGCTGAGCACGAAATTCGCATAGACGTCATCTTACAGATGTACTCTCACCGCCTACCAACTGTCGTTTATCTAACACAATCCCTTCTGGTTTTGGGATTTTTTTCCGTCAGTGTACTTTTACAAAATCCCTGTATTAAAAATATATAAAAGTATAAAATCCTTAGCGTGGAATAGAGCATGGTTTTTCGCAACCACTGCTATTGTAACCGCTGAGTTATTTCCCAGAATTACGTGAATGACCGAAATCTTGAGTTTTGGGATTTAGTTCAATGGTAACAATTTGCAAGTGTAGCAATTTCGAGTCTAAACGTCGTTATTGCTCCATTGGGTTTTGCTGGACGTAACAAGAAGTTTTCTTATGATCTGTCACAATTCCGTCAACGGAATTGTATGTTTAGCGGAATCAGAAGTTGGTATTTTCGGAGCCATTTTTGCGTGCCGTCTTTCGAAACAATGTGACAGTCAGTCGCTTCGGTTGGGTGACAGAGCAACCATTTTCCATTCCTCTCTGTTGCCTGAGGCATATATAACGCTGAGCTTTTCTTTGAGTTCAATATCTTTGTTTGCCTCCTTTCACGCAATGAAATTACGCTGTCAGGAGGGGCAGAAGGTGTCGAATTAACGTCATGTTCTCAACACATCTTAAAGCAGCTGACAACACAAAAGAACCTTTAATTGAACCTATTTTCCTGCTCTTTCTTGAGACACCAAGTTCTCAAGTCTTAAATCTAGAACGCCTTAGGTCACGGGTGTGGAAAATTATGAGAACATGTTCCCTCTCAACCTTTTGGGTTTAATTTGTCACGTAACATACTTGCGCTTCTCCAAACTTTTCAATTTCAAAAGCTCATTATTATTGGAATTTAAATTAAAATTAAAAAAATTGAGTACTACACTCATCATCCTCATCATCATCATTGTCAACCATTATCAATCCACTGCTGGACGAACGGTCTGTCTTGTGCTAGTCTCCTCCATGTCACTCCCGCATACTTTCGAATTTCATCCACCCATCTCCCTCGTGGTCTTCTTCTGGGTCTTTTCCTGTACCTTGGAATCCAATCTAAAATTTCGGCTGTGTCTGTCCTTCTGGCAGTATGTCCAGCCCATTGCCATTTCAGGGATTTAACTTTGATCATGATGTCTTGTCATTTTTCGGATCCACGAGTTCCTCTTCTTATCTCTCCTGGTTACACCAAGCATGCACCTCTCCATGCTGCTTGGAGTTGTCTGCAGCCTTTGTATGTCTCTTTTAGTTAAGGTCCACGTCTCTGCACCATACGTAAGCACTGGAAGGATGCATTGATCAAACACTTTTCTTTTAAGACATAATGGCATATTGCTCTTGAAAATTATGCTCTTTCTTCCAAAAGCTCTCCAGGCAAGTTTTGTACGCCGATTAATTTCTTCATCAATGTGACCCTCACTTGATATCTGTTGTCCAAGATAAACGTACGTGTCTGTTATCTCCAGCTTTTCTCCATCAATCGATAAATCTTCATTTCTTGTAAAAGCATTGAACATCACTTTTGTCTTCTGAAAGTTCATTTTTAATCCCATTTTTTTACTCTTGTCAGCAAGTTCCTGGATCATACTCTACAGCTCTGATGGGGTAGTTGCAAAAATAACTACGTCATCAGCAAAACGAAGGTAGGCTAGATAATCTCCATTAATCTTTATCCCTTTGTTTTCCCAGTTCAGTGATTGAAAGACATTTTCCAATGTGGCATTAAAGAGCTTCGGAGATATGGTGTCACCTTGTCTCACTCCCTTTCCAATTTTTACGTGTGTTGTATTTTCAAACAGCCGAATCTTTGCACTTGCATTTTCATAGATGTTATTAATAATATTAATGTATGCATCTTCAATACCGCAGAATTTCAGAGCCATGGTAACTGCTGATGGTTTCACCGAATCAAAGGCTTTTTCATAATCGATAAAAGCCATGCACAATGGAAGTTCATATTCCCTCGCTCTTTCAATTAGTTCTCTCAGTACGTGGATATGATCTATTGTGCTGTAGCCACTCCTGAATCCAGCTTGTTCTCTCGGTTGAGCCATGTCCAGTGTCACCTTCAAGCGGTGTGAAAGAACTTGAGTGAAGATTTTATAAACCACTGATAGGAGGCTGATAGGTCTGTAGTTCCTGAGATCCTCAATGTCACCTTTTTTATGTAGCAAGATCATTGTAGCGTTGTTCCAATCCTCAGGAATCTTCCCTTCATTAAGGCATCGAGTGAAAATTTGGGCGAGTACTGTTTCGATTTCTCCACTTGCTTCTTGTATGATGTCTACAGTAATTCCATCTTCTCCTGGAGCTTTTCCCCGCTTCATGTTCTTGATTGCATGTGCAACTTCTGCTGGGAGGACTGGAAGAACTCTGGTACCTTTCATGATGTCTGGAGTACATGTATCATCCCTTTCATATAATTTGGAGTAGAAATCTTTCACTCTTGTCAAAATTTCGCCTCTATTTCTTGTGAGTACTACACTCACGGACAATGAAATTTGCGCACCTAGAAGAAAACATGCTACGACCGTAAAATTTCTCAAATAGCTAGAGTGGGTGCTGGTATGGAAATGATCCACGTTTGGTGCGATTGCGCATGACCGCACACCCTGTGGTGGAGCTGCAAGCACGAATCGCCAGCCTTATAAACCGGCGTGCAGTCGATGCCCCCATGAAAGCGATAAGTACCGGCCGACGCAAGCAAGAGGACAGAGTGACAAGAATACCGCGTAGACGACACAGACGTGTATTTATCCAACGTATGGACTTTGAGAGAGGCCTGATCATCGGGCTGAAAACTGTGGGGTGGTCGGCGCGCCGTATAGCCTCCACGTGGATTTTTCTGACCATCCCGTCCGACTGTGTTGGGAGAAGTGAACACGTGACAGCACTGCCACACGGCGGAGCGGCTCTGGATGGACCAGGAATATCAGAGGGGATCGACGGATCGTGCGCAAGACACGATCGGATCCCACGGGGTCCCGGTCCACTATAGAGGCAGATGCAGCGGCCCCTGTGTGCCCAGGAACCATTTCCCGACTCCTCGTGGGAGGGAATCTGCGATCCCAGCTCCCTTTACTTGGGCTGCCATTAACACAGGAACATCCCCGGCTCCGCTTGCAGTGGTTCCAGGCCAGAGCGATGTGGAACACAACAGACTGGCGATGTCTGGTGTTTAGCGATGAGTCCCGCTTTGATTTGGAGACAGATAGACATCGTGTCCGGATGTGGAGGTCCCCGCGCCAACAGCACAATCCCAAACTCGCTAACGAGCGTCACACCTGCCCCTCTGCAGGCATTATGGTCTGGGCAGTCATTGCCTACGATAGCCGATCAGCTCTAATAGTGGTATGTGGATGAGTTATAACCGCCACATGTGCTCCCATTCCTGGCCGGGATCCCAGGTGCGCTATACCAGCAGCATAATGCGCACCCGGACAAGGCTCGGGTTATACAGGACTGCCTACGTCGCGTCCAGACACTTCCATGGCCTGCCTGCTCCCCGGACATATCCCCTATCGAACATGTGTGGCATCAGTTGAAACGCTAGCTGCCGTCGTGCCGCACTATCCGGAATTTGGAGCACACCGTCCCACACGTGTGGGACAGTCTGCCGCAGGACAACATCAGGCGTCTGTTCGCCTCCATGCCGGACCGTATTCCAGCATGTATCGCCGAACGGGGCGGCGCGACGCGCTATTGAAGATGACCGGATTGCGGGCCACAGATCTCTCTGTAATTATCCATCATGTGTATCATTACGTCCGTAAAATTTCAGTTCAATTCCATGTTTCCTTCTTGGTGTGCAAATTTCATTGTCCGCGAGCGTATATTTTTCTAATGCGAAATGTATCGGTGTGATGTTATTTTTGTTCCTAATCAGTGTGTGTAATGTATTCACATGGGAAAGAGATTTGTAGGTGAGCAGAACATGGTCCGAACTTTGCGGCTCTACTTTTTGTCCCTGTATCTTTCCTAATCCTCTTTGTCTTCTCCGGATGTCCTATGAAAATTGCAGGTGAACATATACAGTGGTTGGGGTGAATTATGTGAACATCACGCTTTTATAAACACAGCGCCTCAAAGAATTTTTAAGACTGGCGCTAGATTTCAGCCTACGATGGCGCCACCAGTGTAATCACGAATGCGTTATAAACCGTGACCATCTGCTTGCTTTCTGCCAAAAGTACTCCGCAGTTGTTAAAGTAACTCAAACGAAACGGCCGTTAATTAGAGAAGTCAAATTTTTGTTCATGTTCAATTATTAAGATGGAACAAAGGGCTGCTATTAAATTTAACGCAAATCTTGGTAAAAGTGCCTCGGAAACGTACCAAATGATGAAACAAGTTTACGGTGAGTTTTGTTTAAGTAAATCAAATGTTTTCCTGTGGCACAAACGTTTTTTGGACGCTAGAAGATGATAAGCATACCGGAAGACCAAGTTCATCTACGACACCTGAGATGATTGAAAAAGTGCGTGATTTCGTGGCAAACAATCGATGTGCGTCACTAAGAATGATGGAAGAGTCTTTAAACATCAACAAAGAAACGATTCGAACCATCCTGCATGAAGATTTGGGCAAAACAAAAGTCTGTGCTAAATTTGTTCCACACACGTTAACCAATGAACAAAAATCAAGGAGAAGTGCACATTGCAGAGACATCATTTCAGCCGCTGAAAATGATCCAAACTTCTTAAAATCGATTGTTACAGGTGATGAAACATGGTGTTTTCAATATGATCCTAAAACAAAGCGACAAAGTGCGGAATGGAAGTCAAAAAACTCGCCACAAGCCAAAACAACAAGAAAAGTTCTATCGAAAATCAAAACAATGCTCATTACACATTCTTCGATAGTAAGGGTATTATCCACAAAGAATTTGATCCAAGTGGACAAACAATTACTGGTGAGTTTTATTTAAATGTTTTGAGGCGTTTGATGGGCAGAATTCGTCGCATTCGTCCAGAATATCGAGATGAAAACAGTTGGTGAGTGTTGCACGATAATGCACCCAGTCACACCTCACTTCTTGTTCGTAGATTTTTGGGGAAAAATAACATCTGTGTGTTGAATCATGCACCGTATTCGTCTGATGTAGCACCCTGCGACTTTTCATTTTCCCCAAAAACTTAAAATGACGTTAAAAGGGTGTTATTTTGATGATATTTCGACCATAGAAACAGCTTCGACGCGTGTTTTGGAAGCAATTCCGCAAAGTGAACTGGAACAGGCATTCGAATCATTATTAAATCTTTGTAACAAGTGTATTGAAGCCGGAGGGACTTATTTTGAATAACAAACCAAAAGAAATTATAATTTCTTGTTTCTATTTCATTTTACAGACCCATGTAAACATCCCGTGACTTTCAATGCGGCTGAGTACGTCGCAATACGCAAAGATATCCACCACTTTTTGGTTGCAATAGCTTTGCTTAGAATTTCAATGTCTTGTTTAGGTGCATTTAAGGTGTCTTGTTGCCAAATTTCTTTCAGTGTGACGACGAAATGACAGACCTAACAGACTTCTAAAGAGGACTAATTGTTGTTGTCCGGCTAGTTTGTACCTCCGTGCCAACAGTCGCCAGGGTAGTGACGTCATCGAGAGCTACTGTGTTTAGCGTCATGACAGAATAACCTGTTCATAACAAAACCTCGTTTGAGATACACAAGAGCGGCCGGAAAAACGACCCTGACTGAGAGAGACAAGAGAGCATTAAAGAGAAGTGTTACCCGCAATGAGAACACCACGACGCCAAAAATTAGCGCGGAGATCAATCTGTATCTCCAGATCACAGTATCAACAAAAACAGTTCGCAGGGAACTGCATAAGCAAGACATTCACGGCAGAGCTTCTACTGCAAAAGCTCTGGTGACCCGGATGAATGCACAACTGTGACGTCAGTGGTTCCAGGAGCATGCTGCCGATGCATGGAAGCCTGTAATGTGGTCACATGAATACCCATTCACACTATTCCCCAACCGCAAGACATGTTTATGTGTGGGGAACACTGTCAGAAGCGTACAACTTAGACTGTTTGCTCACAACAGTGCATTATAGTGGTGGTTATGTCATGCTCTGGATGATCATATCGTGGTTTTCAGCAAGTGCCCTGATCACATTGAAAGGACAGATGACTGGCAGGGCGTATAAAACCATTTTGGCCGGCCAAGTCCTTCCAAGCATTGTTTCCTGCAGGGGCTGCCATTCCCAATTCCCAGAGCTCGGAATGTCCAATTATGGTTTGAGGAATATGATGACGAACTTTCACAATTTCCTTGGCCTTCCTAATCGCCAGATTTAAACATCATCGAGCCACTGTGGTCTGTGTTGAAAAACAGTAAAATCCCGTTATCCTCCTCCATCTCTCAAGGACTTGGAGTAGTTTCTGCATGAAGAATGGTGTAACACCCCAATAACCACCATCCAGGATTTGTATGCGTCCATTCCAAGGAGGATTCAGGAGGGTTTGAATACCAAAGGTGCTCTCACACCCTATTAGGTACGTAAAACCATCTCTTCCTAGGCGTTCACATTATTCTGTCCAACCGCTGTACATATCATCAACATCATTGCCAACCATTATCAATCCACTGCTGACTGTTCGATAAAGGTCTCCCGAAATTTCTTCCACCAACGGTGTGACTTGTGCCAGTCTCCTCCATGTTACGCCCGCATGCTTTCGAATTTCAGCCACCCATCTCCGATGTTATCTTCTTGTGTGTCTTTTCGTGTCCCTTGGATTCAAGTCTACAATTTCGGTTGTTCTTCCGTGGTCTGTTCTTCTGGCGGTTTGTTCTTCTGGCAACGTGTCCAGCCCATTAGCATAACTCACCCGCTTGGCCAGCGTGGTGAGTTATGGCCAAACCCCTCCAAAATGACACCACAACCTAAATCTTGGCCCTCAGTCTCCGGCAGCTGGAATGTACCTGGCCAAGGCAGCGGCCAGTGCGACATGAAGGCAGAGGGTGCTAAGAATCCCCGGATGACCGGACTAGGCTGCCATCTGATGCTGACCTTGGCTACGTATAACGGACGCTCCCTATCTTCTGATTCAAGGCTTCTTGAATTGGAAGAGGAACTACAAAGGATCAAGTGGGACATCGTGGGGCTAAGTGAGGTAAGGAGAAAAGGAGAAGATCTCATTGAACTGAAAAGTGGACATCTCTTCTACTATCGTGGGACTGATACTGGCAGAACTAGTGGTGTTGGATTTATAATAAACAAGAAACTGAAGGATAAAGTTGTAGAATTTAAAAGTTCCTCTGACACAGCTGCACGACTCGTTGTCCAACTCTCGAGAAGATACCAGGCTCAGATCATTCAAACTTATGCACCCACCACAAGTCATGCTGAAGAAGAAATTGAAGAATTTTATGAGGAAATTCATCATCTAAATAATAAAGGTAAGCAGCACTTGAAGATAATTATGGGAGATTTCAATGCAAAAATAGGGCAACGGCAACAGAATGAAACTTCAGTAGGTAAATTCGGTCACGGCAACAGAAACCAGCGTGGAAATACTCTCGTAGAGTTTGCCGAGGCAGAAGGGTTTTTCATCTTGAACTCCTTCTTCAAAGAAAAAGCCACACAGGAAATGGACATGGAGACATCCAAATGGGACGACAAGTGAAATTGATTTTATTATGTGTAACAAAAAATTCGTCATAGAAGACTGCAGTGTGCTAAACAAGTTCAACACAGGTAGTGACCATAGATTGGTGAGATGTAAGATGCACCTCAACACTAAACTTGAACGTGGCAAGCTCATAAGACAAACAAAATGTATTGACATAACCAACCTTAAAAAACACCATAATACTTTCAAGTTGGAACTGAAGAACAGATTCTCTGCTTTAGAAGGCCTAACATCGGAAGAAGTGGATATTTCTGAAGTTAACAGAGAAGTAACCAAAACTCTTATGGAAACAGCAACAAAATTAGCTGGGTCTAAGAACAAATTGCATGTGAACAAATTATCAGGAAAAACGAAAATGTTGATGCAAAAAGAAGAGAGATGAGGACAACTAAAGAAGATGTGACTTCCAAAGTGGAATATATAGAGCTATGCAAGACAGTAAGAAAAAGTATCACTGAAGACGTAAGGAAATTCAACTGTGAGCTAGTGAGGAAAGCAATTGAAAACAACCAAAGCCTAAAGATAGCAAAGGGACATCTCAGTAAGGGAAGAAAACAGATTATGGCACTGAGAAAAGAAGATGGTTCTGTAACAAGAAATAGAGGCGAAATTTTGACAAGAGTGAAAGATTTCTACTCCAAATTATATGAAAGGGATGATACATGCACTCCAGACATCATGAAAGGTACCAGAGTTCTTCCAGTCCTCCCAGCAGAAGTTGCACATGCAATCAAGAACATGAAGCGGGGAAAAGCTCCAGGAGAAGATGGAATTACTGTAGACATCATACAAGAAGCAAGTGGAGAAATCGAAACAGTACTCTCCCAAATTTTCACTCGATGCCTTAATGAAGGGAAGATTCCTGAGGATTGGAACACCGCTACAATGATCTTGCTACATAAAAAAGGTGACATTGAGGATCTCAGGAACTACAGACCTATCAGCCTCCTATCAGTAGTTTATAAAATCTTCACTAAAGTTCTTTCACACCGCTTGAAGGTGACACTGGACATGGCTCAACCGAGAGAACAAGCTGGATTCAGGAGTGGCTACAGCACAATAGATCATATCCACGTACTGAGAGAACTAATTGAAAGAGCGAGGGAATATGAACTTCCATTGTGCATGGCTTTTATCGATTATGAAAAAGCCTTTGATTCGGTGAAACCATCAGCAGTTACAATGGCTCTGAAAACCTGCGGTATTGAAGATGCATACATTAATATTATTAATAACATCTATGAAAATGCAAGTGCAAAGATTCGGCTGTTTGAAAATACAACACACATAAAAATTGGAAAGGGAGTGAGACAAGGTGACACCATATCTCCGAAGCTCTTTAATGCCACATTGGAAAATGTCTTTCAATCACTGAACTGGGAAAACAAAGGGATAAAGATTAATGGAGATTATCTAACCCACTTTCGTTTTGCTGATGACGTAGTCAATTTTGCAACTACCCCATCAGAGCTGCAGAGTATGATCCAGGAACTTGCTGACAAGAGTAAAGAAGTGGGATTAAAAATGAACTTTCAGAAGACAAAAGTGATGTTCAATGCTTTTTCAAGAAATGAAGATTTATCGATTGATGGAGAAAAGCTGGAGATAACAGACACGTGCGTTTATCTTGGACACCAGATATCAAGTGAGGGTCACATTGATGAAGAAATTAATCGGCGTACAAAACTTGCCTGGAGAGCTTTTGGAAGAAACAGCATAATTTTCAAGAGCAATATGCCATTATGTCTTAAAAGAAAAGTGTTTGATCCATGCATCCTTCCAGTGCTTACGTATGGTGCAGAGACATGGACCTTAATTAAAAGAGACATACAAAGGCTGCAGACAACTCAAAGCAGCATGGAGAGGTGCATGCTTGGTGTAACCAGGAGAGATAAGAAGAGGAACTCGTGGATCCGAAAAATGACAAGAGTGGAAGACATCATGATCAGAGTTAAATCCCTGAAATGGCAATGGGCTGGACATACTGCCAGAAGGACAGACCATCGATGGACAGCCGAAATTTTAGATTGGATTCCAAGGGACAGGAAAAGACCCAGAAGAAGACCACATGGGAGATGGGTGGATGAAATTGGAAAGTATGCGGGAGTGACATGGAGGAGACTGGCACAAGACAGACCGTTGTGGAGGAAACTTGGGGAGACCTTCGTCCAGCAGTGGATTCATACTGGTTGAAAATGATGATGATGATGATGATGATGATGATCATGATGTCTTCCACTCTTGTCATTTTCTTTATCCATGAGTTCACCTTCTTATCTTTCCTGGTTAAACCAGGTAAACATCTCTCCATGCTTTTTTACAAGCGTATAAGCTCCAGCTTTGTCCGTACGTCTGTCCGTCTGTCCGTCCGTCCGTTCGTCTGTCTGTCGGCACGATAACTCTCGTAAAAACGGTTCGATTTCGATGAAATTTTAGTATGTGGTAGGAGACCACCTGGGAACGAACCCTACTGAAAATTGACGAAATGGGGTCAAAGGTCACGGCATAGGAGCGATGTCCATTCCATTGCCCTTATGCGTCCTAACTTGCGTAAATATGGTTCGATGTCGATGAAATTTTAGCATATTGTAGGTGTCCACCTGGGAATGACCCCTATTGAAAATGGGTGAAGTGGGGTCAATGGTCACGGCATAGGTGTGGGATCCATCCCGTTGCCCTTATGCGTCATAACTTGCATAAATACGGTTCGATGTCGATGAAATTTTAGTATATTGTAAGGAACCACCTGGAAATGAACCCTATTGAAAATGGGTGAAGTGAGGTTAAAGGTTAGGACATAGGAGCGGGATGCATTCCATTGCCTTTATGTGTCATAACGTGCGGAAAAATGATTCAATTTCGATGAAATTTTATTATGTGGTGGGAGACCACCTATGGACGATCTTGTGACGTCACAATCTCGCGCTTGATATGTTGGCGCGCGGTCACACCATCTGTCACATTACGTCACGCGTTGTGTGGGGATCCTATTAAAGTTTTACGACGTCACACTCTTGCGAGCAGATGGTCGCGATTCCCATCTGCCTCATTACGTCACGCTTTGTGTGCGTATGTTCGTCCTCTCGATAACTCGCGTAAAAATCGTTCGATTTCGATGAACTTTTAGTATGTGGAAGGGGATCACCTGGGAAGGAACCCTATTGAACGTGAACGAAATGGGGTCAAAGGTTAGCACATAGGAGCGGGATACATTCCACTGCTCGTATGCGTCATAACTAACGTAAAAAAGGTTCGATTTCGATTAAATTTTAGTATATGGTAGGGGACCACCTGGGGACAAACCCTGTTGAAAATGGGCGAAATGGGGTCAAAGGTCAGGACAATGGAACGGAATCACTTTCATCACCATTATACGTCATAACTTACGTAAAAATTCTTCGATTTTGATGAAATGTTAGTATGTTGTAGGGCGAAATGGGTCAACGAATCCTATTGAAAATGGGCAAAATGGGGTCAAAGGTTAGGACACAGGAGCAGAATCTATTCCATAGCCCTTATGCATCATAACTTACGTAAAAATGCATCCATTCCGACAAAACGTTATCGTGTTATTTCGGAGGTATACTGAACCGGTTCTGTAGAATATCATCGAAATGGGATCAAAGTTCAGGGCACAGGGGTGAGATTTATTCCACAGCCATTATCCTCACAACTTGAGTAATGATTTCTGGTATGTTGGAAAGCGTATCATAATCAATGCATTGCATAATTTTGCTAACTTGTTTGAGTTGTCTGCAGTCCTTGTATCCGTTAGTTAGTTAAGTTCTACGTCTCTTCTCCGTACGTAAGCACTGAAAGAATGCATTAATTTGAATACTTTACTTTTAAGACATAATGGCTACGACGCCAGCAAAAAAATGGCGAGTTAAATAATCTCCAATAATCTTTCCCTTTTCGTTTTCCCAATTCAATGCTTGAAATACACTTTGCAATGAGGCATTAAACAGTTTGGCTGTAATTCGAGTACGCTGGTTAGCTAAAGTGTATTAAAAAAGAAGATACTAAAGTGTATAACTTTTACTTTTTGAATTAAAATGTTCAGCAGATTTATTCACTCTATTTTACGCTTTCCAACCGTAGGTCGAAAAAGCTTATATGCTCCAGCTTTGTCCGTCTGTCTGTCTGCCCGTCAGCACGATAACTCTTGTAAAAATAGGTTCGATTTCGATGAAATTTTAGTATGTCCTAGGGACCACCTGGGGACAAACCTTATTAAAAATGGACGAAATGTGTTCAAAGGTCAGGACATAGTAGTGGGATCCATTCCATTGCCCTTATTAGTCATAACTTGCGTAAAAATGGTTCGATTTCGATGAAATTTTAGTATGCGATAGGGGACAACCTAGGAACGAAACCTATTGAAAATGGGCGAAATGGAGTCAAAGCTCAGGACACAGGAGAGGGATCCATTCCATTTCTCTTATTAGTCATAACTTGCGTAAAAATGGTTCGATTTCGATGAAATTTTAGTATGTCCTAGGGACCACCTGGGGACAAACCCTATTAAAAGTGGACGAAATGGGTTCAAAGGTCAGGACATAGTAGCGGGATCCATTCCATTGCCCTTATTAGTCATAACTTGCGTAAAAATGGTTCGATTTCGATGAAATTTTAGTATGTGGTAGGGGACAGCCTGGGGACGAACCTTATTAAAAACGGACGAAATGGGGTCAAAAGGTCAGGACATAAGAGCGGGATCCATTCCATTTCCCTTATTAGTCACAACTTGCGTAAAAATAGTTCGATTTCGATGAAATTTTAGTATGTGGTAGGGGACAGCCTGGGGACGAACCTTATTAAAAATGGACGAAATGGGATCAAAGGTCAGGACACAGGAGCGGGATCCATTTCATTTCCCTTATTAGTCACAACTTGCGTAAAAATGGTTCGATTTCGATGAAATTTTAGTATGTGATAGGGGACTACTTGGGGACGAATCCTATAGAAAATCGACGAAATGGGGTCAAAGGTCAGGACATAAGAGCGGGATCCATTCCATTGTCCTTATTAGTCACAACTTGCGTAAAAATGGTTCGATTTCGATGAAATTTTAGTATGTGATAGGGGACTACTTGGGGACGAATCCTATAGAAAATCGACGAAATGGGGTCAAAGGTCAGGATATAGGAGCGGGATCCATTCAATCGCCGTTATGCGTCATAGCGTACGTAAAAATGCATCGATGAAGACAAAACTTTATCATGTTGTTTCGGAAGTATACTTAACCGGTTCTGTTGAATATCATCGAAATTGAATCAAAGGTCAGGACACAGGAGCGAGATATATTCCACAGCCATTATCCTCATAACTTGAGTAATGATTTCTGGTATGTTAGAAAGCGTGTAATAATCAATGCATTGTATGATATTATTAACTTGTTCAATCTTCTTAATATTAAATTCATCCATTTTAACGAATCAGGTATTAATTCCCATACGACATGCAAGGGAACGGAATGTTAGCACGTCAAACGAAAACCTATGAATGCATATGTTCCGTGGATTGAAGACATTTGTCCGAAGATGTGAAGAAGTCCGATTTCAGATCCTGTTTATTTCTCGTTCGTTGCGTGCTCTGTGACAAGGTAGAACAACATTTTTTTTTGTTTCCTTCATGTGATACAGTTTCTCAAAGCGAAACAGTTTCGTGCGAAATCTTTTATCACGAATATCAACTGGATGCACGCAAAATCTCACTTATATCAACACACCACATCATTTGAACGGACAATTTGCTTGCAAAGATACTTTCAGACATTGGCTCCCGCAACCCATTTTTCTGAAAATTAACTCTTGCAAGGTCTTTGTTCGTGATAGAGTGTCAGCCGTTCTCTTCTTATTTATCGAATATCTACACATGAGCTCATTTTCGAAACGACATAATAAGAGACAGAATCCCTTTCAAGTGCAGTCATTTAATGAACCAGAAAAATACAATCTCACGCTGCTTACAATAAGTGGAAAGGATATTCATCATTGTTTGAAATGAACAATCTCTTTCAACAACTGAAGTTCCCACGCCACCAAAAGCACTGGTCTCCCAATTTATTAGAACAGATGCAGAGATAATCCAACTTGTCCTTTGTCCGATTTTCTGGTTGCTGTTTCGATAAATGGAACGCATGTGATATCACCATTATTGCGGTGTCACGATTAATTGGATTCCTTTATCTCGCTTTGTTCGGAACTGATGTCATGTTAGAAAATTTCGTCCTAATCAAAAATAAAAAACAGTTTGCCATGAAAAAGAAGTTTGAAAAAGAACGGGTCAGAAAGGAATTTATACACTATCTACCAACAAGTAATTGGACACCCCTGCAATCGACGATATCTGCGGTCCTGATACACGTCACGGCTGCCGCCGTTAAAAATCGTGTGGGAAACAACAACGCAACCAGTCGCATGCAAGATGCCACGCAGTTCGGAGCTCTCTGATTTCGAGAAAGGTGTAATCGTCGGGTATCACAGAAATGGCCGATGACATATCCAGCGAGTTGAAGTACCCAAAATCGACAGTGGCCTACGTGATTGGCAAGTGGAGGATGAGAGGTGACTGTCGGAATGTGCCCCGACCCGGCAGACCCACAAAACTGGGAGTTAGAGACCGACGGGTGCTGGCCAGAGAAATTCGGAAGAACCGCACCAAATCGACGGGCGTTGTACGACGGCTAGCGGTATTTTCTTCCACTCGGCTTGGAGAAGACAGGTCACTTCCTTCACCGATTTCGGACGGTGGCGGCACCCTTAAGTCGACGCACCAACTCGTTCCAGGGGTGCTCGATAGGGTTAAGGTCCGCAGGTCAGTACATTCGATTAACCCCATTGTCACCATACCAAGCCATGGTGGACCTTGCAACATGACAGGTGGCATTGTCATCCTGGAAGTAACATGGATCCACCCCGTAAAACTACCACAACGTAGGAAGCGCATGGTCATCCAAAATGGTGCAGTAGGTCTCGGCGCTGAGTCTACCAGGAATTGCGACCAAGAGTCCCGTGCCATACCAGGAGAAACACCCCCATATCATAATTCCACCGCCGCCGAACTTCACAGTTGGCACAATACATTCCGGCAGGAGGCGTTCTCCAGGCAGACGCCAAATCCAGACCCTGCCATCCGAACGGTAGAGGGTGAACCTTGATTCGTCGCTCCAGAGAACCTGTTTCCACTGTTCAACGGTCCATTGTCGACGTTCTTTGCACCACGTTAGCCGAGCAGCGCTATTGGACTTGGTGATCAAAGGTTTCTGGGCGGCAGCACGTCCATGATAACCGAGCAGATGGGCTTCCTTACGGATGGTATTCATCGAAAGAACACTCCCGGATGCCTGTTGAAACTCCTCGCGGATGTGGCCCATCGATTTGGTGCGGTTCTTCCGAATTTCTCTGGCCAGCACCCGTTGGTCTCTAACTCCCAGTTTTGTGGGTCTGCCGGGTCGGGGCACATTCCGACAGTCACCTCTCATCTTCCACTTGCCAATCACGTAGGCCACTGTCGATTTTGGGTACTTCAACTCGCTGGATATGTCATCGGCCATTTCTGTGATACCCGACGATTACACCTTTCTCGAAATCAGAGAGCTCCGAAATGCGTGGCATCTTGCATGCGACTGGTTGCGTTGTTGTTTCCCACACGATCTTTAACGGCGGCGGCCGTGACGTGTATCAGGACCGCAGATATCGTCGATTGCAGGGGTGTCCAATTACTTGTTGGTAGATAGTGTAGAAGTTGTTTTTCCTCCACTTGTTATAATTACATTATGTGTATTTTGCTTATAAAAAAGTGTTGTGGTTCAATTGTGTGTTTAAAACAACTGAACTGAAAACATTTTTAAGAAAGAAAGAGAAAATAACGGCAGTGGCTTAGAGGCAAATCTCCCGGTGGGCCAATTCGCCTCTACTGGTCTGCATTGAACATTTGTGAACCCATTTGGCTGAGTGCTTTTTCATGTCTAAAATCTCGTGAATAATACAGCCTACTCGTTCTCGGAATATCACCAGTGTCCCTGCTATCTTTTTCGTGAATATTCTTCGATCATCCAATAGAATGGAGTGAATGGCATCTGCGTTTTCTGAAATTGTCTCGTGAATCAGTGTTCCGGAAGGTTTTTCGTCTTCAAATCTTAAATGTCCTGTTCTAAACCTTGCAAACCCAGTTCTTGACTGTGGGGTAGGAAGGGCACTTATCACCTAATGTAACCGACATTTCATCAAACTGTAGATTTGTTTAGAATTCCCTTACAGCAAAAGATATTTAATCACAGCTCCATACTCTTTCGGGGTAAAATCTGTGCTGTTTTCCATCATTGTCATTTCAGACTTGCAAAAACAAATGAAATAATCAGGATACAACTATGATATTTGGTCTGACACATGCAAGGGTTGAACGGAATATGTGAACACTACGCTCAGAAACATGAGTTTTAATTCATCTGCGTACGTAACAATACGCGATGTACACTGACCGAAAAAAAATCCCAACACTACGAAAAAATAGTTGTAGAGGAATGAACTGGCGGCAATACATTTGTATAGGTAACATATTTAATCGATTAAGGTTTCAAGATCACAGCTTATTGTAAGCGCGAGAAGAGCCATTTTAAATGTGAAATGCTGGTACATTAATAACCGGTGTAACCGCCAGAATGTTGAATGCAAGCACGCAAACGTTCATGCATTGTGTCGTACAGGTGCTGGATGTCAGTTTGTGGGATGGAGTTCCATGCCTGTTGCACTTGGTCGGTCAATACAGGGACGGTTAATGCTGGTTGGGAGTTGTCGTCCAATGATGTCCCATATGCGCTCGATTGGTGAAAGAACTGGTGATCTAGCAGCCCACGGAAACATGTCGACACTCTGTAGAGCATTTTGGGTTACAACAGCGGTATGCGGGCAAGCGTTATCCTGTTGAAAAGCACCCCCTGGAATGCTGTTCATGAATGGCAGCACAACAGGTTGAATCACCAGACCGACGTACAACTGTGCCGTCAGGGTGCGTGGGATAACCACGAGAGTGCTCCTGCTGTCATAGGAAATTGCTCCCCAGACCATAACTCCAGGTGTAGGTCCAGTGTGTCTCGGCCGCAGACAGGTTGGTTTCAGGCGCTCACCTGGCCTCCTTCTAACCAACACACGGCCATCACTGGCACCCAGGCAGAACCGGCTTTCATCAGAAAACACAACAGATCTCCACTCCGTCCTCCAATGAGCTCTAGCTTGACACCACTGACTTCGCAAACGGCAGTAGTTTGGAGTAAGTGGAATGCACGCTACAGGGCGTCTGGCTCGGAGCTGTCCTTCAAGTAACCGATTTGTAACAGTTCGTTGTGTCACTGTGGTGGCAGCTGCAGCTCGAATTGCTACCGCAGACGCGGTACGATGCGCCACGGCCATACGCCGTACACGGCGGTCTTCCCTCTCAGTAGTGCCACGTGGCCGGCCAGAACCCGGTCTTCTTGAGGCAGTACCTTCCCTTGGCCACCGCTGCCAACAATCATGCACAGTGGCTACATTCCTGCCAAGTCGTTCTGCAATATTGCGGAAAGAAAATCCACCTTCTCGTAGCCCTATTACACGACCTCGTTCAAACTCCGAGAGCTGTTGATAATGGCTTCTTCGTCTTCTTAAAGGCATTCTTGACTAACATCAACACCCTACGTCGAATCTGAACGATAACTAACGCTCACGAACGTTACAGCGCGTATTTACAGCAAACCTGATTTGCATGTTCCGAGGGGCGCTACTAGCGCCACACGTATGCGCCGAGCGCGAAATTTGCATTGACGTCATCTTACAGATGTACTCTCACCGCCTACCAACTGTCGTTTATCTAACACAACCCCTTCTTGGTGTTGGAATTTTATTTCCGTCAGTGTATTATGGCGTACGCAGTATGTATTGTGTATCCACTTTTTTATCACGTCTTTTGTAAAAAAAGGTCGTGCTTATGTTATCAGTTTGTCCGCCCGTCCGTAGACGTGATATCTCTGCAACTAATTGTCCGATTTGAAAAACTCTTTTTACATTAGGGAGCCTGAAATGTGCGAATGATGATCCTTTATTTCGTTTTCTTTCTTACGTGCGAAATTTCGCCGCTAGAGGGCGTAAATGCAGACGATATCGAATTCAAAACACATTCTAATCCACATACACTGGCGGAAAGTGAAAAAAGAACACCAAGAAGGAGACGTCTGATACCAACGAAATTTATACATAACGGAATACAGAGGATAACGTGATCAAACCATTATGGCAAAATACAGCTGTATTTGCTGGTAAACTGAAAAATAACATTTCCATGTAATATGGTTAGTACGAGGTTGAACCGCCATGAACTGCGTCACACTGTGCAATTCTGGCATGGAGTCTGTCGTACAGATGTTGGATGTAAGTTTGGGGTATTGAGTTCCAAGCATCCTCAACCTGGACGCCTAAATCGGGGATGGTCGTGGCTAGAAAGTGAAAAAAGAACACCAAGAAGGAGACGTCTGATACCAACGAACTTTATACATAACGGAATACAGAGGATAACGCGATCAAAACATTATGGCAAAATACAGCTGTATTTGCTGGTAAACTGAAAAATAACATTTCCATGTAACATGGTTAGTACGAGGTTGAACCGCCATGAACTGCGTCACACTGTGCAATTCTGACATGGAGTCTGTCGTACAGATGTTGGATGTAAGTTTGGGGTATTGAGTTCCAAGCATCCTCAACCTGGACGCCTAAATCGGGGATGGTCGGGGCTAGAAAGTGAAAAAAGAACACCAAGAAGGAGACGTCTGATACCAACGAACTTTATACATAACGGAATACAGAGGATCACGCGATCAAAACATTATGGCAAAATACAGCTGTATTTGCTGGTAAACTGAAAAATAACATTTCCATGTAACATGGTTAGTACGAGGTTGAACCGCCATGAACTGCGTCACACTGTGCAATTCTGGCATGGAGTCTGTCGTACAGATGTTGGATGTAAGTTTGGGGTATTGAGTTCCAAGCATCCTCAACCTGGACGCCTAAATCGGGGATGGTCGTGGCTAGAAAGTGAAAAAAGAACACCAAGAAGGAGACGTCTGATACCAACGAACTTCATACATAACGGAATACAGAGGATAACGCGATCAAAACATTATGGCAAAATACAGCTGTATTTGCTGGTAAACTGAAAAATAACATTTCCATGTAACATGGTTAGTACGAGGTTGAACCGCCATGAACTGCGTCACACTGTGCAATTCTGGCATGGAGTCTGTCGTACAGATGTTGGATGTAAGTTTGGGGTATTGAGTTCCAAGCATCCACAACCTGGACGCCTAAATCGGGGATGGTCGTAGCTAGAAAGTGAAAAAAGAACACCAAGAAGGAGACGTCTGATACCAACGAAATTTATACATAACGGAATACAGAGGATAACGTGATCAAAACATTATGGCAAAATACAGCTGTATTTGCTGGTAAACTGAAAAATAACATTTCCATGTAACCTGGTTAGTACGAGGTTGAACCGCCATGAACTGCGCCACACTGTGCAATTCTGGCATGGAGTCTGTCGTACAGATGTTGGATGTAAGTTTGAGGTATTGAGTTCCAAGCATCCTCAACCTGGACGCCTAAATCGGGGATGGTCGTGGCTAGAAAGTGAAAAAAGAACACCAAGTAGGAGACGTCTGATACCAACGAACTTTATACATAACGGAATACAGAGGATAACGTGATCAAAACATTATGGCAAAATACAGCTGTATTTGCTGGTAAACTGAAAAATAACATTTCCATGTAACCTGGTTAGTACGAGGTTGAACCGCCATGAACTGCGTCACACTGTGCAATTCTGGCATGGAGTCTGTCGTACAGATGTTGGATGTAAGTTTGGGGTATTGAGTTCCAAGCATCCTCAACCTGGACGCCTAAATCAGGGATGGTCGTGGCTAGAAAGTGAAAAAAGAACACCAAGAAGGAGACGTCTGATACCAACGAACTTTATACATAAGGGAATACAGAGGATAACGTGATCAAAACATTATGGCAAAATACAGCTGTATTTGCTGGTAAACTGAAAAATAACATTTCCATGTAACATGGTTAGTACGAGGTTGAACCGCCATGAACTGCGTCACACTGGGCACTTCTGGCATGGAGTCTGTCGTACAGATGTTGGATGTAAGTTTGGGGTATTGAGTTCCAAGCATCGTCAACCTGGACGCCTAAATCGGGGATGGTCGTGGCTAGAAAGTGAAAAAAGAACACCAAGAAGGAGACGTCTGATACCAACGAAATTTATACATAACGGAATACAGAGGATAACGCGATCAAAACATTATGGCAAAATACAGCTGTATTTGCTGGTAAACTGAAAAATAACATTTCCATGTAACCTGGTTAGTACGAGGTTGAACCGCCATGAACTGCGTCACACTGTGCAATTCTGGCATGGAGTCTGTCGTACAGATGTTGGATGTAAGTTTGGGGTATTGAGTTCCAAGCATCCTCAACCTGGACGCCTAAATCGGGGATGGTCGTGGCTAGAAAGTGAAAAAAGAACACCAAGAAGGAGACGTCTGATACCAACGAACTTTATACATAACGGAATACAGAGGATAACGCGATCAAAACATTATGGCAAAATACAGCTGTATTTGCTGGTAAACTGAAAAATAACATTTCCATGTAACATGGTTAGTACGAGGTTGAACCGCCATGAACTGCGTCACACTGTGCAATTCTGGCATTGAGTCTGTCGTACAGATGTTGGATGTAAGTTTGGGGTATTGAGTTCCAAGCATCCTCAACCTGGACGCCTCAATCGGGGATGGTCGTGGCTAGAAAGTGAAAAAAGAACACCAAGAAGGAGACGTCTGATACCAACGAAATTTATACATAACGGAATACAGAGGATAACGTGATCAAAACATTATGGCAAAATACAGCTGTACTTGCTGGTAAACTGAAAAATAACATTTCCATGTAACATGGTTAGTACGAGGTTGAACCGCCATGAACTGCGTCACACTGTGCAATTCTGGCATGGAGTCTGTCGTACAGATGTTGGATGTAAGTTTGGGGTATTGAGTTCCAAGCATCCTCAACCTGGACGCCTCAATCGGGGATGGTCGTGGCTAGAAAGTGAAAAAAGAACACCAAGAAGGAGACGTCTGATACCAACGAAATTTATACATAACGGAATACAGAGGATAACGTGATCAAAACATTATGGCAAAATACAGCTGTATTTGCTGGTAAACTGAAAAATAACATTTCCATGTAACATGGTTAGTACGAGGTTGAACCGCAATGAACTGCGTCACACTGTGCAATTCTGGCATGGAGTCTGTCGTACAGATGTTGGATGTAAGTTTGGGGTATTGAGTTCCAAGCATCCTCAACCTGGACGCCTCAATCGGGGATGGTCGTGGCTAGAAAGTGAAAAAAGAACACCAAGAAGGAGACGTCTGATACCAACGAAATTTATACATAACGGAATACAGAGGATAACGTGATCAAAACATTATGGCAAAATACAGTTGTATTTGCTGGTAAACTGAAAAATAACATTTCCATGTAACATGGTTAGTACGAGCTTGAACCGCCATGAACTGCGTCACACTGTGCAATTCTGGCATGGAGTCTGTCGTACAGATGTTGGATGTAAGTTTGGGGTATTGAGTTCCAAGCATCCTCAACCTGGACGCCTAAATCGGGGATGGTCGTGGCTGGAAAGTGAAAAAAGAACACCAAGAAGGAGACGTCTGATACCAACGAAATTTATACATAACGGAATACAGAGGATAACGTGATCAAAACATTATGGCAAAATACAGCTGTATTTGCTGGTAAACTGAAAAATAACATTTTCGTGTAACATGGTTAGTACAAGGTTGAACCGCCATGAACTGCGTCACACTGTGCAATTCTGGCATGGAGTCTGTCGTACAGATGTTGGATGTAAGTTTGGGGTATTGAGTTCCAAGCATCCTCAACCTGGACGCCTAAATCGGGGATGGTCGTGGCTGGAAAGTGAAAAAAGAACACCAAGAAGGAGACGTCTGATACCAACGAAATTTATACATAACGGAATACAGAGGATAACGTGATCAAAACATTATGGCAAAATACAGCTGTATTTGCTGGTAAACTGAAAAATAACATTTCCATGTAACATGGTTAGTACGAGGTTGAACCGCCATGAACTGCGTCACACTGTGCAATTCTGGCATGGAGTCTGTCGTACAGATGTTGGATGTAAGTTTGGGGTATTGAGTTCCAAGCATCGTCAACCTGGACGCCTAAATCGGGGATGGTCGTGGCTAGAAAGTGAAAAAAGAACACCAAGAAGGAGACGTCTGATACCAACGAAATTTATACATAACGGAATACAGCGGATAACGCGATCAAAACATTATGGCAAAATACAGCTGTATTTGCTGGTAAACTGAAAAATAACATTTCCATGTAACCTGGTTAGTACGAGGTTGAACCGCCATGAACTGCGTCACACTGTGCAATTCTGGCATGGAGTCTGTCGTACAGATGTTGGATGTAAGTTTGGGGTATTGAGTTCCAAGCATCCTCAACCTGGACGCCTAAATCGGGGATGGTCGTGGCTAGAAAGTGAAAAAAGAACACCAAGAAGGAGACGTCTGATACCAACGAAATTTATACATAACGGAATACAGAGGATAACGTGATCAAAACATTATGGCAAAATACAGCTGTACTTGCTGGTAAACTGAAAAATAACATTTCCATGTAACATGGTTAGTACGAGGTTGAACCGCCATGAACTGCGTCACACTCTGCAATTCTGGCATTGAGTCTGTCGTACAGATGTTGGATGTAAGTTTGGGGTATTGAGTTCCAAGCATCCTCAACCTGGACGCCTCAATCGGGGATGGTCGTGGCTAGAAAGTGAAAAAAGAACACCAAGAAGGAGACGTCTGATACCAACGAAATTTATACATAACGGAATACAGAGGATAACGTGATCAAAACATTATGGCAAAATACAGCTGTACTTGCTGGTAAACTGAAAAATAACATTTCCATGTAACATGGTTAGTACGAGGTTGAACCGCCATGAACTGCGTCACACTGTGCAATTCTGGCATGGAGTCTGTCGTACAGATGTTGGATGTAAGTTTGGGGTATTGAGTTCCAAGCATCCTCAACCTGGACGCCTCAATCGGGGATGGTCGTGGCTAGAAAGTGAAAAAAGAACACCAAGAAGGAGACGTCTGATACCAACGAAATTTATACATAACGGAATACAGAGGATAACGTGATCAAAACATTATGGCAAAATACAGCTGTATTTGCTGGTAAACTGAAAAATAACATTTCCATGTAACATGGTTAGTACGAGGTTGAAACGCAATGAACTGCGTCACACTGTGCAATTCTGGCATGGAGTCTGTCGTACAGATGTTGGATGTAAGTTTGGGGTATTGAGTTCCAAGCATCCTCAACCTGGACGCCTCAATCGGGGATGGTCGTGGCTAGAAAGTGAAAAAAGAACACCAAGAAGGAGACGTCTGATACCAACGAAATTTATACATAACGGAATACAGAGGATAACGTGATCAAAACATTATGGCAAAATACAGCTGTATTTGCTGGTAAACTGAAAAATAACATTTCCATGTAACATGGTTAGTACGAGGTTGAACCGCAATGAACTGCGTCACACTGTGCAATTCTGGCATGGAGTCTGTCGTACAGATGTTGGATGTAAGTTTGGGGTATTGAGTTCCAAGCATCCTCAACCTGGACGCCTCAATCGGGGATGGTCGTGGCTAGAAAGTGAAAAAAGAACACCAAGAAGGAGACGTCTGATACCAACGAAATTTATACATAACGGAATACAGAGGATAACGTGATCAAAACATTATGGCAAAATACAGCTGTATTTGCTGGTAAACTGAAAAATAACATTTCCATGTAACATGGTTAGTACGAGCTTGAACCGCCATGAACTGCGTCACACTGTGCAATTCTGGCATGGAGTCTGTCGTACAGATGTTGGATGTAAGTTTGGGGTATTGAGTTCCAAGCATCCTCAACCTGGACGCCTAAATCGGGGATGGTCGTGGCTGGAAAGTGAAAAAAGAACACCAAGAAGGAGACGTCTGATACCAACGAACTTTATACATAACGGAATACAGAGGATAACGTGATCAAAACATTATGGCAAAATACAGCTGTATTTGCTGGTAAAGTGAAAAATAACATTTTCGTGTAACATGGTTAGTACAAGGTTGAACCGCCATGAACTGCGTCACACTGTGCAATTCTGGCATGGAGTCTGTCGTACAGATGTTGGATGTAAGTTTGGGGTATTGAGTTCCAAGCATCCTCAACCTGGACGCCTAAATCGGGGATGGTCGTGGCTGGAAAGTGAAAAAAGAACACCAAGAAGGAGACGTCTGATACCAACGAAATTTATACATAACGGAATACAGAGGATAACGTGATCAAAACATTATGGCAAAATACAGCTGTATTTGCTGGTAAACTGGAAAATCACATTTCCATGTAACATGGTTAGTACGAGGTTGAACCGCCATGAACTGCGTCACACTGTGCAATTCTGGCATGGAGTCTGTCGTACAGATGTTGGATGTAAGTTTGGGGTATTGAGTTCCAAGCATCCTCAACCTGGACGCCTAAATCGGGGATGGTCGTGGCTAGAAAGTGAAAAAAGAACACCAAGAAGGAGACGTCTGATACCAACGAAATTTATACATAACGGAATACAGAGGATAACGTGATCAAAACATTATGGCAAAATACAGCTGTATTTGCTGGTAAACTGAAAAATAACATTTCCATGTAACATGGTTAGTACGAGGTTGAACCGCCATGAACTGCGTCACACTGTGCAATTCTGGCATGGAGTCTGTCGTACAGATGTTGGATGTAAGTTTGGGGTATTGAGTTCCAAGCATCCTCAACCTGGACGCCTAAATCGGGGATGGTCGTGGCTAGAAAGTGAAAAAAGAACACCAAGAAGGAGACGTCTGATCCCAACGAAATTTATACATAACGGAATACAGAGGATAACGTGATCAAAACATTATGGCAAAATACAGCTGTATTTGCTGGTAAACTGAAAAATAACATTTCCATGTAACATGGTTAGTACGAGGTTGAACCGCCATGAACTGCGTCACACTGTGCAATTCTGGCATGGAGTCTGTCGTACAGATGTTGGATGTAAGTTTGGGGTATTGAGTTCCAAGCATCCTCAACCTGGACGCCTAAATCGGGGATGGTCGTGGCTAGAAAGTGAAAAAAGAACACCAAGAAGGAGACGTCTGATACCAACGAAATTTATACATAACGGAATACAGAGGATAACGTGATCAAAACATTATGGCAAAATACAGCTGTATTTGCTGGTAAACTGAAAAATAACATTTCCATGTAACATGGTTAGTACGAGGTTGAACCGCCATGAACTGCGTCACACTGTGCAATTCTGGCATGGAGTCTGTCGTACAGATGTTGGATGTAAGTTTGGGGTATTGAGTTCCAAGCATCCTCAACCTGGACGCCTAAATCGGGGATGGTCGTGGCTAGAAAGTTAAAAAAGGACACCAAGAAGGAGACGTCTGATACCAACGAAATTTATACATAACGGAATACAGAGGATAACGTGATCAAAACATTATGGCAAAATACAGCTGTATTTGCTGGTAAACTGAAAAATAACATTTCCATGTAACATGGTTAGTACGAGGTTGAACCGCCATGAACTGCGTCACACTGTGCAATTCTGGCATGGAGTCTGTCGTACAGATGTTGGATGTAAGTTTGGGGTATTGAGTTCCAAGCATCCGCAACCTGGACGCGTAAATCGGGGATGGTCGTGGCTGGCCGTGGAGACCGGATAAGTTGTTGTCCCATAAAATCCCACACGTGCTCAATGGGGGACAAATCTGGTGAACCATGGAAGTTGTCTCGCACACTAAAGTGCATTTTGCGTTGTACGTGCCGTATGTGGGCATGCGTTACAAATTGCACAACAACGGGCTGAATTTTGTTGTTGATGTAGGAGGTGCTGTTTAACGTACCCGGTACAAACACTAGTTGTGTACGGGAGTGATAGCTGATCGCTCCCCACACCAGAAGACCAGGTGTAGGCCCTGTGTGTCGCTGGCGGATGCAAGAAGGGTGGAGATGCTCCCCTGTACGTCTGCGAACACGCATACGGCCATCGGAGGCTCCCAAGCAGAATCTGCTTTCATCGCTGAACACGACAGATCGCCATTGCGTTCTCCAGTGCAGACGTTGGCGACACCACTGCATCCGTTCCTGACGGTGGGCTGCAGTCAGAGGTACACATGCCAGAGGCACACGTGCACGTAGTCCTGCATCCAGTAGACGGTTGCGGATTGTTCGCACAGTCACCTCAGGTGCAACGGCAGCTCGGATTTGCGTCGCAGTGGATGTTCTGCTTGACAACGCCGCTCTTCTTATGCGTCGATCGGTCCGCTCATCAGTCCGTCTGTGACTCCCGGTTCCACGTCTTCTCATGTGGGAATGTTCCTCGGACCATCTACGCCACCATCGTACCACAACCGATACTTCCCGTCCAATTCGCTCCGCAATACGACGATACGACCACCCGGCCTCGTGGAGTCCGACTAGACGACCTCGCTCAAAGTCCGATTACTGCTGAAATCGTACACGTCTTCCATGTCCAGGCATTGCAGCTTCTTCAGGATCTTCGCACGTGTCCGTACGCCGACGACTGATTACATTCACTTCGCCGTACTCCTTAAATACCACCGACGATAATTTGCATATTATGTTGTGCTGTGGCGTAAGCGCTCACCGGTTGGTCCCGAAATTAACATCACACCTACGTAAACTCGACCCCATTAACATATGTAAATTTCATGATCGTCCGCCAATTCCTTCTTGGTGTTCTTTTTTCGCTTTCCGCCAGTGTATTTGCTTCTAAACATCCAATTCAAAAAATTCTTTCACTTTTCGATATAATCTAAGTCGAAGATTATTTTAGGCATAGTCACTTCTCCAAGTTACGCATATATTCTCCGCTAGGGGGCGTAAAAGGAAATTGCTTTCCCCCAGATATCTCTGCTTCTAAAACTCCGATTTAAAAAATGTTTCCTTCAGCGGATATAGCTCGTGATGGGAAATATTTTGCATATAATTTCTAATTTTTGGTATAAAATGGGTTGGCCACCAGCGTTGATTTCTGCTTTTAATGTATTTGCAGCAAAATCTTGTCTTCTAAAATCTCGATTGAAAAAATTCTTTCATAGACCGATACTACTCACGTAGACAAACTTTTCCCGAATATTTTCTTAGTGCATGGTTTCTCGGCCAGGGGGCGTAGATGTATATATTGTTTTTGTCAATATCTCTGCTTCTAATGATCCAATTTGAAAAATTTCTACTTTGTTGGGCAGAGTTTCCGGCGCGACATGTTTTTAATATAATTTCAAAATTTTCAAATAATTCATTGACTTTCCGCTAGGAGGAGTAAAGGTAAATTGCGCTTTCCTCGATATCTCTGCTTCTAAAAATCCGATTTGAAAAATTCTTCCAGCACCGGATGCAGTTACCCGTGAAAATTTTTTTTATTGTAATTTCTAATTTTTTAATAAAATATGGTTTGGCCACCAGGGGGCGTAAGCGCTAAATTTATGCTTCGTGGGTATTTGCAGCAAAATCTTAGCTCATAAAAGCCCGATTGAAAATATTCTTTCGTGGACGATACTGCACCTGTCGATAAACATTTGAGAAGATTTTCATCTTAAAATAAGCCATGGTTTCTCCACCAGAGGGCGTTGGTGTCTTTCTTATTTCTGTCAATTTCTCTGCCTCTAAAAGTCGGATTTGAAAAATTCCTTCTTCGTTAGATAGCGTATCCGGTGTAAAATTCTTCTCATACAAGTTCAAAAATTTTCAATTAAGGCTTAGACTTAACGCTAGGGGGCGTAAAGGTAAACTGTCTTTTCCTCAATATCTTTGCTTCTAAAACTCCGATCTGAAAATTCTTTCTGCACCGGATACAGTTCCTGATAGGAAATTCTCAGAGTAAAAATTCTAATATTTGATAAAGAATGGTTTGGCCATCAGGGGGCGTAAAAAGTTAATTTCTACGTCTGATGCATTTGCAGTAAAGTCTGAGCTCGCCGCCCCGGTGGCGCAGTGGTCTAAGGCGCTGGCCTCTGATCATTCGTCCGTCTGGGGTCTGGGTTCGAATCCCGGTGAGACATGGATGTTGTGTTTGTCTTACGGCACTGGCTCTCTCCCTTCCCTGGAACTAGTGACCCTAAATTAGGGACGGGCGACTGCTTATAGCCCATTGAGTTGCTCACGGTGGTCGTTAAACCTCCAATCAATCAATGGATGTTGTGTTTGTCTTACGGCACTGGCTCTCTCCCTTCCCTGGAACCAGTGACCCTAAATTAGGGACGGGCGACTGCTTATAGCCCATTGAGTTGCTCACGGTGGTCGTTAAACCTCCAATCAATCAATGGATGTTGTGTTTGTCTTACGGCACTGGCTCTCTCCCTTCCCTGGAACCAGTGACCCTAAATTAGGGACGGGCGACTGCTTATAGCCCATTGAGTTGCTCACGGTGGTCGTTAAACCTCCAATCAATCAATGGATGTTGTGTTTGTCTTACGGCACTGGCTCTCTCCCTTCCCTGGAACCAGTGACCCTAAATTAGGGACGGGCGACTGCTTATAGCCCATTGAGTTGCTCACGGTGGTCGTTAAACCTCCAATCAATCAATGGATGTTGTGTTTGTCTTACGGCACTGGCTCTCTCCCTTCCCTGGAACCAGTGACCCTAAATTAGGGACGGGCGACTGCTTATAGCCCATTGAGTTGCTCACGGTGGTCGTTAAACCTCCAATCAATCAATGGATGTTGTGTTTGTCTTACGGCACTGGCTCTCTCCCTTCCCTGGAACCAGTGACCCTAAATTAGGGACGGGCGACTGCTTATAGCCCATTGAGTTGCTCACGGTGGTCGTTAAACCTCCAATCAATCAATGGATGTTATGTTTGTCTTACGGCACTGGCTCTCTCCCTTCCCTGGAACTAGTGACCCTAAATTAGGGACGGGCGACTGCTTATAGCCCATTGAGTTGCTCACGGTGGTCGTTAAACCTCCAATCAATCAATGGATGTTGTGTTTGTCTTACGGCACTGGCTCTCTCCCTTCCCTGGAACTAGTGACCCTAAATTAGGGACGGGCGACTGCTTATAGCCCATTGAGTTGCTCACGGTGGTCGTTAAACCTCCAATCAATCAATGGATGTTGTGTTTGTCTTACGGCACTGGCTCTCTCCCTACCCTGGAACTAGTGACCCTAAATTAGGGACGGGCGACTGCTTATAGCCCATTGAGTTGCTCACGGTGGTCGTTAAACCTCCAATCAATCAATGGATGTTGTGTTTGTCTTACGGCACTGACTCTCTCCCTTCCCTGGAACCAGTGACCCTAAATTAGGGACGGGCGACTGCTTATAGCCCATTGAGTTGCTCACGGTGGTCGTTAAACCTCCAATCAATCAATGGATGTTGTGTTTGTCTTACGGCACTGGCTCTCTCCCTTCCCTGGAACCAGTGACCCTAAATTAGGGACGGGCGACTGCTTATAGCCCATTGAGTTGCTCACGGTGGTCGTTAAACCTCCAATCAATCAATGGATGTTGTGTTTGTCTTACGGCACTGGATCTCTCCCTTCCCTGGAACCAGTGACCCTAAATTAGGGACGGGCGACTGCTTATAGCCCATTGAGTTGCTCACGGTGGTCGTTAAACCTCCAATCAATCAATGGATGTTGTATTTGTCTTACGGCACTGGCTCTCTCCCTTCCTTGTAACCAGTGACCCTGAATTAGGGACGGGCGACTGCTTATAGCCCATTGAGTTGCTCACGGTGGTCGTTAAACCTCCAATCAATCAATGGATGTTGTGTTTGTCTTACGGCACTGGCTCTCTCCCTTCCCTGGAACCAGTGACCCTAAATTAGGGACGGGCCACTGCTTATAGCCCATTGAGTTGCTCACGGTGGTCGTTAAACCTCCAATCAATCAATGGATGTTGTGTTTGTCTTACGGCACTGGCTCTCTCCCTTCCCTGGAACCAGTGACCCTAAATTAGGGACGGGCGACTGCTTATAGCCCATTGAGTTGCTCACGGTGGTCGTTAAATCTCCAATCAATCAATGGATGTTGTGTTTGTCTTACGGCACTGGCTCTCTCCCTTCCCTGGAACTAGTGACCCTAAATTAGGGACGGGCGACTGCTTATAGCCCATTGAGTTGCTCACGGTGGTCGTTAAACCTCCAATTAAAAAAAAAAAAAAAAAAAAAAAGTCTGAGCTCCTGAAAACTCGATTGAAAAAATTATTTCATGGACCCATAACGCTCACATCGAAAAACCTTTTGAAAATACTTTCTTTTTAAAATAATGCAAGTTTTTCCGCGAGGGGAGGGGGGGGGGCATAGATGCATATCTTATAGTTGTTGATATCTCTGCTTCTGAGAGCCAGATTGGAAAAATTCTTTTTTTGTTGGAGAGCGTTTCCGCTGCGAAATGTTTCTCACATATAAATTCAAATTTTTCTTAACGCACAAGTCTGCCACCAGAGGGCGTAAGTTTCCGTTTACAGCAGTATCTACGGGATTAAAAACCGGATTGAAAAACTTCTTCCTTCAGTCAGATACTACTGTTTTCCATACCGGTTCCATTGATTTTGAATATTGGGTTGTCGGAAAAGTCATGACGTATTTTAGCCATGTTTTGCGAAGGTCATTTATTAATAGAAAGAACAAAGATCAAACAATGATATAATGCCCGTTTTGTTCGATGACCTTTTGCATTCTTTCAGTGAGCTGCAGAATGCCTCGTTCATAGAAGGACCTGTCTTTCGTGGCAAAAAACTATACAAGGTGCTGATTTACAGCCTCATCTGAATTGAACGCTATACCACGCAAGGACTGTTGAAGAGAGCGAAAAAAGTGGAAGTCTGACGGCGCAAGGTCAGGCGAGTATGCTGGGTGTAGCAACACATCCCACCCAAGCTCCAATAATTTTTGGCGGGTGATCAAACTTGTGTGTGGTATCGCGTTGTCGTGATGGAACACAACACCTTGACGATGAACGAGCTCTGGACGTTTCTGGATGATGCATTCGTTCAAACTGTCCAATTTACGACAGTACACATTCGAATTGATTGTTTGGTTCCGTGTTAGGAGCTCAAAAAAACAGACACCTTTAAAAATCCCACCACACTGAGACCAGAACCTTCCGCTGATGGATGTCTGCTTTGGATGTCGTTTGAGGCGAAGCAGCAAGTCGGAACCAAGACCGTTTGCGCAGCACATTGTTGTTCACAATTCACTTTTCGTCAGCAGTTATCAGTCGCTTCAAAAAAAGGATCGTTTTCCTCACGTTTAATGAGCACATCGCAGATGTTTATACGCGCCGTCAATTGAGCTTCTTTGAGTTCATGAGAAACCCACACATCGAGCTTGCTTACGTATCCCAGCTTCTTCAGGTGGTCGTGAACGCTTGAATGATGGATGTGCAATGTGTCTGCAATCTCTGGTGTCGTGTAACGTGGTTTTGACTCGATCAATGACTTGATTTGGTCGTCATCAACCTCGGTGGGCCTCCCGGACCGAGGAGGCCAACCGAAGTTGATGAGTTCATGAGGAACCCACACATCGAGCTTGCTTACGTATCCCAGCTTCTTCAGGTGGTCGTGAACGCTTGAATGATGGATGTGCAATGTGTCTTCAATCTCTGGTGTTGTGTAACGTGGGTTTGACTCGATCAATGCCTTGATTTGGTCGTCATCAACCTCGGTGGGCCTCCCGGACCGAGGAGAATCGTTGAGGTCAAAATCACCAGCACGGAATTTTGCGAACCACCGCTGGAACTGACGTTCTTGTAGAGCATTATCACCGTACACATTACGCAACTTTTCAAACGCTTGACGCGCGTTCTTCCCTTTACGGAAGTAAAACAGTAAAATATGTCGAAAATGCACATTTTGGTCTTCCATCTTCAACTTGGTGTCAAATCTCCACAAATCAACCAAATCGCTCACTATTCCTTTTAGACTGCAGCTAGAACTGGCACCTGTCGAATGCCATAGCGATAACAAAGCTGCGCATGCCTCTAGTACCCCCAGAACCGCCCAACCGCCATCGGGTGCCAAAATAAGTCATGACCCTTCCGACAACCCTATAGCTTTGATAAATTTTATTTGCGTCAGAACGGATTCAAAAGACATGCTCATTGCACCCGAAAATTAGGTGTCATCTTTCTTATTTTTTTGTTTTTTTTCGATTGAAGGTTTCACGACCACCGTGAGCAACTCAATGGGCCATAAACAGTCACCCGTCCCTAATTTAGGGTCACTGGTTCCAGGGAAGGGAGAGAGCCGGTGCCGTAAGACAAACACAACATCCATGCCTCACCGGGATTCTTTTTTTTCTTTTGATTGGAGGTTTAACGACCACCGTGAGCAACTCAATGTGCTATAAGCAGTCGCCCGTCCCTAATTTAGGGTCACTGGTTCCAGGAAAGGGAGAGAGCCAGTGCCGTAAGACCAACACAATATCCATGCCTCACCGGGATTCTTTTTTTCTTTTGATTGGAGGTTTAACGAGCACTGTGAGCAACTCAATGGGCTAAAAGCAGTCACCCGTCCTTAATTTAGGGTCACTGGTTCCAGGAAAGGGAGAGAGCCAGTGCCGTAAGACAAACACAACATCCATGCCTCACCGGGATTCTTTTTTTCTTTTGATTGGAGGTTTAACGACCACTGTGAGCAACTCAATGGGCTAAAAGCAGTCACCCGTCCTTAATTTAGGGTCACTGGTTCCAGGAAAGGAGAGAGCCAGTGCCGTAAGACAAACACAATATCCATGCCTCACCGGGATTCTTTTTTTTTCTTTTGATTGGAGGTTTAACGACCACTGTGAGCAACTCAATGGGCTATAAGCAGTCGCCCGTCCCTAATTTAGGGTCACTGGTTCCAGGGAAGGGAGAGAGCCAGTGCCGTAAGATAAACACAACATCAATGCCTCACCGGGATTCGAACCCGGACCTTTTTCGGACGAATGATCAGAGGCCATCGCGCAGACCACTGCGCCACCGAAACGGCCCACCACGTTCTGATTGCCATAGCTTTGTTTTGCATTTTAATGTCCTGTTTAAAGTGCATTTAAAGTGTGCTGTTGCCAAATTTCTTTCAGGGTGACGACGAAATGAGCTACATAACGGACTTCGAAAGGCGGGCAAATTGTTGGTGGCATGCAAGCTCCGTGACAACAGGAGCTTAATCTGTATCTCCAGATCACAGTATCAACCAAAACAGTTTGCAGGGAACTGCATAGGCAAGATATTCACGGCAGAGCTGCTATTGCAAAGCCTCTGCTGACCCGGATGAATGCACAACTGTGACGTCAGTGATGCCAAGAGCACACTGCCGATGCATGGAAACCTGTAATGTGGTCAGAAGAATCCCCATTCGCATTATTCCCAACCGCAAGACGTGTTTATTTGTGAAGAACACTTTCAGAAGCGTACAACTTAGACTGTTTGCTCCGAACAGTGCAGTATGGTGGTGGTTATGTCATGCTCTGGACGGTCATATCGTGGTTTACAGCAAATCTCCTGATCACCTTGAAAGGACAGATGTCTGGCAGGGCGCATCAAACCATTTTGGCCGACCAAGTCCATCCAAGCATTGTTTCCTGCAGGGGCTGCTATCCCCAATTCCCAGAGCTCGGAATGTTCAATTATGGTTTGAGGAATATGATGACGAACTTTCACCATTTCCTTGGCCTTCCTGATCGCCAGATTTAAACAGCATCGAGCCACTGTGGTCTGTGTTGAAAAACACAGTAAGATCCCATTATCCTGTGTGACGTACCTGCCAGTAGGACGCACACGACATAAAGGCAGATAGGAATAAGAATAATCGTCTGCGTAGCTCAATTGGTAGAGCGACTTGTTCCGGAATAAGCGGCCTCGGGTTCGAATCCCGGCGTAGACCAAAAGTGACGGAGAAATTTACTTCGTTATAATGGCGCCCGAACTATCCGGATGACCCGGCCGTTCAAAGTCTCGCATTGGTGTGATGTTATTTCCACACCGCGAGATGGGAAAAATAAGAGAATCCCTTCTCCAGCGCTTCAAAAAATAAATGTGTGTAAGGTTGCATTCCACACAGCAGATTGACTGGGAGTTCTCAAGTGCACGTTCTACAGTGGATGGCTGCCTGCAACGATTCATGGTCACGGCTGACCCATGGGCCATGCCCCCGGCCCTCTTTCGGGGGGGAGATGTGACGTAACTGCCAGTAGGACGCACACGACATAAAGGCAGATAGGAATCAGAATAAAACGTCTGCGTAGCTCAGTTGGTAGAGCGACTTGTTCCGGAATAAGCGGCCTCGGGTTCGAATCCCGGCGTAGACCAAAAGTGACGGAGAAATTTACTTCGTTATACCTGCTCCTGCGTCTCTTATGGACCTGGAACAGTTTCTGCATGAAGAATGATGTAACATCCCCCCCCCAACCACAATCCAGGATTTATGTGCATCCATTTTAAGGTGGATTCAGGCGGTTTTAAACGCCAAATGTGATCCTATACCACACCAGGTACGTAAAATCTTCTTTTCCTATGTGTTCGTATTATTGTCCAATCCGTGTATATCTTTTGATTTATTTTGTCTTTCTGCAAGGCAGCTAGGACACCTGATTCTTGGAGTAAGCAGGGGTTGAGATGGACTTCCGTTTTAAACCAAGACATTTTTGTTCATTTTTTAGCTTCTGGGGTCTGACTTTCTTAGTTTGACCTCCTCCTACTCAGTGTTTGAGTGTGTCACAAGATGGGTTGGTGCTTTTTTTTTTTATCTGTGTTAGGAACTAAGAAACACTGAAGTTCATTCTGTTCTTTTTCGTGGTTATTAAAAACGGATCCCACCCAGTCGAGTCTTGGGGCAGAATATGAGAGGGAAGTAGGTTCACTTTCCGTTCTCTTCTGGGTACGTATACCTGGTTTTCCTTAATTTATATTTGTTGGAAGACGGAGGGTTTGTATCCGCATTAACCTTTTGGCTTTTATGACAGATGTTATTCATCGTGGTCGCGTTTTTTGTTTTATAAGAGGAGTGACGGCATGAACAAAAGCACTTTGTGCCCGGGTAAGGTGGGCGAACGTTTTTTTTTTTTTTTTGGTCGGTTATTTTCTTCTTTGGTGCTTCCTTTAACGCCTGTGGTAGGTTTGTGAGCCATTTATCGGTTCTTTATTTATAAGGGTCGTCCAAATGGAACATAGGTGGAGCAGTCGTCTAAGCGATCATCATTCGTCGGAGATGAGGTCGGGGTTCGAATCCTGATGAGGCATAGATGTTGTGTTTGTATAACGGCACTGGCTCTCTCCCTTCCCTGGAACCCGTCGCCATAAATTACGGACGGGAGACTGCTTATAGCCCACTGAGACGCTCACGGTGGTCGTGAAACCCCCAATAAAAAAAGTTAAACATACACCCGCGGCCAAAAGTCCTGCAGCGGTAGACCGGAATACAATTTTTGATATTTGAAGTCAACTTTTACAGCGTAATGGTAAACTGGGTAATACATATTATACATCATTTTAAACGAAATGTTACGCTGAATTCAAATAGCCGCCCCGGTGGCGCAGTGGTCTAAGGCGTTGGCCTCTGATCATTTGTCCGAAAGGGGTCCGGGTTCGAATCCCGGTGCGGCATGGATGTTGTGTTTGTCTTACGGCTCTAGCTCTCTCCCTTCCCTGGAACCAGTGGCCCTAAATTAGGGACGGGCGACTGTTTATAGCCAATTGAGTTGCTCATGGTGGTCGTTAAACCTCCAATCAAAAGAAAAAAAGAATCCCGGTGAGGCATGGATGTTGTGTTTGTCTTACGGCACTGGCTCTCTCCCTTCCCTGGAACCAGTGGCCCTAAATTAGGGACGGGCAACTGCTTATAGCCCATTGAGTTGCTCATGGTGGTCGTTAAACCTCCAATCAAAAGAAAAAAGAATCCCGGTGAGGCATGGATGTTGAGTTTGTCTTACGGCACTGACTCTCTCCCTTCCCTGGAACTAGTGGCCCTATATTAGGGACGGGCGACTGGTTATAGCCCATTGAGTTGCTCATGGTGGTCGTTAAACCTCCAATCAAAAGAAAAAAAGAATCCCGGTGAGGCATGGAAGTTGTGTTTGTCTTACGGCACTGGCTCTCTCCCTTCCCTGGAACCAGTGGCCCTAAATTAGGGACGGGCAACTGCTTATAGCCCATTGAGTTGCTCATGGTGGTCGTTAAACCTCCAATCAAAAGAAAAAAAGAATCCTGGTGAGGCATGGATGTTGTGTTTGCCTTACGGCACTGACTCTCTCCCTTCCCTGGAACCAGTGGCCCTAAATTAGGGACGGGCGACTGCTTATAGCCCATTGAGTTGCTCATGGTGGTCGTTAAACCTCCAATCAAAAGAAAAAAAGAATCCCGGTGAGGCATGGATGTTGAGTTTGTCTTACGGCACTGACTCTCTCCCTTCCCTGGAACTAGTGGCCCTATATTAGGGACGGGCGACTGGTTATAGCCCATTGAGTTGCTCATGGTGGTCGTTAAACCTCCAATCAAAAGAAAAAAAGAATCCTGGTGAGGCATGGATGTTGTGTTTGCCTTACGGCACTGACTCTCTCCCTTCCCTGGAACCAGTGGCCCTAAATTAGGGACGGGCGACTGCTTATAGCCCATTGAGTTGCTCACGGTGGTCGTTAAACCTCCAATCAAGAAAAAAAAACAGAATTCAAATATTTTTACAGAATATTATTACCTGTAATAGAAGTAAAGTTATAAGCAACAATGTGCAACTGAGGAAACAAATCCAGTTCTGAAAAAGCGTTCGCGCCGCTGTTATCCACTACATGTTTCTCCGACGTCCGCTAGTGAGATATAAAAGGACGTAGAATCGTCTGCCGACTTAGGTTCCGCTGGTGGCCTAGTGGGCAACGTTCGTGCCGGCCACGGAGAAGACCTCGGGTTCGATCCCAGGTAGGTACGAACGCTCGAACCACTAAATATCCGCCGTGCGTCGGATATGCACGTTAAGCCGTCGGACACCAGATACTGCCCCCCCGGTAATAAATAAGGGTGTCTTCCTCCCCCTTTCTACTTCGCTTCCGTATCCTTCTCCTATCGGGCATTCTAGCCCAAATCTCCTAGCTTCCTATTTCTAAGGGTTGTTTAAGACCTGGGGTCAGACACTCCCTTCCTAAAATCCTCTACATATGACCTATGATCTGCCGACTTAGAAAACAGCTGCTTGTAGTCAGTTGACGGAAGTTTATGCAGAATTCCTGGTGATATTTGAATTTCGGAATGTCAAAGACCCCAAAATTGGTCCCGCCTCTTCAAACCAGGGCAAAAATTGCTAATTTGCATGAACTTTTTTTTTTTTTTTTTTTTTTTTTTTGATTGAAGGTTTAACGACCACCGTGAGCAACTCAATGGGCTATAAGCAGTCGCCCGTCCCTAATTTAGGGTCACTGGTTCCAGGGAAGGGAGAGAGCCAGTGCCGTAAGACAAACACAACATCCATGGCTGACCGGGATTCGAACCCGGACCCCTTACGGACGAATGATCAGAGGCCAGCGCCTTAGACCACTGCGCGATTGGAGGTTTAACGACCACCGTGAGCAACTCAATGGGCTATAAGCAGTCGCCCGTCCCTAATTTAGGGTCACTGGTTCCAGGGAAGGGAGAGAGCCAGTGCCGTAAGACAAACACAACATCCATTGATTGATTGGAGGTTTAACGACCATCGTGAGCAACTCAATGGGCTATAAGCAGTCGCCCGTCCCTAATTTAGGGTCACTGGTTCCAGGGAAGGGAGAGAGCCAGTGCCGTAAGACAAACACAACATCCATGGCTGACCGGGATTCGAACCCGGACCCCTTACGGACGAATGATTAGAGGCCAGCGCCTTAGACCACTGCGCGATTGGAGGTTTAACGACCACCGTGAGCAACTCAATGGGCTATAAGCAGTCGCCCGTCCCTAATTTAGGGTCACTGGTTCCAGGGAAGGGAGAGAGCCAGTGCCATAAGACAAACACAACATCCATGCCTCACCGGGATTCTTTTTTTTTTTGATTGAAGGTTTAACGACCACCGTGAGCAACTCAATGGGCTATAAGCTGTCGCCCGTCCCTAATTTAGGGTCACTGGTTCCAGGGAAGGGAGAGAGCCAGTGCCGTAAGACAAACACAACATCCATGCCTCACTGGGATTCGAACCCGGACCCCTTACGGACGAATGATCAGAGGCCAACGCCTTAGACCACTGCGCCACCGGGGCGGCGCATAAACTTGGAGTCGGTAGTCGTAAAATTGCTGTTAAATGTGGCTGTAATCACTTCACTCTCTTGCGCACCAGTGAAAGAGTTGCAGAAACTGGATGTGTGGGAAACAGAAAAAAGAACAGGTCGACCGAGGCTGTCTATTGAACGTGATGATCGCATGTTGATTCGTCATTCCTTAAAATCAAGGTTTAAAACACCCCGTGATTTAAGAAATGAGTGGGAGAATGAAGTAGGCATCTGCACGTACAGTTCGTCGTCGGCTACAAGAAAATGGGCTGACTTCACAAAAACCTTTCGTTACTGAACAACAACGGCTCGGAAGTGTTGCTTGGGCGAAGGCACACACGAAATGGACTTTTGATGAATGGAAAAAAAATATTACTATTTCCGCTAGTGATGAAAATAATTATGCACGTCGTCGGGCTGGTGAAAGATATAACTCATGCTACGCGCAGTCAAAAAACAAGCACCCACATTTAGTGATGTTATGGTCCTGCCAGTGGTATTGGCCTTCTGCACATTGTAGATGGCACATTGAATGAATCGAAGTATGTGGATATTTTGAACTCCAAACTGCTACCATCTGCACAAGACTTGGGTTTGAGGAATTTTATCTTTCAGGACGATAACGCGCCATGCCATCGATTAAAGTTGGTTGACGACTGGTTTAATCGAAAAGTTAGAAGAAAATTTCAGTGGCCGGCACAGTCACCGGATCTTACTCCCATAGAAAGTCAGTGAATGAGATTGAAGCAAAACATCCATCAACAAGGACCCACATCTAAATCAGCATTAATGGAGTTTGTTAAGGCTGTACGGTACCGTGTTGTCACAAAAGGACAATAGAGAAGCTCATTAGTTGCATTCCAAGAAAGTGCACTTTGTTACTAAGAAACTGTGGTTATCCAATTAAATATTAAAGCTTATTTTCCTTGTTGGTAAATTATTTCAAGTGCCCTGCAAGTTTCAATAATGTGCTGTACAGCAATTTTACTTTAAATGCATAAATCCGCTCTCACTGCGTATTTTTTTTTTTTTTGGTAAAATGTTCCATTGACTATGGAAACGTGAGAGCGGTTCCATTTGCTATGGAACCCCGCTCACATTGCGTATTTTAAATCGTGCCCAGTTTTCGATTTTTTTTGTAAACGGTTCCATTCACTATGAATAACCGGGCTCACATTTCGGATTTTAAATCGTGCACAGTGTTTGATTTTTTGAAACAGGTTCCATTGACTATGGAATAACCCCGCTCACATTGCTTATTTAAAATCGTGCGCTGTTTTTGATTATTTTTGTAAAGCTTCTATTAAAAGCGAATAACCCCGCTAACATTGGCTATTTTAAATCGTGCCCAGTTTTCGATTTTTTTTTGTAAACGGTTCCATTCACTATGAATAACCGGGCTCACATTTCGGATTTTAAATCGTGCACAGTGTTTGATTTTTTGAAACAGGTTCCATTGACTATGGAATAACCCCGCTCACATTGCTTATTTAAAATCGTGCGCTGTTTTTGATTATTTTTGTAAAGGTTCTATTAAATGCGAATAACCCCGCTAACATTGGCTATTTTAAATCGTGCACAGTTTTTATTGTTTTTTGTAACAGGGTTCCATTGACTATGGAATTCACATTGCTCGTTTCGAATAACCTGGCTCACATTCCATTGACTATGGAATAACCCTGCTCACATTAAAATCGTGCGCTGTTTTTGATTATTTTTGTAAAGGTTCCATTAAATATGAATAACCCCGCTCACATTGGCTATTTTAAATCGTGCACAGCTTTTTTATTGTTTTTTGTAACAGGTTCCATTGACTATGGAATAACCCCGCTCACATTGCGTATTTAAAATCGTGCGCTGTTTTTGATTATTTTTGTAAAGGTTCCATTAAATATGAATAACCCCGCTCACATTGGCTATTTTAAATCGTGCACAGCTTTTTTATTGTTTTTTGTAACAGGTTCCATTGACTATGGAATAACCCCGCTCACATTGCGTATTTAAAATCGTGCGCTGTTTTTGATTATTTTTGTAAAGGTTCCATTAAATATGAATAACCCCGCTCACATTGGCTATTTTAAATCGTGCACAGTTTTTTTATTGTTTTTTGTAACAGGTTCCATTGACTATGGAATAACCCCGCTCACATTGCGTAATTAAAATCGTGCGCTGTTTTTGATTATTTTTGTAAAGGTTCCATTAAATATGAATAACCCCGCTCACATTGGCTATTTTAAATCGTGCACAGCTTTTTTATTGTTTTTTGTAACAGGTTCCATTGACTATGGAATAACCCCGCTCACATTGCGTAATTAAAATCGTGCGCTGTTTTTGATTATTTTTGTAAAGGTTCCATTAAATATGAATAACCCCGCTCACATTGGCTATTTTAAATCGTGCACAGTTTTTTTATTGTTTTTTGTAACAGGTTCCATTGACTATGGAATAACCCCGCTCACATTGCGTATTTAAAATCGTGCGCTGTTTTTGATTATTTTTGTAAAGGTTCCATTAAATATGAATAACCCCGCTCACATTGGCTATTTTAAATCGTGCACAGTTTTTTTATTGTTTTTTGTAACAGGTTCCATTGACTATGGAATAACCCCGCTCACATTGCGTAATTAAAATCGTGCGCTGTTTTTGATTATTTTTGTAAAGGTTCCATTAAATATGAATAACCCCGCTCACATTGGCTATTTTAAATCGTGCACAGCTTTTTTTATTGTTTTTTTAAAACCCATTGACTATGGAATAACCCCGCTCACATTGCGTATTAATCGTTTGCTTTTGATTATTTTTGTAAAGGTTCCATTAAATATGAATAACCCCGCTCACATTGGCTATTTTAAATCGTGCACAGTTTTTTATTGTTTTTTGTAACGGGTTCCATTGACTATGGAATAACCCCGTCACATTGCGTATTTAAAATCGTGCGCTGTTTTTGATTATTTTTGTAAAGGTTCCATTAAATATGAATAACCCCGCTCACATTGGCTATTTTAAATCGTGCACAGTTTTTTTATTGTTTTTTGTAACAGGTTCCATTGACTATGGAATAACCCCGCTCACATTGCGTATTTAAAATCGTGCGCTGTTTTTGATTATTTTTGTAAAGGTTCCATTAAATATGAATAACCCCGCTCACATTGGCTATTTTAAATCGTGCACAGCTTTTTTATTGTTTTTTGTAACAGGTTCCATTGACTATGGAATAACCCCGCTCACATTGCGTAATTAAAATCGTGCGCTGTTTTTGATTATTTTTGTAAAGGTTCCATTAAATATGAATAACCCCGCTCACATTGGCTATTTTAAATCGTGCACAGTTTTTTTATTGTTTTTTGTAACAGGTTCCATTGACTATGGAATAACCCCGCTCACATTGCGTATTTAAAATCGTGCGCTGTTTTTGATTATTTTTGTAAAGGTTCCATTAAATATGAATAACCCCGCTCACATTGGCTATTTTAAATCGTGCACAGTTTTTTTATTGTTTTTTGTAACAGGTTCCATTGACTATGGAATAACCCCGCTCACATTGCGTAATTAAAATCGTGCGCTGTTTTTGATTATTTTTGTAAAGGTTCCATTAAATATGAATAACCCCGCTCACATTGCGTATTTTAAATCGTGCACAGTTTTTTTATTGTTTTTTTGTAACAGGTTCCATTGACTATGGAATAACCCCGCTCACATTGCGTATTTTAAAATCGTGCGCTGTTTTTGATTATTTTTGTAAAGGTTCCATTAAATATGAATAACCCCGCTCACATTGGCTATTTTAAATCGTGCACAGTTTTTTTTTTTATTGTTTTTTGTAACAGGTTCCATTGACTATGGAATAACCCCGCTCACATTGCGTAATTAAAATCGTGCGCTGTTTTTGATTATTTTTGTAAAGGTTCCATTAAATATGAATAACCCCGCTCACATTGGCTATTTTAAATCGTGCAATAACCGCACATTCCGCTCACATTTAAATCGTGCACAGTTTTTTTATTGTTTATTGTTTTGTAACAGGTTCCATTGACTATGGAATAACCCCGCTCACATTGCGTATTTAAAATCGTGCGCTGTTTTTGATTATTTTTGTAAAAGGTTCCATTAAATATGAATAACCCCGCTCACATTGGCTATTTTAAATCGTGCACAGTTTTTTTATTGTTTTTTGTAACAGGTTCCATTGACTATGGAATAACCCCGCTCACATTGCGTATTTAAAATCGTGCGCTGTTTTTGATTATTTTTGTAAAGGTTCCATTAAATATGAATAACCCCGCTCACATTGGCTATTTTAAATCGTGCACAGTTTTTTTATTGTTTTTTGTAACAGGTTCCATTGACTATGGAATAACCCCGCTCACATTGCGTAATTTAAAATCGTGCGCTGTTTTTGATTATTTTTGTAAAGGTTCCATTAAATATGAATAACCCCGCTCACATTGGCTATTTTAAATCGTGCACAGCTTTTTTATTGTTTTTTGTAACAGGTTCCATTGACTATGGAATAACCCCGCTCACATTGCGTAATTAAAATCGTGCGCTGTTTTTGATTATTTTTGTAAAGGTTCCATTAAATATGAATAACCCCGCTCACATTGGCTATTTTAAATCGTGCACAGTTTTTTTATTGTTTTTTGTAACAGGTTCCATTGACTATGGAATAACCCCGCTCACATTGCGTAATTAAAATCGTGCGCTGTTTTTGATTATTTTTGTAAAGGTTCCATTAAATATGAATAACCCCGCTCACATTGGCTCACATTGACATTACATTGCGTATAAAATCGTGCGCTGTTTTTGATTATTTTTTGTAAAGGTTCCATTAAATATGAATAACCCCGCTCACATTGGCTATTTTAAATCGCGCACAGTTTTTTTATTGTTTTTTGTAACAGGTTCCATTGACTATGGAATAACCCCGCTCACATTGCGTAATTTAAAATCGTGCGCTGTTTTTGATTATTTTTGTAAAGGTTCCATTAAATATGAATAACCCCGCTCACATTGGCTATTTTAAATCGTGCACAGCTTTTTTATTGTTTTTTGTAACAGGTTCCATTGACTATGGAATAACCCCGCTCACATTGCGTAATTAAAATCGTGCGCTGTTTTTGATTATTTTTGTAAAGGTTCCATTAAATATGAATAACCCGCTCACATTGGCTATTTTAAATCGTGCACAGTTTTTTTATTGTTTTTTGTAACGGGTTCCATTGACTATGGAATAACCCCGCTCACATTGCGTAATTAAAATCGTGCGCTTTTTGATTATTTTTGTAAAGGTTCCATTAAATATGAATAACCCCGCTCACATTGGCTATTTTAAATCGTGCACAGTTTTTTTATTGTTTTTTGTAACAGGTTCCATTGACTATGGAATAACCCCGCTCACATTGCGTAATTTAAAATCGTGCGCTGTTTTTGATTATTTTTGTAAAGGTTCCATTAAATATGAATAACCCCGCTCACATTGGCTATTTTAAATCGTGCACAGTTTTTTTATTGTTTTTGTAACGGTTCCATTGACTATGGAATAACCCCGCTCACATTGCGTAATTAAAATCGTGCGCTGTTTTTGATTATTTTTGTAAAGGTTCCATTAAATATGAATAACCCCGCTCACATTGGCTATTTTAAATCGTGCACAGTTTTTTTATTGTTTTTTGTAACAGGTTCCATTGACTATGGAATAACCCCGCTCACATTGCGTAATTAAAATCGTGCGCTGTTTTTGATTATTTTTGTAAAGGTTCCATTAAATATGAATAACCCCGCTCACATTGGCTATTTTAAATCGTGCACAGTTTTTTTTGTTTTTTGTAACAGGTTCCATTGACTATGGAATAACCCCGCTCACATTGCGTAATTAAAATCGTGCGCTGTTTTTGATTATTTTTGTAAAGGTTCCATTAAATATGAATAACCCCGCTCACATTGGCTATTTTAAATCGTGCACAGTTTTTTTATTGTTTTTTGTAACAGGTTCCATTGACTATGGAATAACCCCGCTCACATTGCGTATTTAAAATCGTGCGCTGTTTTTGATTATTTTTGTAAAGGTTCCATTAAATATGAATAACCCCGCTCACATTGGCTATTTTAAATCGTGCACAGTTTTTTTATTGTTTTTTGTAACAGGTTCCATTGACTATGGAATAACCCCGCTCACATTGCGTATTTAAAATCGTGCGCTGTTTTTGATTATTTTTGTAAAGGTTCCATTAAATATGAATAACCCCGCTCACATTGGCTATTTTAAATCGTGCACAGTTTTTTTATTGTTTTTTGTAACAGGTTCCATTGACTATGGAATAACCCCGCTCACATTGCGTAATTAAAATCGTGCGCTGTTTTTGATTATTTTTGTAAAGGTTCCATTAAATATGAATAACCCCGCTCACATTGGCTATTTTAAATCGTGCATTTTTTTATTGTTTTTTGACTATTATGGAATATCGCTCACATTGCGTATTTAAAATCGTGCGTTTTTTTGATTATTTTTGTAAAGGTTCCATTAAATATGAATAACCCCGCTCACATTGTTATTTTAAATCGTGCACAGCTTTTTTATTGTTTTTGACGGTTCCATTGACTATGGAATAACCCCGCTCACATTGCTTATTTAAATCGTGCGCTGTTTTTGATTATTTTTGTAAAGGTTCCATTAAATATGAATAACCCCGCTCACATTGGCTATTTTAAATCGTGCACAGTTTTTTTATTGTTTTTTGTAACAGGGTTCCATTGACTATGGAATAACCCCTGCTCACATTGCGTATTAAAATCGTGCGCTGTTTTTGATTATTTTTGTAAAGGTTCCATTAAATATGAATAACCCCGCTCACATTGGCTATTTTAAATCGTGCACAGTTTTTTTATTGTTTTTTGTAACGGGTTCCATTGACTATGGAATAACCCCGCTCACATTGCGTATTAAAATCGTGCGCTGTTTTTGATTATTTTTGTAAAGGTTCCATTAAATATGAATAACCCCGCTCACATTGGCTATTTTAAATCGTGCACAGCTTTTTTTATTGTTTTTTGTAACAGGTTCCATTGACTATGGAATAACCCCGCTCACATTGCGTAATTAAAATCGTGCGCTGTTTTTGATTATTTTTGTAAAGGTTCCATTAAATATGAATAACCCGCTCACATTGGCTATTTTAAATCGTGCACAGTTTTTTATTGTTTTTTGTAACAGGTTCCATTGACTATGGAATAACCCCGCTCACATTGCGTATTTAAAATCGTGCGCTGTTTTTGATTATTTTTGTAAAGGTTCCATTAAATATGAATAACCCCGCTCACATTGGCTATTTTAAATCGTGCACAGTTTTTTTATTGTTTTTTGTAACAGGTTCCATTGACTATGGAATAACCCCGCTCACATTGCGTTATTTAAAATCGTGCGCTGTTTTTGATTATTTTTGTAAAGGTTCCATTAAATATGAATAACCCCGCTCACATTGGCTATTTTAAATCGTGCACAGCTTTTTTATTGTTTTTTGTAACAGGTTCCATTGACTATGGAATAACCCCGCTCACATTGCGTAATTAAAATCGTGCGCTGTTTTTGATTATTTTTGTAAAGGTTCCATTAAATATGAATAACCCCGCTCACATTGGCTATTTTAAATCGTGCACAGCTTTTTTTATTGTTTTTTGTAACAGGTTCCATTGACTATGGAATAACCCCGCTCACATTGCGTATTTAAAATCGTGCGCTGTTTTTGATTATTTTTGTAAAGGTTCCATTAAATATGAATAACCCCGCTCACATTGCGTGCACAGTTTTTTTATTGTTGGTTCCATTGATTTGCTCACATTGCGTAATTAAAATCGTGCGCTTTTTTTGATTATTTTTGTAAAGGTTCCATTAAATATGAATAACCCCGCTCACATTGGCTATTTTAAATCGTGCACAGTTTTTTTATTGTTTTTTGTAACAGGTTCCATTGACTATGGAATAACCCCGCTCACATTGCGTAATTAAAATCGTGCGCTGTTTTTGATTATTTTTGTAAAGGTTCCATTAAATATGAATAACCCCGCTCACATTGGCTATTTTAAATCGTGCACAGTTTTTTTATTGTTTTTTGTAACAGGTTCCATTGACTATGGAATAACCCCGCTCACATTGCGTAATTAAAATCGTGCGCTGTTTTTGATTATTTTTGTAAAGGTTCCATTAAATATGAATAACCCCGCTCACATTGGCTATTTTAAATCGTGCACAGTTTTTTTATTGTTTTTTGTAACAGGTTCCATTGACTATGGAATAACCCCGCTCACATTGCGTAATTAAAATCGTGCGCTGTTTTTGATTATTTTTGTAAAGGTTCCATTAAATATGAATAACCCCGCTCACATTGCGTATTTTAAATCGTGCCCAGTTTTCGATTTTTTTTTGTAAACGGTTCCATTCACTATGAATAACCGAGCTCACATTTCGGATTTTAAATCGTGCACAGTGTTTGATTTTTTGAAACAGGTTCCATTGACTATGGAATAACCCCGCTCACATTGCGTATTTAAAATCGTGCGCTGTTTTTGATTATTTTTGTAAAGGTTCCATTAAATATGAATAACCCCGCTCACATTGGCTATTTTAAATCGTGCACAGTTTTTATTGTTTTTTGTAACAGGTTCCATTGACTATGGAATAACCCCGCTCACATTGCGTAATTAAAATCGTGCGCTGTTTTTGATTATTTTTGTAAAGGTTCCATTAAATATGAATAACCCCGCTCACATTGGCTATTTTAAATCGTGCACATTTTTTTATTGTTTTTGTAACAGGTTCCATTGACTATGGAATAACCCCGCTCACATTGCGTAATTAAAATCGTGCGCTGTTTTTGATTATTTTTGTAAAGGTTCCATTAAATATGAATAACCCCGCTCACATTGGCTATTTTAAATCGTGCACAGTTTTTTTATTGTTTTTTGTAACAGGTTCCATTGACTATGGAATAACCCCGCTCACATTGCGTAATTAAAATCGTGCGCTGTTTTTGATTATTTTTGTAAAGGTTCCATTAAATATGAATAACCCCGCTCACATTGGCTATTTTAAATCGTGCACAGTTTTTTTATTGTTTTTTGTAACAGGTTCCATTGACTATGGAATAACCCCGCTCACATTGCGTAATTAAAATCGTGCGCTGTTTTTGATTATTTTTGTAAAGGTTCCATTAAATATGAATAACCCCGCTCACATTGGCTATTTTAAATCGTGCACAGTTTTTTTATTGTTTTTTGTAACAGGTTCCATTGACTATGGAATAACCCCGCTCACATTGCGTAATTAAAATCGTGCGCTGTTTTTGATTATTTTTGTAAAGGTTCCATTAAATATGAATAACCCCGCTCACATTGGCTATTTTAAATCGTGCACAGTTTTTTATTGTTTTTTGTAACAGGTTCCATTGACTATGGAATAACCCCGCTCACATTGCGTAATTAAAATCGTGCGCTGTTTTTGATTATTTTTGTAAAGGTTCCATTAAATATGAATAACCCCGCTCACATTGGCTATTTTAAATCGTGCACAGTTTTTTTATTGTTTTTTGTAACAGGTTCCATTGACTATGGAATAACCCCGCTCACATTGCGTAATTAAAATCGTGCGCTGTTTTTGATTATTTTTGTAAAGGTTCCATTAAATATGAATAACCCCGCTCAAAAACCTATGAATAACCGAGCTCACATTTCGGCTATTTTAAATCGTGCACAGTTTTTTTATTGTTTTTTGTAACAGGTTCCATTGACTATGGAATAACCCCGCTCACATTGCGTATTTAAAATCGTGCGCTGTTTTTGATTATTTTTGTAAAGGTTCCATTAAATATGAATAACCCCGCTCACATTGGCTATTTTAAATCGTGCACAGCTTTTTTATTGTTTTTTGTAACAGGTTCCATTGACTATGGAATAACCCCGCTCACATTGCGTAATTAAAATCGTGCGCTGTTTTTGATTATTTTTGTAAAGGTTCCATTAAATATGAATAACCCCGCTCACATTGGCTATTTTAAATCGTGCACAGTTTTTTTATTGTTTTTTGTAACAGGTTCCATTGACTATGGAATAACCCCGCTCACATTGCGTAATTAAAATCGTGCGCTGTTTTTGATTATTTTTGTAAAGGTTCCATTAAATATGAATAACCCCGCTCACATTGGCTATTTTAAATCGTGCACAGTTTTTTTATTGTTTTTTGTAACAGGTTCCATTGACTATGGAATAACCCCGCTCACATTGCGTAATTAAAATCGTGCGCTGTTTTTGATTATTTTTGTAAAGGTTCCATTAAATATGAATAACCCCGCTCACATTGGCTATTTTAAATCGTGCACAGTTTTTTTATTGTTTTTTGTAACAGGTTCCATTGACTATGGAATAACCCTGCTCACATTGCGTAATTAAAATCGTGCGCTGTTTTTGATTATTTTTGTAAAGGTTCCATTAAATATGAATAACCCCGCTCACATTGGCTATTTTAAATCGTGCACAGTTTTTTTATTGTTTTTTGTAACAGGTTCCATTGACTATGGAATAACCCCGCTCACATTGCGTATTTAAAATCGTGCGCTGTTTTTGATTATTTTTGTAAAGGTTCCATTAAATATGAATAACCCCGCTCACATTGGCTATTTTAAATCGTGCACAGTTTTTTTATTGTTTTTTGTAACAGGTTCCATTGACTATGGAATAACCCCGCTCACATTGCGTAATTAAAATCGTGCGCTGTTTTTGATTATTTTTGTAAAGGTTCCATTAAATATGAATAACCCCGCTCACATTGGCTATTTTAAATCGTGCACAGTTTTTATTGTTTTTTGTAACAGGTTCCATTGACTATGGAATAACCCCGCTCACATTGCGTAATTAAAATCGTGCGCTGTTTTTGATTATTTTTGTAAAGGTTCCATTAAATATGAATAACCCCGCTCACATTGGCTATTTTAAATCGTGCACAGTTTTTTTATTGTTTTTTGTAAACGGGTTCCATTGACTATGGAATAACCCGCTCACATTGCGTATTTAAAATCGTGCGCTGTTTTTGATTATTTTTGTAAAGGTTCCATTAAATATGAATAACTGCTCACATTGGCTATTTTAAATCGTGCACAGTGTTTTATTGTTTTTTGAAACAGGTTCCATTGACTATGGAATAACCCCGCTCACATTGCGTATTAAAATCGTGCGCTGTTTTTGATTATTTTTGTAAAGGTTCCATTAAATATGAATAACCCCGCTCACATTGGCTATTTTAAATCGTGCACAGCTTTTTTATTGTTTTTTGTAACAGGTTCCATTGACTATGGAATAACCCCGCTCACATTGCGTAATTAAAATCGTGCGCTGTTTTTGATTATTTTTGTAAAGGTTCCATTAAATATGAATAACCCCGCTCACATTGGCTATTTTAAATCGTGCACAGTTTTTTTATTGTTTTTTGTAACAGGTTCCATTGACTATGGAATAACCCCGCTCACATTGCGTAATTAAAATCGTGCGCTGTTTTTGATTATTTTTGTAAAGGTTCCATTAAATATGAATAACCCCGCTCACATTGGCTATTTTAAATCGTGCACAGTTTTTTTATTGTTTTTTGTAACAGGTTCCATTGACTATGGAATAACCCCGCTCACATTGCGTAATTAAAATCGTGCGCTGTTTTTGATTATTTTTGTAAAGGTTCCATTAAATATGAATAACCCCGCTCACATTGGCTATTTTAAATCGTGCACAGTTTTTTTATTGTTTTTTGTAACAGGTTCCATTGACTATGGAATAACCCCGCTCACATTGCGTAATTAAAATCGTGCGCTGTTTTTGATTATTTTTGTAAAGGTTCCATTAAATATGAATAACCCCGCTCACATTGGCTATTTTAAATCGTGCACAGTTTTTTTATTGTTTTTTGTAACAGGTTCCATTGACTATGGAATAACCCCGCTCACATTGCGTATTTAAAATCGTGCGCTGTTTTTGATTATTTTTGTAAAGGTTCCATTAAATATGAATAACCCCGCTCACATTGGCTATTTTAAATCGTGCACAGTTTTTTATTGTTTTTTGTAACAGGTTCCATTGACTATGGAATAACCCCGCTCACATTGCGTAATTAAAATCGTGCGCTGTTTTTGATTATTTTTGTAAAGGTTCCATTAAATATGAATAACCCCGCTCACATTGGCTATTTTAAATCGTGCACAGTTTTTTTATTGTTTTTTGTAACAGGTTCCATTGACTATGGAATAACCCCGCTCACATTGCGTAATTAAAATCGTGCGCTGTTTTTGATTATTTTTGTAAAGGTTCCATTAAATATGAATAACCCCGCTCACATTGGCTATTTTAAATCGTGCACATTTTTTTATTCTTGTTTATCCATTAAATATGCACAGGTTCCATTGACTATGGAATAACGCTCACATTGCGTTATTTAAAATCGTGCGCTGTTTTTGATTATTTTTGTAAAGGTTCCATTAAATATGAATAACCCCGCTCACATTGGCTATTTTAAATCGTGCACATTTTTTATTGTTTTTTGTAACAGGTTCCATTGACTATGGAATAACCCCGCTCACATTGCGTATTTAAAATCGTGCGCTGTTTTTGATTATTTTTGTAAAGGTTCCATTAAATATGAATAACCCCGCTCACATTGGCTATTTTAAATCGTGCACAGTTTTTTTATTGTTTTTTGTAACAGGTTCCATTGACTATGGAATAACCCCGCTCACATTGCGTAATTTAAAATCGTGCGCTGTTTTTGATTATTTTTGTAAAGGTTCCATTAAATATGAATAACCCCGCTCACATTGGCTATTTTAAATCGTGCACAGTTTTTTTATTGTTTTTTGTAACAGGTTCCATTGACTATGGAATAACCCCGCTCACATTGCGTAATTAAAATCGTGCGCTGTTTTTGATTATTTTTGTAAAGGTTCCATTAAATATGAATAACCCCGCTCACATTGGCTATTTTAAATCGTGCACAGTTTTTTTATTGTTTTTTGTAACAGGTTCCATTGACTATGGAATAACCCCGCTCACATTGCGTAATTAAAATCGTGCGCTGTTTTTGATTATTTTTGTAAAGGTTCCATTAAATATGAATAACCCCGCTCACATTGGCTATTTTAAATCGTGCACAGTTTTTTTATTGTTTTTTGTAACAGGTTCCATTGACTATGGAATAACCCCGCTCACATTGCGTAATTAAAATCGTGCGCTGTTTTTGATTATTTTTGTAAAGGTTCCATTAAATATGAATAACCCCGCTCACACATTGGCTATTTTAAATCGTGCACAGTTTTTTTATTGTTTTTTGTAACAGGTTCCATTGACTATGGAATAACCCCGCTCACATTGCGTAATTAAAATCGTGCGCTGTTTTTGATTATTTTTGTAAAGGTTCCATTAAATATGAATAACCCCGCTCACATTGGCTATTTTAAATCGTGCACAGTTTTTTTATTGTTTTTTGTAACAGGTTCCATTGACTATGGAATAACCCCGCTCACATTGCGTAATTAAAATCGTGCGCTGTTTTTGATTATTTTTGTAAAGGTTCCATTAAATATGAATAACCCCGCTCACATTGGCTATTTTAAATCGTGCACAGTTTTTTTATTGTTTTTTGTAACAGGTTCCATTGACTATGGAATAACCCCGCTCACATTGCGTAATTAAAATCGTGCGCTGTTTTTTGATTATTTTTGTAAAGGTTCCATTAAATATGAATAACCCCGCTCACATTGGCTATTTTAAATCGTGCACAGTTTTTTTATTGTTTTTTGTAACGGGTTCCATTGACTATGGAATAACCCCGCTCACATTGCGTAATTAAAATCGTGCGCTGTTTTTGATTATTTTTGTAAAGGTTCCATTAAATATGAATAACCCCGCTCACATTGGCTATTTTAAATCGTGCACAGTTTTTTTATTGTTTTTTGTAACAGGTTCCATTGACTATGGAATAACCCCGCTCACATTGCGTAATTAAAATCGTGCGCTGTTTTTGATTATTTTTGTAAAGGTTCCATTAAATATGAATAACCCCGCTCACATTGGCTATTTTAAATCGTGCACAGTTTTTTTATTGTTTTTTGTAACAGGTTCCATTGACTATGGAATAACCCCGCTCACATTGCGTATTTAAAATCGTGCGCTGTTTTTGATTATTTTTGTAAAGGTTCCATTAAATATGAATAACCCCGCTCACATTGGCTATTTTAAATCGTGCACAGTTTTTTTATTGTTTTTTGTAACGGGTTCCATTGACTATGGAATAACCCCGCTCACATTGCGTATTTAAAATCGTGCGCTGTTTTTGATTATTTTTGTAAAGGGTTCCATTAAATATGAATAACCCCGCTCACATTGCGTATTTACATGTTTTTGATTATTTTTGTAAAGGTTCCATTAAATATGAATAACCCCGCTCACATTGGCTATTTTAAATCGTGCACAGTTTTTTTATTGTTTTTTGTAACGGGTTCCATTGACTATGGAATAACCCCGCTCACATTGCGTAATTAAAATCGTGCGCTGTTTTTGATTATTTTTGTAAAGGTTCCATTAAATATGAATAACCCCGCTCACATTGGCTATTTTAAATCGTGCACAGTTTTTTTATTGTTTTTTGTAACGGGTTCCATTGACTATGGAATAACCCCGCTCACATTGCGTAATTAAAATCGTGCGCTGTTTTTGATTATTTTTGTAAAGGTTCCATTAAATATGAATAACCCCGCTCACATTGGCTATTTTAAATCGTGCACAGTTTTTTTATTGTTTTTTGTAACGGGTTCCATTGACTATGGATTCGATTATTTTTGTAAAGGTTCCATTAAATATGAATAACCCCGCTCACATTGGCTATTTTAAATCGTGCACAGTTTTTTTATTGTTTTTTGTAACGGGTTCCATTGACTATGGAATAACCCCGCTCACATTGCTTATTTAAAATCGTGCGCTGTTTTTGATTATTTTTGTAAAGGTTCCATTAAATATGAATAACCCCGCTCACATTGGCTATTTTAAATCGTGCACAGTTTTTTTATTGTTTTTTGTAACAGGTTCCATTGACTATGGAATAACCCCGCTCACATTGCGTAATTAAAATCGTGCGCTGCTTTTGATTATTTTTGTAAAGGTTCCATTAAATATGAATAACCCCGCTCACATTGGCTATTTTAAATCGTGCACAGTTTTTTTATTGTTTTTTGTAACGGGTTCCATTGACTATGGAATAACCCCGCTCACATTGCGTAATTTAAAATCGTGCGCTGTTTTTGATTATTTTTGTAAAGGTTCCATTAAATATGAATAACCCCGCTCACATTGGCTATTTTAAATCGTGCACAGTTTTTTTATTGTTTTTTGTAACGGGTTCCATTGACTATGGAATAACCCCGCTCACATTGCGTAATTAAAATCGTGCGCTGCTTTTGATTATTTTTGTAAAGGTTCCATTAAATATGAATAACCCCGCTCACATTGGCTATTTTAAATCGTGCACAGTTTTTTTATTGTTTTTTGTAACGGGTTCCATTGACTATGGAATAACCCCGCTCACATTGCGTAATTAAAATCGTGCGCTGTTTTTGATTATTTTTGTGAAGGTTCCATTAAATATGAATAACCCCGCTCACATTGGCTATTTTAAATCGTGCACAGTTTTTTTATTGTTTTTGTAACGGGTTCCATTGACTATGGAATAACCCCGCTCACATTGCGTATTTTAAATCGTGCCCAGTTTTCGATTTTTTTTGTAAACGGTTCCATTCACTATGAATAACCGAGCTCACATTTCGGATTTTAAATCGCGCACAGTGTTTGATTTTTTGAAACAGGTTCCATTGACTATGGAATAACCCCGCTCACATTGCTTATTTAAAATCGTGCGCTGTTTTTGATTATTTTTGTAAAGGTTCCATTAAATATGAATAACCCCGCTCACATTGGCTATTTTAAATCGTGCACAGCTTTTTTATTGTTTTTTGTAACGGGTTCCATTGACTATGGAATAACCCCGCTCACATTGCGTAATTAAAATCGTGCGCTGTTTTTGATTATTTTTGTAAAGGTTCCATTAAATATGAATAACCCCGCTCACATTGGCTATTTTAAATCGTGCACAGTTTTTTTATTGTTTTTTGTAACAGGTTCCATTGACTATGGAATAACCCCGCTCACATTGCGTATTTAAAATCGTGCGCTGTTTTTGATTATTTTTGTAAAGGTTCCATTAAATATGAATAACCCCGCTCACATTGGCTATTTTAAATCGTGCACAGTTTTTTTATTGTTTTTTGTAACAGGTTCCATTGACTATGGAATAACCCCGCTCACATTGCGTATTTAAAATCGTGCGCTGTTTTTGATTATTTTTGTAAAGGTTCCATTAAATATGAATAACCCCGCTCACATTGGCTATTTTAAATCGTGCACAGTTTTTTTATTGTTTTTTGTAACAGGTTCCATTGACTATGGAATAACCCCGCTCACATTGCGTAATTAAAATCGTGCGCTGTTTTTGATTATTTTTGTAAAGGTTCCATTAAATATGAATAACCCCGCTCACATTGGCTATTTTAAATCGTGCACAGTTTTTTTATTGTTTTTTGTAACAGGTTCCATTGACTATGGAATAACCCCGCTCACATTGCGTATTTAAAATCGTGCGCTGTTTTTGATTATTTTTGTAAAGGTTCCATTAAATATGAATAACCCCGCTCACATTGGCTATTTTAAATCGTGCACAGTTTTTTTATTGTTTTTGTAACGGGTTCCATTGACTATGGAATAACCCCGCTCACATTGCGTATTTAAAATCGTGCGCTGTTTTTGATTATTTTTGTAAAGGTTCCATTAAATATGAATAACCCCGCTCACATTGGCTATTTTAAATCGTGCACAGTTTTTTTATTGTTTTTTGTAACGGGTTCCATTGACTATGGAATAACCCCGCTCACATTGCGTAATTAAAATCGTGCGCTGTTTTTGATTATTTTTGTAAAGGTTCCATTAAATATGAATAACCCCGCTCACATTGGCTATTTTAAATCGTGCACAGTTTTTTTATTGTTTTTTGTAACGGGTTCCATTGACTATGGAATAACCCCGCTCACATTGCGTAATTAAAATCGTGCGCTGTTTTTGATTATTTTTGTAAAGGTTCCATTAAATATGAATAACCCCGCTCACATTGGCTATTTTAAATCGTGCACAGTTTTTTTATTGTTTTTTGTAACAGGTTCCATTGACTATGGAATAACCCCGCTCACATTGCGTATTTAAAATCGTGCGCTGTTTTTGATTATTTTTGTAAAGGTTCCATTAAATATGAATAACCCCGCTCACATTGGCTATTTTAAATCGTGCACAGTTTTTTTATTGTTTTTTGTAACGGGTTCCATTGACTATGGAATAACCCCGCTCACATTGCGTAATTAAAATCGTGCGCTGTTTTTGATTATTTTTGTAAAGGTTCCATTAAATATGAATAACCCCGCTCACATTGGCTATTTTAAATCGTGCACAGTTTTTTTATTGTTTTTGTAACGGGTTCCATTGACTATGGAATAACCCCGCTCACATTGCGTATTTAAAATCGTGCGCTGTTTTTGATTATTTTTGTAAAGGTTCCATTAAATATGAATAACCCCGCTCACATTGGCTATTTTAAATCGTGCACAGTTTTTTTATTGTTTTTTGTAACAGGTTCCATTGACTATGGAATAACCCCGCTCACATTGCGTATTTAAAATCGTGCGCTGTTTTTGATTATTTTTGTAAAGGTTCCATTAAATATGAATAACCCCGCTCACATTGGCTATTTTAAATCGTGCACAGTTTTTTTATTGTTTTTTGTAACAGGTTCCATTGACTATGGAATAACCCCGCTCACATTGCGTATTTAAAATCGTGCGCTGTTTTTGATTATTTTTGTAAAGGTTCCATTAAATATGAATAACCCCGCTCACATTGGCTATTTTAAATCGTGCACAGTTTTTTTATTGTTTTTTGTAACGGGTTCCATTGACTATGGAATAACCCCGCTCACATTGCGTTTTTAAAATCGTGCGCTGTTTTTGATTATTTTTGTAAAGGTTCCATTAAATATGAATAACCCCGCTCACATTGGCTATTTTAAATCGTGCACAGTTTTTTATTGTTTTTTGTAACGGGTTCCATTGACTATGGAATAACCCCGCTCACATTGCGTATTTAAAATCGTGCGCTGTTTTTGATTATTTTTGTAAAGGTTCCATTAAATATGAATAACCCCGCTCACATTGGCTATTTTAAATCGTGCACAGTTTTTTTATTGTTTTTTGTAACGGGTTCCATTGACTATGGAATAACCCCGCTCACATTGCGTATTTAAAATCGTGCGCTGTTTTTGATTATTTTTGTAAAGGTTCCATTAAATATGAATAACCCCGCTCACATTGGCTATTTTAAATCGTGCGCTGTTTTTTGATTATTTTTGTAAAGGTTCCATTAAATATGAATAACCCCGCTCACATTGGCTATTTTAAATCGTGCACAGTTTTATTGTTTTTTTTGTAACGGGTTCCATTGACTATGGAATAACCTCGCTCACATTGCGTATTTAAAATCGTGCGCTGTTTTTGATTATTTTTGTAAAGGTTCCATTAAATATGAATAACCCCGCTCACATTGGCTATTTTAAATCGTGCACAGTTTTTTTATTGTTTTTTGTAACGGGTTCCATTGACTATGGAATAACCCCGCTCACATTGCGTATTTAAAATCGTGCGCTGTTTTTGATTATTTTTGTAAAGGTTCCATTAAATATGAATAACCCCGCTCACATTGGCTATTTTAAATCGTGCACAGTTTTTTTATTGTTTTTTGTAACGGGTTCCATTGACTATGGAATAACCCCGCTCACATTGCGTATTTAAAATCGTGCGCTGTTTTTGATTATTTTTGTAAAGGTTCCATTAAATATGAATAACCCCGCTCACATTGGCTATTTTAAATCGTGCACAGTTTTTTTATTGTTTTTTGTAACAGGTTCCATTGACTATGGAATAACCCCGCTCACATTGCGTAATTAAAATCGTGCGCTGTTTTTGATTATTTTTGTAAAGGTTCCATTAAATATGAATAACCCCGCTCACATTGGCTATTTTAAATCGTGCACAGTTTTTTTATTGTTTTTTGTAACAGGTTCCATTGACTATGGAATAACCCCGCTCACATTGCGTATTTAAAATCGTGCGCTGTTTTTGATTATTTTTGTAAAGGTTCCATTAAATATGAATAACCCCGCTCACATTGGCTATTTTAAATCGTGCACAGTTTTTTTATTGTTTTTTGTAACAGGTTCCATTGACTATGGAATAACCCCGCTCACATTGCGTATTTAAAATCGTGCGCTGTTTTTGATTATTTTTGTAAAGGTTCCATTAAATATGAATAACCCCGCTCACATTGGCTATTTTAAATCGTGCACAGTTTTTTTATTGTTTTTTGTAACAGGTTCCATTGACTATGGAATAACCCCGCTCACATTGCGTATTTAAAATCGTGCGCTGTTTTTGATTATTTTTGTAAAGGTTCCATTAAATATGAATAACCCCGCTCACATTGGCTATTTTAAATCGTGCACAGTTTTTTTATTGTTTTTTGTAACAGGTTCCATTGACTATGGAATAACCCCGCTCACATTGCGTATTTAAAATCGTGCGCTGTTTTTGATTATTTTTGTAAAGGTTCCATTAAATATGAATAACCCCGCTCACATTGGCTATTTTAAATCGTGCACAGTTTTTTTATTGTTTTTTGTAACAGGTTCCATTGACTATGGAATAACCCCGCTCACATTGCGTATTTAAAATCGTGCGCTGTTTTTGATTATTTTTGTAAAGGTTCCATTAAATATGAATAACCCCGCTCACATTGGCTATTTTAAATCGTGCACAGTTTTTTTATTGTTTTTTGTAACGGGTTCCATTGACTATGGAATAACCCCGCTCACATTGCGTAATTAAAATCGTGCGCTGTTTTTGATTATTTTTGTAAAGGTTCCATTAAATATGAATAACCCCGCTCACATTGGCTATTTTAAATCGTGCACAGTTTTTTTATTGTTTTTTGTAACGGGTTCCATTGACTATGGAATAACCCCGCTCACATTGCGTATTTAAAATCGTGCGCTGTTTTTGATTATTTTTGTAAAGGTTCCATTAAATATGAATAACCCCGCTCACATTGGCTATTTTAAATCGTGCACAGTTTTTTTATTGTTTTTTGTAACGGGTTCCATTGACTATGGAATAACCCCGCTCACATTGCGTAATTAAAATCGTGCGCTGTTTTTGATTATTTTTGTAAAGGTTCCATTAAATATGAATAACCCCGCTCACATTGGCTATTTTAAATCGTGCACAGTTTTTTTATTGTTTTTTGTAACGGGTTCCATTGACTATGGAATAACCCCGCTCACATTGCGTAATTAAAATCGTGCGCTGTTTTTGATTATTTTTGTAAAGGTTCCATTAAATATGAATAACCCCGCTCACATTGGCTATTTTAAATCGTGCACAGTTTTTTTATTGTTTTTTGTAACGGGTTCCATTGACTATGGAATAACCCCGCTCACATTGCGTATTTAAAATCGTGCCCAGTTTTCGATTATTTTTTGTAAACGGTTCCATTCAATATGAATAACCGGGCTCACATTTCGGATTTTAAATCGTGCACAGTGTTTGATTTTTTGAAACAGGTTCCATTGACTATGGAATAACCCCGCTCACATTGCGTATTTAAAATCGTGCGCTGTTTTTGATTATTTTTGTAAAGGTTCCATTAAATATGAATAACCCCGCTCACATTGGCTATTTTAAATCGTGCACAGTTTTTTTATTGTTTTTGTAACGGGTTCCATTGACTATGGAATAACCCCGCTCACATTGCGTAATTAAAATCGTGCGCTGTTTTTGATTATTTTTGTAAAGGTTCCATTAAATATGAATAACCCCGCTCACATTGGCTATTTTAAATCGTGCACAGTTTTTTTATTGTTTTTTGTAACAGGTTCCATTGACTATGGAATAACCCCGCTCACATTGCGTAATTAAAATCGTGCGCTGTTTTTGATTATTTTTGTAAAGGTTCCATTAAATATGAATAACCCCGCTCACATTGGCTATTTTAAATCGTGCACAGTTTTTTTATTGTTTTTTGTAACGGGTTCCATTGACTATGGAATAACCCCGCTCACATTGCGTATTTAAAATCGTGCGCTGTTTTTGATTATTTTTGTAAAGGTTCCATTAAATATGAATAACCCCGCTCACATTGGCTATTTTAAATCGTGCACAGTTTTTTTATTGTTTTTTGTAACGGGTTCCATTGACTATGGAATAACCCCGCTCACATTGCGTATTTAAAATCGTGCGCTGTTTTTGATTATTTTTGTAAAGGTTCCATTAAATATGAATAACCCCGCTCACATTGGCTATTTTAAATCGTGCACAGTTTTTTTATTGTTTTTTGTAACGGGTTCCATTGACTATGGAATAACCCCGCTCACATTGCGTATTTAAAATCGTGCGCTGTTTTTGATTATTTTTGTAAAGGTTCCATTAAATATGAATAACCCCGCTCACATTGGCTATTTTAAATCGTGCACAGTTTTTTTATTGTTTTTTGTAACGGGTTCCATTGACTATGGAATAACCCCGCTCACATTGCGTATTTAAAATCGTGCGCTGTTTTTGATTATTTTTGTAAAGGTTCCATTAAATATGAATAACCCCGCTCACATTGGCTATTTTAAATCGTGCACAGTTTTTTTATTGTTTTTTGTAACGGGTTCCATTGACTATGGAATAACCCCGCTCACATTGCGTATTTAAAATCGTGCGCTGTTTTTGATTATTTTTGTAAAGGTTCCATTAAATATGAATAACCCCGCTCACATTGGCTATTTTAAATCGTGCACAGTTTTTTTATTGTTTTTTGTAACGGGTTCCATTGACTATGGAATAACCCCGCTCACATTGCGTATTTAAAATCGTGCGCTGTTTTTGATTATTTTTGTAAAGGTTCCATTAAATATGAATAACCCCGCTCACATTGGCTATTTTAAATCGTGCACAGTTTTTTTATTGTTTTTTGTAACAGGTTCCATTGACTATGGAATAACCCCGCTCACATTGCGTAATTAAAATCGTGCGCTGTTTTTGATTATTTTTGTAAAGGTTCCATTAAATATGAATAACCCCGCTCACATTGGCTATTTTAAATCGTGCACAGTTTTTTTATTGTTTTTTGTAACAGGTTCCATTGACTATGGAATAACCCCGCTCACATTGCGTATTTAAAATCGTGCGCTGTTTTTGATTATTTTTGTAAAGGTTCCATTAAATATGAATAACCCGCTCACATTGGCTATTTTAAATCGTGCACAGTTTTTTATTGTTTTTTGTAACGGGTTCCATTGACTATGGAATAACCCGCTCACATTGCGTATTTAAAATCGTGCGAATGCTTTTATTTTAAATCGTGATTTTTTTTTGTAGGTTCCATTAAATATGGAATAACCCCGCTCACATTGCGTAATTAAAATCGTGCGCTGTTTTTGATTATTTTTGTAAAGGTTCCATTGACTATGAATAACCCCGCTCACATTGCGTATTTTAAAATCGTGCACAGTTTTTTTATTGTTTTTTGTAAAGGTTCCATTGACTATGGAATAACCCCGCTCACATTGCGTATTTAAAATCGTGCGCTGTTTTTGATTATTTTTGTAAAGGTTCCATTAAATATGAATAACCCCGCTCACATTGGCTATTTTAAATCGTGCACAGTTTTTTTATTGTTTTTTGTAACGGGTTCCATTGACTATGGAATAACCCCGCTCACATTGCGTATTTAAAATCGTGCGCTGTTTTTGATTATTTTTGTAAAGGTTCCATTAAATATGAATAACCCCGCTCACATTGGCTATTTTAAATCGTGCACAGTTTTTTTATTGTTTTTTGTAACGGGTTCCATTGACTATGGAATAACCCCGCTCACATTGCGTAATTTAAAATCGTGCGCTGTTTTTGATTATTTTTGTAAAGGTTCCATTAAATATGAATAACCCCGCTCACATTGGCTATTTTAAATCGTGCACAGTTTTTTTATTGTTTTTTGTAACAGGTTCCATTGACTATGGAATAACCCCGCTCACATTGCGTAATTAAAATCGTGCGCTGTTTTTGATTATTTTTGTAAAGGTTCCATTAAATATGAATAACCCCGCTCACATTGGCTATTTTAAATCGTGCACAGTTTTTTTATTGTTTTTTGTAACGGGTTCCATTGACTATGGAATAACCCCGCTCACATTGCGTAATTAAAATCGTGCGCTGTTTTTGATTATTTTTGTAAAGGTTCCATTAAATATGAATAACCCCGCTCACATTGGCTATTTTAAATCGTGCACAGTTTTTTTATTGTTTTTTGTAACGGGTTCCATTGACTATGGAATAACCCCGCTCACATTGCGTATTTAAAATCGTGCGCTGTTTTTGATTATTTTGTAAAGGTTCCATTAAATATGAATAACCCCGCTCACATTGGCTATTTTAAATCGTGCACAGTTTTTTTATTGTTTTTTGTAACGGGTTCCATTGACTATGGAATAACCCCGCTCACATTGCTTATTTAAAATCGTGCGCTGTTTTTGATTATTTTTGTAAAGGTTCCATTAAATATGAATAACCCCGCTCACATTGGTTATTTTAAATCGTGCACAGTTTTTTTATTGTTTTTTGTAACAGGTTCCATTGACTATGGAATAACCCCGCTCACATTGCTTATTTAAAATCGTGCGCTGTTTTTGATTATTTTTGTAAAGGTTCCATTAAATATGAATAACCCCGCTCACATTGGTTATTTTAAATCGTGCACAGTTTTTTTATTGTTTTTTGTAACAGGTTCCATTGACTATGGAATAACCCCGCTCACATTGCTTAATTTAAAATCGTGCGCTGTTTTTGATTATTTTTGTAAAGGTTCCATTAAATATGAATAACCCCGCTCACATTGGCTATTTTAAATCGTGCACAGTTTTTTTATTGTTTTTTGTAACAGGTTCCATTGACTATGGAATAACCTCGCTCACATTGCGTATTTAAAATCGTGCGCTGTTTTTGATTATTTTTGTAAAGGTTCCATTTAAATATGAATAACCCCGCTCACATTGGCTATTTTAAATCGTGCACAGTTTTTTTATTGTTTTTTGTAACGGGTTCCATTGACTATGGAATAACCCCGCTCACATTGCGTAATTAAAATCGTGCGCTGTTTTTGATAATTTTTGTAAAGGAAACTTTAACTATGAATAACCCCTCTCACATTGGGTATTTTAAATCGTGCACAGTTTTTCCCAAAGTGGCGTAATCGTAAACTCTTTCGCTGAAATTTGAGATTTTCTAAAAATCAGCTTTGAAGTTTGTTTTTTTAATGTTGGAAGGGACTGAAAAAAACATGCTTATTACAACAGTAAGTTCGCCATCACCTTTCTTGTCAAAAAACGAGCTATTGTAATAGATCGTCGTTGGATTAAAGACTATGAAATCCCGTGGGCATTAAACCCGACAATTCGATATCTTCCTGATTGTATTAACCATTTATCATTTTCCTGAATGTTTTTTTTTTTTTTCATAATGGAAAAGTATTCCTCGTCGCAGGAAATTAATTCCATATTAATTTTTGCTGATAGCGTACCTTCATCGTGAGAGAAGCAGTTAATATGATGAAGTACGCAGCCAGAGAGTTAGCGTTTCCACAGTAATTTCACGGTCACGATTGCGAAGATACGGCTGCGTAATCATTGCCGTCCAGGAAAGAAATCCAACAAATTCCGAAGACATCGTTAATGTCACAAAGCCGTCCTCAGTTCACGTATAATGATGGCGAGCAAATGCGATTCAACAGGAAATGCATGCCCCGTTGAGATTAATCTTACTTTTGAGGAAACAGTAAATGATGAAAGTGCACGAAATGTCTGCGAAGAATCGTCGTCTTAACAGTTTGCTGATGTCTTGATGTTCAACACGAACAGCGACTGATCTGTAATAACAAAAACGCATACCTATAATTTAACTGCTGTCCAAAGATCCAATCTGCAACTTTGAGGTGGAGCAAGAGCATGGATTCCCGGGTCTGCTGGCAGAGCCGGATTAAGACCTTACTGGGCCTCTAGGCTAACGTATTTGAGTGAGCCCTAAAGCGAAGACATCTGACTGGTCTCCCAAAGAACTTATGACGAGAAATTATTATGAAGTCCATTGAAACATGGAACTGTAATTACTAACATCAAACAAAGATCTTCGCTCTTTCCACGTTTGTAAGTGAGTCACGGAAAAATTCTCATTGGCCGCCACCGGGATTCGAACCCAGGGTCTTCCAGTTACGCGCCGGATATGCTTCCTCTGCACCAATGAGAATTTTTCCGTGACTCACTTATAAACGTGGAAAGAGCGAAGATCTTTGTTTGATGTTCCTGGTCCACGTTAAATATCTGTATTAATTATTCATTCGCCTTCTAATTATTTGTTCAGTTGCTGCTTACCATCTTTGGTGAATCCCCAGCATTGTGCGGGGCTCCAAGAAGCAACCTGCCAACTTGGCTTGGCAGTTAGCGTGTGTGAGTCTGGAGGAATTCGAGGCCGCTGTGGTGTAGCGGAAGCATATCCGGTGCGTAACTGGAAGACAATGGGTTCGACTCCCACTGGCGGCCAATGAGAATTTTTCCGTGACTCACTTATAAACGTGGAAAGAGCGAAGATCTTTGTTTGACGTTCCTGGTCCACGTTAAATGTCTGTATTAATTATTCATTCTCCTTCTAATTATTTCTTCAGTTGCTGCTTACCATCTTTGGTGTATCCGCAGCATTGTGCGGATCTCCAAGAAGCAACCTGCCACCTTGGCTTGGCAGTTAGCGTGTGTGAGTCTGGAGGAATTCGAGGCCGCTGTGGTGTAGCGGAAGCATATCCGGCGCGTAACTGGAAGACCCTGGGTTCGACTCCCGATGGCGGCCAATGAGAATTTTTCCGTGACTCACTTATAAACGTGGAAAGAGCGAAGATCCTTGTTTGACGTTCCTGGTCCACGTTAAATGTCTGTATTAATTATTCATTCTCCTTCTAATTATTTCTTCAGTTCCTGCTTACCATCTTTGGTGAATCCCCAGCATTGTGCGGGGCTCCAAGAAGCAACCTGCCAAATTGGCTTGGCAGTTAGCGTGTGTGAGTCTGGAGGAATTCGAGGCCGCTGTGGTGTAGTGGAAGCATATCCGGCGCGTAACTGGAAGACAATGGGTTCGACTCCCGGTGGCGGCCAATGAGAATTTTTCCGTGACTCACTTATAAACGTGGAAAGAACGAAGATCTTCGTTTGTTGTTCCTGGTCCACGTTAAATATCTGTATTAATTATTCATTCGCCTTCTAATTATTTCTTCAGTTGCTGCTTACCATCTTTGGTGAATCCCCAGCATTGTGCGGGGCTCCAAGAAGCAACCTGCCAACTTGGCTTGGCTGTTAGCGTGTGTGAGTCTGGAGGAATTCGAAGCCGCTGTCGTGTAGCGGAAGCATATCCGGCGCGTAACTGGAAGACCCTGGGTTCGACTCCCGGTGGCGGCCAATGAGAATTTTTCCGTGACTCACTTATAAACGTGGAAAGAGCGAAGATCTTCGTTTGTTGTTCCTGGTCCACGTTAAATATCTGTATTAATTATTCATTCGCCTTCTAATTATTTGTTCAGTTGCTGCTTACCATCTTTGGTGAATCCCCAGCATTGTGCGGGGCTCCAAGAAGCAACCTGCCAACTTGGCTTGGCAGTTAGCGTGTGTGAGTCTGGAGGAATTCGAGGCCGCTGTCGTGTAGCGGAAGCATATCCGGTGCGTAACTGGAAGACAATGGGTTCGACTGCCACTGGCGGCCAATGAGAATTTTTCCGTGACTCACTTATAAACGTGGGAAGAGCGAAGATCTTCGTTTGTTGTTCCTGGTCCACGTTAAATATCTGTATTAATTATTCATTCGCCTTCTAATTATTTGTTCAGTTGCTGCTTACCATCTTTGGTGAATCCCCAGCATTGTGCGGGGCTCCAAGAAGCAACCTGCCAACTTGGCTTGGCAGTTAGCGTGTGTGAGTCTGGAGGAATTCGAGGCCGCTGTCGTGTAGCGGAAGCATATCCGGCGCGTAACTGGAAGACCCTGGGTTCGACTCCCGGTGGCGGCCAATGAGAATTTTTCCGTGACTCACTTATAAACGTGGAAAGAGCGAAGATCTTCGTTTGTTGTTCCTGGTCCACGTTAAATATCTGTATTAATTATTCATTCGCCTTCTAATTATTTCTTCAGTTGCTGCTTACCATCTTTGGTGAATCCCCAGCATTGTGCGGGGCTCCAAGAAGCAACCTGCCAACTTGGCTTGGCAGTTAGCGTGTGTGAGTCTGGAGGAATTCGAGGCCGCTGTGGTGTAGCGGAAGCATATCCGGCGCGTAACTGGAAGACCCTGGGTTCGACTCCCGGTGGCGGCCAATGAGAATTTTTCCGTGACTCACTTATAAACTGGAAAGAGCGAAGATCTTCGTTTGTTGTTCCTGGTCCACGTTAAATATCTGTATTAATTATTCATTCGCCTTCTAATTATTTCTTCAGTTGCTGCTTACCATCTTTGGTGAATCCCCAGCATTGTGCGGGGCTCCAAGAAGCAACCTGCCAACTTGGCTTGGCAGTTAGCGTGTGTGAGTCTGGAGGAATTCGAGGCCGCTGTGGTGTAGCGGAAGCATATCCGGTGCGTAACTGGAAGACCCTGGGTTCGACTCCCGGTGGCGGCCAATGAGAATTTTTCCGTGACTCACTTATAAACGTGGAAAGAGCGAAGATCTTCGTTTGTTGTTCCTGGTCCACGTTAAATATCTGTATTAATTATTCATTCGCCTTCTAATTATTTCTTCAGTTGCTGCTTACCATCTTTGGTGAATCCCCAGCATTGTGCGGGGCTCCAAGAAGCAACCTGCCAACTTGGCTTGGCAGTTAGCGTGTGTGAGTCTGGAGGAATTCGAGGCCGCTGTGGTGTAGCGGAAGCATATCCGGTGCGTAACTGGAAGACAATGGGTTCGACTGCCACTGGCGGCCAATGAGAATTTTTCCGTGACTCACTTATAAACGTGGAAAGAGCGAAGATCTTCGTTTGTTGTTCCTGGTCCACGTTAAATATCTGTATTAATTATTCATTCGCCTTCTAATTATTTGTTCAGTTGCTGCTTACCATCTTTGGTGAATCCCCAGCATTGTGCGGGGCTCCAAGAAGCAACCTGCCAACTTGGCTTGGCAGTTAGCGTGTGTGAGTCTGGAGGAATTCGAGGCCGCTGTGGTGTAGCGGAAGCATATCCGGCGCGTAACTGGAAGACCCTGGGTTCGACTCCCGGTGTCGGCCAATGAGAATTTTTCCGTGACTCACTTATAAACGTGGAAAGAGCGAAGATCTTCGTTTGTTGTCCCTGGTCCACGTTAAATATCTGTATTAATTATTCATTCGCCTTCTAATTATTTCTTCAGTTGCTGCTTACCATCTTTGGTGAATCCCCAGCATTGTGCGGGGCTCCAAGAAGCAACCTGCCAACTTGGCTTGGCAGTTAGCGTGTGTGAGTCTGGAGGAATTCGAGGCCGCTGTGGTGTAGCGGAAGCATATCCGGCGCGTAACTGGAAGACCCTGGGTTCGACTCCCGGTGGCGGCCAATGAGAATTTTTCCGTGACTCACTTATAAACGTGGAAAGAGCGAAGATCTTCGTTTGTTGTTCCTGGTCCACGTTAAATATCTGTATTAATTATTCATTCGCCTTCTAATTATTTGTTCAGTTGCTGCTTACCATCTTTGGTGAATCCCCAGCATTGTGCGGGGCTCCAAGAAGCAACCTGCCAACTTGGCTTGGCAGTTAGCGTGTGTGAGTCTGGAGGAATTCGAGGCCGCTGTAGTGTAGCGGAAGCATATCCGGTGCGTAACTGGAAGACAATGGGTTCGACTGCCACTGGCGGCCAATGAGAATTTTTCCGTGACTCACTTATAAACGTGGAAAGAGCGAAGATCTTTGTTTGATGTTCCTGGTCCACGTTAAATGTCTGTATTAATTATTCATTCGCCTTCTAATTATTTCTTCAGTTGCTGCTTATTATCTTTGGTGAATCCCCAGCATTGTGCGGGGCTCCAAGAAGCAACCTGCCAACTTGGCTTGGCAGTTAGCGTGTGTGAGTCTGGAGGAATTCGAGGCCGCTGTGGTGTAGCGGAAGCATATCCGGTGCGTAACTGGAAGACAATGGGTTCGACTGCCACTGGCGGCCAATGAGAATTTTTTCGTGACTCACTTATAAACGTCGAAAGAGCGAAGATCTTTGTTTGATGTTCCTGGTCCACGTTAAATGTCTGTGTTAAGTGTAATTACTAAATTATCTGCAGAGTTTTCATAATTAGTCACTCTATTTTCCATGTTCTTATAAGAACATAAGTTAAAAGCTTAAGATTCCTAGATTTTGCTTAAAATTGTGGACGAAGTTCAGTATCTTGGTATTTGGTTTGATGAATTCTTTAACTGTAATACGCATGTTCAGTTTGTTTTAAAAAAGTTTCCTTACAGGTTGGCCTTCTGCGGCCTCTTCTTCCCTCCTACCCCCCAACAAGGTAGTTCCAACTCCGGGCCGCTCTGGTGGAATATAGTTGCTGATTCAGCACTGAACCTAGACCTGGGGCCCGCAGTGGAGATTCAAGCCTATGCGGACGATTTCGTTCTCGTGGTCTCCGCCTCAGGGAGACACGTGATCGAAAGAGAAGCACATAGGGCCTTGGATGTGCTGGAAAATTGGAGCAGAGAAAGCAAACTGTGCTTCGCTCCTGAGAAAACCACTCTGCTAGCAATAGCTAAGAGAGGAGTAATGAAAACACCACCCCAGTGCAGATTCCAAGGGTGCACTATCAAGGCGGTGCGTGAAATGAAATACTTGGGTGTGGTCCTGGATCAGAGTCTATCAGGGCTGCCACACCTGAGGCACCTTAGAACAAGGTGCACGGTGATTCTCAATAGATTGAATGGCATGAGGTTAACGGGCAAAACCAAGAAGGCCATCTATCAGAGAGGAATTGAAAGAATTCTGACGTATGCAAGTGGAGCATGGTGGACTCCCACAGTCAGAATGAAGAAGGGGATAAACCAAATCCAAAGGTTGGCCCTACTAGGGATAACCGGTTGTTTTCGCACAACGTCGACCCTAGCACTCCAAGTGCTGGCGGGGTGCGAGCCGGCAGACCTAGTAGTGGAAAGGGAGGCAGCAATGCACTGCCTAAGGTCAGGCGAGGACGCCTACCTTCTCGGTGCGCCGCATCGAGCCTCCGACATGGAGATGGAAAGCGTGGACTGGCAGATCCACCCTGCCGAGGAAATTTGCCCACCGTGGGACAAGGAGAAACCCACGGGAGTTGGGCATGAGCTGTTCACGGACGGCTCAAAGATGAAGGGACAAGTGGGGGCAGGCTTCTGTGCGTTCTCGGACGGGAACGAAGCCACTGCAGGAAGCGTGAAATTATCGCAGAACGCTTCTGTCTTTCAGGCAGAACTTCTGGCGATAGAGATGGCACTCACCTGGGCACTCCCCAGGCGTAGTGAAGAAAGAATAAAACTCTACTCGGACAGTGAGGCAGCACTGCAGGCTCTGAGTAGATTCAGGGGAAGAAACCCCATCGTCCAGAGGATCAAAACCCTCTTGAGGGCAGAGGGAGATGGGGCAGTTAGTTTCCACTGGGTACGAAGCCATGTCGGAATCCTAGGAAACGAAAGGGCAGATCAGCTGGCGAAGGCAGCCACGCTGAAAGAGACGGTCGACGTGCAATGCAGAACGCCGCGAAGGTGTACTCGCGCAGCATTAGCACGTCGGACCATGACCGAATGGCAGGTCAGATGGGACACGGGAGAGACAGGCCGGAAGACACACAGAGTGTTTCCGAAGGTCTCGAATAAACGTGCACAGACAAACAAGTTCCTGAATCAAGTACTCAGTGGCCATGGCATCAGCCCTGAATACCTGGGCAGATTTGCCATCAGGAACTGCACTTGTCCCTGTGGAAAGAGAACGGCAAGCATAGAACACTGCGTACTTGAATGCAGTGGCTTCGCCGAATGGAGAAACACACTGATCCCAGGTGTGCAAAGAACGCGAAGATTGGATCTGCTCATCCAATCCTCCGTTAACAGGAGGGGGATAATAGCCTTTGTAGAAAGGCTAACCCTCCAACAACATACCATCTTCCCCAATCAAACGGGGACCGAAACGCAGGAGGTGAACGTGCACACCGAAAGCGATTCGGAAGATGAATGAGGGTAGAAGTCTGTGGGAAAGCAGACGAAGAGACCACCAATGTAAATATTCTGTAAATAAATTTTTTGCTATCTCTTGATGTTGTAAGTCCTAAGCATGAGGACAGTGCATACATGTGTGTAGATGTTTTGAAAAAGAAAATAAAGGGAAATTATTCCCCAAAAAAAGTTCGAGGGCAAGGAATCTTCCAGTCAGCGAAAAAGTAAGAAACGACCTATCCCGCCAGACAGAGCGGGAACCCAGACAAGGTATTCTAGGTCGCCTGCCAGCACGTCACCACGGGCTGGTCTCTGGGCCATTGGGGTGGCCAGGGTCCGAACCGCGTCTCAAGGCAGGATAATTGTCGCAACATTTCAAAATAACATCCAAGGTGCTGAATAAGTCCCCGTGGAGCCAAGACAGATTGGCGGAACGGGACAATGAAATCAGTATATTACAGGTTGACCTGCTTGGTAAAAATTAAGCACATCTTCCCTATCAATGTCCTAAAAACATTTTGCTATGCTTTTATTTATACCCATCTCTCCTATTGTCTGAAATTCTGGTATTCAAACATAAGTGCAAACAATAAGTTATGCTTGCTCAAATTACAGAAGAAATTGGTTCGCTCTATGCTGAACACAGATTACATGTCTCATTCAAAACCATTATTTCTAAAACTAAATATTCTAAAAATTCATGAAATTTTTACCTTGAAACTAGGTATCATGGTTTTTAAAATAATGCATCTTAAACTGCCTATTTTTCAATCAGACAACAAATATCTGGATTATTCTATCTTCACCACATCTGTTGCTAACAAGTTATGTCAGCCGTGTGTTAGACTTAATTATGGTTTAAATAGCATACTGTATAAAGCCATTATCCTATGGAATAATCTCCCAGAGAGCATCAGATCCCTGGAAAGTTTTCCTTGTCTCTGCGAAATTACATTGTAAATCAGCCTGATCTCCATAACGAATCTCAACCCTATCATTAAATAGACTTAATTATGGTTTAAATAGCATACTGTATAAAGCCATTATCCTATGGAATAATCTCCCAGAGAGCATCAGATCCCTGGAAAGTTTTCCTTGTCTCTGCGAAATTACATTGTAAATCAGCCTGATCTCCATAACGTATCTCAACCCTATCATTAAATAGACTTAATTATGGTTTAAATAGCATACTGTATAAAGCCATTATCCTATGGAATAATCTCCCAGAGAGCATCAGATCCCTGGAAAGTTTTCCTTGTCTCTGCGAAATTACATTGTAAATCAGCCTGATCTCCATAACGAATCTCAACCCTATCATTACATAGACTTAATTATGGTTTAAATAGCATACTGTATAAAGCCATTATCCTATGGAATAATCTCCCAGAGAGCATCAGATCCCTGGAAAGTTTTCCTTGTTTCTGCGAAATTACATTGTAAATCACCCTGATTTCCATAACGAATCTCAACCCTATCATTAAATAGACTTAATTATGGTTTGAATAGCATACTGTATAAAGCCATTATCCTATGGAATAATCTCCCAGAGAGCATCAGATCCCTGGAAAGTTTTCCTTGTTTCTGCGAAATTACATTGTAAATCAGCCTGATCTCCATAACGAATCTCAACATTATCATTAAATAGACTTAATTATGGTTTAAATAGCTTACTGTATAAAGCCATTATCCTATGGAATAATCTCCCAGAGAGCATCAGATCCCTGGAAAATATCAAAGCGTTTTCCTTGTCTCTGCGAAATTACATTGTAAATCACCCTGATCTCCATAACGAATTTCAACCCTATCATTAAATTGTAGTTCCAAGCATGCTGCTAACAGTGGTGCTTCTGTTATAACCATCTTACTTGCTTTCATATATGCCATATGTTTTATTCCTTTTCTTACATCTGATAGGGGGAATCGCCTTACAACCAATGTGTTCACATTCCTCCTGGTGTATTGCATTTTCATATAACTGTAAGTTTTAAATGTATGCAATAAAATATTGTATTGTAGTGTATTGTATTGTATAATTTTCGTAGTGCATCTTTTTTGACATGCAAAGTGAAACCACTGGGAACTTCGACAATTAACGGTTCCAAGTGCAAATTGGGAGGTGTGGATAGATGGTGGGGAAAAAACTGAAACTGTTTCACTGACCCTGCTGCATACAGCGACATGAAACCTTTCACCTTGCCACTATCTTGAAATCTGTTTGTCTTCTAGCTTCTGTATCTGACCATGAGGAAATCACACAAGACAAAAGTAAAACTACACTAACGGAAAAAAAATCCCAACACCAAGAAGGGGTTGTGTTAGATAAACGACAGTTGGTAGGCAGCGAGAGTACATCTGTAAGATGACGTCTATGCAAATTTCGCGCTCGGCGCATACGTGTGGCGCTGGTAGCGCCCCTCGGAACATGCAAAGCAGGTTTTCTGTAAATACGCTCTATAACGTTCGTGAGCGTTAGTTATCGTTGAGATTCGACGTAGTGTGTTGATGTTAGTCAAGAATGCCTTTAAGAAGACGAATAATCCATTCTCAACAGCTCACGGAGTTTGAACGAGGTCGGTAATAGGGCTACGAGAAGGTGGATGATTTTTTTCCGCAATATTGCAGAACGACTTGGCAGGAATGTAGCCACTATGCATGATTGTTGGCAGCGATGGTCAAGGGAAGGTACTGCCTCAAGAAGACCGGGTTCCGGCCGGCCACGTGGCACTACTGAGAGGGAAGACCGCCGTGTACGGCGTATGGCCGTGGCGCATCGTACCGCGTCTGCGGTAGCAATTCTAGCTGCAGTTGCCACCACAGTGACACAACGAACTGTTACAAATCGGTTACTTGAAGGACAGCTACGAGCCAGACGCCCTGTAGCGTGCATTCCACTTACTCCAAACCACTGCCGTTTGCGACGTCAGTGGTGTCAAGCTAGAGCTCATTGGAGGACGGAGTGGAGATCTGTTGTGTTTTCTGATGAAAGCCGGTTCTGCCTGAGTGCCAGTGATGGCCGTGTGTTGGTTAGAAGGAGGACAGGTGAGCGCCTGCAACCAACCTGTCTGCGGCCGAGACACACTGGACCTACACCTGGAGTTATGGTCTGGGGAGCAATTCCCTATGACAGCAGGAGCACTCTCGTGGTTATCCCACGCACCCTGACGGCACAGTTGTACGTCGGTCTGGTGATTCAACTTGTTGTGCTGCCATTCATGAACAGCATTCCAGGGGGGGGGTCCAACAGGATAACGCTCGCCCGCATACCGCTGTTGTAACCCAACATGCTCTGCTAGATCACCAGATCTTTCACCAATCGGGCACGTATCGGACATCATTGGACGACAACTCCAGCGTCACCCTCAACCAGCATTAACCGTCCCTGTATTGACCGACCAAGTGCAACAGGCATGGAACTCCATCCCACAAACTGACATCCAGCACCTGTACGACACAATGCATGAACGTTTGCGTGCTTGCATTCAACATTCTGGCGGCAACACCGGTTATTAATGTACCAGCATTTCACATTTAAAATGGCTCTTCTCGCGCTTATAATAAGCTGTGATCTTGAAACTTTAATCGATTAAATATGTTACCTATACAAATGTATTGCCGCCATTTCATTCCTCTAGAACTATTTTTTCGTGGTGTTGGGATTTTGTTTTCCTTTAGTGTATTTTACAAACATCTATCTATCCATTACACTGGGGAAAACAGTTTTCGTTGATTTAGATATGACATTTCATTTTGACTAAGTTTTGGGTTGCGAATCCAAATATGACCTCAGTTTTTCTACCAGGTTCGAAGGAAGATCGTGGAGGTCAATTTCTTTTCCAACCAATGCTTATAACAGGGATATTTTGTGTAACCGTGGTGCTGATCAAGAAGGAAGCATACCATTTTAAGGTCAGCGCATATGTCCCAATTGTGTGCGTGATATTGCAACAACTGAATGACTCTATGTCTCCATATACTTCACAAAGACAAACTGAATGACCCAAATAAATTGCCATTGTGTTGGAGGACACACTTTAAGCTCTGCTTTGAGCTATCGATGAACATTCGCCATTCACTTGCGTTATACTTTGCAATTCCCCCATTAAACCTCGCACGTAGAGTTTCAGAACACAAGTATAACATTAAAACCTCTTCAACTTCTACAGCTCTCTCCAGGTCCTATTTAACGGTGAGACGTGCCTGCCTCGCAGAAAGCAGCACGACATAAAGGCAGATAGCAGCGAGGACGAACGTCTGCGTAGCTCAGTTGGTAGAGCGACTTGTTCTGGAATAAGTGGACTCGGGTTCGATCCCCGGTGTGGACTAAAAATGACGGAGAAATTTACTTCGTTATAATGGCGCCCGAACTTCCCGGATAACCCGGCCGTTAAAGATCTCGCAATGGTGTGATGTTCTTTCCACACCGCGAGAGAAGAAAAATAAGAGAATCCGTTCTTCAGCGCTGCGAAAAATAAATGTGTGGGACGTTGCATTCCACTCACCAGATTGACTGGGAGTTCTCAAGTGCACGTTCTCCAGCGGATGGATGCCTGCAACGATTCATGGTCACGGTTGACCCGTGGACCATGCCCCAGCACTCTTTCGCGGAGGGGGGGCGGAGAGGTGTGACGTGCTTGCCCAGGAAGGACGCACACGACATAAAGGCAGATAGCAGCGATAACGAACGTCTGCGTAGCTCAGTTGGTAGAGCGACTTGTTCCGGAATAAGTAGACTCGGGTTCGATCCCCGGTGTGGACTAAAAATGACGGAGAAATTTACTTCGTTATAATGGCGCCCTAACTTCCCGGATAACCCGGCCGTTAAAGATCTCGCAATGGTGTGATGCTCTTTCCACACCGCGAGAGAAGAAAACTAAGAGAATCCGTTCTTCAGCGTTGCGAAAAATAAATGTGTGGGACGTTGCATTCCACTCACCAGATTGACTGGGAGTTCTCAAGTGCACGTTCTACAGCGGATGGCAGCCTGCGCCGATTCATGGTCACGGCTACCCCGTGGGACATGCCCCCCGGCCCTCTTTCGGGGACGGGGGAGATTTGACGTACCTGCCCCGCAGAACGCACACGACATAAAGGCAGATAACAGAACATAGATAGGCAGATACTATCCTCCTGCCTTGTAAACAGTTAATAGACCAGGAAAAACACCCCAAAATTGAGATTGACCAATTATATCCGCACATGCGTCAAACCTGCTTGGACATAGGTCACTTGTGACCCGACTTTCATGGTATATACAGGGTTCAAAGGAAAGTCGATGTTCACCCTTGAAGGAAGGGTCCCCGACTATAAACGTTAGGTCTGTCTCTAGTAAAGTGGACATGCCCGGACGACTAAAAGCGATTGCAGCGCCCCTGTTGGAGAAGTGTGGAAGTTAGCAAATCTAAGTCGGCAATGCAGCAAGATAGACGCAAAAGGTCAATTACGAAGTTGTACAGCATCGTCAAATTACGAAGAATCGACACAAAGAAACGGAAGAATGCGCAGTAATGACCAGTTAGACGTCAGCGAAAGCTAGAGGCCCAAATATGCCCCATCCAGGGGCACGGCGATGAACGACGCACGAGAGTATGCAAATACGACAGTGACGTACGATCTCGCTGGGGATAAAAGGCAGCCTGTACTGGAGGGGATAAGCGCTTAGTCGCAGCGCTTCTGATGGGGTGCTACACGTCCCAGCAGTATTGCGAGATTGTCATTATGTATGGCGAATGCAATCGGAATGCATAGGAGTCATCGGACTTCCTCTGGGGATACTTAAAAAACCAGGGTTCTTCCTCTGGGAATACTTAAAGTACCAGGAGTCTTCCTCTGAGGATACTTAAAGGACCAGTAGTCTTCCTCTGGCGATACTTAAAGAACCAGGGGTCTTTTTCTGGGGATACTTAGAGGACCAGGGGTCTTCCTCTGGGGATACTTAAAGGACCACGGGTCTTCCTCTGGGGATACTTAAAGGACTTCCTCTGAGGATACGTAAATGACCAGGGGTCTTCCTCTGGGAGTATTTAAAGGACCAGTGGTCTTCCTATGGGAATACTTAAAGTACCAGGAGTCTTCCTCTGGGGATACTTAAAAGACCAGGAGTCTTCCTCTGGGAGTATTTAAAGGACCAGTGGTCTTCCTATGGGGTACTTAAAGAACCAGGAGTCTTCCTCTGGGGATACTTAAAGGAAAATGGATCTTCCTCTGGGGGATACTTAAAAGACTTCCTCTGGGGATATGTAAAGGACCAGGGGTCTTCCTCTGGGGATACGTAAAGAAGCATGGTCTTCCTCTGGGGATACTTAAAGGACCAAGGGGTCTTCCTATGGGAGTATTTAAAGGACCAGTGGTCTTCCTCTGAGGATACTTAAAGGACCAGGGGTCTTCCTCTGGGGATACTTAAAGGACCAGGGGTCTTCCTCTGGGGATACTTAAAGGACTTCCTGTGGGGATACGTAAAGGACCAGGGGTCTTTCTCTGGGGATACGTAAAGGACCAGGGGTCTTTCTCTGGGGATACTTAAAGGACCAGTGGTCTTCCTCTGGGGATACTTAAAGCACCACGGATCTTCCTCTGGGGATACTTAAAGGACTTCCTCTGGGGATACGTAAAGGACCAGGGGTCTACCTCTGGGGATACTTAAAGGACTTCCTCTGGGGATACTTAAAGGACCAGGGGTCTTCTTCTGGGGATACTTAAAGGACCAGGGGTCTTCCTCTGGGGATATTTAAAGGACTTCCTGTAGTGATACGTTAAGGACCAGGGTTCTTCCTCTGGGGATACTTAAAGGACTTCCTCTGGGGATACGTAAAGGACCAGGGGTCTTTCTCTGGGGATACTTAAAGGACCAGTGGTCTTCCTCTGGGAATACTTAAAGCACCACGGATCTTCCTCTGGGGATACTTAAAGGACTTCCTCTGGGGATACGTAAAGGACCAGGGGTCTGCCTCTGGGGATACTTAAAGGACTTCCTCTGAGGATACGTAAAGGACTAGGGGTCTTCCTCTGGGGATACGTAAAGGACCAGGGGTCATCCTCTGGGGATACTTAAAGGACCAGGTTTATATTACAGCGTCTACAAGTTTGGACGATTTGAAACAGCGTATCATCAGTGCTTGTAACACTGTGACACCAGCAATGCTCGTTACAGTAAGCAATAATGTACTGTCTAGCATTCAGATGTACATCGCCGCGGATAGCGAACATTTTGAACAATATCTCCGATAGCTTCTCTCCAGGCAAGTTTTATACGCCGATTAATTTCTTCATCAATGTGACCCTCACTTGATATCTGCTGTCCAAGATAAACATACGTATCTGTTATCTCCAGCTTTTCTCCATCAATCGACAAATCTTCATTTCTTGTAAAAGCATTGAACATCATATTTGTCTTCTGAAAGTTCATTTTTAATCCCACTTCTTTACTCTTGTCAGCAAGTTCCTGGATCATACTCTGCAGCTCTGATGGGGTAGTTGCAAAAAGGACTACGTCATAAGCAAAACGAAGGTGGGTTAGATAATCTCCATTAATCTTTATCCCTTTGTTTTCCCAGTTCAGTGATTGAAAGACATTTTCCAATGTGGCATTAAAGAGCTTCGGAGATATGGTGTCACCTTGTCTCACTCCCTTTCCAATTTTTATGTGTGTTGTATTTTCAAACAGCCTAATCTTTGCACTTGCATTTTCATAGATGTTATTAATAATATTAATGTATGCATCTTCAATACCGCAGGATTTCAGAGCCATTGCAACTGCTGATGGTTTCACCGAATCAATGACTTTTTCATAATCGATAAAAACCATGCACAATGGAAGTTCATATTGCCTCGCTCTTTCAATTAGTTCTCTCAGTACGTGGATATTTTAACTTGTACTTATGTTTGTTAATATTAAATTTTTAAATCGTGCGTAAGACGGCATTGTTTCTAAATTACAACAGTTTTAGCACGAAAATATCATATCTGATGGTATATTCTGTTTGAAAAGGTGTTCTTACTTCACCTGAATTTTTGCGGCATACGTTCTGTTTTCTTTTTTGTTTACTCCAAATTTTTTGTGACTATTTATAAAAAAATGTGCTAAGTTAGTACTAAATCATTTCTCTCTGCTCACAGCGCCCTTAATCGCAAAATCAGAACAGGTTTCTCACGGATCTGAAAACTGAAATAACAACAGCAGGTTAATGATAAATATTTGAGACAGTTGAGGTCAGTTACTTTGAGGTCACAAAACATTCGTACCTTTCCTGAAATATAATGTAACAGATCTTCAACGCTTCTTTCTTTTCTTCTTTCCTCTCTGACGCCACCATGCCACGTAATTTAGATGATCAGATATTAAGTCGTATAAAAAGCAAAAGAAGAAAAGCAAAAACTGGATTATATTTTTTCAATTTTGAATAATTTAAAAGACTGAAAGTTGAAATTAATTGAAGAAAGCGGATTCGCTGCGCTCAATAAACTACAACCGTGTCGTCTTAGAATATTTAGATCTAATAAATACGTTGCTGAAGCCATGTTGATAACTGGAATTCATTAATGTAAATCAAATAGCTCGTCTTAAAAAATATTTTTCTCTCGTAAGTCGTTATACACAGTGCGTCAAAGAATTTTTAAGACTGGGTCTGTAAAATGAAATAGAAACAAGAAATTATAATTTGTTTTGGTTTGTTATTCAAAATAAGTCCCTCCGGCTTCAACACACTTGTTAGAGCGATTTAATAATGATTCGAATGCCTGTTCCAGTTCACTTTGCGGAATTGCCTCCAAAGCACGCGTCGAAGCTGTTTGTATGGTCGAAATATCATCAAAATAACACCCTTTTAACGCCATTTTAAGTTTTAGGAATAAAGGAAAGTCACAGGGTGCTAAATCAGGCGAATACGGTGGATGATTCAACACCCAGACGTTGGTTTTCGCCAAAAATCGACGAACAAGAAGTGAGGTGTGACTGGGTGCATTATCGTGCAACAAACACCAACTGTTTTCATCTCGATATTCTGGACCAATGCGACAAGTTCTGCCCATCAAACGCCTCAAAACATTTAAATAAAACTCCCCAGTAATTGTTTGTCCACTTGGAACAAATTCTTTGTGGATGATACCCTTACTATCGAAGAATGCAATGAGCATTGTTTTGATTTTCGATGGAACTTTTCTTGTTTTTTTGGCTTGTGGCGAGTTTTTTGACTTCCATTCCGCACTTTGTCGCTTTGTTTTAGGATCATATTGAAAGCACCATGTTTCATCACCTGTAACAATCGATTTTAAGAAGTTTGGATCATTTTCAGCGGCTGAAATGATGTCTCTGCAATGTGCACTTCTCCTTGATTTTTGTTCATTGGTTAACGTGTGTGGAACAAATTTAGCACAGACTTTTGTTTCGCCCAAATCTTCATGCAGGATGGTTCGAATCGTTTCTTTGTTGATGTTTAAAGACTCTTATATCATTCTTAGTGACGCACATCGATTGTTTGCCACGAAATCACGCACTTTTTCAATAATCTCAGGTGTCCTAGATGAACTTGGTCTTCCGGTATGCTTATCATCTTCTAGCGTCCAAAAAACGTTTGTGCCACAGGAAAACATTTGATCTACTTAAACAAAACTCACCGTAAACTTGTTTCATCATTTGGTACGTTTCCGAGGCACTTTTACCAAGTTTTGCGTTAAATTTAATAACAGCCCTTTGTTCCATCTTAATAATTGAACATGAAAAAAATTTGACTTCTCTAATGAACGGCCGTTTCGTTTGAGTTACTTTAACAACTGCTCAGTACTTTTGGCAGAAAGCAAGCAGATGGTCACGGTTAATAACGCATTCGCGATTACACTGGTGGCGCCACCGTAGGCTGAAATCTAGCGCCTGTCTTAAAAATTCTTTGACGCACTGTATATGTCGCAATGAATTTCGAGCAACACGGAAAATATAAGAATTATAACATCTCTTCATGCGTGAATTCTTAGCGTTAAAACCTCGAAGTTAGTGAAGACTTTCTCTCTTTGCTTCACTCGGTAATCGATGTTTCCGTAAGCAATAAATAATTATAAACTAGACACCAGCCAGTTTATTTTAATTGAAGCGATTTTACACAGGTGTCAATTGAGTACGGTTGCGTTCATATAACCGTGCCTTCCTCCGCGCATGCATGTCGAATCACAGGCAAATAAATATGCTGGTCATGCGCAGAACTAGATTAAATGCAACGCTGAACGCGAATATTAACATATTTAATTCGATCCTATTCATAATTTGCAAAACATCTGAACAAAAAGTTTTATCTCTATAAAACGCGGTCGATAAATTCCACCGATGCTCCGTTACATGACAGATTGGACGTATTAGGAATTTTTTAGTGCACAAAGGAATTATGTATTCCATTTGACGGACGTCTTTCAAAGTTAAGTGCCCCATTTTATAAACGTTCCTGAATGCCAAGTGTTTCATTCAAAATAATGAATCAAAATGAATAAACACAACAGCGATTATTCGTTTTTATTATCATCATCATCATCATTGTCAACCATTATCAATCCACTGCTGGACGAAGGTCTTCATAAGTTTCCTCCACAACGGTCTGTCTTGTGCCAGTCTCCTCCATGTCACTCCCACATACTTTCGCATTTCATCCACCCATCTCCCATGTGGTATTCTTCTGGGTCTTTTCCTGTCCCTTGGAATCCAATCTAAAATTTCGGCTGTCCATCGATGATCTGTCCTTCTGGCAGTATGTCCAGCCCATTGCCATTTCAGGGATTTAACTCTGTGATCATGATGTCTTGTCTTGTCATTTTTCGGATCCACGAGTTGCTCTTCTTATCTCTCCTGGTTACACCAAGCATGCACCTCTCCATGCTTCTTTGAGTTGTCTGCAGCCTTTGTATGTCTCTTTTAGTTAAGGTCCACGTCTCTGCACCATACGTAAGCACTGGAAGGATGCATTGATCAAACACTTTTCTTTTAAGACATAATGGCATATTGCTCTTGAAAATTATGCTGTTTCTTCCAAAAGCTCTCCAGGCAAGTTTTGTACGCCGATTAATTTCTTCATCAATGTGACCCTCACTTGATATCTGCTGTCCAAGATAAACGTACGTGTCTGTTATCTCCAGCTTTTCTCCATCAATCGATAAATCTTCATTTCTTGTAAAAGCATTGAACATCACTTTTGTCTTCTGAAAGTTCATTTTTAATCCCACTTCTTTACTCTTGTCAGCAAGTTCCTGGATCATACTCTGCAGCTCTGATGGGGTAGTTGCAAAAATGACTACGTCATCAGCAAAACGAAGGTGGGTTAGATAATCTCCATTAATCTTTATCCCTTTGTTTTCCCAGTTCAGTGATTGAAAGACATTTTTTTTTTATACATTACATTATTTTCTTTCATCATGCACTTACACGACCTTGTCCTCCCTGAAAATCAAAAGAAGAAATCAAAAGTTTTGTAAAACAACTTTTAAATCGAAAACAAAACCTACGTACACACCGTGCTTTTTACACTCATCGTCAAAAAAAAAAAAAGTTGCACCCGGAAGGTCGTACCGAATTGCAATGTTGTTGAGAAGAAAGCTAAAGGTTACCAGAAACAATAAATGATTAAACATTCAGACTTCTAATAAGTAGTGTCTCTCAGTATGGCGTCGGGTAGGCATGTTTGTTCACACAACATGCCAGACGTTTCGGCATGGAGTTGTACAGGTTCCTTAATGGTGTCCTGCGATAAGCCATCCCATGCAGCTTGAATCTTTCCGCGCAGTTCCTGAAGATTGTGCAGTAAGAGTGGAGTGTGGAGAGCTCGTCCAATAGCTCCTACACATTTTCAACTGGCGATAGGTCTGGAAATGAGGCTGACCATGTGAAGGTGTTAGTGTCTTGAAGGCAAGCTCTCGAGACAGCAGCAGTATGCGGACGAGCGTTGTCTTGTTGGAAAATCGCACCGGCGTGAGCGTTCAGAAAAGGTGATGCCACTGGTTACAAGAATTCATCAACGTAACGCTGGACTGTCAAAGTGCCTGTAACGAACATCAAGGGAGATCTGGCCTCGTAGGCAATTGCATCCCACACCATGACACCAGGCCTTCTGGACGTGTGACGCTCGACAACAAACTCTTCATCTTGGCGCTCACCACGGTGCCTAAACACAAAGATTCGGTGGTCGTCTCCTCCAAGACAAAAGCGGGACTCGTCACTGAAGATCACCCGCTGCCATTTTGATTGGCTCCATGACAGTCTGGCACGAACCCACTGCAGTCTTTGGCGACGATGCAATGGTGTTAAGGGCAGTTGTCGTAACGGTCCGCCTGGGCGTCGTCTTACATTTTTCAGCCGTCTGCCAATGGTGCTGACACTAATCGGACGATGCATGGAGAGCACCACTGCTCGCTGAATATCCGCAATCGGGGCTGTTGGGTCACTCCACGCATGACGGAACAACCCGTCGGTCCTCTCTCTCTCTCTTTCTCTCTCTCTCTCTCTCTCTCTCTCTCTCTCTCTCTCTCTCTCTCTCTCTCTCTCTCTCTCTCTCTCTCTCTATCCCTCTTTCTTTCTCTCTCTCTCTCTCTCTCTCTCTTTCTCTCCCTCTCTCTCTCTCTCTCTTTCTCTCTCTCTCTTTCTCTCCCTCTTTCTTTCTCTCTCCCTCTGTCTTTCTTTCTCTTTCTCTCTCTAGCCTTCTTTCTCTTTCTCTCTCTCTGTCTTTCTTTCTCTCTCTCTCTTTCTCTCCCTTTCTTTATCTCTCTGTCTTTCTCTCTCTCTGTCTTTCTTTCTCTCTCTCTCTTTCTCTCCCTCTTTCTTTCTCTCCCCTTTCTTTCTCTCTCTCTTTCTCTCCCTCTTTCTTCCTCTCTATCTCTTTCTCTCTCTCTTTCTTTCTTTCTCTCTCTCTTTCTCTCTCTCTTTCTTTCTTTCTTTCTTTCTTTCTCTCTGTCTTTCTTTCTCTTTCTCTCTCTCTATCTTTCTTTCTCTTTCTGTCTCTCTGCCTTTCTTTCTCTCTCTCTGTCTTTCTTCCTCTTTATTACTTTTTCTCTCTCTCTCTGTCTTTCTTTCTCTCTCTCTCTCTCTCTTTCTCTCCCTCTTTATTTCTCTCCCCCTTTCTTTATCTCTGTCTTTCTTTCTCTCTCTCTCTCTCTCTCTCTCTCTCTTTCTCTCCCTCTTTCTTTCTCTCCCCCTTTCTTTATCTCTGTCTTTCTTTCTCTCTCTCCATCTTTCTTTCTCTCCCCCTTTCTTTCTCTCTCTTACTCTCTCTCTCTTTCTTTCTTTCTCTCTCTCTGTCTTTCTTCTCTTTCTCTCTCTCTGTCTTTCTTTCTCTTTCTGTCTCTCTGCCTTTCTTTCTCTCTCTCTGTCTTTCTTTCTCTTTATTTCTTTTTCTCTCTCTCTGTCTTTCTTTCTCTCTCTCTCTCTTTCTCTCCCTCTTTCTTTCTCTCCCATTTTCTTTATCTCTCTCTTTCTCTCTCTCTCTTTCTCTCCATCTTTCTTTCTCTCCCCTTTCTTTCTCTCCCTCTTTCTTTCTCTCTCTCTCTGTCTTTCTTTCTCTTTCTCTCTCTGTGTCTTTCTTTCTCTTTCTCTCTCTCTGCCTTTCTTTCTCTCTCTCTGTCTTTCTTTCTCTTCATTTCTTTTTCTCTCTCTCTCTGTCTTTCTTTCTCTTTCTCTCCCTCCTTCTTTCTCTCTCTCTCTCTCTCTTTCTTTCTCTCTCTATCTGCCTTTCTTTCTCTTTCTCTCTCTTTATTTCTCTCTCTCTGCCTTTCTTTCTCTTTCTCTCTCTTTCTCTCTCTCTCTCTCTCTCATTCTCTCTCTCTCTTTCTCTCTCTATCTCTGCCTTTCTTTCTCTTTCTCTCTTTTTCTTTTTCTCTTTCTCTCTCTCTCTCTCTCTCTCCGTTGTTTGTCTAGGTCTCCCAGACCCTTCCTGCCGCTGTTGCGTGCCTTGTCCTATCCACTGCCGCTAACAGTGTGCTATGGTGATACTCGCACGACCGCTATGGAGCGCGATACGGCAATAAGACAATCCCGCTTCACGGAGCCCGACGATGCTGCCCCTCTCGAGCTCCTCCAACCGCTCAAATTGCCTTCGAACTCTTCTCCGAGGCATAGTTCACTTGCAAAGGATGCAACCAACACAACAGCACGAGTCACAATGGCAGGGGCCCGCAACGGGACGACCTTATAGAGCCGGTCAGGCACAGTGCGACGACCCCTCCTTGCTGACGTCACATGAGCGGCCGAGCATGATACTTGAATCATTTGCATGTCTCACGATGTCAAACCTATCCACCAAGTTTCATTCCTGTCAGTTGATTCCTTCCAGATGCAACTATTTTCTGTGAGTGTAATTGGTTCTCTGTCTTACATAGACTGTTCCTCGTTATCGACCCAGTGCTGGATAAAGGTCTCCCCAGGTAACTTCGACAACATCCTGTCTTGCATAAACAAAGACATCGCTCTTTCCACGTTTCAGCAACACACGGCAACCGAAAAATTGTTATTCGGCCGCTGCTAGGGAATCGAATCCCAGATCTCTCGATATCTAGCCGAGAGCGTTAGCTTTACGCTACGGTGGCCAACAAACAACGGCGCTATGTGTGCTTTTCTGTCAGCTTCTGACGTCATAAATCCGTAAGACGGACTCAGCAACTGAGACGTCTCCATCTGGTAGGCATTAACTGCACTGGCTATAAATTAATTATAGCAATTAAATCCAAAGGGCGAGATCCAAATGCGTAAGGCAAACGCGCTCGGCTAGACATCGAGAGATCTGGGACTTGATTCCTCAGCGGTGACCGAATAACAATTTTTGGTTGCTGTGTGGTGCTGAAACGTGGAAAGAGAGATGTCTTTGTTTATTCACTGACGCCACGTATTTGGAAGATTTTCACATTCTCTCTTGAGCCAGTCTCGTACATGTTACTGCAGCATTCCTTCAAATTTCATCCACACGTCTCCCACGTGCTCTTCTTCTGGGTCTTTTCCTGTTCCTTGTCATTCAGACTACAAGAGTTTTTCGTACTTCAGAAACGTTTTAAATTTTCAGAAATCTTTCAGGACTTCTTTTATTGTACTGATGAGAAATTACCGTCTTCAAGATGTGTTAACGGAAAATTCTGAATTTTCAGAGACCTTTCTGCAATTACTTTATTCCACTGGCGGTAAAATATCGTTTTCAAGATGTGTTAACGGAAAATTCTGAATTTTCAGAAACTTTTCTGCAATTCCTTTCGCATGTTGACGAGAAATTACCGTTTTCAAGATGTGCTAAAGGAAAATTCTGAATTTTCAGAAACCTTTCTGCAATTCCTTTCGCATGTTGACGAGGAATTACCGTTTTCAAGATGTGCTAAAGGAAAATTCTGAATTTTCAGAGACCTTTCTGCAATTACTTTATTCCACTGGCGGTAAAATATCGTTTTCAAGATGTGTTAACGGAAAATTCTGAATTTTCAGAAACTTTTCTGCAATTCCTTTCGCATGTTGACCAGAAATTACCGTCTTCAAGATGTGTTAACGGAAAATTCTGAATTTTCAGAAACCTTTCTGTAATTTCGTTATTCCACTGGCGGTAAAATATCGTTTTCAAGATGTGTTAACAGAAAATTCTGAATTTTCAGAAACCTTTCTGCAATTCCTTTCGCATGTTGACGAGAAAGTACCGTCTTCAAGATGTGTTAACGGAAAATTCTGAATTTTTAGAAACCTTTCTGCAATTCCTTTCGCATGTTGACGAGAAATTACCGTCTTCAAGATGTGTTAACAGAAAATTCTGAATTTTCACAGACCTTTCTGCAATTCCTTTCGCATGTTCACGAGAAATTACCGTCTTCAAGATGTGCTAACGGAAAATTCTGAATTTTCAGAAACCTTTCTGCAATTCCTTTCGCATGTTGACGAGAAATTACCGTCTTCAAGATGTGTTAACGGAAAATTCTGAATTTTCAGAAACCTTTCTGTAATTTCGTTATTCCACTGGCGGTAAAATATCGTTTTCAAGATGTGTTAACAGAAAATTCTGAATTTTCAGAAACCTTTCTGCAATTCCTTTCGCATGTTGACGAGAAAGTACCGTCTTCAAGATGTGTTAACGGAAAATTCTGAATTTTTAGAAACCTTTCTGCAATTCCTTTCGCATGTTGACGAGAAATTACCGTCTTCAAGATGTGTTAACAGAAAATTCTGAATTTTCACAGACCTTTCTGCAATTCCTTTCGCATGTTCACGAGAAATTACCGTCTTCAAGATGTGCTAACGGAAAATTCTGAATTTTCAGAAACCTTTCTGCAATTCCTTTCGCATGTTGACGAGAAATTACCGTCTTCAAGATGTGTTAACGGAAAATTCTGAATTTTCAGAAACCTTTCTGCAATTCCTTTCGCATGTTGACGAGAAATTACCGTCTTCAAGATGTGCTAACGGAAAATTCTGAATTTTCAGAAACCTTTCTGCAATTCCTTTCAATTCCTTTCGCATGTTGACGAGAAATTACCGTCTTCAAGATGTGCTAACGGAAAATTCTGAATTTTCAGAAACCTTTCTGCAATTCCTTTCGCATGTTGACGAGAAATTACCGTCTTCAAGATGTGTTAACGGAAAATTCTGAATTTTCAGAAACCTTTCTGCAATTCCTTTCGCATGTTGACGAGAAATTACCGTCTTCAAGATGTGCTAACGGAAAATTCTGAATTTTCAGAAACCTTTCTGCAATTCCTTTCGCATGTTGACGAGAAATTACCGTCCTCAAGATGTGTTAACGGAAAATTCTGAATTTTCAGAAACCTTTCTGCAATTCCTTTCGCATGTTGACGAGAAATTACCGTCTTCAAGATGTGCTAACGGAAAATTCTGAATTTTCAGAAACCTTTCTGCAATTCCTTTCGCATGTTGACGAGAAATTACCGTCTTCAAGATGTGTTAACGGAAAATTCTGAATTTTCAGAAACTTTTCTGCAATTCCTTTATTCGCATGTTGGCGGTAAAATATCCGTTTTCAAGATGTGTTAACAGGAAAATTCTGAATTTTCAGAAACCTTTCTGCAATTCCTTTCGCATGTTGACGAGAAATTACCGTCTTCAAGATGTGCTAACGGAAAATTCTGAATTTTCAGAAACCTTTCTGCAATTCCTTTCGCACGTTGACGAGAAATTACCGTCTTCAAGATGTGCTAACGGAAAATTCTGAATTTTCAGAAACCTTTCTGCAATTCCTTTCGCACGTTGACGAGAAATTACCGTCTTCAAGAAGTGTTAACGGAAAATTCTGAATTTTCAGAAACCTTTCTGCAATTCCTTTCGCATGTTGACGAGAAATTACCGTCTTCAAGATGTGCTAACGGAAAATTCTGAATTTTCAGAAACCTTTCTGCAATTCCTTTCGCATGTTGACGAGAAATTACCGTCTTCAAGATGTGTTAACGGAAAGTTCTGAATTTTCAGAAACCTTTCCGCAATTCCTTTATTCCACTGGCGGTAAAATATCATTTTCAGCCGCCGGACCGGTATGGCGATGCATAATGCAGGCTTCATACAGTCTCTCGCCGCGGGGCCGCCACACACGGATCCGACCATCGTGGTGTTGCAGGCAGAAGCGGGGTTCGTCGGAGAAGACAATGTCGTGCCATTCCGTAGTCCAGGTGCGGGGTTCAACGGCCCACAGCCGCCGCACTCGCCGGTGGTGTAACGTCAATGGTAATCGGAGCAATGGGTGCCGTGCTACAACTCCCCGCTCCTGTAGACGACGTCGAACGGTAAGTGCTGACACAGGTTGTTGCGCAACACACCGTAATTCCTGCGCTAACGTTCGTGATGTGGCGGTGCGAGCCGCCAATGCCCGCCGCACAACATGCCGGTCCTCTCGTTCGGTGGTGTGCCGCGGCTGCGGCAATCGCTCACGTCGGTCCGTCCGTCCCTCCTGCACCCACCGAATCCATACTCGCCTCACTGTGGCTGGATGTCGTCTCACACTGGCGCCGATGTCTCGGTACAATAAACCGCTGTCGCGATAAGCCACTATTCGTCCTCTGTCGAACTCCGAAACGTGTTGGAATGACTGCCGTATTCTGCGACGAGGCATCAGGAAGCTTCTCACGCACAGGTCCGGCAGCACAACACACTTCCACTACTTACACCCAGCCTTCTGTGCACCCTTATTATAGTGCTTCTCGGTGGCGTGTCGGGATCACACGATTTGCATATGCCCTGCAATGCTAATCGTTTGCATGTCCTCTCGCGGGCGACGCATGCTGCTGTTTTGGTGAAAAAAATATTTGAATTTTAATTCGATTTGAGACTATATTGATTATATTGAATTGATTGTTATTTATTAAAAGGCATTATATCTATGCTGGTGTTGAAATTCAAAATATGGAAATTATAGAAAATTTAAATTTGGGAGATGGGTGGATGCATTTCGAAACAAAAATATTTTCTAAGTACTAGAAAAGGCCATGAACATCCTAAACAAAAATGCATCTGAAAATTTACATTCCACAAGAAGTTATTGTAAAGTTTGCGTTGTTTGTGTTCAAGCAGAGTTGAGTCACCTGAAAGTGCAAAAATAAGTGGATATTGTTGCATGTGTATGAAAATGTGTCACTATAAGTCATACAATAAAATGTACTCGTTCAATAACAACTTGTGGAGGCGGTGAAAGTCAATTTAAAAAGGTTAGGACAAAAATTGCAGTTATGAAATACCTTAGAAAACCAGGATTCGGATCGATAGCCTTAGTCAAGCTAAGGGGGAGTACATGGGACCAAGTCATGGAAGACAACAACACACAAAAACTTTCCACACTGCACTCATTTTGAACTTTTTTTGAAAGGCTACTGCCTGTATTTATTATTTTCTTTAAAAACTTAATGAGTTAATTTAGAGGACAAACAGATGGTATTTCCTTTTTTCTTGTTTGCTTAAACACAGCAGTATAAAACAGAATCTCAATTTACTTTCTATTTCTCTTTGGCCACTGGCCTTATGAACAGCACAACTTTACATATGTCAACACAGTTAGTTTGAACACTAGGCTTTTAATTTATGCCTTCAAAATCATACTATGATTCGCATGGTTTACACAAGAAAAGATACTGGATTATTTTTAATTCCACAAGGTGGACAAGTTCTGTTCTTTTGAAACGTACTCTCCTCTCTCTCACCCAGTTAGCTCAATGACCAATTTACAATTTTACACATATTGATTTAAATTTACAGCACCTAAACAATCTTAGCAAACTCCACCAATCTCCCAGACCAGATTCAAAGACTTCAATTAAATTTACAGTTATTTTAAGAGCCACAAATTATACTTTAACAAATCTACTATCAGCAAGTAAACAAACCAAGTAAATTATCCTCAAAACAGAATTTACACTGAGCACAAGCATTAATTAACATTACATAACCTATAGAACTACCCTGAATGAACCTACTTCACTTATAAAGAAACCTCACTAACTAATCTTAAAAATTATCACTATTCATAACATCAACATAATTCAGAAATTCAAACAATCTTCTTGCACTAGCTTGCTCATAAAAATCACCTCACTCTGCACTTCACATAATAGCTCAGGATACTTAATAACTCTATACTGTAAACAAAAGCTCAAAATACCAATTAACTAAATTTCCAAACTAAATATCAAGTTCACTAACACCAACAACCAGAATTTAGAATTTACATCCCTAGCACTACAGCAAATCATAAACAAATAAATTTAGATACTTTAAATCACCAAACAAACTTAAATTTAACACCTGCAGTGAATTACTGAGGTAGCGGTGAGGCAAATACTCTCAGTTCAGACACTACCCTGGGTTTTGAGAACCAACACAGGAAGAAAATACCAAGTCAGGCTGAAGGCGTGAAATTGGGTCGTGAATCCACTTTCAGCCTATGCAAAGGGAAAGGAAAAAAAATCCTCAAGTGTGACACATCATCATCAGGCACAGAATTTCCTCTAACATGATCTCACCACATTTCTTGAAGCAACGCTCGACCGACCCTCGCTGGCAGTACATATTTCCGTGAGCAGCGAAACTACTGGGGGGTTTGAAGACAAGTTTTCCCCCAAAAACCACGTCTTCAAGGATCTCCCCTTTTCGAACCAATGCATGATCTCACCTTGATCAACCACGCCTGCAAGAGCCTGTCGTACCAACCCTAAATACTCCAGGCACATCTGGCCCAGAACTAACACAACTATATCCCAGGAAAAATTCACTTATCTCTCTATATCCCAAGAAATCCAAAAATCACTATATCCACATATATCCCAGGAAAATTCACTTCTCTCTATATATCCCAAGAAATCCCAAATCACAACATCCACATGTATCCCAGGAAAAATCACTTATCTCTATATCCACATATGTCCCAGGAAAATTCACTTATCTCTATATCCACATATATCCCAGGAAAATTCACTTATCTCTATATCCACATATATCCCAGGAAAATTCACTTCTCTCTATATATCCCAAGAAATCCTAAATCACAATATCCACATGTATCCCAGGAAAATCACTTATCTCTATATCCACATATATCCCAGGAAAATTCACTTCTCTCTATATATCCCAAGAAATCCTAAATCACAATATCCACATATATCCCAGGAAAATTCACTTCTCTCTATATATCCCAAGAAATCCTAAATCTGCCAATATCCACATGTATCCCAGGAAAAATCACTTATCTCTATATCCACATATGTCCCAGGAAAATTCACCTATCTCTATATCCACATATATCCCAGGAAAAATCACTAGCAAGGAAATTCCTCTGCCCCATGGCAATGCGCAGGTCCACTTCAGACAATAACACTGACCATTTACATAACCCACTAAATATTTTCACCTTATTGAAAATTAAAATTACATTTAGACTTTTAACCTTATAGTAAAAACAAGAAAATTTAGGCCAAAGAAAAGAACAATTAATAATGGAACTGGTGAGCAAAAGTGTGTCTTCTCAACCCATGATGTTCATTCTTTTTGTGAAAATACTAAACTTGAGAACCTAAATACCTCAACTTTTATTTTGCACATATCGCATCCTGGTGAAAATTCCCTACTCAGAGCCCTCTGCCCTAGGACAAGTTCCCTGCTTGCCCTAAGATCACCCCTTTCCAATGGGAGATTAACACTCATCTGGAGCATGTAAAATACTGGTCCTCAATTAACACTCCTACCATCTCAATTTCGACACTCAACACTCCAAGAATGTAAACAGCACTTTAGGTTTCCAATTTCATCACACTATAATATGTTCCCAAAATTCCAATATAAATCATCCCATAATTTATCTTCACTCAAAAAAAAAATAACTCAACGCTGTAAAAAGGCTAGAGAAAAAATGTTTACAATTATTTTATCAACCACGACATCACAATAACACTGCTTTTCAATTATCACATGCCCAACTAAACTATTATCGATGCACCAAAATTTACTGTGCCCAACTATTAAACTAAATTTTTCCGATACATCAAAATTTACTGGCCTGGGAAGTTGCTAAAATACCAGACATGACAACACAAAAAAAAACATAAATGAAAGCATCTTCCAACTCCCCTCTCTTTTTCCTTTTGTCTTGCAATATATTTTTCCGACAGCCCTCCAATTTTAAAATCAACTCGTTTTATAATTTTAAAGAAACCACAACATAATACAAAAAAAGAAAATGCCGAGAGAAATTTACCTTTAGGACTGGGGGCAGCAACACTTCCTGCCAAGCACACTAACCGTCGATAATAATAAAAAAAAGGTTTCACAGCCTAATAATAGATAAAATGAATATAATAAAAAAAAAACTCTCCTCAGAGAACACCTCTGTCCCGGTTGATTTTCACTTCACTTCCAAGGTGCTTTTTTTTTTCCTCTTTTTTTTTCTCTTTTCCTTTTTCTGAGGCATTTCCAAAATTTACTACAGAAGTATAAAAGCAAATGGTGAAAACGGATTCCTGAGGCAGCGTGTTTGGCCAACGATACAGGAAACGGGCATTTTGGAACCCTGCTGGTGGACCCCTTGTTGTAATCAGTAGGGCCCAACTCGACGATTCAGCAGTTAAAGGCGGTATCTTCTACAAAGCCGTGCATGCCCCCTTTTTTTTCCGGAACTTCCAGTGTCTGGTTGAACTGGCTTGAAGAGTTCCTTCCATATTGAACCGAGTAGTAACAGCATTCGGGTTGCGCTGGCAGAAAATTCTCCTCTGCGGAGATCAGTTCACGGTAGTTATTTCTTTTCTTTTTATTGCAGCTCACTCCTCCGTCGTCCACTAGGAGAGGAGGAGAGGGTTGAATCTGCAAGCATTTCCTCTCCAGCAATGAGATCCTTGAAATTCAATTTTAACTGTTGTCCGTTTAGATTTCAATACGAAATTTTCCTTCTTGCCGCCCCCCTCCTCCGCCAAAAAGGCGAGGAGAGACGGAGAGACTCGGCTGTCCTCTTTCTCTGCCGGTCAGCAAAAGTCAAGTACAAAAGTGACTCTCAACGGATAAAACTCAGGGGGTGCTTGAAAAACCGCTGACCCCTCTCATTGGTCGAAACTTCAGCCTAGCAACTCACTCCTTCCCAACGGACTTTTTCACTCCCACGCCTCGAGTGACCTCTGACCTTCACACGTGCAGACCCTGGCACATCTCGACCCTGAGGTTCTAAAATAGATTCCCTTGCTGAAATCCCTACCCCAAAAGACGAAAAGATGTTACACTTTTGGGCGACTTCTCGCTTGGAAACAGGAACACAAAAAAAAATGGCGAATTCTTGTTTTGCAGAAAATCACTAGTTTTAATTTTCTTTTTCTCTCGTTCCGTGATGTTAAAACCAAAATTAATTTTGATTCTCTGAGCTGCACACCTACTCGCCTTTTCCTATCGCGATAAAAGAACAGATAAAATAATTATTTTCAAAACCCCAAAGTCAGTTAAATCAAATATTCTTTTTTTTTTTTTTTTCAACATGAAATTTTGTTTTCCTGGTAGTGATTAAGACAAGCGAATTTTGCGCATGAATTCCCTGCCTTTCAACCAGGAATTTTCTTCTAACGTATGTCATGGAAGAAAATTTTTGCATTAATTAATCTCTGATAAACCAACAGAAAGATTGATCAGGTCTCTCTGAAATTCATCAGAGGTTAAAATTTTCGCCATGACACTGCGAATTTCAGGCCAATCGGATGCTTCCTTCTTGGTGTTGCATTTTGGGTGGCCAGCAGTGTATTTGAAAAACATTTCGCACTGGAAACTCTATCCAACAAAGAATGAAGTTTTCAAATCGGACTATTAGAAGCAGAGATGTCGACAAAAATAAGATATTCGAGTACGCCCCTTGGCGGGGAAAATATACATAATTAAAAAAATTCCGAAAAGGTATCGGTCCAAGAAAGAATACTTTCAATCGAGATTTTAGAAGCTCATATTTTGCTACAAGTGCAACAGAAGCAAAAATTAAGACTTACGCCCCCTGGTGAGCAAACTGTCTGTTACCAAAAATCTGAAATTATATGCAAACGATTTCCCATCTGTATCCGCTGCAGATTTTTTTTTTCAAATCGGTGTTTTAGAAGCAGAGATATGAAGGAAAACGCAGTTTACCTTTACGCCCCCTAGCGGAAAATCTATGCGTTGCTTGAAAAAGTGACTATACCTAAAATAGACTTCGACATAAGTTGAATCGAAAGGTAAATGAATTTTTTAAATTGGACGTTTAGAAGCAAATATATGAAATAAATGCATTTTGCATTCGATATCATCTGCATTTACGCCAGAGGTAATGATAGACTTCAGTTGTATGTATAATATTTAATCCTATTTATTTTGAATTAGATGATCTCAATTGTCCAAACATTTAGTGGCATTTTTATCATAATGCCTCTACCTGGAGAATAAAAAATATAAAGCGATACGAATTTTGGCCGAAAAAAGTGTGAAAAGCAATGATGTAGGCAAAGCAAGTTTGTAATGAAGTCTCTTTGGTGCCATGAATTCTTAACAATGCCTGATTTGCATAACAATAAACGTTTAAGCTCCTCCACCTAAATCAATCCATCAAGGTCACTGGAGCAGACTTCCACACTCCAAAAGTGGGCAGACCAGCCGCTGACCGGGTTTCCGTGATATTTATAACACCCTCAAAATTTGACGTCATGAAAACGAAGAAAAAAAAACTACAAAGCATACTTACACATTTTTAGAACGACTTTACAGCAATATATTTAACGTTTAAAATAAAAAAAAATTCTTTCTTAAATCTTCTATCAGGTGGTCTTTTCTCCACAATGAGCCTACTTCTAGATATTTCCAAGATGACATGGCATTTCTTAAAACTTTTATTCCACTTTTCTCTCACTGCTTTACATAGCAGAATAATTGTTTTAGGTTTCCGTTTAAAAAGCACCCTCTTTAGCAGTCCGAAGGCACAATAGTCCACTGGTGACACATCAGTGGACTTTGGAGGAATAAGCAAAAGGTATGGACTTTCTCTGGACTATGAATCTGCATCTGCATTTCCAAGATAACAGGGCGTTTCTTACAATTGGTATTTTATTAAATTCCTCTTGCCCTGGTTTCCGTAGTCCAATCTTGTTTTAGCAAATTGTTTTAGGTCTGCGTTTAAAAAGCGCTCTCTTCAGCAGTCCGAAGGCACAATAGTCCATTGGTGACACATCAGTGGACTTTGGAGAAATAGGCAAAAGATATGGACTTTCTCTGGACTATGAAGCTGCGTCTGCATATCCAAGATAACAGGGCGTTTCTTACAATTGGTATTTTATTCCATTCCTCTTGCCCTGGTTTCCATAGTCCAATCTTGTTTTAGCAAATTCTTTTAGGTCTGCGTTTAAAAAGCGCTCTCTTCAGCAGTCCGAAGGCACAATAGTCCATTGGTGACACATCAGTGGACTTTGGAGGAATAGGCAAAAGGTATGGACTTTCTCTGGACTATGAATCTGCATCTGCATATCCAAGATAACAGGGCGTTTCTTACAATTGGTATTTTATTCCATTCCTCTTGCCCTGGTTTCCATAGTCCAATCTTGTTTTAGCAAATTCTTTTAGGTCTGCGTTTAAAAAGCGCTCTCTTCAGCAGTCCGAAGGCACAATAGTCCACTGGTGACACATCAGTGGACTTTGGAGGAATAAGCAAAAGGTATGGACTTTCTCTGGACTATGAATCTGCATCTGCATTTCCAAGATAACAGGGCGTTTCTTACAATTGGTATTTTATTCCATTCCTCTTGCCCTGGTTTCCATAGTCCAATCTTGTTTTAGCAAATTCTTTTAGGCCTGCGTTTAAAAAGCGCTCTCTTTAGCAGTCCGAAGGCACAATAGTCCACTGGTGACACATCAGTGGACTTTGGAGGAATAAGCAAAAGGTATGGACTTTCTCTGGACTATGAATCTGCATCTGCATTTCCAAGATAACAGGGCGTTTCTTACAATTGGTATTTTATTAAATTCCTCATGCCCTGGTTTCCATAGTCCAATCTTGTTTTAGCAAATTCTTTTAGGTCTGCGTTTAAAAAGCGCTCTCTTTAGCAGTCCGAAGGCACAATAGTCCACTGGTGACACATCAGTGGACTTTGGAGGAATAAGCAAAAGGTATGGACTTTCTCTGGACTATGAATCTGCATCTGCATTTCCAAGATAACAGGGCGTTTCTTACAATTGGTATTTTATTCCATTCCTCTTGCCCTGGTTTCCGTAGTCCAATCTTGTTTTAGCAAATTCTTTAAGGTCTGCGTTTAAAAAGCGCTCTCTTCAGCAGTCCGAAGGCACAATAGTCCATTGGTGACACATCAGTGGACTTTGGAGGAATAAGCAAAAGGTATGGACTTTCTCTGGACTATGAAGCTGCGTCTGCATATCCAAGATAACAGGGCGTTTCTTACAATTGGTATTTTATTCCATTCCTCTTGCCCTGGTTTCCATAGTCCAATCTTGTTTTAGCAAATTCTTTTAGGTCTGCGTTTAAAAAGCGCTCTCTTCAGCAGTGCGAAGGCACAATAGTCCATTGGTGACACATCAGTGGACTTTGGAGGAATAAGCAAAAGGTATGGACTTTCTCTGGACTATGAAGCTGCGTCTGCATATCCAAGATAACAGGGCGTTTCTTACAATTGGTATTTTATTCCATTCCTCTTGCCCTGGTTTCCATAGTCCAATCTTGTTTTAGCAAATTCTTTTAGGTCTGCGTTTAAAAAGCGCTCTCTTCAGCAGTTCGAAGGCACAATAGTCCATTGGTGACACATCAGTGGACTTTGGAGGAATAAGCAAAAGGTATGGACTTTCTCTGGACTATGAAGCTGCGTCTGCATATCCAAGATAACAGGGCGTTTCTTACAATTGGTATTTTATTCCATTCCTCTTGCCCTGGTTTCCATAGTCCAATCTTGTTTTAGCAAATTCTTTTAGGTCTGCGTTTAAAAAGCGCTCTCTTCAGCAGTCCGAAGGCACAATAGTCCATTGGTGACACATCAGTGGACTTTGGAGGAATAAGCAAAAGGTATGGACTTTCTCTGGACTATGAAGCTGCATCTGCATATCCAAGATAACAGGGCGTTTCTTACAATTGGTATTTTATTCCATTCCTCTTGCCCTGGTTTCCATAGTCCAAACTTGTTTTAGCAAATTGCTTTAGGTCTGCGTTTAAAAAGCGCTTTCTTCAGCAGTCCGAAGGCACAATAGTCCACTGGTGACACATCAGTGGACTTTGGAGGAATAAGCAAAAGGTATGGACTTTCTCTGGACTATGAATCTGCATCTGCATATCCAAGATAACAGGGCGTTTCTTACAATTGGTATTTTATTCCGTTCCTCTTGCACTGGTTTCCATAGTCCAACCATGTTTTAGCAAATTGTTTTAGGTCTGCGTTTAAAAAGCGCTCTCTTCAGCAGTCCGAAGGCACAATAGTCCATTGGTGACACATCAGTGGACTTTGGAGGAATAGGCAAAAGGTATGGACTTTCTCTGGACTATGAAGCTGCGTCTGCATATCCAAGATAACAGGGCGTTTCTTAAAATTGGTATTTTATTCCATTCCTCTTGCCCTGGTTTCCATAGTCCAATCTTGTTTTAGCAAATTGTTTTAGGTCTGCGTTTAAAAAGCGCTCTCTTCAGCAGTCCGAAGGCACAATAGTCCACTGGTGACACATCAGTGGACTTTGGAGGAATAAGCAAAAGGTATGGACTTTCTCTGGACTATGAAGCTGCGTCTGCATATCCAAGATAACAGGGCGTTTCTTACAATTGGTATTTTATTCCATTCCTCTTGCCCTGGTTTCCATAGTCCAATCTTGTTTTAGCAAATTGTTTTAGGTCTGCGTTTAAAAAGCGCTCTCTTCAGCAGTCCGAAGGCACAATAGTCCACTGGTGACACATCAGTGGACTTTGGAGGAATAAGCAAAAGGTATGGACTTTCTCTGGACTATGAAGCTGCGTCTGCATATAAAAGATAACAGGGCGTTTCTTACAATTGGTATTTTATTCCATTCCTCTTGCCCTGGTTTCCATAGTCCAATCTTGTTTTAGCAAATTGTTTTAGGTCTGCGTTTAAAAAGCGCTCTCTTCAGCAGTCCGAAGGCACAATAGTCCATTGGTAACACATCAGTGGACTTTGGAGGAATAGGCAAAAGGTATGGACTTTCTTTGGACTATGAAGCTGCGTCTGCATTTCCAAGATAACAGGGCGTTTCTTACAATTGGTATTTTATTCCATTCCTCTTGCCCTGGTTTCCATAGTCCAATCTTGTTTTAGCAAATTGTTTTAGGTCTGCGTTTAAAAAGCGCTCTCTTCAGCAGTCCGAAGGCACAATAGTCCACTGGTGACACATCAGTGGACTTTGGAGGAATAAGCAAAAGGTATGGACTTTCTCTGGACTATGAAGCTGCGTTTGCATATCCAAGATAACAGGGCGTTTCTTACAATTGGTATTTTATTCCATTCCTCTTGCCCTGGTTTCCATAGTCCAATCTTGTTTTAGCAAATTGTTTTAGGTCTGCGTTTAAAAAGCGCTCTCTTCAGCAGTCCGAAGGCACAATAGTCCACTGGTGACACATCAGTGGACTTTGGAGGAATAAGCAAAAGGTATGGACTTTCTCTGGACTATGAAGCTGCGTCTGCATATCCAAGATAACAGGGCGTTTCTTACAATTGGTATTTTATTCCATTCCTCTTGCCCTGGTTTCCATAGTACAATCTTGTTTTAGCAAATTCTTTTAGGTCTGCGTTTAAAAAGCGCTCTCTTCAGCAGTCCGAAGGCACAATAGTCCATTGGTGACACATCAGTGGACTTTGGAGGAATAGGCAAAAGGTATGGACTTTCTCTGGACTATGAAGCTGCGTCTGCATATCCAAGATAACAGGGCGTTTCTTACAATTGGTATTTTATTCCATTCCTCTTGCCCTGGTTTCCATAGTCCAATCTTGTTTTAGCAAATTCTTTTAGGTCTGCGTTTAAAAAGCGCTCTCTTCAGCAGTCCGAAGGCACAATAGTCCACTGGTGACACATCAGTGGACTTTGGAGGAATAAGCAAAAGGTATGGACTTTCTCTGGACTATGAATCTGCATCTGCATTTCCAAGATAACAGGGCGTTTCTTACAATTGGTATTTTATTCCATTCCTCTTGCCCTGGTTTCCATAGTCCAATCTTGTTTTAGCAAATTGTTTTAGGTCTGCGTTTAAAAAGCGCTCACTTCAGCAGTCCGAAGGCACAATAGTCCACTGGTGACACATCAGTGGACTTTGGAGGAATAGGCAAAAGGTATGGACTTTCTCTGGACTATGAAGCTGCGTCTGCATATCCAAGATAACAGGGCGTTTCTTACAATTGGTATTTTATTCCATTCCTCTTGCCCTGGTTTCCATAGTCCAATCTTGTTTTAGCAAATTGTATTAGGTCTGCGTTTAAAAAGCGCTCTCTTCAGCAGTCCGAAGGCACAATAGTCCATTGGTGACACATCAGTGGACTTTGGAGGAATAAGCAAAAGGTATGGACTTTCTCTGGACTATGAATCTGCATCTGCATTTCCAAGATAACAGGGCGTTTCTTACAATTGGTATTTTATTCCATTCCTCTTGCCCTGGTTTCCATAGTCCAATCTTGCTTTAGCAAATTCTTTTAGGTCTGCGTTTAAAAAGCGCTCCCTTCAGCAGTCCGAAGGCACAATAGTCCATTGGTGACACATCAGTGGACTTTGGAGGAATAGGCAAAAGGTATGGACTTTCTCTGGACTATGAATCAGCATCTGCATTTCCAAGATAACAGGGCGTTTCTTACAATTGGTATTTTATTCCATTCCTCTTGCCCTGGTTTCCATAGTCCAATCTTGTTTTAGCAAATTGTTTTAGGTCTGCGTTTAAAAAGCGCTCACTTCAGCAGTCCGAAGGCACAATAGTCCACTGGTGACACATCAGTGGACTTTGGAGGAATAGGCAAAAGGTATGGACTTTCTCTGGACTATGAAGCTGCGTCTGCATATCCAAGATAAACAGGGCGTTTCTTACAATTGGTATTTTATTCCATTCCTCTTGCCCTGGTTTCCATAGTCCAATCTTGTTTTAGCAAATTCTTTTAGGTCTGCGTTTAAAAAGCGCTCTCTTCAGCAGTCCGAAGGCACAATAGTCCATTGGTGACACATCAGTGGACTTTGGAGAAATAGGCAAAAGATATGGACTTTCTCTGGACTATGAATCTGCGTCTGCATATCCAAGATAACAGGGCGTTTCTTACAATTGGTATTTTATTCCATTCCTCTTGCCCTGGTTTCCATAGTCCAATCTTGTTTTAGCAAATTCTTTTAGGTCTGCGTTTAAAAAGCGCTCTCTTCAGCAGTCCGAAGGCACAATAGTCCATTGGTGACACATCAGTGGACTTTGGAGGAATAAGCAAAAGGTATGGACTTTCTCTGGACTATGAAGCTGCGTCTGCATATCCAAGATAACAGGGCGTTTCTTACAATTGGTATTTTATTCCATTCCTCTTGCCCTGGTTTCCGTAGTCCAATCTTGTTTTAGCAAATTCTTTTAGGTCTGCGTTTAAAAAGCGCTCTCTTCAGCAGTCCGAAGGCACAATAGTCCATTGGTGACACATCAGTGGACTTTGGAGAAATAGGCTAAAGATATGGACTTTCTCTGGACTATGAAGCTGCGTCTGCATTTCCAAGATAACAGGGCGTTTCTTACAATTGGTATTTTATTCCATTCCTCTTGCCCTGGTTTCCATAGTCCAATCTTGTTTTAGCAAATTCTTTTAGGTCTGCGTTTAAAAAGCGCTCTCTTCAGCAGTCCGAAGGCACAATAGTCCATTGGTGACACATCAGTGGACTTTGGAGGAATAGGCAAAAGGTATGGACTTTCTCTGGACTATGAATCTGCGTCTGCATATCCAAGATAACAGGGCGTTTCTTACAATTGGTATTTTATTCCATTCCTCTTGCCCTGGTTTCCATAGTCCAATCTTGTTTTAGCAAATTCTTTTAGGTCTGCGTTTAAAAAGCGCTCTCTTTAGCAGTCCGAAGGCACAATAGTCCACTGGTGACACATCAGTGGACTTTGGAGGAATAAGCAAAAGGTATGGACTTTCTCTGGACTATGAATCTGCATCTGCATTTCCAAGATAACAGGGCGTTTCTTACAATTGGTATTTTATTCCATTCCTCTTGCCCTGGTTTCCATAGTCCAATCTTGTTTTAGCAATTTCTTTTAGGCCTGCGTTTAAAAAGCGCTCTCTTCAGCAGTCCGAAGGCACAATAGTCCACTGGTGACACATCAGTGGACTTTGGAGGAATAAGCAAAAGGTATGGACTTTCTCTGGACTATGAATCTGCATCTGCATTTCCAAGATAACAGGGCGTTTCTTACAATTGGTATTTTATTAAATTCCTCTTGCCCTGGTTTCCATAGTCCAATCTTGTTTTAGCAAATTCTTTTAGGTCTGCGTTTAAAAAGCGCTCTCTTTAGCAGTCCGAAGGCACAATAGTCCACTGGTGACACATCAGTGGACTTTGGAGGAATAAGCAAAAGGTATGGACTTTCTCTGGACTATGAATCTGCATCTGCATTTCCAAGATAACAGGGCGTTTCTTACAATTGGTATTTTATTCCATTCCTCTTGCCCTGGTTTCCGTAGTCCAATCTTGTTTTAGCAAATTCTTTTAGGTCTGCGTTTAAAAAGCGCTCTCTTCAGCAGTCCGAAGGCACAATAGTCCATTGGTGACACATCAGTGGACTTTGGAGGAATAAGCAAAAGGTATGGACTTTCTCTGGACTATGAAGCTGCGTCTGCATTTCCAAGATAACAGGGCGTTTCTTACAATTGGTATTTTATTCCATTCCTCTTGCCCTGGTTTCCATAGTCCAATCTTGTTTTAGCAAATTCTTTTAGGTCTGCGTTTAAAAAGCGCTCTCTTCAGCAGTGCGAAGGCACAATAGTCCATTGGTGACACATCAGTGGACTTTGGAGGAATAAGCAAAAGGTATGGACTTTCTCTGGACTATGAAGCTGCGTCTGCATATCCAAGATAACAGGGCGTTTCTTACAATTGGTATTTTTTTCCATTCCTCTTGCCCTGGTTTCCATAGTCCAATCTTGTTTTAGCAAATTCTTTTAGGTCTGCGTTTAAAAAGCGCTCTCTTCAGCAGTCCGAAGGCACAATAGTCCATTGATGACACATCAGTGGACTTTGGAGGAATAAGCAAAAGGTATGGACTTTCTCTGGACTATGAAGCTGCGTCTGCATATCCAAGATAACAGGGCGTTTCTTACAATTGGTATTTTATTCCATTCCTCTTGCCCTGGTTTCCATAGTCCAATCTTGTTTTAGCAAATTCTTTTAGGTCTGCGTTTAAAAAGCGCTCTCTTCAGCAGTCCGAAGGCACAATAGTCCATTGGTGACACATCAGTGGACTTTGGAGGAATAAGCAAAAGGTATGGACTTTCTCTGGACTATGAAGCTGCGTCTGCATATCCAAGATAACAGGGCGTTTCTTACAATTGGTATTTTATTCCATTCCTCTTGCCCTGGTTTCCATAGTCCAATCTTGTTTTAGCAAATTGCTTTAGGTCTGCGTTTAAAAAGCGCTTTCTTCAGCAGTCCGAAGGCACAATAGTCCACTGGTGACACATCAGTGGACTTTGGAGGAATAAGCAAAAGGTATGGACTTTCTCTGGACTATGAAGCTGCGTCTGCATATCCAAGATAACAGGGCGTTTCTTACAATTGGTATTTTATTCCATTCCTCTTGCACTGGTTTCCATAGTCCAACCATGTTTTAGCAAATTGTTTTAGGTCTGCGTTTAAAAAGCGCTCTCTTCAGCAGTCCGAAGGCACAATAGTCCATTGGTGACACATCAGTGGACTTTGGAGGAATAGGCAAAAGGTATGGACTTTCTCTGGACTATGAAGCTGCGTCTGCATATCCAAGATAACAGGGCGTTTCTTACAATTGGTATTTTATTCCATTCCTCTTGCCCTGGTTTCCATAGTCCAATCTTGTTTTAGCAAATTGTTTTAGGTCTGCGTTTAAAAAGCGCTCTCTTCAGCAGTCCGAAGGCACAATAGTCCACTGGTGACACATCAGTGGACTTTGGAGGAATAAGCAAAAGGTATGGACTTTCTCTGGACTATGAAGCTGCGTCTGCATATCCAAGATAACAGGGCGTTTCTTACAATTGGTATTTTATTCCATTCCTCTTGCCCTGGTTTCCATAGTCCAATCTTGTTTTAGCAAATTGTTTTAGGTCTGCGTTTAAAAAGCGCTCTCTTCAGCAGTCCGAAGGCACAATAGTCCACTGGTGACACATCAGTGGACTTTGGAGGAATAAGCAAAAGGTATGGACTTTCTCTGGACTATGAAGCTGCGTCTGCATATAAAAGATAACAGGGCGTTTCTTACAATTGGTATTTTATTCCATTCCTCTTGCCCTGGTTTCCATAGTCCAATCTTGTTTTAGCAAATTGTTTTAGGTCTGCGTTTAAAAAGCGCTCACTTCAGCAGTCCGAAGGCACAATAGTCCATTGGTAACACATCAGTGGACTTTGGAGGAATAGGCAAAAGGTATGGACTTTCTTTGGACTATGAAGCTGCGTCTGCATTTCCAAGATAACAGGGCGTTTCTTACAATTGGTATTTTATTCCATTCCTCTTGCCCTAGTTTCCATAGTCCAATCTTGTTTTAGCAAATTGTTTTAGGTCTGCGTTTAAAAAGCGCTCTCTTCAGCAGTCCTAAGGCACAATAGTCCACTGGTGACACATCAGTGGACTTTGGAGGAATAAGCAAAAGGTATGGACTTTCTCTGGACTATGAAGCTGCGTTTGCATATCCAAGATAACAGGGCGTTTCTTACAATTGGTATTTTATTCCATTCCTCTTGCCCTGGTTTCCATAGTCCAATCTTGTTTTAGCAAATTGTTTTAGGTCTGCGTTTAAAAAGCGCTCTCTTCAGCAGTCCGAAGGCACAATAGTCCACTGGTGACACATCAGTGGACTTTGGAGGAATAAGCAAAAGGTATGGACTTTCTCTGGACTATGAATCTGCGTCTGCATTTCCAAGATAACAGGGCGTTTCTTACAATTGGTATTTTATTCCATTCCTCTTGCCCTGGTTTCCATAGTACAATCTTGTTTTAGCAAATTCTTTTAGGTCTGCGTTTAAAAAGCGCTCTCTTCAGCAGTCCGAAGGCACAATAGTCCATTGGTGACACATCAGTGGACTTTGGAGGAATAGGCAAAAGGTATGGACTTTCTCTGGACTATGAAGCTGCGTCTGCATATCCAAGATAACAGGGCGTTTCTTACAATTGGTATTTTATTCCATTCCTCTTGCCCTGGTTTCCATAGTCCAATCTTGTTTTAGCAAATTCTTTTAGGTCTGCGTTTAAAAAGCGCTCTCTTCAGCAGTCCGAAGGCACAATAGTCCACTGGTGACACATCAGTGGACTTTGGAGGAATAAGCAAAAGGTATGGACTTTCTCTGGACTATGAATCTGCATCTGCATTTCCAAGATAACAGGGCGTTTCTTACAATTGGTATTTTATTCCATTCCTCTTGCCCTGGTTTCCATAGTCCAATCTTGTTTTAGCAAATTGTTTTAGGTCTGCGTTTAAAAAGCGCTCACTTCAGCAGTCCGAAGGCACAATAGTCCACTGGTGACACATCAGTGGACTTTGGAGGAATAGGCAAAAGGTATGGACTTTCTCTGGACTATGAAGCTGCGTCTGCATATCCAAGATAACAGGGCGTTTCTTACAATTGGTATTTTATTCCATTCCTCTTGCCCTGGTTTCCGTAGTCCAATCTTGTTTTAGCAAATTGTATTAGGTCTGCGTTTAAAAAGCGCTCTCTTCAGCAGTCCGAAGGCACAATCGTCCATTGGTGACACATCAGTGGACTTTGGAGGAATAAGCAAAAGGTATGGACTTTCTCTGGACTATGAATCTGCATCTGCATTTCCAAGATAACAGGGCGTTTCTTACAATTGGTATTTTATTCCATTCCTCTTGCCCTGGTTTCCATAGTCCAAGCTTGTTTTAGCAAATTCTTTTAGGTCTGCGTTTAAAAAGCGCTCCCTTCAGCAGTCCGAAGGCACAATAGTCCATTGGTGACACATCAGTGGACTTTGGAGGAATAGGCAAAAGGTATGGACTTTCTCTGGACTATGAATCTGCATCTGCATTTCCAAGATAACAGGGCGTTTCTTACAATTGGTATTTTATTCCATTCCTCTTGCCCTGGTTTCCATAGTCCAATCTTGTTTTAGCAAATTGTTTTAGGTCTGCGTTTAAAAAGCGCTCACTTCAGCAGTCCGAAGGCACAATAGTCCACTGGTGACACATCAGTGGACTTTGGAGGAATAGGCAAAAGGTATGGACTTTCTCTGGACTATGAAGCTGCATCTGCATATCCAAGAAAACAGGGCGTTTCTTACAATTGGTATTTTATTCCATTCCTCTTGCCCTGGTTTCCATAGTCCAATCTTGTTTTAGCAAATTCTTTTAGGTCTGCGTTTAAAAAGCGCTCTCTTCAGCAGTCCGAAGGTACAATAGTCCATTGGTGACACATCAGTGGACTTTGGAGAAATAGGCAAAAGATATGGACTTTCTCTGGACTATGAAGCTGCGTCTGCATATCCAAGATAACAGGGCGTTTCTTACAATTGGTATTTTATTCCATTCCTCTTGCCCTGGTTTCCATAGTCCAATCTTGTTTTAGCAAATTCTTTTAGGTCTGCGTTTAAAAAGCGCTCTCTTCAGCAGTCCGAAGGCACAATAGTCCATTGGTGACACATCAGTGGACTTTGGAGGAATAGTCAAAAGGTATGGACTTTCTCTGGACTATGAATCTGCGTCTGCATTTCCAAGATAACAGGGCGTTTCTTACAATTGGTATTTTATTCCATTCCTCTTGCCCTGGTTTCCATAGTCCAATCTTGTTTTAGCAAATTCTTTTAGGTCTGCGTTTAAAAAGCGCTCACTTCAGCAGTCCGAAGGCACAATAGTCCATTGGTGACACATCAGTGGACTTTGGAGGAATAGGCAAAAGGTATGGACTTTCTCTGGACTATGAAGCTGCGTCTGCATTTCCAAGATAACAGGGCGTTTCTTACAATTGGTATTTTATTCCATTCCTCTTGCCCTGGTTTCCATAGTCCAATCTTGTTTTAGCAAATTCTTTTAGGTCTGCGTTTAAAAAGCGCTCACTTCAGCAGTCCGAAGGCACAATAGTCCATTGGTGACACATCAGTGGACTTTGGAGAAATAGGCAAAAGGTATGGACTTTCTCTGGACTATGAAGCTGCGTCTGCATATCCAAGATAACAGGGCGTTTCTTACAATTCGTATTTTATTCCATTCCTCTTGCCCTGGTTTCCATAGTCCAATCTTGTTTTAGCAAATTCTTTTAGGTCTGCGTTTAAAAAGCGCTCTCTTCAGCAGTCCGAAGGCACAATAGTCCATTGGTGACACATCAGTGGACTTTGGAGAAATAGGCAAAAGATATGGACTTTCTCTGGACTATGAATCTGCATCTGCATTTCCAAGATAACAGGGCGTTTCTTACAATTGGTATTTTATTCCATTCCTCTTGCCCTGGTTTCCATAGTCCAATCTTGTTTTAGCAAATTCTTTTAGGTCTGCGTTTAAAAAGCGCTCTCTTCAGCAGTCCGAAGGCACAATAGTCCATTGGTGACACATCAGTGGACTTTGGAGGAATAGGCAAAAGGTATGGACTTTCTCTGGACTATGAATCTGCATCTGCATTTCCAAGATAACAGGGCGTTTCTTACAATTGGTATTTTATTCCATTCCTCTTGCCCTGGTTTCCATAGTCCAATCTTGTTTTAGGAAATTCTTTTAGGTCTGCGTTTAAAAAGCGCTCTCTTCAGCAGTCCGAAGGCACAATAGCCCATTGGTGACACATCAGTGGACTTTGGAGGAATAAGCAAAAGGTATGGACTTTCTCTGGACTATGAATCTGCATCTGCATTTCCAAGATAACAGGGCGTTTCTTACAATTGGTATTTTATTCCATTCCTCTTGCCCTGGTTTCCATAGTCCAATCTTGCTTTAGCAAATTGTTTTAGGTCTGCGTTTAAAAAGCGCTCTCTTCAGCAGTCCGAAGGCACAATAGTCCATTGGTGACACATCAGTGGACTTTGGAGAAATAGGCAAAAGATATGGACTTTCTCTGGACTATGAATCTGCATCTGCGTTTCCAAGATAACAGGGCGTTTCTTACAATTGGTATTTTATTCCGTTCCTCTTGCACTGGTTTCCATAGTCCAACCATGTCTTAGCAAATTGTTTTAGGTCTGCGTTTAAAAAGCGCTCTCTTCAGCAGTCCGAAGGCACAACAGTCCATTGGTGACACATCAGTGGACTTTGGAGAAATAGGCAAAAGATATGGACTTTCTCTGGACTATGAATCTGCATCTGCATTTCCAAGATAACAGGGCGTTTCTTACAATTGGTATTTTATTCCATTCCTCTTGCCCTGGTTTCCATAGTCCAATCTTGTTTTAGCAAATTCTTTTAGGTCTGCGTTTAAAAAGCGCTCTCTTCAGCAGTCCGAAGGCACAATAGTCCATTGATGACACATCAGTGGACTTTGGAGGAATAGTCAAAAGGTATGGACTTTCTCTGGACTATGAAGCTGCGTCTGCATTTCCAAGATAACAGGGCGTTTCTTACAATTGGTATTTTATTCCATTCCTCTTGCCCTGGTTTCCATAGTCCAATCTTGTTTTAGCAAATTCTTTTAGGTCTGCGTTTAAAAAGCGCTCTCTTCAGCAGTCCGAAGGCACAATAGTCCATTGGTGACACATCAGTGGACTTTGGAGGAATAGGCAAAAGGTATGGACTTTCTCTGGACTATGAAGCTGCGTCTGCATATCCAAGATAACAGGGCGTTTCTTACAATTGGTATTTTATTCCATTCCTCTTGCCCTGGTTTCCATAGTCCAATCTTGTTTTAGCAAATTCTTTTAGGTCTGCGTTTAAAAAGCGCTCTCTTCAGCAGTCCGAAGGCACAATAGTCCATTGGTGACACCAGTGGACTTTGGAGGAATAGGCAAAAGGTATGGACTTTCTCTGGACTATGAAGCTGCGTCTGCATTTCCAAGATAACAGGGCGTTTCTTACAATTGGTATTTTATTCCATTCCTCTTGCCCTGGTTTCCATAGTCCAATCTTGTTTTAGCAAATTCTTTTAGGTCTGCGTTTAAAAAGCGCTCTCTTCAGCAGTCCGAAGGCGCAATAGTCCATTGGTGACACATCCGTGGACTTTGGAGGAATAGGCAAAAGGTATGGACTTTCTCTGGACTATGAAGCTGCGTCTGCATATCCAAGATAACAGGGCGTTTCTTACAATTGGTATTTTATTCCATTCCTCTTGCCCTGGTTTTCATAGTCCAATCTTGTTTTAGCAAATTGTTTTAGGTCTGCGTTTAAAAAGCGCTCTCTTCAGCAGTCCGAAGGCACAATAGTCCATTGGTGACACATCAGTGGACTTTGGAGAAATAGGCAAAAGATATGGACTTTCTCTGGACTATGAAGCTGCGTCTGCATTTCCAAGATAACAGGGCGTTTCTTACAAATTGGTATTTTATTCCGTTCCTCTTGCACTGGTTTCCATAGTCCAATCTTGTTTTAGCAAATTGTTTTAGGTCTGCTTTTAAAAAGCGCTCTCTTCAGCAGTCCGAAGACACAATAGTCCATTGGTGACACATCAGTGGACTTTGGAGAAATAGGCAAAAGATATGGACTTTCTCTGGACTATGAAGCTGCATCTGCATTTCCAAGATAACAGGGCGTTTCTTACAATTGGTATTTTATTCCATTCCTCTTGCCCTGGTTTCCATAGTCCAATCTTGTTTTAGCAAATTCTTTTAGGTCTGCGTTTAAAAAGCGCTCTCTTCAGCAGTCCGAAGGCACAATAGTCCATTGGTGACACATCAGTGGACTTTGGAGAAATAGGCAAAAGATATGGACTTTCTCTGGACTATGAATCTGCGTCTGCATATCCAAGATAACAGGGCGTTTCTTACAATTGGTATTTTATTCCATTCCTCTTGCCCTGGTTTCCATAGTCCAATCTTGTTTTAGCAAATTGTTTTAGGTCTGCGTTTAAAAAGCGCTCTCTTCAGCAGTCCGAAGGCACAATAGTCCATTGGTGACACATCAGTGGACTTTGGAGAAATAGGCAAAAGATATGGACTTTCTCTGGACTATGAATCTGCATCTGCGTTTCCAAGATAACAGGGCGTTTCTTACAATTGGTATTTTATTCCGTTCCTCTTGCACTGGTTTCCATAGTCCAACCATGTTTTAGCAAATTGTTTTTGGTCTGCGTTTAAAAAGCGCTCTCTTCAGCAGTCCGAAGGCACAACAGTCCATTGGTGACACATCAGTGGACTTTGGAGAAATAGGCAAAAGATATGGACTTTCTCTGGACTATGAATCTGCATCTGCATTTCCAAGATAACAGGGCGTTTCTTACAATTGGTATTTTATTCCGTTCCTCTTGCACTGGTTTCCATAGTCCAACCATGTTTTAGCAAATTGTTTTAGGTCTGCGTTTAAAAAGCGCTCTCTTCAGCAGTCCGAAGGCACAACAGTCCATTGGTGACACATCAGTGGACTTTGGAGAAATAGGCAAAAGATATGGACTTTCTCTGGACTATGAATCTGCATCTGCATTTCCAAGATAACAGGGCGTTTCTTACAATTGGTATTTTATTCCGTTCCTCTTGCACTGGTTTCCATAGTCCAACCATGTTTTAGCAAATTGTTTTAGGTCTGCGTTTAAAAAGCGCTCTCTTCAGCAGTCCGAAGGCACAACAGTCCATTGGTGACACATCAGTGGACTTTGGAGAAATAGGCAAAAGATATGGACTTTCTCTGGACTATGAATCTGCATCTGCATTTCCAAGATAACAGGGCGTTTCTTACAATTGGTATTTTATTCCGTTCCTCTTGCACTGGTTTCCATAGTCCAACCATGTTTTAGCAAATTGTTTTAGGTCTGCGTTTAAAAAGCGCTCTCTTCAGCAGTCCGAAGGCACAACAGTCCATTGGTGACACATCAGTGGACTTTGGAGAAATAGGCAAAAGATATGGACTTTCTCTGGACTATGAATCTGCATCTGCATTTCCAAGATAACAGGGCGTTTCTTACAATTGGTATTTTATTCCGTTCCTCTTGCACTGGTTTCCATAGTCCAACCATGTTTTAGCAAATTGTTTTAGGTCTGCGTTTAAAAAGCGCTCTCTTCAGCAGTCCAAAGGCACAACAGTCCATTGGTGACACATCATTGGACTTTGGAGAAATAGGCAAAAGATATGGACTTTCTCTGGACTATGAATCTGCATCTGCATTTCCAAGATAACAGGGCGTTTCTTACAATTGGTATTTTATTCCGTTCCTCTTGCACTGGTTTCCATAGTCCAACCATGTTTTAGCAAATTGTTTTAGGTCTGCGTTTAAAAAGCGCTCTCTTCAGCAGTCCGAAGGCACAACAGTCCATTGGTGACACATCAGTGGACTTTGGAGAAATAGGCAAAAGATATGGACTTTCTCTGGACTATGAATCTGCATCTGCATTTCCAAGATAACAGGGCGTTTCTTACAATTGGTATTTTATTCCGTTCCTCTTGCACTGGTTTCCATAGTCCAACCATGTTTTAGCAAATTGTGTTAGGTCTGCGTTTAAATAGCGCTCTCTTCAGCAGTCCGAAGGCACAATAGTCCACTGGTGACACATCAGTGGACTTTGGAGAAATAGGCAAATGATATGGACTTTCTCTGGACTATGAATCTGCATCTGCATTTCCAATATAACAGGGCGTTTCTTACAATTGGTATTTTATTCCATTCCTCTTGCACTGGTTTCCGTAGTCCAATCTTGTTTTAGCAAATTGTTTTAGGTCTGCGTTTAAAAAGCGCTCTCTTCAGCAGTGCAAAGGCACAATAGTCCATTGGTGACACATCAGGGTTCTTTGGAGGAATAAGCATAAGGTATAGACTTCACACCGGTCTGTTTTTTCATTTTTCAAAGAAATAGAATGGTAGATTTGGATGTATAAATGCTAGCCTTATCCTAATGAAGCTCCACTCTTTGAAGGCTCTGTGGATAAGGGAATGGTATTTCCCCTTTAAATTATAACGAAGTGAATTTCTCCGTCCTTTTTATCCGCGCCGGGGTTCGAACCCGGGTCCACTCATTCCGGAATAAGTTGCTCTACCAATTAAGCTACGCGGACATTTTATTCTGATTCCTGTCTGCCTTTATGTCGTGTGCGGCCTGCTGGCAGGTACGTCACATCTCCTGGTACGTTACAGAATATTCGAGTTAATACATCATTTTGGTAATATGTACAATTGATTTTAACATTCGTTTCAACTTACAATTTTATAAGTTTATTCGATTTTAAGATCTCTCTCTTTACTCTTAACAACTTACAATTATTTCACTATCATCATAACTACTCGTGTTGACCCAAATAGGTATAGAATTCTGTCGATTAAGCAACTATTTCATTTTAATATAGGTAAACTGATGTTTAAAAGGAATAAAAAATAATGTGTTTTCCTATGTAATAGATTTAAATTTCATTACTCATAATTATAAAACAGGGAATAAGGCATTACTGCGGCCCATTTTACCAAAGACACGGATGTCAAAACAAAGTATTAACTACATTGGTCATGAGTACTGGAATGGGTTGCCTGCAGAGTTAATTGATATTAATAATTTGACATTATTTTAAAAAAAATAAAAACATACTTAATAACTAAAAAAAAACAAAAAAACAAGAAAGTTGACACCGAATTTTCGGGTGTAATAAGCACGTCTTTTGAATCCGTTCTGACGCAAATTAAATTTATCAAAGCTATTCAAAGTCAATGGAACCGGTATGGAAAACAATAGATCTGACCAAAGAAAGAAGATTTTCAATCGGGTCTTTAATCCCTCGGATATTGCTGTAAACGGAATTGTGAGCTTACGAACTCTTAGAAACAGACATATCGACAAAAATAAGATGTGACCTTTACGTCCCCTGGTGGGAAAACCATGCATTATTTTAGGAAGAAAGTATTCTCAAAAGGTTTATCCGTATAAGCGGTATCGGTCGAAGAAAAAAAAATTAGTCGAGTTTTCAGGAATCTCAGATTTTGCAACAAATACTTCAGAAGCAGAAATTAACACACATGATCCCTGGTGGCTAAACCATTCTTTACCAAACATTAGAAATTATGTGGAAAATACTTTCCATCAGGTCTTCTATGCGATACAGGAAGAAGTTTTCTAATCGGAACTTTAGGAGCAGAAATAACGCAGAAAACGCAATTTACCTTTGTGCCATCTAGCGGAAAGCGTATGACTTACTTGAAAATTTTGAATTTATAGGAAAAAACATTTTGCATAGGAAACAGTATCCAACAAAGAAGGAATTTTTCAAATCGTACTTTTAGAAGTAGAGATATTGACAAAAATAAGATACAAATCTACGCCCCCTGGCGCAGAAACAATGCATTTTTTCAAGAACAAAATTTTCCTAAAAGGTTTGTCGACATGAATAGTATCGGTCAACAAACGACGTTTGTTTCAATCGAGAATTTAGAAGCTCATATTTTGCTGCAAATACAACAGAAGCGGAAATTAAGATTCACGCCCCCTGGTGGCCAAACTATCTTTTTTTTTTACAAAAATTAGAAATTATGTGCAAACGATTTCCCATCAGGAGCTGTATCCGGTGCAGAAAGAATTTTTCAAATCGGAGATTTAGAAGCAGAGATATAAGGGGAAACGCAATTTACCGCTACGCCCCTAGCGAAAAGTCTATGAATTACTTGAAAATTTTGAAATTATATGAAAAACACGCCACACGGAAAACACTATCCAACAAAGAAGGGATTTTTCAAATCGTACTCTTAGAAGTAGAGATATTGACAAAAATAGGATGTACATCTATGCCCCTGGCGGAAGAAACTGTGGAATATTTTAAGAAGAAAATATTCCGAAAGGGTTTATCGATGTGAGTGGCATCAGTCCACGAAAGAATTTTTTCAATTGATATTTTAGAAGCTCCGATTTTATGGCAAATACATCAGAAGCAAAAATTTACAGTTACGCCCCCTGGTGGCCAAAGTATTCTTTACCGATAATTTAAAATTATATGCAAACCATTTTTCATCAGGAGATGTATCCGCTGAAGAAATTTTTTTCAAATTGGAGTTTTAGAAGAAGAGTTATCGGGGAAAATTTAATTTACTTTTACGGCCCCTAGCGGAAAATCTATGCGTAATTTGAAAAAGTAAGTATATCTAAAATACTCTAAATGGAATCGAAAGATAAAAAAAAAAAATCAATCGGATGTTTAGAAGCAAATATGTGGAATAAAAGGTATTTTTGAATTCTTCGACATCATCTGCATTTACGCCCTCTACCGGCGAAATTGTACATCGTAAACAAAAAAACGAAATGAAGGATCATCATTTGAATATTTCAAGCTTCCCAATTCAAAAGAATGTTTCAAATCGCACTAATAGTTGCAAACTATAAGATGAACTTTATTTACAGCTAAAACCAAGTTAAAAACATGCGAGATCTTTTTTTTTTTTTTTTTTTTTTTTTTTTGATTGGAGGTTTAACGACCACCGTGAGCAACTCAAATGGGCTATAAGCAGTCGCCCGTCCCTAATTTAGGGCCACTGGTTCCAGGGAAGGGAGAGAGCCAGTGCCTTAAGACAAACACAACATCCATGCCTGACCTGGATTCGAACCCGGACCCCTTACGGACGAATGATCAGAGGCCAACGCCTTACACCACTGCGCCACCGGGGCGGCCGAGATCTTTCGGACCCACCATGGGTCCATCATCAGGTACCGCACGGGTAGGATTCCGTTCTTTTAAACTCGGAGATCCATACCACAATGCATCAGCATGAAGGCGTTGCTCCCAATTCAGGCATGTATTATGTCGAGTGCGCAAGCATGAATTGGGAGCAGCGCCTTCGTGCTGATGCATTGTGGTATGGATCTCCGAGTTTAAAAGAACGGAATCCTACCCGTGCGGTACCTGATGATGGACCCATAGTGGGTCCTAAAGATCTCGCATGTTTTTAACTTGGTTTTAGCTGTAAATAAAGTTCATCTTATGGTTTGCAACTACACTCGCGGAAAGTGACAAAAGAACACCAAGAAGAAGACGTCTGATACCAACGAAATTTATACATAACGGAATTCAGAGGAAAACGTGATCAAAACATTATGGCAAAATACAGCTGTATTTGCTGGTAAACTGAAAAATAACATTTCCATGTAACATGGTTAGTACGAGGTTGAACAGCCATGAACTGCATCACACTGTGCAATTCTGGCATGGAGTCTGTCATACAGATGTTGGATGTAAGTTTGGGGTATTGAATTCCAAGCATCCTCAACCTGGACGCCTAAATCGGGGATGGTCGTGGCTGGAAAGTGAAAAAGAACACCAAGAAGGAGACGTCTGATACCAACAAAATTTATACATAACGGAATACAGAGGATAACGTGATCAAAACATTATGGCAAAAATACAGCTGTATTTGCTGGTAAACTGAAAAATAACATTTCCATGTAACATGGTTCGTACGAGGTTGAACCGCCATGAACTGCGTCACACTGTGCAATTCTGGCATGGAGTCTGTCGTACAGATGTTGGATGTAAGTTTGGGGTATTGAGTTCCAAGCATCCTCAACCTGGACGCCTCAATCGGGGATGGTCGTGGCTAGAAAGTGAAAAAAGAACACCAAGAAGGAGACGTCTGATACCAACGAAATTTATACATAACGGAATTCAGAGGAAAACGTGATCAAAACATTATGGCAAAATACAGCTGTATTTGCTGGTAAACTGAAAAATAACATTTCCATGTAACATGGTTAGTACGAGGTTGAACCGCCATGAACTGCGTCACACTGTGCAATTCTGGCATGGAGTCTGTCGTACAGATGTTGGATGTAAGTTTAGGGTATTGAGTTCCAAGCATCCTCAACCTGGACGCCACAATCGGGGATGGTCGTGGCTAGAAAGTGAAAAAGAACACCAAGAAGGAGACGTCTGATACCAACGAAATTTATACATAACGGAATTCAGAGGAAAACGTGATCAAAACATTATGGCAAAATACAGCTGTATTTGCTGGTAAACTGAAAAATAACATTTCCATGTAACATGGTTAGTACGAGGTTGAACCGCCATGAACTGCGTCACACTGTGCAATTCTGGCATGGAGTCTGTCGTACAGATGTTGGATGTAAGTTTGGGGTATTGAGTTCCAAGCATCCTCAACCTGGACGCCTCAATCGGGGATGGTCGTGGCTAGAAAGTGAAAAAAGAACACCAAGAAGGAGACGTCTGATACCAACGAAATTTATACATAACGGAATTCAGAGGAAAACGTGATCAAAACATTATGGCAAAATACAGCTGTATTTGCTGGTAAACTGAAAAATAACATTTCCATGTAACATGGTTAGTACGAGGTTGAACCGCCATGAACTGCGTCACACTGTGCAATTCTGGCATGGAGTCTGTCGTACAGATGTTGGATGTAAGTTTGGGGTATTGAGTTCCAAGCATCCTCAACCTGGACGCCTCAATCGGGGATGGTCGTGGCTAGAAAGTGAAAAAAGAACACCAAGAAGGAGACGTCTGATACCAACGAAATTTATACATAACGGAATTCAGAGGAAAACGTGATCAAAACATTATGGCAAAATACAGCTGTATTTGCTGGTAAACTGAAAAATAACATTTCCATGTAACATGGTTAGTACGAGGTTGAACCGCCATGAACTGCGTCACACTGTGCAATTCTGGCATGGAGTCTGTCGTACAGATGTTGGATGTAAGTTTAGGGGTATTGAGTTCCAAGCATCCTCAACCTGGACGCCACAATCGGGGATGGTCGTGGCTAGAAAGTGAAAAAAGGACACCAAGAAGGAGACGTCTGATACCAACGAAATTTATACATAACGGAATACAGAGGATAACGTGATCAAAACATTATGGCAAAATACAGCTGTATTTGCTGGTAAACTGAAAAATAACATTTCCATGTAACATGGTTAGTACGAGGTTGAACCGCCATGAACTGCGTCACACTGTGCAATTCTGGCATGGAGTCTGTCGTACAGATGTTGGATGTAAGTTTGGGGTATTGAGTTCCAAGCATCCTCAACCTGGACGCCTAAATCGGGGATGGTCGTGGCTAGAAAGTGAAAAAAGAACACCAAGAAGGAGACGTCTGATACCAACGAAATTTATACATAACGGAATACAGAGGATAACGTGATCAAAACATTATGGCAAAATACAGCTGTATTTGCTGGTAAACTGAAAAATAACATTTCCATGTAACATGGTTAGTACGAGGTTGAACCGCCATGAACTGCGTCACACTGTGCAATTCTGGCATGGAGTCTGTCGTACAGATGTTGGATGTAAGTTTGGGGTATTGAGTTCCAAGCATCCTCAACCTGGACGCCTAAATCGGGGATGGTCGTGGCTAGAAAGTGAAAAAAGAACACCAAGAAGGAGACGTCTGATACCAACGAAATTTATACATAACGGAATACAGAGGATAACGTGATCAAAACATTATGGCAAAATACAGCTGTATTTGCTGGTAAACTGAAAAATAACATTTCCATGTAACATGGTTAGTACGAGGTTGAACCGCCATGAACTGCGTCACACTGTGCAATTCTGGCATGGAGTCTGTCGTACAGATGTTGGATGTAAGTTTGGGGTATTGACTTCCAAGCATCCTCAACCTGGACGCCTCAATCGGGGATGGTCGTGCCTAAAAAGTGAAAAAGAACACCAAGAAGGAGACGTCTGATACCAACGAAATTTATACATAACGGAATACAGAGGATAACGTGATCAAAACATTATGGCAAAATACAGCTGTATTTGCTGGTAAACTGAAAAATAACATTTCCATGTAACATGGTTAGTACGAGGTTGAACCGCCATGAACTGCGTCACACTGTGCAATTCTGGCATGAAGTCTGTCGTACAGATGTTGGATGTAAGTTTGGGGTATTGAGTTCCAAGCATCCTCAACCTGGACGCCTCAATCGGGGATGGTCGTGCCTAAAAAGTGAAAAAAGAACACCAAGAAGGAGACGTCTGATACCAACGAAATTTATACATAACGGAATACAGAGGATAACGTGATCAAAACATTATGGCAAAATACAGCTGTATTTGCTGGTAAACTGAAAAATAACATTTCCATGTAACATGGTTAGTACGAGGTTGAACCGCCATGAACTGCGTCACACTGTGCAATTCTGGCATGGAGTCTGTCGTACAGATGTTGGATGTAAGTTTGGGGTATTGAGTTCCAAGTATCCTCAACCTGGACGCCTCAATCGGGGATGGTCGTGCCTAAAAAGTGAAAAAAGAACACCAAGAAGGAGACGTCTGATACCAACGAAATTTATACATAACGGAATACAGAGGATAACGTGATCAAAACATTATGGCAAAATACAGCTGTATTTGCTGGTAAACTGAAAAATAACATTTCCATGTAACATGGTTAGTACGAGGTTGAACCGCCATGAACTGCGTCACACTGTGCAATTCTGGCATGGAGTCTGTCGTACAGATGTTGGATGTAAGTTTGGGGTATTGAGTTCCAAGCATCCTCAACCTGGACGCCTCAATCGGGGATGGTCGTGGCTAGAAAGTGAAAAAAGAACACCAAGAAGGAGACGTCTGATACCAACGAAATTTATACATAACGGAATACAGAGGATAACGTGATCAAAACATTATGGCAAAATACAGCTGTATTTGCTGGTAAACTGAAAAATAACATTTCCATGTAACATGGTTAGTACGAGGTTGAACCGCCATGAACTGCGTCACACTGTGCAATTCTGGCATGGAGTCTGTCGTACAGATGTTGGATGTAAGTTTGGGGTATTGAGTTCCAAGCATCCTCAACCTGGACGCCTAAATCGGGGATGGTCGTGGCTAGAAAGTGAAAAAAGAACACCAAGAAGGAGACGTCTGATACCAACGAAATTTATACATAACGGAATACAGAGGATAACGTGATCAAAACATTATGGCAAAATACAGCTGTATTTGCTGGTAAACTGAAAAATAACATTTCCATGTAACATGGTTAGTACGAGGTTGAACCGCCATGAACTGCGTCACACTGTGCAATTCTGGCATGGAGTCTGTCGTACAGATGTTGGATGTAAGTTTGGGGTATTGACTTCCAAGCATCCTCAACCTGGACGCCTCAATCGGGGATGGTCGTGCCTAAAAAGTGAAAAAAGAACACCAAGAAGGAGACGTCTGATACCAACGAAATTTATACATAACGGAATACAGAGGATAACGTGATCAAAACATTATGGCAAAATACAGCTGTATTTGCTGGTAAACTGAAAAATAACATTTCCATGTAACATGGTTAGTACGAGGTTGAACCGCCATGAACTGCGTCACACTGTGCAATTCTGGCATGAAGTCTGTCGTACAGATGTTGGATGTAAGTTTGGGGTATTGAGTTCCAAGCATCCTCAACCTGGACGCCTCAATCGGGGATGGTCGTGCCTAAAAAGTGAAAAAAGAACACCAAGAAGGAGACGTCTGATACCAACGAAATTTATACATAACGGAATACAGAGGATAACGTGATCAAAACATTATGGCAAAATACAGCTGTATTTGCTGGTAAACTGAAAAATAACATTTCCATGTAACATGGTTAGTACGAGGTTGAACCGCCATGAACTGCGTCACACTGTGCAATTCTGGCATGGAGTCTGTCGTACAGATGTTGGATGTAAGTTTGGGGTATTGAGTTCCAAGCATCCTCAACCTGGACGCCTCAATCGGGGATGGTCGTGCCTAAAAAGTGAAAAAGAACACCAAGAAGGAGACGTCTGATACCAACGAAATTTATACATAACGGAATACAGAGGATAACGTGATCAAAACATTATGGCAAAATACAGCTGTATTTGCTGGTAAACTGAAAAATAACATTTCCATGTAACATGGTTAGTACGAGGTTGAACCGCCATGAACTGCGTCACACTGTGCAATTCTGGCATGGAGTCTGTCGTACAGATGTTGGATGTAAGTTTGGGGTATTGAGTTCCAAGCATCCTCAACCTGGACGCCTCAATCGGGGATGGTCGTGCCTAAAAAGTGAAAAAAGAACACCAAGAAGGAGACGTCTGATACCAACGAAATTTATACATAACGGAATACAGAGGATAACGTGATCAAAACATTATGGCAAAATACAGCTGTATTTGCTGGTAAACTGAAAAATAACATTTCCATGTAACATGGTTAGTACGAGGTTGAACCGCCATGAACTGCGTCACACTGTGCAATTCTGGCTTGAAGTCTGTCGTACAGATGTTGGATGTAAGTTTGGGGTATTGAGTTCCAAGCATCCTCAACCTGGACGCCTCAATCGGGGATGGTCGTGCCTAAAAAGTGAAAAAAGAACACCAAGAAGGAGACGTCTGATACCAACGAAATTTATACATAACGGAATACAGAGGATAACGTGATCAAAACATTATGGCAAAATACAGCTGTATTTGCTGGTAAACTGAAAAATAACATTTCCATGTAACATGGTTAGTACGAGGTTGAACCGCCATGAACTGCGTCACACTGTGCAATTCTGGCATGGAGTCTGTCGTACAGATGTTGGATGTAAGTTTGGGGTATTGAGTTCCAAGCATCCTCAACCTGGACGCCTCAATCGGGGATGGTCGTGCCTAAAAAGTGAAAAAAGAACACCAAGAAGGAGACGTCTGATACCAACGAAATTTATACATAACGGAATACAGAGGATAACGTGATCAAAACATTATGGCAAAATACAGCTGTATTTGCTGGTAAACTGAAAAATAACATTTCCATGTAACATGGTTAGTACGAGGTTGAACCGCCATGAACTGCGTCACACTGTGCAATTCTGGCATGAAGTCTGTCGTACAGATGTTGGATGTAAGTTTGGGGTATTGAGTTCCAAGCATCCTCAACCTGGACGCCTCAATCGGGGATGGTCGTGCCTAAAAAGTGAAAAAAGAACACCAAGAAGGAGACGTCTGATACCAACGAAATTTATACATAACGGAATACAGAGGATAACGTGATCAAAACATTATGGCAAAATACAGCTGTATTTGCTGGTAAACTGAAAAATAACATTTCCATGTAACATGGTTAGTACGAGGTTGAACCGCCATGAACTGCGTCACACTGTGCAATTCTGGCATGGAGTCTGTCGTACAGATGTTGGATGTAAGTTTGGGGTATTGAGTTCCAAGCATCCTCAACCTGGACGCCTCAATCGGGGATGGTCGTGCCTAAAAAGTGAAAAAAGAACACCAAGAAGGAGACGTCTGATACCAACGAAATTTATACATAACGGAATACAGAGGATAACGTGATCAAAACATTATGGCAAAATACAGCTGTATTTGCTGGTAAACTGAAAAATAACATTTCCATGTAACATGGTTAGTACGAGGTTGAACCGCCATGAACTGCGTCACACTGTGCAATTCTGGCATGGAGTCTGTTGTACAGATGTTGGATGTAAGTTTGGGGTATTGAGTTCCAAGCATCCACAACCTGGACGCCTCAATCGGATATGGTCGTGGCTAGAAAGTGAAAAAAGAACACCAAGAAGGAGACGTCTGATACCAACGAAATTTATACATAACGTAATACAGAGGATAACGTGATCAAAACATTATGGCAAAATACAGCTGTATTTGCTGGTAAACTGAAAAATAACATTTCCATGTAACATGGTTAGTACGAGGTTGAACCGCCATGAACTGCGTCACACTGTGCAATTCTGGCATGGAGTCTGTTGTACAGATGTTGGATGTAAGTTTGGGGTATTGAGTTCCAAGCATCCACAACCTGGACGCCTCAATCGGGGATGGTCGTGGCTAGAAAGTGAAAAAAGAACACCAAGAAGGAGACGTCTGATACCAACGAAATTTATACATAACGGAATACAGAGGATAACGTGATCAAAACATTATGGCAAAATACAGCTGTATTTGCCGGTAAACTGAAAAATAACATTTCCATGTAACATGGTTAGTACGAGGTTGAACCGCCATGAACTGCGTCACACTGTGCAATTCTGGCATGGAGTCTGTTGTACAGATGTTGGATGTAAGTTTGGGGTATTGAGTTAAAAGCATCCTCAACCTGGACGCCTCAATCGGGGATGGTCGTGGCTAGAAAGTGAAAAAAGAACACCAAGAAGGAGACGTCTGATACCAACGAAATTTATACATAACGGAATACAGAGGATAACGTGATCAAAACATTATGGCAAAATACAGCTGTATTTGCCGGTAAACTGAAAAATAACATTTCCATGTAACATGGTTAGTACGAGGTTGAACCGCCATGAACTGCGTCACACTGTGCAATTCTGGCATGGAGTCTGTTGTACAGATGTTGGATGTAAGTTTGGGGTATTGAGTTCCAAGCATCCTCAACCTGGACGCCTAAATCGGGGATGGACGTGGCTAGAAAGTGAAAAAAGAACACCAAGAAGGAGACGTCTGATACCAACGAAATTTATACATAACGGAATACAGAGGATAACGTGATCAAAACATTATGGCAAAATACAGCTGTATTTGCTGGTAAACTGAAAAATAACATTTCCATGTAACATGGTTAGTACGAGGTTGAACCGCCATGAACTGCGTCACACTGTGCAATTCTGGCATGGAGTCTGTCGTACAGATGTTGGATGTAAGTTTGGGGTATTGAGTTCCAAGCATCCTCAACCTGGACGCCTCAATCGGGGATGGTCGTGCCTAAAAAGTGAAAAAAGAACACCAAGAAGGAGACGTCTGATACCAACGAAATTTATACATAACGGAATACAGAGGATAACGTGATCAAAACATTATGGCAAAATACAGCTGTATTTGCTGGTAAACTGAAAAATAACATTTCCATGTAACATGGTTAGTACGAGGTTGAACCGCCATGAACTGCGTCACACTGTGCAATTCTGGCATGGAGTCTGTTGTACAGATGTTGGATGTAAGTTTGGGGTATTGAGTTCCAAGCATCCACAACCTGGACGCCTCAATCGGATATGGTCGTGGCTAGAAAGTGAAAAAAGAACACCAAGAAGGAGACGTCTGATACCAACGAAATTTATACATAACGGAATACAGAGGATAACGTGATCAAAACATTATGGCAAAATACAGCTGTATTTGCTGGTAAACTGAAAAATAACATTTCCATGTAACATGGTTAGTACGAGGTTGAACCGCCATGAACTGCGTCACACTGTGCAATTCTGGCATGGAGTCTGTTGTACAGATGTTGGATGTAAGTTTGGGGTATTGAGTTCCAAGCATCCACAACCTGGACGCCTCAATCGGATATGGTCGTGGCTAGAAAGTGAAAAAAGAACACCAAGAAGGAGACGTCTGATACCAACGAAATTTATACATAACGGAATACAGAGGATAACGTGATCAAAACATTATGGCAAAATACAGCTGTATTTGCTGGTAAACTGAAAAATAACATTTCCATGTAACATGGTTAGTACGAGGTTGAACCGCCATGAACTGCGTCACACTGCGCAATTGTGGCATGGAGTCTGTCGTACAGATGTTGGATGTAAGTTTGGGGTTTTGAGTTAAAAGCATCCTCAACCTGGACGCCTCAATCGGGGATGGTCGTGGCTAGAAAGTGAAAAAAGAACACCAAGAAGGAGACGTCTGATACCAACGAAACTTATACATAACGGAATACAGAGGATAACGTTATCAAAACATTATTTCAAAATACAGCTGTATTTGCTGGTAAACTGAAATATAACATTTCCATGTAACATGGTTAGTACGAGGTTGAACCGCCATGAACTGCGTCACACTGTGCAATTCTGGCATGGAGTCTGTCGTACAGATGTTGGATGTAAGTTTGGGGTATTGAGTTCCAAGCATCCTCAACCTGGACGCCTCAATCAAGGATGGTCGTGGCTAGAAAGTGAAAAAAGAACACCAAGAAGGAGACGTCTGATACCAACGAAATTTATACATAACGTAATACAGAGGATAACGTGATCAAAACATTATGGCAAAATACAGCTGTATTTGCTGGTAAACTGAAAAATAACATTTCCATGTAACATGGTTAGTACGAGGTTGAACCGCCATGAACTGCGTCACACTGTGCAATTCTGGCATGGAGTCTGTCGTACAGATGTTGGATGTAAGTTTGGGGTATTGAGTTCCAAGCATCCTCAACCTGGACGCCTCAATCGGGGATGGTCGTGGCTAGAAAGTGAAAAAAGAACACCAAGAAGGAGACGTCTGATACCAACGAAATTTATACATAACGGAATACAGAGGATAACGTGATCAAAACATTATGGCAAAATACAGCTGTATTTGCTGGTAAACTGAAAAATAACATTTCCATGTAACATGGTTAGTACGAGGTTGAACCGCCATGAACTGCGTCACACCATGCAATTCTGGCATGGAGTCTGTCGTACAGATGTTGGATGTAAGTTTGGGGTATTGAGTTCCAAGCATCCTCAACCTGGACGCCTAAATCGGGGATGGTCGTGGCTAGAAAGTGAAAAAAGAACACCAAGAATAAGACGTCTGATACCAACGAAATTTATACATAACGGAATACAGAGGATAACGTGATCAAAACATTATGGCAAAATACAGCTGTATTTGCTGGTAAACTGAAAAATAACATTTCCATGTAACATGGTTAGTACGAGGTTGAACCGCCATGAACTGCGTCACACTGTGCAATTCTGGCATGGAGTCTGTCGTACAGATGTTGGATGTAAGTTTGGGGTATTGAGTTCCAAGCATCCTCAACCTGGACGCCTCAATCGGGGATGGTCGTGGCTAGAAAGTGAAAAAAGAACACCAAGAAGGAGACGTCTGATACCAACGAAATTTATACATAACGGAATACAGAGGATAACGTGATCAAAACATTATGGCAAAATACAGCTGTATTTGCTGGTAAACTGAAAAATAACATTTCCATGTAACATGGTTAGTACGAGGTTGAACCGCCATGAACTGCGTCACACCATGCAATTCTGGCATGGAGTCTGTCGTACAGATGTTGGATGTAAGTTTGGGGTATTGAGTTCCAAGCATCCTCAACCTGGACGCCTAAATCGGGGATGGTCGTGGCTAGAAAGTGAAAAAAGAACACCAAGAAGGAGACGTCTGATACCAACGAAATTTATACATAACGGAATACAGAGGATAACGTGATCAAAACATTATGGCAAAATACAGCTGTATTTGCTGGTAAACTGAAAAATAACTTTTCCATGTAACATGGTTAGTACGAGGTTGAACCGCCATGAACTGCGTCACACTGTGTAATTCTGGCATGGAGTCTGTCGTACAGATGTTGGATGTAAGTTTGGGGTAGTGAGTTCCAAGCATCCTCAACCTGGACGCCTAAATCGGGGATGGTCGTGGCTAGAAAGTGAAAAAGAACACCAAGAAGGAGACGTCTGATACCAACGAAATTTATACATAACGGAATACAGAGGATAACGTTATCAAAACATTATTTCAAAATACAGCTGTATTTGCTGGTAAACTGAAATATAACATTTCCATGTAACATGGTTAGTACGAGGTTGAACCGCCATGAACTGCGTCACACTGTGCAATTCTGGCATGGAGTCTGTCGTACAGATGTTGGATGTAAGTTTGGGGTATTGAGTTCCAAGCATCCTCAACCTGGACGCCTCAATCGGGGATGGTCGTGGCTAGAAAGTGAAAAAAGAACACCAAGAAGGAGACGTCTGATACCAACGAAATTTATACATAACGTAATACAGAGGATAACGTGATCAAAACATTATGGCAAAATACAGCTGTATTTGCTGGTAAACTGAAAAATAACATTTCCATGTAACATGGTTAGTACGAGGTTGAACCGCCATGAACTGCGTCACACTGTGCAATTCTGGCATGGAGTCTGTCGTACAGATGTTGGATGTAAGTTTGGGGTATTGAGTTCCAAGCATCCTCAACCTGGACGCCTCAATCGGGGATGGTCGTGGCTAGAAAGTGAAAAAAGAACACCAAGAAGGAGACGTCTGATACCAACGAAATTTATACATAACGGAATACAGAGGATAACGTGATCAAAACATTATGGCAAAATACAGCTGTATTTGCTGGTAAACTGAAAAATAACATTTCCATGTAACATGGTTAGTACGAGGTTGAACCGCCATGAACTGCGTCACACCATGCAATTCTGGCATGGAGTCTGTCGTACAGATGTTGGATGTAAGTTTGGGGTATTGAGTTCCAAGCATCCTCAACCTGGACGCCTAAATCGGGGATGGTCGTGGCTAGAAAGTGAAAAAAGAACACCAAGAATAAGACGTCTGATACCAACGAAATTTATACATAACGGAATACAGAGGATAACGTGATCAAAACATTATGGCAAAATACAGCTGTATTTGCTGGTAAACTGAAAAATAACATTTCCATGTAACATGGTTAGTACGAGGTTGAACCGCCATGAACTGCGTCACACTGTGCAATTCTGGCATGGAGTCTGTCGTACAGATGTTGGATGTAAGTTTGGGGTATTGAGTTCCAAGCATCCTCAACCTGGACGCCTCAATCGGGGATGGTCGTGGCTAGAAAGTGAAAAAAGAACACCAAGAAGGAGACGTCTGATACCAACGAAATTTATACATAACGGAATACAGAGGATAACGTGATCAAAACATTATGGCAAAATACAGCTGTATTTGCTGGTAAACTGAAAAATAACATTTCCATGTAACATGGTTAGTACGAGGTTGAACCGCCATGAACTGCGTCACACCATGCAATTCTGGCATGGAGTCTGTCGTACAGATGTTGGATGTAAGTTTGGGGTATTGAGTTCCAAGCATCCTCAACCTGGACGCCTAAATCGGGGATGGTCGTGGCTAGAAAGTGAAAAAAGAACACCAAGAAGGAGACGTCTGATACCAACGAAATTTATACATAACGGAATACAGAGGATAACGTGATCAAAACATTATGGCAAAATACAGCTGTATTTGCTGGTAAACTGAAAAATAACTTTTCCATGTAACATGGTTAGTACGAGGTTGAACCGCCATGAACTGCGTCACACTGTGTAATTCTGGCATGGAGTCTGTCGTACAGATGTTGGATGTAAGTTTGGGGTAGTGAGTTCCAAGCATCCTCAACCTGGACGCCTAAATCGGGGATGGTCGTGGCTAGAAAGTGAAAAAGAACACCAAGAAGGAGACGTCTGATACCAACGAAATTTATACATAACGGAATACAGAGGATAACGTGATCAAAACATTATGGCAAAATACAGCTGCATTTGCTGGTAAACTGAAAAATAACATTTCCATGTAACATGGTTAGTACGAGGTTGAACCGCCATGAACTGCGTCACACTGTGCAATCCTGGCATTTAGTCTGTCGTACAGATGTTGGATGTAAGTTTGGGATATTGAGTTCCAAGCATCCTCAACCTGGACGCGTAAATCGGGGATGGTCGTGGCTGGCCGTGGAGACCAGATAAGTCGTTGTCCCATAAAATCTCACACGTGCTCAATCCGGTGATCGTGCAGGCCATGGAAGTTGTCTCACACCCTGAAGTGCATGTTGCGTTGCACGTGCCGTGTGTGGGCGTGCGTTATCTTGCTAGAAAACACCACGATGGACCGACCTTACAAATGGCACAACAACGGGCTGAATGATGTTGCTGATGTAAGAGGTGGTGTTTAACGTACCCGGTACAAACACTAGTTGTGTACGGGAGTGATAGCTGATCGCTCCCCACACCAGGAGACCAGGTGTAGGCCCTGTGTGTCGCTGGCTGATGCAAGAAGGGTGGAGACGCTCCCTTGTGCGTCTGCGAACACGCATACGTCCATCGGTGGCTCCCAAGCAGAATCTGCATTCATCGCTGAGCACGACAGATCGTTATTGCGTTCTCCAGTGCAGACGTTGGCGACACCACTGCAGCCGTTCCTGACGGTGGGCTGGAGTCAGAGGTACACATGCCAGAGGCACACGTGCACGTAGTCCTGCATCCAGTAGACGGTTGCGGATTGTTCGCACAGTCACCTCAGGTGCAACGGCAGCTCGGATTTGCGTCGCAGTGGATGTTCTGCTTGACAACGCCGCTCTTCTTATGCGTCGATCGGTCCGCTAATCAGTTCGTCTGTGACTCCAGGTTCCACGTCTTCTCGTGTGGGAATGTTCCTCGGACCATCTACGCCACCATCGTACCACCACCGATACTTCCCGTCCAATAAGACGATACGACCACCCGGCCTCGCGGAGTCCGACTAGACGACCTCGCTCAAAGTCCGATAACTGCTGAAATCGTACACGTCTTCCATGTCCAGGCATTGCAGATTCTTCAGGGTCTTCGCACGTGCCCGTACGCCGACGACTGATTACAATCACTTCGCCGTACTCTTTAAGTACCACCGACGTTAATTTGCATATTATGCCGTGCTGTGGTGTAAGCGCTCACCGGTTGGTCCCGAAATTAACATCACACCTACGTAAACTCAACCCCATTAATATATGTAAATTTCATGATCGTCCGCCAATTCCTTGTTGGGGTTCTTTATTTCACTTTCCGCGAGTCTATATGCGTTTTTTAATATCGCGTCTAGACAGCAGTGAATCGATTGATGCATATCAGTTGGCACGAATACCACGGACGTTTGGGGAGTTACCGGCGTTATCTGTCACTAATCTAGCGTGAATTTCTTTGGGAGGTACATTTTCATGAGCTGAAAACTTTATAACTGATCGTTGACACCCGTTGACGTCGTTGCAAAAGAATTACGCATTTTAAACACATTTAAATGCGAACAAATAGATGTACAGAGTTCTATTACGCAGTGAAGAGAAGCTAATGGCACCGAGAATTGTTTGCCGTTTGACTGGTTGCTAGGCAACAAGTCATGCGCCAGTTACTTGCGCAGAGGAATTACTTATTTAATACGCCTCGTATAATGGCTCTGAGTGATGGATAAAAGGATTCCCATTTTATTGCTCCAAAATTTAAACTGCGCAGTCTACGCCTAACTCCGCGGATAGTATAGAACGACATACAGCCACCGGCCTGCGGCAAAAATAGATCCCGATTTAAATAAAGGCAGCGTTAAAAATACGTGCCGCACACTAATCGTGTTGACATGTTCGAAAACAGCATGGAGTCCAATTCACGTACTGCGTATTGCCTAGTGCGCGCGACGCTCCCCTTGCTCCTTGTGCGCGAGGTAGATGATGGAATATTTCTGGGTATGCCGCCGCGTTTGACTCAATCTATCTCGGCAACGGCGAGCGCAACACGACTGTGTGTGGTATCGTTCTAAAGCTCTCGACAAGATCTATTCAAATATGCAAATATAATTTTGCTGTGGTTTGAACTGAACATTTAAAAAAACGTTTTCTTGTGAACCGGTGAAAACTTTTGAAAATATCGCGGTCTATCTGGACAACCGTGAGTGCAAACTACTGTGCGTGGTATCGTTTTAAAGCTCTCGACAAGATCTATTCAAATATGCAAAGATCATTTCGAAGCGGTTTGAACTGAACATTTAAAAAAATGTTTTCTTGTGAACCGGTGAACACCTTTGAAAATATCGCGGTTTATCTGGACAACCGTGAGTGCAAACTACTGTGCGTGATATCGTTTTAAAGCTCTCGACAAGATCTATTCAAAAATGCAAAGATCATTTTGAAGTGGTTTGAACTGAACATTTTAAAAAATGTTTTCAAGGGAACCGGTGAACACGTTTGAAAATATCGCGGTTTATCTGGACAACCGTGAGTGCAAACTACTGTGCGTGGTATCGTTTTAAAGCTCTCGACAAGATCTATTCAAATATGCAAAGATCATTTCGAAGTGGTTTGAACTGAGCATTTAAAAAAATGTTTTCTTGTGAACCGGTAAACACCTTTGAAAATATCGCGGTTTATCTGGACAACCGTGAGTGCAAACTACTGTGCGCGGTATCGTTTTAAAGCTCTCGACAAGATCTATTCAAATATGCAAAGATCATTTCGAAGTGGTTTGAACTGAGCATTTTAAAAAATGTTTTCAAGGGAACCGGTGAACACGTTTGAAAATATCGCGGTTTATTTGGACAACCGTGAGTGCAAACTACTGTGCGTGGTATCGTTTTAAAGCTCTCGACAAGATCTATTCAAATATGGAAAGATCATTTCGAAGTGGTTTGAACTGAACATTTAAACAAATGTTTTCTTGTGAACCGGTGAACACTTTTAAAAATATCGCGGTTTATCTGGACAACCGTGAGTGCAAACTACTGTGCGTGATATCGTTTTAAAGCTCTCGACAAGATCTATTCAAAAATGCAAAGATCATTTTGAAGTGGTTTGAACTGAACATTTAAAAAATGTTTTCTTGTGAACCGGTGAACACTTTTGAAAATATCGCGGTTTATCTGGACAACCGTGAGTGCAAACTACTGTGCGTGATATCGTTTTAAAGCTCTCGACAAGATCTATTCAAAAATGCAAAGATCATTTTGAAGTGGTTTGAACTGAACATTTTAAAAAATGTTTTCAAGGGAACCGGTGAACACGTTTGAAAATATCGCGGTTTATTTGGACAACCGTGAGTGCAAACTACTGTGCGTGGTATCGTTTTAAAGCTCTCGACAAGATCTATTCAAATATGCAAAGATCATTTCGAAGTGGCTTGAACTGAACATTTAAAAAAATGTTTTCTTGTGAACCGGTGAACACTTTTGAAAATATCGCGGTTTATCTGGACAACCGTGAGTGCAAACTACTGTGCGTGATATCGTTTTAAAGCTCTCGACAAGATCTATTCAAAAATGCAAAGATCATTTTGAAGTGGTTTGATCTGAACATTTTAAAAAATGTTTTCTAGGGAACCGGTGAACACGTTTGAAAATATCGCGGTTTATTTGGACAACCGTGAGTGCAAACTACTGTGTGTGGTGTCGTTTTAAAGCTCTCGACAAGATCTATTCAAATATGCAAAGATCATTTCGAAGTGGTTTGAACTGAACATTTAAAAAAATGTTTTCTTGTGAACCGGTGAACACTTTTGAAAATATCGCGGTTTATCTGGACAATCGTGAGTGCAAACTACTGTGCGTGGTATCGTTCTAAAGCTCTCGACAAGATCTATTCAAATATGCAAAGATCATTTCGAAGTGGTTTGAACTGAACATTTAAAAAATGTTTTCTTGTGAACCGGTGAACACTTTTGAAAATATCGCGGTTTATCTGGACAATCGTGAGTGCAAACTACTGTGCGTGGTATCGTTTTAAAGCTCTCGACAAGATCTATTGAAATATGCAAAGACCATTTCGAAGTGGTTTGAACTGAACATTTACAAAAATGTTTTCTTGTGAACCGGTGAACACTTTTGAAAATATCGCGGTTTATCTGGACAACCGTGAGTGCAAACTACTGTGCGTGGTATCGTTTTAAAGCTCCCGACAAGATCTATTGAAATATGCAAAGACCATTTCGAAGTGGTTTGAACTGAACATTTAAAAAAATGTTTTCTTGGGAACAGGTGAACACTTTTGAAAATATCACGGTTTATATGGACAACCGTGAGTGCAAACTACCGTGCGTGGTATCGTTTTAAAGCTCTCGACAAGATCTCTTCAAATATGCAAATATAATTTTGCTGTGGTTTGAACTGAACATTTAAAAAAACGTTTTCTTGCGAACAGGTGAACACTTTTGAAAATATCACGGTTTATATGGACAACCGTGAGTGCAAACTACCGTGCGTGGTATCGTTTTAAAGCTCTCGACAAGATCTATTCAAATATGCAAATATAATTTTGCTGTGGTTTGAACTGAACATTTAAAAAAACGTTTTCTTGCGAACAGGTGAACACTTTTGAAAATATCACGGTTTATATGGACAACCGTGAGTGCAAACTACTGTGCGTGGTACCGTTTTAAAGCTCTCGACAAGATCTATTCAAATATGCAAATATAATTTTGCTGTGGTTTGAACTGAACATTTAAAAAAACGTTTTCTTGTGAACCGGTGAACACTTTTGAAAATATCGCGGTTTATCTGGACAACCGTGAGTGCAAACTACTGTGCATGGTATCGTTTTAAAGCTCTCGACAAGATCTATTCAAATATACAAAGATCATTTCGAAGTGGTTTGAACTGAACATTTAAAAAAATGTTTTCTTGTGAACCGGTGAACACTTTTGAAAATATCGCGTTTATCTGGACAACCCTAAGTGCAAAACGAGTGTGCGTGGTATCGTTTTAAAGCTCTCGACAAGATCTATTCAAATATGCAAAGATCATTTCGAAGTGGTTTGAACTGAACATTTCTAAAAAGTTTTCTTGTGAACCGGTGAACACTTTTGAAAATATCGCGTTTATCTGGACAACCGTGAGTGCAAACGACTGTGCGTGATACCGTTTTAAAGCTCTCAACAAGATCTATTCAAATATTCAAATATAATTTCGAAGTGGTTGAAACTGAACATTAAAAAAAATATTTTCTTGTGAACCGGTGAACACTTTTGAAAATATCACGGTTTATATGGACAACCGTGAGTGCAAACGACTGTGCGTGATACCGTTTTAAAGCTCTCGACAAGATCTATTCAAATATACAAAGATCATTTCGAAGTGGTTGAAACTGAACATTTAAAAAAATATTTTCTTGTGAACCGGTGAACACTTTTGAAAATATCACGGTTTATATGGACAACCGTGAGTGCAAACGACTGCGCGTGATACCGTTTTAAAGCTCTCGACAAGATCTATTCAAAAATGCAAAGATCATTTCGAAGTGGTTTGAACTGAACATTTCTAAAAAGTTTTCTTGTGAACCGGTGAACACTTTTGAAAATATCGCGTTTATCTGGACAACCGTGAGTGCAAACTACTGTGCGCGGTATCGTTTTAAAGCTCCCGACAAGATCTATTCAGATATGCAAAGATCATTTCGAAGTGGTTTGAACTGAACATTTAAAAAAATGTTTTATTGCAAACCGGTGAACACTTTTGAAAATATCGCGGTTTATATGGACAACCGTGAGTGCAAACGACTGTGCGTGATACCGTTTTAAAGCTCTCGACAAGATCTATTCAAAAATGCAAAGATCATTTCGAAGTGGTTTGAACTGAACATTTCTAAAAAGTTTTCTTGTGAACCGGTGAACACTTTTGAAAATATCGCGTTTATCTGGACAACCGTGAGTGCAAACTACTGTGCGTGGTATCGTTCTAAAGCTCTAGACAAGATCTATTCAAAAATGCAAAGATCATTTCGAAGTGGTTTGAACTGAACATTTCTAAAAAGTTTTCTTGTAAACCGGTGAACACCTTTGAAAACATCGCGGTTTATCTGGACAACCGTGAGTGCAAACTCCTGTGCGTGGTATCGTTTTAAAGCTCCCGACAAGATCTATTCAAATATGCAAAGATCATTTCGAAGTGGTTTGAACTGAACATTTAAAAAAATGTTTTATTGCGAACCGGTGAACACTTTTGAAAATATCGCGGTATATCTGGACAACCGTGAGTGCAAACTCCTGTGCGTGGTATCGTTTTAAAGCTCGCGACAAGATCTATTCAAATATGCAAAGATCATTTCGAAGTGGTTTGAACTGAACATTTAAAAAAATGTTTTATTGCGAACCGGTGAACACTATTGAAAATATCGCGGTATATCTGGACAACCGTGAGTGCAAACTCCTGTGCGTGGTATCGTTTTAAAGCTCCCGACAAGATCTATTCAAATATGCAAAGGTCATTTCGAAGTGGTTTGAACTGAACATTTAAAAAAATGTTTTATTGCGAACCGGTGAACACTTTTGCAAATATCGCGGTATATCTGGACAACCGTGAGTGCAAACTACTGTGCGTGGTATCGTTTTAAAGCTCCCGACAAGATCTATTCAAATATGCAAAGATCATTTCGAAGTGGTTTGAACTGAACATTTAAAAAAATGTTTTATTGCGAACCGGTGAACACTTTTGAAAATATCGCGGTATATCTGGACAACCGTGAGTGCAAACTCCTGTGCGTGGTATCGTTTTAAAGCTCCCGACAAGATCTATTCAAATATGCAAAGATCATTTCGAAGTGGTTTGAACTGAACATTTAAAAAAATGTTTTATTGCGAACCGGTGAACACTTTTGAAAATATCGCGGTATATCTGGACAACCGTGAGTGCAAACTCCTGTGCGTGGTATCGTTTTAAAGCTCCCGACAAGATCTATTCAAATATGCAAAGATCATTTCGAAGTGGTTTGAACTGAACATTTAAAAAAATGTTTTATTGCGAACCGGTGAACACCTTTGAAAATATCGCGGTTTATCTGGACAACCGTGAGTGCAAACTACTGTGCGTGGTATCGTTTTAAAGCTCTCGACAAGATCTATTCAAATATGCAAAGATCATTTCGAAGTGGTTTGAACTGAGCATTTAAAAAAATGTTTTCTTGTGAACCGGTAAACACCTTTGAAAATATCGCGGTTTATCTGGACAACCGTGAGTGCAAACTACTGTGCGCGGTATCGTTTTAAAGCTCTCGACAAGATCTATTCAAATATGCAAAGATCATTTCGAAGTGGTTTGAACTGAGCATTTTAAAAAATGTTTTCAAGGGAACCGGTGAACACGTTTGAAAATATCGCGGTTTATTTGGACAACCGTGAGTGCAAACTACTGTGCGTGGTATCGTTTTAAAGCTCTCGACAAGATCTATTCAAATATGGAAAGATCATTTCGAAGTGGTTTGAACTGAACATTTAAACAAATGTTTTCTTGTGAACCGGTGAACACTTTTAAAAATATCGCGGTTTATCTGGACAACCGTGAGTGCAAACTACTGTGCGTGATATCGTTTTAAAGCTCTCGACAAGATCTATTCAAAAATGCAAAGATCATTTTGAAGTGGTTTGAACTGAACATTTAAAAAATGTTTTCTTGTGAACCGGTGAACACTTTTTGAAAATATCGCGGTTTATCTGGACAACCGTGAGTGCAAACTACTGTGCGTGATATCGTTTTAAAGCTCTCGACAAGATCTATTCAAAAATGCAAAGATCATTTTGAAGTGGTTTGAACTGAACATTTTAAAAATGTTTTCAAGGGAACCGGTGAACACGTTTGAAAATATCGCGGTTTATTTGGACAACCGTGAGTGCAAACTACTGTGCGTGGTATCGTTTTAAAGCTCTCGACAAGATCTATTCAAATATGCAAAGATCATTTCGAAGTGGCTTGAACTGAACATTTAAAAAAATGTTTTCTTGTGAACCGGTGAACACTTTGAAAATATCGCGGTTTATCTGGACAACCGTGAGTGCAAACTACTGTGCGTGATATCGTTTTAAAGCTCTCGACAAGATCTATTCAAAAATGCAAAGATCATTTTGAAGTGGTTTGATCTGAACATTTTAAAAAATGTTTTCTAGGGAACCGGTGAACACGTTTGAAAATATCGCGGTTTATTTGGACAACCGTGAGTGCAAACTACTGTGTGTGGTGTCGTTTTAAAGCTCTCGACAAGATCTATTCAAATATGCAAAGATCATTTCGAAGTGGTTTGAACTGAACATTTAAAAAAATGTTTTCTTGTGAACCGGTGAACACTTTTGAAAATATCGCGGTTTATCTGGACAATCGTGAGTGCAAACTACTGTGCGTGGTATCGTTCTAAAGCTCTCGACAAGATCTATTCAAATATGCAAAGATCATTTCGAAGTGGTTTGAACTGAACATTTAAAAAAATGTTTTCTTGTGAACCGGTGAACACTTTTGAAAATATCGCGGTTTATCTGGACAATCGTGAGTGCAAACTACTGTGCGTGGTATCGTTTTAAAGCTCTCGACAAGATCTATTGAAATATGCAAAGACCATTTCGAAGTGGTTTGAACTGAACATTTACAAAAATGTTTTCTTGTGAACCGGTGAACACTTTTGAAAATATCGCGGTTTATCTGGACAACCGTGAGTGCAAACTACTGTGCGTGGTATCGTTTTAAAGCTCCCGACAAGATCTATTGAAATATGCAAAGACCATTTCGAAGTGGTTTGAACTGAACATTTAAAAAAATGTTTTCTTGGGAACAGGTGAACACTTTTGAAAATATCACGGTTTATATGGACAACCGTGAGTGCAAACTACCGTGCGTGGTATCGTTTTAAAGCTCTCGACAAGATCTATTCAAATATGCAAATATAATTTTGCTGTGGTTTGAACTGAACATTTAAAAAAACGTTTTCTTGCGAACAGGTGAACACTTTTGAAAATATCACGGTTTATATGGACAACCGTGAGTGCAAACTACCGTGCGTGGTATCGTTTTAAAGCTCTCGACAAGATCTATTCAAATATGCAAATATAATTTTGCTGTGGTTTGAACTGAACATTTAAAAAAACGTTTTCTTGCGAACAGGTGAACACTTTTGAAAATATCACGGTTTATATGGACAACCGTGAGTGCAAACTACTGTGCGTGGTACCGTTTTAAAGCTCTCGACAAGATCTATTCAAATATGCAAATATAATTTTGCTGTGGTTTGAACTGAACATTTAAAAAAACGTTTTCTTGTGAACCGGTGAACACTTTTGAAAATATCGCGGTTTATCTGGACAACCGTGAGTGCAAACTACTGTGCATGGTATCGTTTTAAAGCTCTCGACAAGATCTATTCAAATATACAAAGATCATTTCGAAGTGGTTTGAACTGAACATTTAAAAAAATGTTTTCTTGTGAACCGGTGAACACTTTTGAAAATATCGCGTTTATCTGGACAACCCTAAGTGCAAAACGAGTGTGCGTGGTATCGTTTTAAAGCTCTCGACAAGATCTATTCAAATATGCAAAGATCATTTCGAAGTGGTTTGAACTGAACATTTCTAAAAAGTTTTCTTGTGAACCGGTGAACACTTTTGAAAATATCGCGTTTATCTGGACAACCGTGAGTGCAAACGACTGTGCGTGATACCGTTTTAAAGCTCTCAACAAGATCTATTCAAATATTCAAATATAATTTCGAAGTGGTTGAAACTGAACATTAAAAAAAATATTTTCTTGTGAACCGGTGAACACTTTTGAAAATATCACGGTTTATATGGACAACCGTGAGTGCAAACGACTGTGCGTGATACCGTTTTAAAGCTCTCGACAAGATCTATTCAAATATACAAAGATCATTTCGAAGTGGTTGAAACTGAACATTTAAAAAAATATTTTCTTGTGAACCGGTGAACACTTTTGAAAATATCACGGTTTATATGGACAACCGTGAGTGCAAACGACTGCGCGTGATACCGTTTTAAAGCTCTCGACAAGATCTATTCAAAAATGCAAAGATCATTTCGAAGTGGTTTGAACTGAACATTTCTAAAAAATAGTTTTCTTGTGAACCGGTGAACACTTTTGAAAATATCGCGTTTATCTGGACAACCGTGAGTGCAAACTACTGTGCGCGGTATCGTTTTAAAGCTCCCGACAAGATCTATTCAGATATGCAAAAATCATTTCGAAGTGGTTTGAACTGAACATTTAAAAAAATGTTTTATTGCAAACCGGTGAACACTTTTGAAAATATCGCGGTTTATATGGACAACCGTGAGTGCAAACGACTGTGCGTGATACCGTTTTAAAGCTCTCGACAAGATCTATTCAAAAATGCAAAGATCATTTCGAAGTGGTTTGAACTGAACATTTCTAAAAAGTTTTCTTGTGAACCGGTGAACACTTTTGAAAATATCGCGTTTATCTGGACAACCGTGAGTGCAAACTACTGTGCGTGGTATCGTTCTAAAGCTCTAGACAAGATCTATTCAAAAATGCAAAGATAATTTCGAAGTGGTTTGAACTGAACATTTCTAAAAAGTTTTCTTGTAAACCGGTGAACACCTTTGAAAACATCGCGGTTTATCTGGACAACCGTGAGTGCAAACTAATGTGCGTGGTATCGTTTTAAAGCTCCCGACAAGATCTATTCAAATATGCAAAGATCATTTCGAAGTGGTTTGAACTGAACATTTAAAAAAATGTTTTATTGCGAACCGGTGAACACTTTTGAAAATATCGCGGTATATCTGGACAACCGTGAGTGCAAACTCCTGTGCGTGGTATCGTTTTAAAGCTCGCGACAAGATCTATTCAAATATGCAAAGATCATTTCGAAGTGGTTTGAACTGAACATTTAAAAAATGTTTTATTGCGAACCGGTGAACACTATTGAAAATATCGCGGTATATCTGGACAACCGTGAGTGCAAACTCCTGTGCGTGGTATCGTTTTAAAGCTCCCGACAAGATCTATTCAAATATGCAAAGATCATTTCGAAGTGGTTTGAACTGAACATTTAAAAAAATGTTTTATTGCGAACCGGTGAACACTTTTGCAAATATCGCGGTATATCTGGACAACCGTGAGTGCAAACTACTGTGCGTGGTATCGTTTTAAAGCTCCCGACAAGATCTATTCAAATATGCAAAGATCATTTCGAAGTGGTTTGAACTGAACATTTAAAAAAATGTTTTATTGCGAACCGGTGAACACTTTTGAAAATATCGCGGTATATCTGGACAACCGTGAGTGCAAACTCCTGTGCGTGGTATCGTTTTAAAGCTCCCGACAAGATCTATTCAAATATGCAAAGATCATTTCGAAGTGGTTTGAACTGAACATTTAAAAAATGTTTTATTGCGAACCGGTGAACACTTTTGAAAATATCGCGGTATATCTGGACAACCGTGAGTGCAAACTCCTGTGCGTGGTATCGTTTTAAAGCTCCCGACAAGATCTATTCAAATATGCAAAGATCATTTCGAAGTGGTTTGAACTGAACATTTAAAAAAATGTTTTATTGCGAACCGGTGAACACTTTTGAAAATATCGCGGTATATCTGGACAACCGTGAGTGCAAACTCCTGTGCGTGGTATCGTTTTAAAGCTCCCGACAAGATCTATTCAAATATGCAAAGATCATTTCGAAGTGGTTTGAACTGAACATTTAAAAAAATGTTTTATTGCGAACCGGTGAACACCTTTGAAAATATCGCGGTTTATATGGACAACCGTGAGTGCAAACTACTGTGCGTGGTATCGTTTTAAAGTTCTCGACAAGATCTATTCAAAAATGCAAAGATCATTTCGAAGTGGTTTGAACTGAACATTTCTAAAAAGTTTTCTTGTGAACCGGTGAACACCTTTGAAAATATCGCGTTTATCTGGACAACCGTGAGTGCAAACTCTTGTGCGTGGTATCGTTTTAAAGCTCCCGACAAGATCTATTCAAATATGCAAAGATCATTTCGAAGTGGTTTGAACTGAACATTTAAAAAAATGTTTTATTGCGAACCGGTGAACACCTTTGAAAATATCGCGGTTTATATGGACAACCGTGAGTGCAAACTCCTGTGCGTGGTATCGTTTTAAAGCTCTCGACAAGATCTATTCAAAAATGCAAAGATCATTTTGAAGTGGTTTGAATTGAACATTTAAAAAAAGTTTTCTTGTGAACCGGTGAACACTTTTGAAAATATCGCGTTTATCTGGACAACCGTGAGTGCAAACTACTGTGCGTGATACCGTTTTAAAGCTCTCGACAAGATCTATTCAAAAATGCAAAGATCATTTTGAAGTGGTTTGAATTGAACATTTAAAAAAAGTTTTCTTGTGAACCGGTGAACACTTTTGAAAATATCGCGTTTATCTGGACAACCGTGAGTGCAAACTACTGTGCGTGATACCGTTTTAAAGCTCTCGACAAGATCTATTCAAAAATGCAAAGATCATTTTGAAGTGGTTTGAATTGAACATTTAAAAAAAAGTTTTCTTGTGAACCGGTGAACACTTTTGAAAATATCGCGTTTATCTGGACAACCGTGAGTGCAAACTACTGTGCGTGATACCGTTTTAAAGCTCTCGACAAGATCTATTCAAAAATGCAAAGATCATTTTGAAGTGGTTTGAATTGAACATTTAAAAAAAGTTTTCTTGTGAACCGGTGAACACTTTTGAAAATATCGCGTTTATCTGGACAACCGTGAGTGCAAACTACTGTGCGTGATACCGTTTTAAAGCTCTCGACAAGATCTATTCAAAAATGCAAAGATCATTTTGAAGTGGTTTGAATTGAACATTTAAAAAAAAGTTTTCTTGTGAACCGGTGAACACTTTTGAAAATATCGCGTTTATCTGGACAACCGTGAGTGCAAACTACTGTGCGTGATACCGTTTTAAAGCTCTCGACAAGATCTATTCAAAAATGCAAAGATCATTTTGAAGTGGTTTGAATTGAACATTTAAAAAAGTTTTCTTGTGAACCGGTGAACACTTTTGAAAATATCGCGTTTATCTGGACAACCGTGAGTGCAAACGACTGTGTGTGATATCATTTTAAAACTCTTGACAAGATCTATTTAAATATATAAAGAACACATCGCGGTGGTTTAAACTAAAATAAAAAAAAATATTGTTTTCGTGTGAAAGGGTTAACTTTTAGACAATGCCGCGGAATTCGAAGAATGAAGGCAAGTAAAAGTGGAGAAAATCCAAACGAGAGGCGAGAGCAAGTGACGAGGAATGCAAGAAGCCCAAGAAGACCGCAGCCCAACGAACTAGAGAGTATCGAGGAGGCCTGAAAGCAGCCGCCGCCAAAAAAAAATCAAATATACCGATCGAACCCGTATACCTGGCCCATTTGGAACTCCCGCAAAGACGCATAAATCGACAGAAAAGACTTCAGAGGAAGAGGAGCCGATTGAAATAATACTCGACTAGCTCATCTGCAAGTCGCAGTCCTACGTTCCAAACTGACGGCTTAATCAGAGCACAGAATAACTTTTTTCTTTTTTAATTTCTGCACAGGATGCGTGGAATTATACTGACCGATATGAAAGGAAGACGCTAAAAACACACGCACGCAGATACACACACGAGAGAGAGAGAGAGAGAGAGAAAGAGAAAGAGAGAGAGAAAGAGAGAGAGAAAGAGAGAGAGAGAGATGAGAGGGAGAGAGAGAGAGAAAGAGAAAGAGAGAGAAAGAGAAAGAGGGAGAGGGAGAAAGAGAAAGAGAGAGAGAAAGAGAAAGAGAGAGAGAAAGAGAAAGAGAGAGAGAGAGTACGAGGGAGAGAGAGAAAGAGAGAGAGAGAGAGAGAAAGAGAGAGAAAGAGAGAGAAAGAGAGACAGAGAGATAACAAGAGACAGAGAGAGAGAACGAGAGGCAGGGAGAGAGAAAGAGAAAGAGAAAGAGAGAGAGAGAGAAAGAGGGAGAGACAGAGAGAGAAAGAAAGAGAGAGAAAGAGAAAGAGAAAGAGAAAGAGAGAGAGAAAGTAAAAGAGAGACAGAGAGAGAGAGAGAAAGAGAAAGAGAGAGAGAAAGAGAAAGAGGGAGAGAGAGAAAGAGAGAGAGAAAGAGAAAGAGACAGAGAGAAAGAGAAAGAGAGAGAGAGAGAAAGAGGGAGAGAGAGAAAGAGAGAGAGAGAAAGAGAGACAGAGAGAGAGAAAGAGAAAGAGAGAGAGATAGAAAGAGAAAGAGAGAGAGAGAAAGAGAGAGAGAAAGAGAAAGAGAGAGAGAGAGTAAAAGAGAGACAGAGAGAGAGAGAGAAAGAGAAAGAGGGAGAGAGAGAAAGAGAAAGAGGGAGAGAGAGAAAGAGAGAGGGAGAGAAAGAGAAAGAGAGAGAGAAAGAGAAAGAGAGAGAGAGAGAGAAAGAGAAAGAGAGAGAGAGAGAAAGAGAGAGAGAGAGAGTAAAAGAGTCAGAGAGAGAGAAAGAGAAAGAGAGAGAGAGAGAAAGAGAGAGAGAGAAAGAGAAAGAGAGACAGAGAGGACAGAGAGGGAGAAAGAGGGAGAGAGGGAGAGAGAGATAGAGAGAGAGAAAAAGAAAGAGAGAGAAATGGAAAGAGGGAGAGAGAGAAACAGAGAGAAAGAGGGAGAGAGAAAGAGAGAGAGAAAGAGGGAGAGAGAGAAAGAGAAAGAGAGAGAGAAAGAGAGAGAAAGAGAAAGAGGGAGAGAGAGAAAGAGAGAGAGAGGGAGAGAGAATGAGAAAGAGAAAGAGAGAGAGAAAGAGAAAGAGAGAGTAAAGAGAGACAGAGAGAGAGAAAGAGAAAGAGAGAGAGAAAGAGAAAGAGAGAGAGAAAGAGAAAGAGGGAGAGAGAGAAAGAGAGAGACACAGAGAGAGAGAAAGAGAAAGAGAGAGAGAAAGTGAGAGAGAGAGGGAGAGAGAGAAAGAGAGAGAGAGAAAGAGAAAGAAAGAGAAAGAGGGAGAGAGAGAAAGAGAGAGAGAGAGAGAACGAGAGACAGAGAGAGAAAGAGAGAGAGAGAAAGAGAGACATAGAGAGAGAACGGGAGACAGAGAGAGAGAGAGAAAGAAAAAGAGAGAGAACGAGTAAGAGAGAGAGAGAGAAAGCGAAAGAGAGAGAGAGAGAAAGAGAGACAGAGAGAGAGAGAGAGAGAGAGAGAGAGAGAGAGAGAGAGAGAGCAGAAAAATAAAATGTACTAAAAATTCGATAGGTAGGAAAAATTATTTCTTAAAAATTGTGTTGGCTGGAATATATGTTTTTCTTGGAAATGCTCGGGGTCTCTGTTAGCCTAATGAATAAATAAACAACTTCCTCTAAGGAACGACATGTGAATTATAGAGGAAGTTATCACAAGAGCCGGACACAAAACAGCCGAAATTGTAATGCTCTGACCCACATAAAGTAGTTCCGAAAAAAACATCCTTATGCCTTAGGGATTGATTGAGAAAATCTGCAGTCGTCGATAAAGAGCGAAGAAAAGAAATGAGATTAACAAAGTATACATTTCCAAGTTACCTTTGCAAATTGTCAGTTTTGTTTCACAGAGTAAATTATTATCTGCAGGGTTGTTATACTGTGCGTTTTACACACAGACATGTGTGTGCTCAGCAAATTACGCGGCTAAGAAGGTAGCATACATTTCTGAGAGACGATGTATTTGTGAAAACACAAGTTTGTCCTCGAATCGAATCCGTGTACCCTCGTTCCGGAGTAAGTCGCTCTCCCAACTGAGCTACGCGGACAGAAAGTTCCGCTGCATATTTGTAGTCGTGACGCATGTTTTCACCTCTCTAGTACGTCACATAATTTCGCTCTTAATTATTATTTGTCTTTGAAGCGAGGTAGGATTTTTTTATTAATTGCAAACAATGTGTGGAACAAACATCACACATCTTTCGAAGAATCCAACAACCAGTGGATCCATTTTCTACAATCGGGTGCCAATGTGAAAACACAAGTTTGTCCGCGATGGCCATCGAATCTGTGCCCCTTACAGGTGAGTTCGGGCTCAGTTTTGGGGACTCAAGACAGCCCGGGCCCGAAGTCTTATAGTCTGAGCCCGAGGACTGTCTGCCATTTTGGTCATAGAGTCTGAGCCCGAGGACTGTCTGCCATTTTTGTCATAGTCTGAGCCCGAGGACTGTCTGCCATTTTGGTCATAGAGTCTGAGCCCGAGGACTGTCTGCCATTTTTTGTCATAGTCTGAGCCCGAGGACTGTCGCACATTTTTGTCATAGAGTCCTGAGCTCAAAGACTGTCTGCCATTTTTGTCATAGAGTCTGAGCCCGAGGACTGTCTGCCATTTTGGTTATAGAGTCTGAGCCCGAGGACTGTCTGACAGTTTGGTCATAGTCTGAGCCCGAGGACTGTCTGCCATTTTGGTCATAGAGTCTGAGCCCGAGGTTTCAAAATCGCTTTATTCTAATTTATCATAAGAAAACATAAGAGGGAGACGTACAGTATTGGGCGTCTCACTGGGAAATAATACAAAACTGTTAAAACATGATGGCATATACACTGCAATGACAATGGGGATGAATAACAAATGCTGCAAGCAAAGCTTATTGAATAAAAACTGCAGAAGTGACAGAGAGAAACACATCGTGTCACATGACATTGGCTGGGCATGATTTACAGGATAACACAGGCGAAACAATAGTACACAATTAGAAAAAGAACAGCACAAACATCGCCGTGAAGGTAAAACATTACATACATGAGATAAAAACACAGCGTGCACAATTGTGCAAGTTATTTAACGAGGGCACCAAAGCAACATAATACAGGCGGGGTGAAAGTAAGTAATGTACACGAGTAAGCATGAAAATACACTGAGATGGCATTAGCATTCACAATTCAACGGTAGCGTGGATTGCACGAGTCGTAGAGTGGAGGAGGGGCACCAGGGTGCCACGGAACTCAGCAAAGGAGGTGTAGAATGTCCTAGAGTACTGATAGGTGTAGCAGTCCAGAATCAATCGCAAACCATGGAGCGGCCGGCGCCCAGGTAGCATAGAAGGTGGCTTCTCGACGACTGGAAGAAGCCGACTGGTACTCCAGGCGGAGTCGAGAAAGCAATCGATCTTGAAAATGGCACAAAAGCCCGAGGACTGTCTGCCAGTTTGGTCATAGTCTGAGCCCGAGGACTGTCTGCCAGTTTGGTCATAGAGTCTGAGCTCGAGGACTGTCTGCCATTTTGGTAATAGGGTCTGAGTCCGAGGACTGTCTGCCATTTTGGTAATAGGGTCTGAGCCAGAGGACTGTTTGCCATTTTTGTCATAGAGTCTGAGCCCGAGCCCGAACTAGAATTTTTTTTTTTTCCTTGCTTTACTTCAGCAACTTTCGTGAACTATTGAACATTTTAAATTGCTGTAAAAACTACCCAGTTCAGAAGGACTCGAACACTTTTGGTAGATCTAATTTAAACTATTTAATCAGGTAACTTTTTTTTTTTTTTGGCCGTGTGTTATAAATTGATCCTAAGCTTTCACGCGCCAACCGGAATCATAGCAAAAGTTCTATTTAGATAATTTTATCACCTAGTTTCATTTTCGTGCCTTCCATATTTTTATGTACTCAATATTTTTATGTGGCATCAACAAAAAGTATGTCCCAGTGACACTAACAATAACAATGTATATATGCACTTCTTTACAGTACGTGGAAGATGTCATCATCATTGTCAGCTATTATCAATCCACTGCTGGAGGAAGGTCTCCCCAAGTTTCCTCCACAACGGTCTGTCTTGTGCCAGTCTCCTCCATGTCACCCTTGCATACTTTCGAATTTCATCCACCCATCTCCCAATGTGGTCTTCTTCTGGGTCTTTTCCTGTCCCTTGGAATCCAATCTAAAATTTCGGCTGTGTCTGTCCATCTGGCAGTATGTCCAGCCCATTGCCATTTCAGGGATTTAACTCTGATCATGATGTCTTCCACTCTTGTCATTTTTCGGATCCACGTGTTCCTCTTCTTATCTCTCCTGGTTACACCAAGCATGCACCTCTCCATGCTGCTTTGAGTTGTCTGCAGCCTTTGTATGTCTCTTTTAGCTTAGGTCCACGTCTCTGCACCATACGTAAGCACTGGAAGGATGCATTGATCAAACACTTTTCTTTTAAGACATAATAGCATATTGCTCTTGAAAATTATGCTGTTTCTTCCAAAAGCTCTCCAGGCAAGTTTTGTACGCCGATTAATTTCTTCATCAATGTGACCCTCACTTGATATCTGCTGTCCAAGATAAACGTACGTGTCTGTTATCTCCAGCTTTTCTCCATCAATCGATAAATCTTCATTTCTTGTAAAAACATTGAACATCACTTTTGTCTTCTGAAAGTTCATTTTTAATCCCACTTCTTTACTCTTGTCAGCAAGTTCCTGGATCATGTAACTGGTTTTAAATGTTGATCACAAAAAGCAACAGGAAACTTCAAAGGCCCGTCCGTCTTTTCGGCTACTGTATAGTTTTACGAAGCAATTATGTAGAGAATTTAAACTTATGCGTAAACCGTCATGGGTAATAGAGACTAATCCTGGGTCTAATTTACTCCTTCAGAAAATCTCTTCATTGGCATCCTAAACAACTAACGGCAGCACCAGGAAACGGATGCTAGGTATCATAAAACTAGAGAATGGGAAAGTACTGTACATTGTCAGCTTAACTGTCTTTTTACTGTCTTCCAGACATTCATTCTCCTTTCCTTTATCCGATCGGAAAATCAGGGTGCATTTCAACCGTTCTCTCATCCCCCTTATTCTTTCTTATGTTTGCCGCCTGTCAGTTTCCTTTTTACACCTCGTATTACAAATCAGAAGCCCCACCCCCAGCCTACCGACCCACCTCTAACGCATTTTCTCTGGCTGGTCTGCCGCCGTTCCCTGGTGGCTGTCAGCCCGGCTTCACATGGACGGAACAACTGCATTGCCTAAAGGAACTAATTAAATTTCATTCATTCTCCTACAGATAGCCAAACAACAGACATAACTACACTGACGGAAAAAAATCCCAACACCACGAAAAAATAGTTGTAGAGGAATGAAATGGCGGCAATACATTTGTATAGGTAACATATTTAATCGATTAAGGTTTCAGATCACAGTTTAATGTAAGCGCGAGAAGAGCCATTTTAAATGTGAAATGCTGGTACATTAATAACCGCCAGAATGTTGAATGCAAGCACGCAAACGTTCATGCATTGTGTCGTACAGGTGCTGGATGTCAGTTTGTGTGATGGAGTTCCACGCCTGTTGCACTTGGTCGGTCAATACAGGGACGGTTAATGCTGGTTGGGGGTGACGCTGGAGTTGTCGTCCAATGATGCGTGCTCGATTGGTGAAAGATCTGGTGATCTAGCAGGCCACGGCAACATGTCGACACTCTATAGAGCATGTTGGGTTACAACAGCGGTATGCGGGCGAGCGTTATCCTGTTGGAAAACACCCCCTGGAATGCTGTTCATGAATGGCAGCACAACAGGTTGAATCACCAGACCGACGTACAACTGTGCCGTCAGGGTGCGTGGGATAACCACGAGAGTGCTCCTGCTGTCATAGGAAATTGCTCCCCAGACCATAACTCCAGGTGTAGATCCAGTGTGTCTCGGCCGCAGACATGTTGGTTGCAGGCGCTCACCTGGCCTCCTTCTAACCAACACACGGCCATCACTGGCACCCAGGCAGAACCGGCTTTCAACAGAAATCAAATCAGATCTCCACTCCGTCCTCCAATGAGCTCTAGCTTGACACCACTGACGTCGCAAACGGCAGTGGTTTGGAGTAAGTGGAATGCACGCTACAGGGCGTCTGGCTCGGAGCTGTCCTTCAAGTAACCGATTTGTAACAGTTCGTTGTGTCACTGTGGTGGCAACTGCAGCTCGAATTGCTGCCGCAGACGCGGTACGATGCGCCACGACCATACGCCGTACACGGCGGTCTTCCCTCTCAGTAGTGCCACGTGGCCGTCCGGAACCCGGTCTTCTTGAGGCAGTACCTTCCCTTGACCATCGCTGCCAACAATCATGCACAGTGGCTACATTCCTGCCAAGTCGTTCTGCAATATTGCGGAAAGAAAATCCACCTTCTCGTAGCCCTATTACACGACCTCGTTCAAACTCCGTGAGCTGTTGATAATGGCTTCTTCGTCTTCTTAAAGGCATTCTTGACTAACATCAACACCCTACGTCGAATCTCAACGATAACTAACGCTCACGAACGTTACAGCGCGTATTTACAGCAAACCTGCTTTGCATGTTCCGAGGGACGCTACCAGCGCCACACGTATGCGCCGAGCGCGAAATTTGCATAGACGTCATCTTACAGATGTACTCTCGCTGCCTACCAACTGTCGTTTATCTAACACAACCCCTTCTTGGTGTTGGGATTTTTTTTTTCCGTCAGTGTATATTATAGCGGTTAAATCCAAAGGGCGAGATCCAAGGTGAAAATCATCCAAATACGTGGCGTCAGTAAATAAATAAGTACATTGATCTTTCCACGTTGCAGAAACACAAAGCAACCGAAAAATTGTTTTCAGCCACCGCCGTGGAATCGAACCACGGATCAACAGTGCCGTTAATGCCCACCAGATGGAGACGTCTCAGTAGCTGAGCCCATCTTACGGATTTATGATGTCAGAAGCTGACTTAAAAACACACATAGCACCGTGGATTGTTGGCTACCGTGGCGTATATGTAACGTGCTCGGCTAGATATCGAGAGTTCAGTTGGTTCAATTCCACAGCGGCGGCTGAGAAGCAATTTTTCGGTTGCTATGTGTTTCTGGAACGTGGAAAGAGCGATGTATTTATTTATTTACTAACGCCACGTATTTGGAGTATTTTCGCCACGTCTTCCATAGTTTTATTAACTAATGAAAAATACTTAAAGAGTAGAAAATGAAAATTCTGAAACCAGGGAACTCTTCATTTATCATATATCTTGCGTTAGCCACGAACGGTGTTCCAAAATGTGCAAAATTCCCCGAGCAATTTGTGAAATACGCTTGCCCGTTGGTTAACAATTAAGAGAAACCACAGTACAAGATGGCGGGTCTCGTAGAGCCTTAATGCGCTAATTCGAGCAATTGGTTCCAGGCAGGAGAGATAGCCATTTTGGAACACTGTTTGTGGCTAACGCAAGATATATGTTAAATAAAGAGTTTCTGATTTCAGATTTTCATTTGGACTCTTTAAGTATTTTTTATTAATTAATAAAACTATTGAAGACGACTTTCGCTGCAGATAAAAAAAAGAGGGAAAGGTCAATAAAAATTCTGAAACCAGGGAACTCTTTATTTATCATATATCTTGCGTTAGCCACAAACGGTGTTCCAAAATGTGCAAAATTGCCCCAGCAATTTGTGAAATACGCTTGCCCGTTGGTTAACAAGAGAAGGCACAATACAAGATGGCGGGTCTCGTAGAGCCTTAATTGTCTTTCGCAAATTTCGTAGCCTTTGGCAATATGAGTCAGCATTGATAGTCACCCCTTTTGGCAGAAACTTTGTGACGTTCACAGTCAAAGAAAACAATCGTCATGACCTTTCCCGCAGATGGATAGACTTTACACCTCTTCCTTGTTGGAGAGGTTGATATGCTTCCATTCCATGGACGACCGTTTGGCTTCAGGAGTGAAATGACGAATCCACGTTTCGTCACCGGTGATGATTCAACGCCAAAAACTGTGATCCTCAGCAGAGTATTACAGTAAAACCCAAGGAAGCTTACCTTGGTGCACGATAAGTCAATAAAAATAATCAATGGTTTAAACCTGAAGATGAATCATAACTTTAACTATGGTCAAAATAGAAGTTAAAACCTGATGATAATTAAAACACTTCAAAGAACTTTCGGGTCCACCCTGGATCCCCTCTTCAGATGAAAAATACAAATGCGAACATAAGACGGAGCAACAAAGTAATTTATTGGTCCCCACAAGTGACGTAATATGTGTAGTGGTCCCCTAGCGGCTACCATGATATATCAATTGCAATATCGGTTAGCTACAAACAAAGTGAGAGAGATAGATAGATAGGGATGGGGATATAATATAAGGACGAGTAGAATAAACACGAAAGCCGTAAGGTAAAAAGGTACCAGGCGATCGTAAAGAGGGGGAAAGGGAGGAAGGGGGGTGAAAAAGGTAGAATATATTGGGTTGTCGGAAAAGTCATGACGTATTTTGGCACCCGATAGCGATTGGGTAGTTTTAGAAGTACCAGAGGCATGCGCAGCTCTGTTATCGCTATGCCAGTTCTAGCTGCAGTCTAAAAAGAATAGTGAGCGATTTGGTTGATTTGCGGAGATTTGACATCAAATTGAAGATGGAAGTCCAAACTGTGCATTTTCGCCATATTTTACTGTTTTACTTCCGTAAAGGGAAGAACGCGCGTCAAGCTTGTGAAAAGTTGCGTAAAGTGTACGGTGATAATGCTCTACAAGAACGTCAGTGCCAGCGGTGGTTCGCAAAATTCCGTGCTGGTGATTTTGACCTCAACGATGCTCCTCGGTCCGGGAGGCCCACCGAGGTTGTTGACGACCAAATCAAGGCATTGATCGAGTCAAACCCACGTTACACGACACGAGAGATTGCAGACACATTGCACATCCATCATTCAAGCATTCACGACCACCTGAAGAAGCTGGGAATACGTAAGCAAGCTCGATGTGTGGGTTCCTCATGAACTCATCAACTTCGGTTGGCCTCCTCGGTCCGGGAGGCCCACCGAGGTTGATGACGACCAAATCAAGGCATTGATCGAGTCAAACCCACGTTACACGACACGAGAGATTGCAGACACATTGCACATCCATCATTCAAGCGTTCACGACCACCTGAAGAAGCTGGGATACGTAAGCAAGCTCGATGTGTGGGTTCCTCATGAACTCATCAACTTCGGTTGGCCTCCTCGGTCCGGGAGGCCAACCGAAGTTGATGAAGACCAAATAAAGGCATTGATCGAGTCAAACCCACGTTACACGACACGAGAGATTGCAGACACATTGCACATCCATCATTCAAGCGTTCACGACCAACTGAAGAAGCTGGGAATACGTAAGCAAGCTCGATGCGTAGGTTCCTCATGAACTCATCAACTTCGGTTGGCCTCCTCGGTCCGGAAGGCCCACCGAGGTTGATGACGACCAAATCAAGGCATTGATCGAGTCAAACCCACGTTACACGACACGAGAGATTGCAGACACATTGCACATCCATCATTCAAGCGTTCACGACCACCTGAAGAAGCTGGGATACGTAAGCAAGCTCAATGTGTGGGTTCCTCATGAACTCATCAACTTCGGTTGGCCTCCTCGGTACGGGAGGCCAACCGAAGTTGATGAAGACCAAATAAAGGCATTGATCGAGTCAAACCCACGTTACACGACACGAGAGATTGCAGACACATTGCACATCCATCATTCAAGCGTTCACGACCACCTGAAGAAGCTGGGAATACGTAAGCAAGCTCGATGTGTGGGTTCCTCATGAACTCATCAACTTCGGTTGGCCTCCTCGGTCCGGAAGGCCCACCGAGGTTGATGACGACCAAATCAAGGCATTGATCGAGTCAAACCCACGTTACACGACACGAGAGATTGCAGACACATTGCACATCCATCATTCAAGCGTTCACGTATAAACATCTGCGATATGCTCACTAAACGTGAGGAAAACGATCCTTTTTTGAAGCGACTGATAACTGGTGACGAAAAGTGGATTGTGTACAACAATGTGCTGCGCAAACGGTCTTGGTCCCGACGTGCTGCTTCCCCTCAAACGACATCCAAAGCAGACATTCATCAGCGGATGGTTCAGGTCTCAGTGTGGTTGGATTTTAAAGGTGTCTGTTTTTTGAGCTCCTAACACGGAACCAAACAATCAATTCGAATGTGTACTGTCGTAAATTGGACAGTTTGAACGAATCCATCATCCAGAAACGTCCAGAGCTCGTTCATCGTAAAGGTGTTGTGTTCCATCACGACAACGCGAGACCACACACAAGTTTGATCACCCGCCAAAAATTATTGGAGCTTGGGTGGGAAGTGTTGCCACACCCAGTATACTCGCCTGACCTTGCGCCGTCAGACTTCCACTTGTTTCGCTCTCTTCAACAGTCCTTGCGTGGTATAACGTTCAATTCAGATGAGGGTGTAAATCAGCACCTGGTACAGTTTTTCGCCACGAAAGACAGGTCCTTCTATGAACGAGGCATTCTGCAGCTCACTGAAAGATGGCAAAAGGTTATCGAACAAAACGGGCATTATATCATTGATTGATCTCTGTTCTTTCTATCAATAAATGACCTTTGCAAAACATGGATAAAATACGTCATGCCTTTTCCGACAACTCAATATTACCAGAAATAAGGCTCCTAAAGGTTAGGAACGTACTAGCATACAAAATGAACAGGATGCCTACGGTAATGTCGACAAATAATACTTTCAAGTTGTCGAAATAAATTAGGGTAGGTCATCATTACAGCGTCTTGTTCTCGCCTGGAATACAGCGAGGCTTTCCGCAAATAATAATGTACATTGGTGTATCGGGGACGACATAACATGCTCTTTTGCAACGGTATTCTGCTGAATACCGTTGCAAAAGAACCAAAGACGGAAGAAAACGTTGGTTTCTGTGCTTGTAAATGTAGCATCCATCTCGCATACAATTTCCGAAATCCCAGCTGAAGCTGGATGATGAGATGCACAGTCTCGCACGAAATGTCTAACTTACTGGCAATTACCTTGATTTTGATACATCGATTATCCCATATCGTGTCGTCAATACGCTCCGGAGTGCTGATTGATGATTTGCCTTTACGGTATTCGTTCGTCAGATTTGTAGGACCGTTTACCCTGAGCAGAATATCGTTGCAAAAGAGCCAAAGACATATCGAATGAAATTTCCGATTATCCGACGAAATTTCTGAAACAAAGCTAAGGGGAACAGCACCAAATACACTGGCGGAAAGTGAAAAAAGAACACCAAAAAGGAATTGGCGGACGATCATGAAATTTACGTATGTTAATGGTGTCGAGTTTACGTAGGTGTGATGTTAATTTCGGGACCAACCGGTGAGCGCTTACTCCACAGCGCGGCATAATACGCAAATTATCGTCGGTGGTATTTAAGGAGTACGGAGAAATGAATGTAATCAGTCGTCGGCGTACGGACACGTGCGCAGACCCTGAAGAAGCTGCAATGCCTGGACATGGAAGACGTGTACGATTTCAGCAGTTATCGGACTTTGAGCGAGGTTGTCTAGTCTGACTCCGCGAGGCCGGGTGGTCGTATCGTCGTATTGCGGAGCGAATTGGACGGTGGTGGTACGATGATGGCGTACATGGTCCGAGGAACATTCCCACACGAGAAGACGTAGAACCGGGAGTCACAGACGGACTGATGAGCGGACCGATCGACGCATAAGAAGAGCGGCGTTGTCAAGAAGAACATCCACTGCGACGCAAATCCGAGCTGCCGTTGCACTTGAGGTGACTGTGCGAACAATCCGCAACCGTCTACTGGATGCAGGACTACGTGTACATGTGTACCTCTGACTCCAGCCCACCGTCAGGAACGGCTGCAGTGGTGTCGCCAACGTCTGCACTGGACAACGCAATGGCGATCTGTCGTGTTCATCGATGAATGCAGATTCTGCTTGGGAGCCTCCGATGGCCGTATGCGTGTTCGCAGACGCACAGGGGAGCGTCTCCACCCTTCTTGCATCCGCCAGCAACACACAGGGCCTACACCTGGTCTCCTGGTGTGGGGAGCGATCAGCTATCACTCCCGTACAGAACTAGTGTTTGTACCGGGTACGTTAAACAGCACCTCCTACATCAACAACATCATTTAGCCCGTTGTTGTGCCATTTGTAAGGACGGTCCATCGTGTTGTTTTTCAGCAAGATAACGCACGCCCACACACGGCACGTGCAACGCAACATGCACTTCAGGGTGTGAGAAAACTTTCACCGGATTTGTCCCCCATTGAGCACGTGTGGGATTTTATAGGACAACGACATATCCGGTCTCCACGGCCAGCCACGACCATCCCCGATTTAGGCGTCCAGGTTGAGGAAGCTTGGAACTCAATACCCCAAACTTACATCCAACATCTGTACGACAGACTCCATGCCAGAATTGCACAGTGTGACGCAGTTCATGGCGGTTCAACCTCGTACTAACCATGTTACATGGAAATGTTATTTTTCAGTTTACCAGCAAATACAGCTGTATTTTACCATAATGTTTTGATCACGTTATCCTCTGTATTCCGTTATGTATAAATTTCGTTGGTATCAGACGTCTCCTTCTTGGTGTTCTTTTTTCACTTTCTAGCCACGACCATCCCCGATTTAGGCGTCCAGGTTGAGGATGCTTGGAACTCAATACCCCAAACTTACATCCAACATCTGTACGACAGACTCCATGCCAGAATTGCACAGTGTGACGCAGTTCATGGCGGTTCAACCTCGTACTAACCATGTTACATGGAAATGTTATTTTTCAGTTTACCAGCAAATACAGCTGTATTTTACCATAATGTTTTGATCACGTTATCCTCTGTATTCCGTTATGTATAAATTTCGTTGGTATCAGACGTCTTCTTCTTGGTGTTCTTTTTTCACTTTCTAGCCACGACCATCCCCGATTGAGGCGTCCAGGTTGAGGATGCTTGGAACTCAATACCCCAAACTTCCATCCAACACCTGTACGACAGACTCCATGCCAGAATTGCACAGTGTGACGCAGTTCATGGCGGTTCAACCTCGTACTAACCATGTTACATGGAAATGTTATTTTTCAGTTTACCAGCAAATACAGCTGTATTTTGCCATAATGTTTTGATCACGTTATCCTCTGTATTCCGTTATGTATAAATTTCGTTGGTATCAGACGTTTCCTTCTTGGTGTTCTTTTTTCACTTTCTAGCCACGACCATCCCCGATTTAGGCGTCCAGGTTGAGGATGCTTGGAACTCAATACCGCAAACTTACATCCAACATCTGTACGACAGACTCCATGCCAGAATTGCACAGTGTGACGCAGTTCATGGCGGTTCAACCTCCTACTAACCATGTTACATGGAAATGTTATTTTTCAGTTTACCAGCAAATACAGCTGTATTTTGCCATAATGTTTTGATCACGTTATCCTCTGTATTCCGTTATGTATAAATTTCGTTGGTATCAGACGTCTCATTCTTGGTGTTCTTTTTTCACTTTCTAGCCACGACCATCCCCGATTGAGGCGTCCAGGTTGAGGATGCTAGGAACTCAATACCCCAAACTTACATCCAACATCTGTACACCAGACTCCATGCCAGAATTGCACAGTGTGACGCAGTTCATGGCGGTTCAACCTCCTACTAACCATGTTACATGGAAATGTTATTTTTCAGTTTACCAGCAAATACAGCTGTATTTTGCCATAATGTTTTGATCACGTTATCCTCTGTATTCCGTTATGTATAAATTTCGTTGGTATCAGACGTCTCCTTCTTGGTGTTCTTTTTTCACTTTCTAGCCACGACCATCCCCGATTGAGGCGTCCAGGTTGAGGATGCTTGGAACTCAAGACCCCAAACTTACATCCAACATCTGTACGACAGACTCCATGCCAGAATTGCACAGTGTGACGCAGTTCATGGCGGTTCAACCTCGTACTAACCATGTTACATGGAAATGTTATTTTTCAGTTTACCAGCAAATACAGCTGTATTTTACCATAATGTTTTGATCACGTTATCCTCTGTATTCCGTTATGTATAAATTTCGTTGGTATCAGACGTCTTCTTCTTGGTGTTCTTTTTTCACTTTCTAGCCACGACCATCCCCGATTGAGGCGTCCAGGTTGAGGATGCTTGGAACTCAATACCCCAAACTTACATCCAACATCTGTACGACAGACTCCATGCCAGAATTGCACAGTGTGACGCAGTTCATGGCGGTTCAACCTCGTACTAACCATGTTACATGGAAATGTTATTTTTCAGTTTACCAGCAAATACAGCTGTATTTTGCCATAATGTTTTGGACACGTTATCCTGTGTATTCCGTTATGTATAAATTTCGTTGGTATCAGACGTCTCCTTCTTGGTGTTCTTTTTTCACTTTCTAGCCACGACCATCCCCGATTGAGGCGTCCAGGTTGAGGATGCTTGGAACTCAATACCCCAAACTTACATCCAACATCTGTACGACAGACTCCATGCCAGAATTGCACAGTGTGACGCAGTTCATGGCGGTTCAACCTCCTACTAACCATGTTACATGGAAATGTTATTTTTCAGTTTACCAGCAAATACAGCTGTATTTTGCCATAATGTTTTGATCATGTTATCCTCTGTATTCCGTTATGTATAAATTTCGTTGGTATCAGACGTCTCCTTCTTGGTGTTCTTTTTTCACTTTCTAGCCACGACCATCCCCGATTTAGGCGTCCAGGTTGAGGATGCTTGGAACTCAATACCCCAAACTTACATCCAACATCTGTACGACAGACTCCATGCCAGAATTGCACAGTGTGACGCAGTTCATGGCGGTTCAACCTCGTACTAACCATGTTACATGGAATTGTTATTTTTCAGTTTACCAGCAAATACAGCTGTATTTTGCCATAATGTTTTGATCACGTTATCCTCTGTATTCCGTTATGTATAAATTTCGTTGGTATCAGACGTCTCCTTCTTGGTGTTCTTTTTTCACTTTCCAGCCACGACCATCCCCGATTGAGGCGTCCAGGTTGAGGATGCTTGGAACTCAATACCCCAAACTTACATCCAACATCTGTACGACAGACTCCATGCCAGAATTGCAGAGTGTGACGCAGTTCATGGCGGTTCAACCTCCTACTAACCATGTTACATGGAAATGTTATTTTTCAGTTTACCAGCAAATACAGCTGTATTTTGCCATAATGTTTTGATCACGTTATCCTCTGTATTCCGTTATGTATAAATTTCGTTGGTATCAGACGTCTCCTTCTTGGTGTTCTTTTTTCACTTTCTAGCCACGACCATCCCCGATTTAGGCGTCCAGGTTGAGGATGCTTGGAACTCAATACCCCAAACTTACATCCAACATCTGTACGACAGACTCCATGCCAGAATTGCACAGTGTGACGCAGTTCATGGCGGTTCAACCTCGTACTAACCATGTTACATGGAAATGTTATTTTTCAGTTTACCAGCAAATACAGCTGTATTTTACCATAATGTTTTGATCACGTTATCCTCTGTATTCTGTTATGTATAAATTTCGTTGGTATCAGACGTCTTCTTCTTGGTGTTCTTTTTTCACTTTCTAGCCACGACCATCCCCGATTGAGGCGTCCAGGTTGAGGATGCTTGGAACTCAATACCCCAAACTTACATCCAACATCTGTACGACAGACTCCATGCCAGAATTGCACAGTGTGACGCAGTTCATGGCGGTTCAACCTCGTACTAACCATGTTACATGGAAATGTTATTTTTCAGTTTACCAGCAAATACAGCTGTATTTTGCCATAATGTTTTGATCACGTTATCCTGTGTATTCCGTTATGTATAAATTTCGTTGGTATCAGACGTCTCCTTCTTGGTGTTCTTTTTCACTTTCTAGCCACGACCATCCCCGATTGAGGCGTCCAGGTTGAGGATGCTTGGAACTCAATACCCCAAACTTACATCCAACATCTGTACGACAGACTCCATGCCAGAATTGCAGAGTGTGACGCAGTTCATGGCGGTTCAACCTCCTACTAACCATGTTACATGGAAATGTTATTTTTCAGTTTACCAGCAAATACAGCTGTATTTTGCCATAATGTTTTGATCACGTTATCCTCTGTATTCCGTTATGTATAAATTTCGTTGGTATCAGACGTCTCCTTCTTGGTGTTCTTTTTTCACTTTCTAGCCACGACCATCCCCGATTTAGGCGTCCAGGTTGAGGAAGCTTGGAACTCAATACCCCAAACTTACATCCAACATCTGTAGGACAGACTCCATGCCAGAATTGCACAGTGTGACGCAGTTCATGGCGGTTCAACCTCGTACGAACCATGTTACATGGAAATGTTATTTTTCAGTTTACCAGCAAATACAGCTGTATTTTGCCATAATGTTTTGATCACGTTATCCTCTGTATTCCGTTATGTATAAATTTCGTTGGTATCAGACGTCTCCTTCTTGGTGTTCTTTTTTCACTTTCTAGCCACGACCATCCCCGATTGAGGCGTCCAGGTTGAGGATGCTTGGAACTCAATACCCCAAACTTACATCCAACATCTGTACGACAGACTCCATGCCAGAATTGCACAGTGTGACGCAGTTCATGGCGGTTCAACCTCCTACTAACCATGTTACATGGAAATGTTATTTTTCAGTTTACCAGCAAATACAGCTGTATTTTGCCATAATGTTTTGATCACGTTATCCTCTGTATTCCGTTATGTATAAATTTCGTTGGTATCAGACGTCTCCTTCTTGGTGTTCTTTTTTCACTTTCTAGCCACGACCATCCCCGATTTAGGCGTCCAGGTTGAGGATGCTTGGAACTCAATACCCCAAACTTACATCCAACATCTGTACGACAGACTCCATGCCAGAATTGCACAGTGTGACGCAGTTCATGGCGGTTCAACCTCCTACTAACCATGTTACATGGAAATGTTATTTTTCAGTTTACCAGCAAATACAGCTGTATTTTGCCATAATGTTTTGATCACGTTATCCTCTGTATTCCGTTATGTATAAATTTCGTTGGTATCAGACGTCTCCTTCTTGGTGTTCTTTTTTCACTTTCTAGCCACGACCATCCCCGATTGAGGCGTCCAGGTTGAGGATGCTTGGAACTCAATACCCCAAACTTACATCCAACATCTGTACGACAGACTCCATGCCAGAATTGCACAGTGTGACGCAGTTCATGGCGGTTCAACCTCGTACTAACCATGTTACATGGAAATGTTATTTTTCAGTTTACCAGCAAATACAGCTGTATTTTGCCATAATGTTTTGATCACGTTATCCTCTGTATTCCGTTATGTATAAATTTCGTTGGTATCAGACGTCTCCTTCTTGGTGTTCTTTTTTCACTTTCTAGCCACGACCATCCCCGATTTAGGCGTCCAGGTTGAGGATGCTTACAACTCAATACCCCAAACTTACATCCAACATCTGTACGACAGACTCCATGCCAGAATTGCACAGTGTGACGCAGTTCATGGCGGTTCAACCTCGTACTAACCATGTTACATGGAAATGTTATTTTTCAGTTTACCAGCAAATACAGCTGTATTTTGCCATAATGTTTTGATCACGTTATCCTCTGTATTCCGTTATGTATAAATTTCGTTGGTATCAGACGTCTCCTTCTTTGTGTTCGTTTTTCACTTTCCGCCAGTGTGTATACTAAATTTTACTGCTGTTGCGCTAGCAAATAATAAAATACGAAGATATTGCTAAATTTATTGAAATTGGATTAGATTTTAGGAACAAAGCTAAGAGGAATAACATCAAATATAGTAAATTTTCTTGTTGTTACATCAGCAAATAGTAAAATGAGAAGATATTGCTCAAATTATTGAAATCGAATGAAAGTTACGGAAAGAATTTAAGAGGAATAACACGAAATTTATAAGAAAATTTGGTTGTATCAGACATGGCAGAAAAATATTGCTCAAGCTCTTGAAATCGGGTGAAATATTCGGAACAAAGCTATGTAAAGAAAACTAGGAGTTTCAGGAAACCAGCGTATACCTGTTTTCGCAAACGATATTGATTATTATAAAAAGAAAATAATTCCTTTCGAAGTTCTAATCAAACTTTATATCATATCTTTTCTTTTTATTTCCACGTGTTCTTAGGATTGATCTCAATTAGGTATTCAGGTCTGACAGAAGAAGGAAGGTTTTGTTTCATGCGTCTTCGGAAATTTGAAAATACAATGCGCTTGTTTTAATGAAAGCCCTTTCTAAACTTTCACTTTCTTTTTTTGAGTTTAATTGGCTATACTCAATTAAATGCAAACAATGGCTAAAATGAATAAAAAGAAAGCCCTGTTTGGAATGTCTTTGTCTCGAAATTAGACAATTGTCTTCCGGTACCAGTAAACGCGATGAAAATCAGTTCCTGCTTTCGGACATAGAAGATATTTCTTCACCACCGTTCAATGGAAATAGAGCAATATAGATAGAGTTGCAAACATGCATAGGAAAAATGACACTGTTGCAAGAAATAGCCGAAGGCGAAATTGCAAATTAGAGAAGGGTTCCCAGGGTTAGGAGGAAATTGAAAGATGTTTCTGCTTTTAAGAATGTCCGCAACAAGCGCACGGAGGGAGGATTACATTTTCGTTTTCCACTTGAGGTATTCCGTGGTGTTCAATTGTACTCTTGTGACCTCATGACGGAATCAGAATCAAGGAGACTCGGTCAATTTAGATGAAACAATGGTACAAAGATGGCATGCCATTTGAAAATCCGGAGCTCTTCAAGCCGTCCACACGGAGAAGTTATTTAGAGATTCCACTTGTTCTCAAGAAACATTTCACGTATAATACACTGTCGGAAAGTGAAAAAATAACACCAAGAAGGAGACGTCTGATACCAACGAAATTTATACATAACGGAATACAGAGGATAACGTGATCAAAACATTATGGCAAAATACAGCTGTATTTGCTGGTAAACTGAAAAATAACATTTCCATGTAACATGGTTAGTACGAGGTTGAACCGCCATGAACTGCGTCACACTGTGCAATTCTGGCATGGAGTCTGTCGTACAGATTTTGGATGTAAGTTTGGGGTATTGAGTTCCAAGCATCCTCAACCTGGACGCCTCAATCGGGGATGGTCGTGGCTAGAAAGTGAAAAAGAACACCAAGAAGGAGACGTCTGATACCAACGAAATTTATACATAACGGAATACAGAGGAAAACGTGATCAAAACATTATGGCAAAATACAGCTGTATTTGCTAGTAAACTGAAAAATAACATTTCCATGTAACATGGTTAGTACGAGGTTGAACCGCCATGAACTGCGTCACACTGTGCAATTCTGGCATGGAGTCTGTCGTACAGATGTTGGATGTAAGTTTGGGGTATTGAGTTCCAAGCATCCTCAACCTGGACGCCTCAATCGGGGATGGTCGTGGCTAGAAAGTGAAAAAATAACACCAAGAAGGAGACGTCTGATACCAACGAAATTTATACATAACGGAATACAGAGGATAACGTGATCAAAACATTATGGCAAAATACAGCTGTATTTGCTGGTAAACTGAAAAATAACATTTCCATGTAACATGGTTAGTACGAGGTTGAACGGCCATGAACTGCGTCACACTGTGCAATTCTGGCATAGAGTCTGTCGTACAGATGTTGGATGTAAGTTTGGGGTATTGAGTTCCAAGCATCCTCAACCTGGACGCCTCAATTGGGGATGGTCGTGGCTAGAAAGTGAAAAAAGAACACCAAGAAGGAGACGTCTGATACCAACGAAATTTATACATAACGGAATACAGAGGATAACGTGATCAAAACAATATGGCAAAATACAGCTGTATTTGCTGGTAAACTGAAAAATAACATTTCCATGTAACATGGTTAGTACGAGGTTGAACCGCCATGAACTGCGTCACACTGTGCAATTCTGGCATGGAGTCTGTCGTACAGATGTTGGATGTAAGTTTGGGGTCTTGAGTTCCAAGCATCCTCAACCTGGACGCCTCAATCGGGGATGGTCGTGGCTAGAAAGTGAAAAAAGAACACCAAGAAGGAGACGTCTGATACCAACGAAATTTATACATAGCGGAATACAGAGGATAACGTGATCAAAACATTATGGCAAAATACAGCTGTATTTGCTGGTAAACTGAAAAATAACATTTCCATGTAACATGGTTAGTACGAGGTTGAACCGCCATGAACTGCGTCACACTGTGCAATTCTGGCATGGAGTCTGTCGTACAGATGTTGGATGTAAGTTTGGGGTATTGAGTTCCTAGCATCCTCAACCTGGACGCCTCAATCGGGGATGGTCGTGGCTGGCCGTGGAGACCGGATAAGTCTTTGTCCCATAAAATCCCACACGTGCTCAATGGGCAGGCCATGGAAGTTGTCTCACACCCTGAAATTCATGTTGCGTTGCACGTGCCGCGTGTGGGCGTGCGTTATCTTACTGGAAAACAACACGATGGACCGACCTTACAAATGGCACAACAACGGGCTGAATGATGTTGTTGATGTAGGAGGTGCTGTTTAACGTACCAGGTACAAACACTAGTTGTGTACGGGAGTGATAGCTGATCGCTCCCCACAATAAGAGACCAGGTGTAGGCCCTGTGTGTTGCTGGCGGATGCAAGAAGGGCGGAAATGCTCCCTTGTGCGTCTGCGAGTGCGCATACGGCCATCGGAGGATCCCAAGAAGAATCTGCTTTCATCGCTGAATACGACAGATCGCCATTGCGCTCTCCAGTGCAGACGCTGTCGACACCACTGCAGCCGTTCTTCACGGTGGGCTGGAGTCAGAATTACACATGCCAGAGGCACACGTACACGTAGTCTAGCATCCAGTAGACGGTTGCGGATTGTTCGCACAGTCACCTCAGGTGCAACGGCAGCTCGGATTTGCGTCGCAGTGGATGTTCTGCTTGACAACGCTGCTCTTCTTATGCGTCGATCGTTCCGCTCATCAGTCCGTCTGTGACTCCCGGTTCCACGTCTTCTCGTGTGGGAATGTTCCTCCTGACCATCTACGCCACCATCGTACCACCAACGATACTTCCCGTCCAATACGACGATACGACCACCCGGCCTCGCGGAGTCCGACTAGACAACCTCGCTCAAAGTCCGATAACTGCTGAAATCGTACACGTCTTCCATGTCCAGGCATTGCAGCTTCTTCAGGGTCTTCGCACGTGTCCGTACGCCGACGACCGATTACATTCACTTCGCCGTACTCCTTAAATACCACCGACGATAATTTGCATATTATGCCGTGCTGTGGCGTAAGCGCTCACCGTTTGGTCCCGAAATTAACATTACACCTACGTAAACTCAACCCCATTAACATGTGTAAATTTCATGATCGTCCGCCAATTCCTTCTTGGTGTTCTTTTTTCACTTTCCGCCAGTGTATTAACGATTTCACAAAAACCATCTACAGCGCCAGTTCAAGGCATGTTTGATGTTGATCCCCGATGCTAAGTGCCGATTCGGCACCAGTTTGTGAACTTTTCGCTAGAGAAATATCGCATTATGTTCCCGAATTTGATATACAGGTTTACAAGGAAAGTCCTTGATCAGACCAATATCTCAAGAACTATTGCAGTTAGCGATTTACTTCATGCGCAGTTGTATAGGGAACAATGCTGGGGATTCACTAAAGATGAACAGCAGCAAACTAAACAAATACTACAAGGCGAATGAATAATAAACACACAGTTGACGTGGCCGGTGAATCCCCAGCATTGTGTGGCGCTCCAAAGAAAGCAACCTGCCAGGGGGTTTGGCAGCTTCTCGTATACGAGTCTGGATTATTTCGAGGTCGCTGTGGTGCAGTGGTAGCATGTCCGGCGCGTAACTGGAAGACCCTGGGTTCGACTCCCGGTGGCGGCCAATGAGAATTTTTCCGTGACTCACTTATAAACGTGGAAAGATTGAAGACCTTTGTTTGATGTTCCTGGTCCACGTTAAATGTCTGTATTAATTATTCATTCGCCTTCTAATTATTTGTTCAGTTGCTGTTTACCATCTTTGATGAATCCCCAGCATTGTGCGGGGCTCCAAGAAGCAACCTGCCAACTTGGCTTGGCAGTTAGCGTGTGTGAGTCTGGAGGAATTCGAGGCCGCTGTGGTGTAGCGGAAGCATATCCGTCGCGTAACTGGAAGACCCTGGGTTCGACTCCCGGTAGCGACCAATGAGAATTTTTCCGTGACTCACTTTTAAACGTGGAAAGATTGAAGATCTTTGTTTGATGTTCCTGGTCCACGTTAAATGTCTGTATTAATTATTCATTCGCCTTCTAATTATTTGTTCAGTTGCTGCTTACCATCTTTGGTGAATCCCCAGCATTGTGCGGGGCTCCAAGAAGCAACCTGCCAACTTGGCTTGGCAGTTAGCGTGTGTGAGTCTGGAGGAATTCGAGGCCGCAGTGGTGTAGCGGAAGCATATCCGGCGCGTAACTGGAAGACCCTGGGTTCGATTCCCGGTGGCGGCCAATGAGAATTTTTCCGTGACTCACTTATAAACGTGGAAAGAGCGAAGACCTTTGTTTGATGTTCCTGCTCCACGTTAAATGTCTGTATTAATTATTCATTCGCCTTCTAATTATTTGTTCAGTTGCTGCTTACCATCTTTGGTGAATCCCCAGCATTGTGCGGGGCTCCAAGAAGCAACCTGCCAACTTGGCTTGGCAGTTAGCGTGTGTGAGTCTGGAGGAATTCGAGGCCGCTGTGGTGTAGCGGAAGCATATCCGGCGCGTAACTGGAAGACCCTGGGTTCGACTCCCGGTGGCGGCCAATGAGAATTTTTCCGTGACTCACTTTTAAACGTGGAAAGATTGAAGATCTTTGTTTGATGTTCCTGGTCCACGTTAAATGTCTGTATTAATTATTCATTCGCCTTCTAATTATTTGTTCAGTTGCTGCTTACCATCTTTGGTGAATCCCCAGCATTGTGCGGGGCTCCAAGAAGCAACCTGCCAACTTGGCTTGGCAGTTAGCGTGTGTGAGTCTGGAGGAATTCGAGGCCGCGGTGGTGTAGCGGAAGCATATCCGGCGCGTAACTGGAAGACCCTGGGTTCGATTCCCGGTGGCGGCCAATGAGAATTTTTCCGTGACTCACTTATAAACGTGGAAAGAGCGAAGACCTTTGTTTGATGTTCCTGCTCCACGTTAAATGTCTGTATTAATTATTCATTCGCCTTCTAATTATTTGTTCAGTTGCTGCTTACCATCTTTGGTGAATCCCCATGAGAATTTTTCCGTGACTCACTCATAAACGTGGAAAGAGCGATGGCTTCTATTTGATGTTTCTAATCCACGTCAACTTTGTATTTATTATCGGCTAATACAAAGCATCAAGTTAAGAGTGCTTGTGCTTTCAGTCGGCTGCTTTGAAACTAAAGAAGGCAAATGATCAAACGAGCACGACAATACTAATCCGTTTGCAACATACAAAGGTGCAAACTCTAAATTGAGACAAACTGGCGTCTCTAAGTACACCGTGTCTCCGATGTTTCATAGCGGAGTGACACAACGAAATTTCTCTCACGCTTTATGGAAAGAAAGGAAAAGGAGCACTAAAGCGAAATAAAAGATACGTCATGAGATTTAATATCTTTCTTATTTTTTTTTTTTTTTTTTTTTTTTTTTGATTGGAGGTTTAACGATCACCGTGAGCAACTCAATGGGCTATAAGCAGTCGCCCGTCCCTAATTTAGGGCCACTGGTTCCAGGGAAGGGAGAGAGCCAGTGCCGTAAGACAAACACAACATCCATGCCTCACCGGGATTCGAACCCGGACCCCGTTCGGACGAATGATCAAGAAGCCATCGTTTAGACCACTGCGCCACAGGGGCGGCAAAGTATCTTTCTTAAATTCTGGAATTAAATCTCCGTAACACCATCAATGGCGGCCATTACAACTGCTACACTGCTCGGTATCGAAACGAAGTGACGTTGGATGAGTGTTTTGCTGAATGTTCGTGCACGCAGCTTCGATACGACGCCGCATTTCCTCCGTCGTAGCCTGTATTATCGGTCGGGTTCCTAATTGGGTTCACCCGGCGTAATATTGGGAACCAAGGGGGTGTCGAGTGGATTGTGATTCTGCGATTCTCTGATTTAGGGCTGACGCAGCTTCAGAATCCACTGACGGGGCGTTGTGTTTCACACAGCAGATTTTCCTTTGGGAGTCAAAGGGTCCGCTGTGTGCCGCAATTTTTGGTGAACGTCTAGATCTAAAATAAAAAGCATAAGTGAAGTGATTTTCTAAGTTCTGGTTCCAAAAGATATATATATATATATATATATATATTTTGACAAGAGTGAAAGATTTCTACTCCAAATTATATGAAAGGGATGATACATGCACTCCAGACATCATGAAAGATACCAGTACCAGAGTTCCTCCAGTCCTTCCAGCAGAAGTTGCACATGCAATCAAGAACATGAAGCGAGGAAAAGCTCCAGGAGAAGATGGAATTACTGTAGACATCATACAAGAAGCAAGTGGAGAAATCGAAACAGTACTCGCCCAAATTTTCACTCGATGCCTTAATGAAGGGAAAATTCCTGAGGATTGGAACACCGCTACAATGATCCTGCTACATAAAAAAGGTGACATTGAGGATCTCAGGAACTACAGACCTATCAGCCTCCTATCAGTGGTTTATAAAATCTTCACTAAAGTTCTTTCACACCGCTTGAAGGTGACACTGGACATGGCTCAACCGAGAGAACAAGCTGGATTCAGGAGTGGCTACAGCACAATAGATCATATCCACGTACTGAGAGAACTAATTGAAAGAGCGAGGGAATATGAACTTCCATTGTGCATGGCTTTTATAGATTATGAAAAAGCCTTTGATTCGGTGAAACCATCAGCAGTTACAATGGCTCTGAAATCCTGCGGTATTGAAGATTGCATACATTAATATTATTAATAACATCTATGAAAATGCAAGTGCAAAGATTCGGATGTTTGAAAATACAACACACATAAAAGTTGGAAAGGGAGTGAGATAAGGTGACACCATATCTCCGAAGCTCTTTAATGCCACATTGGAGGGTGTTTTTCAGTCGCTGAGCTGGGAAAACAAAGGGATAAAGATTAATGGAGATTATCTAACCCACCTTCGTTTTGCTGATGACTTAGTCATTTTTGCAACAACCCCATCAGAGCTGCAGAGTATGATCCAGGAACTTGCTGACAAAAGTAAAGAAGTGGGATTAAAAATGAACTTTCAGAAGACAAAAGTGATGTTCAATGTTTTTACAAGAAATGAAGATTTATCGATTGATGGAGAAAAGCTGGAGATAACAGATATGTACGTTTATCTTGGACAGCAGATATCAAGTGAGGGTCACATTGATGAAGAAATTAATCGGCGTACAAAACTTGCCTGGAGAGCTTTTGGAAGAAACAGCATAATTTTCAAGAGCAATATGCCATTATGTCTTAAAAGAAAAGTGTTTGATCAATGCATCCTTCCAGTGCTTACGTATGGTGCAGAGACGTGAACCTTAACTAAAAGAGACATACAAAGGCTGCAGACAACTCAAAGCAGCATGGAGAGGTGCATGCTTGGTGTAACCAGGAGAGATAAGAAGAGGAACTCGTGGATCCAAAAAATGACAAGAGTGGAAGACATCATGATCAGAGTTAAATCCCTGAAATGGCAATGGGCTGGACATACTGCCAGAAGGACAGATCATCGATGGACAGCCGAAATTTTAGATTGGAAGATTGGATTCCAAGGGACAGGAAAAGACCCAGAAGAAGACCACATGGGAGATGGGTGGATGAAATTCGAAAGTATGCAGGGGTGACATTAAGGAGACTGGCACAAGACAGACCGTTGTGGAGGAAACTTGGGGAGACCTTCGTCCAGCAGTGGATTGATAATGGTTGACAATGATGATGATGATGATATTCTCCAAATAATCTAGGGTTGAGCACACATATTGTAGTTAACGACACACTCATCATGGAACTGACACAAAATTAACAACAAAAACAATTTACTGGTTATGATTTGGCATAATAATAAATATACGCTCATGATACTAGCAAAAATGATTTACGACTCTCTGACAGGAACCTGTACCAATTACTTATTTGCTCAAAAAATTATTTACTCTAACGGAAGACTCGTATGGACTGATCCGAAAAACATGGTATGAGGGGACACCAAAAGAAAGAATAGGATGGATTTCCTACCTTACCCTCCGAATCTGGCCTAGATATCGCGCTGCTGACCACTCCTGAGCATGGAGAATTCTCGTTCGCCAAACACTGTTATCGTGGTTCCTCCACCTAGGGTACTGGTCTGCGATGTCTGCCCCGGTCTCCTCGTCATGTTGCCAGTCTCTGATACATTATGGCTGCGTCCACGTTTTGGACCACCAAAAAAAAAATCCCAAGTGACAAGTCACCAGTAATAAAAAAAAAAGTGCAAGTCAAGCACCTCGACTTAGAAGAACAAGTGAAAAGATGAAAGTGACGAAGTTCTTCTCTTCCCTTGTTAAAATTTTCGACGACCCCCAAGAAGACTCACACTACCTCAAAATATCCCATCATCCAATCACTAGCTGGCAAACGCAAGCCTCCCTGAATTAAATCCCCCAGTGTAGATCTTACTGGTCAGAGAATTAGCATTTTGATCTTCCATTCGTTAGGAGGCCAAGATTCCTACCCGTTCCAGTGAAATTCTGAGGCCGCCCCGGTGGCGCAGTGGTCTAAGCGATGGCCTCTGATCATTCGTCCGAACGGGGTCCGGGTTCGAATCCCGGTGAGGCATGGATGTTGTGTTTGTCTTACGGCACTGGCTCTCTCCCTTCCCTGGAACCAGTGACCCTAAATTAGGGACGGGCGACTGCTTATAGCCCATTGAGTTGCTCACGGTGGTCGTTAAACCTCCAATCAATCAATGGATGTTGTGTTTGTCTTACGGCACTGGCTCTCTCCCTTCCCTGGAACCAGTGACCCTAAATTAGGGACGGGCGACTGCTTATAGCCCATTGAGTTGCTCACGGTGGTCGTTAAACCTCCAATCAATCAATGGATGTTGTGTTTGTCTTACGGCACTGGCTCTCTCCCTTCCCTGGAACCAGTGACCCTAAATTAGGGACGGGCGACTGCTTATAGCCCATTGAGTTGCTCACGGTGGTCGTTAAACCTCCAACCAAAAAAAAAAAAAAAAAAAAAAAAAAAATTCTGAGAACCCCTGAAGTTACGTTTGCCGCGTAATACATCCACCGGCCATAAATTCTTACCCCAATTAAACTGCTAGCTCTGGTTCCAACAAGTCTCCGGTCTGCCCAACACGCATTGCGGATTCTAGACGGTGGACACTTCTATTGCCCCCAATAAAACATACTACAAAGCCAGCTCGCAGATGGCTGTCGCCAGCGTTTACTCCTTACAGTGTCGGTCTGTCCTGTGACGTCTTGTGCTGGGAGAGGGGGGACGGAAAGGGAAAAAGAAAAGAAAAGATTCGCCCGAAAGTATATGGCAAAATAAAACGTACTCCTTCTTCAAAAAATTGCATGAATTAATAAAAATTAATGAATAAATAAATGAATAAATAAAATAATAATTAAATAAATAAATAAACTAGGGAATGGGTTTTCGACCTAAATGTGACAGCGCTCAGTTTGGGCGCTGTCACAACTTGTATGACTGCTGGCGTGCCAATCGTCCGGACATCACGGAGCGCACGTGTTCAATAGGCGACATATCTGGTGGCCGCGAGAATTAAGGAAGACGTGGCACAAGGTAGCGATCCAGGAAGTCTTGGACGTCGCGTGCCACATGCGGTCGGGCATTATCATGTTGGTAAGTGGCACCAGACAGTCCCTGTAGATACGGGACAAAAACAGGCTCCAACACCACAGTGATGTAACAATGGCTGCTCAACCTACCGGTAATGCGGAAGAGGTGCGTGTGGTAGTAGAATCGAAGGACATTCCATACCTTTACATCTGGCGCCGGGATAGTATGACAAAGCATAATGCAGGACTCACTCAGCCAGTCGTCGCGGAACCGCCAGACACGGATTCGTCCATCACGGTGCTGCAGACTGAAGCGGGATTCGTCGGAAAACACGATGCCTTGCCATTTGCTCCTCCATTTGCGACGTTCATGCCACCATTGCAGTCCCAGACGCCGGTGTTGTAGAGTAAAAGGTAGCTGAAGCAATGGGCGCCGTGCAAAAATGTCCCGCTGCTGTAGACGACGTTGTGACATGCATGCATCACAGGACGCACATCAGATAAAGGCAAATAGCAGTGAGAGCACATGTCTGCGTAGTTCAGTTGGGACAACTATTTACTCAGGAGTGAGGGGTGTATATACACTATCTCCCAACAAGTAATTGGACACCCCTGCAATCGACGATATATGCGGTCCTGATGCACGTCACGGCCGCCGCCGTTAAATATCGTGTGGGAAACAACAACGCAACCAGTCGCATGCAAGACGCCACGCAGTTCGGAGCTCTCTGATTTCGAGAAAGGTGTAATCGTCGGGTATCACACAAATGGCCGAGGACATATCCAGCGAGTTGAAGTACCCAAAATCGACAGTGGTACGTGATTGGCAAGTGGAAGATGAGAGCTGACCGTCGGAATGTGACCCGACCCGGCAGACCCACAAAACTGGGAGTTACAGACTGACGGGTGCTGGCAAGAGAAATTCGGAAGAACCGCACCAAATCGATGGGTCACATCCGCGAGGAGTTTCAACATGCATCCGGGAGTGTTCTTTCGATGAATAACATCCGTAAGGAAGCCCATCTGCTCGGTTATCATGGACGTGCTGCCGCCCACAAGCCTTTGATCACCAAGTCCAATAGCGCTGCTCGGCTAACGTGGTGCAAAGAACGTCGAGAGTGGACCGTTGAACAGTGGAAACAGGTTCTCTGGAGCGACGATTCAAGGTTCACCCTCTACCGTTCGGATGGCAGGGTCTGGGTTTGGCGTCTGCCTGGAGAACGCCTCCTGCCGGAATGTATTGTGCCAACTGTGAAGTTCGGCGGCGGTGGAATTATGCTATGGGGGTGTTTCTCCTGGTATCGCACGGGACTCTTGGTCGCAATTCCTGGTAGACTCAACGCCGAGACTAGGAAGCGTATGGATGACCATACGCTTCCTACGTTGTGGCAGTTTTACGGAGTGGACCCATGTTACTTTCAGGATGACAATGCCACCTGTCATGTTGCGAGGTCCACCATGGCTTGGTGTGGTGACAATGGGGTTAATCGTATGGACTGGCCCCGGACCTTAACCCTATTGAGCACCTCTGGGACGAGTTGGAGCGTCGACTTAAGGGTCCGAAATCGGTGAAGGAACTGACCTGTCTTCTCTAAGCCGAGTGGAAGAAAATACCGCTAGCCGTCGTACAACGCCTGGTTGAGAGTATGCGCAGCTGTAATCGCCGCTCGTGGAGGCTCCACCAACTATTGAAGGTGAATAAACTTCGTTTTCCTTTGCTATCACAGGTGTCCAATTACTTGTTGGTAGAGAGTGTATCTTGTACGTTATATTGGCGCCCGAACTTTCAGGATGACCCGGCTGTTAAGTGTCTATATAGCAATGATGTGATGTTCTTTCTGCACGTCGAGACAGGAAAAATGAGAATCATTTCTTCAGTGCTTCGAAAAAATAAATCAATGTGATGTTGTGTTCCACACACCAAATTGTCTGGGACTTCTCAGATGCACGTTCGTCATGGGATGACTGCCTACAGCGATTCATGATCCCGGCTCACCAGCGGGTCATGTCCCCACCCCTCTTTAGGGTGGGGAGGGGGGAGAGATGTGACGAGCCTGCGCCGCAGGACGCACATGAGATAAAAGCAGGTAGCAGTGAGAGCATATGTCCGCGTAGCTCAGTTGGGAGAGCAACCTACTCCAGAATGAGGGGAGCCGGATTCGATTCCCGGCGCGGAGAAACTTGTATGTTAAAACGCCGAACCGTACGTGCGGAGACTGTGCGTTTTGCCAGACACCGAAACTGTTGAGCTGCGGTGGTCGCTGTGGCTGTGCGATCTGTCAGAACCATACGCACCAGATGCCGTTCCTCTGGTTTGGTGGCGTGACGGGGCCGTTGGGATGCCGTAAGTCTACGTATTAGTTCCTCCGCTATCCACTGACGCCATATTCTCCCCACCGTGGCCGCATACCGTCCCCCACGAGCACCGATATCTAGGAGTGATGATCCGCAATCCCGATATGCCGTAATTCTCCCACGATCGAAGTCGGAAACGTACTGCCGTGTTCTTCGTGTCCATGTCTAGGAACGGCGAGCAAACACTCTGTGCGTGCTTAAAACTGGCTCCTTGTTCACCCCTCTTATACGACTTACAATGCAACATGGTTTCCATATCTGCTGCCAGATTAATGATTAACATTTGCTCCCGTGCTCGGCGCTTCTGCCAACTTTCTAGGCCTTGGGATGAGATCATGCTGGTGTTGCACTTTTAATGGCCAGCAGTGTGTTTAAAACTGCTGCTTGTCGGTAATCGTCAGTAGTATGGATTACAATGGGAAAAACAAATGACCATTCGGATCATTTATAACGATTTTGAAAACGTGAGATATCCCGGGTATTTAATCTGTAAAAAAATAACCCACCTTGCTTGTCTAAGAGGCATAACTGTGGATCAACTCTAATTTGTCAGGAACGAGATCGACGCCGTCTGAGAAGGCTTGTACGGAGAAGCAGGACTTCCTGTATGCAGCAGATGACTGAAGTATTCAGTGAAGCCTATTCCCAACCTATTCAGTGAAGACTATTACCAACCATTCAGTGAAGCCTATTCCCAACCCATTCAGTGAAGCCTATTCCCAACCCGTTCAGTGAAGCCTATTCCCAACCCATTCAATGAAGCCTATTCCCAACACATTCAGTGAAGTCTATTCCCAACCCATTCAGTGAAGCCTGTTCTCAACCCATTCAGTGAAGCCTATTCCCAACCCATTCAGTGAAGCCTATTCCAACCCATTCAGTGAAGCCTATTCCCAACACATTCAGTGAAGCCTATTTCCAACACATTCAATGAAGCCTATTCCCAACACATTCAGCGAAGCCTATTTCCAACACATTCAGTGAAGCCTATTCCCAACATATTCAGTGAAGCCTATTCCCAACCCATTCAGTGAAGTCTATTCCCAACCCATTCAGTGAAACCTATTCCCAACCCATTCAGTGAAGCCTGTTCCCAACTCATTCAGTGAAGCCTATTCCCAACCCATTCAGTAAAGCCTGTTCTCAACCCATTCAGTGAATCCTCTTCCCAACCCATTCAGTGAAGCCTGTTCTCAACCCACTCAGTGAAGCCTATTCCCAACCCATTCAGTGAAATCTATTCCCAACCCATTCAGTGAAGCCTGTTCCCAACCCATTCAGTGAAGCCTATTCCCAACCCATTCTGTGAAGCCTATTCCCAACCCATTCAGTGAAGCCTATTCCCAACCCATTCAGTGAAGCCTGTTCCCAACCCATTCAGTGAAGCCTATTCCCAACCCATTCAGTGAAGCCTGTTCCCAACATATTCAGTGAAGCCTGTTCCCAACCCATTCAGTGAAACCTATTCCCAACCCATTCAGTGAAGTCTATTCCTATCCCATTCAGTGAAGTCTATTCACAAAACATTCTGTGAAGACTATTCCCAACCCATTCAGTGAAGATTATTCCCAACCCATGCAGTGAAGCCTGTTCCCAACCCATTCAGTGAAACCAACCCATTCAGTGAAGCATATTCCCAACCCATTCAGTGAAGCCAACCCATTCAATGAAGCCTATTCTCAACCCATTCAGCGAAGCCTATTCCCAACCCATTCAGTGAAGCCTGTTCCCAAACCATTCAGTGAAGCCTATTCCCAACCCATTCAGTGAAGCCTATTCCCAACTCATTCAGTGAAGCCTATTCCCAACCCATTCAGTGAAGCCTATTCCCAACCCATTCAGTGAAGCCTGTTCCCAACTCATTCAGTGAAGCCTATTCTTAACCCATTCAGTGAAGTCTATTCACAACACATTCTGTGAAGACTATTCCCAACCCATTCAGTGAAGCCTGTTCCCAACCCATTCAGTGAAGCCTATTCCCAACCCATTCAGTGAAGTCTATTCCCAACCCATTCAGTGAAGTCTATTCACAACACATTCTGTGAAGACTATTCCCAACCCATTCAGTGAAGCCTATTCCCAACCCATTCAGTGAAGCCTGTTCCCAACCCATTCAGTGAAGCCAACCCATTCAGTGAAGCCTATTCCCAACCCATTCAGTGAAGCCTATTCCCAACCCATTCAGTGAAGCCTGTTCCCAACTCATTCAGTGAAGCCTATTCCCAACCCATTCCGTGAAGCCTGTTCCCAACCCATTCAGTGAAGCCTATTCCCAACCCATATCTGCTTAGACTAAAAACACAAGGCAGCTAAACCTGATACACGATTATAAAACTTCCAACCACTAATGACTAGTTTAAAACCGTGGTCAGCTGCTAAAAGCATTTACTGTTGGTAAAAGCAAAACCTAGCCCTGATGGAAGTGACATACCAGTGTATATAGGGATTGCCCAAAATAATGGAAACACCTTGAAAAAATAGGTGTTATGCGCCTAATATGGCGTGGGATCACCCTTGGCACTTGAAACTGCTTGAATGCTCCTTGGAATGGATGCATACAAGTTCTGGATGGTGGTAAGTGGTATGTTGTACCATTCTTCCTGCAGAAACTGTTCCAATTCGTTAATAGACGCAGGAAACGGGATCACACTCTGTTTTCCAACACGAACGACAGGGGCTCAATGATGTTTAAGTCCGGTGATTGGGCAGTCCAGGGAAGGTGCGCAACTTCATCTTCATGTTCATCACACCATGACTGAATTAGTTTTTGTTACGGGAAAAAACCTTTATGCCTCGCTGAACAAGTTTGTGATTGACTTTTTTGCCCTATCTGCAAAGGGAAGCGCGATAGACCCTCAACTCCCCTGAAAAGGGAGATTGAGGGGCTATCGCGCTCCCCTTGCAGAAATTTCACTCCTGTGCCCTGACCTTTGACCCTATTTCAATGATATTCAACAGAATCGGTTCAGTATACTTCCGGAACAACATACTAAAGTTTTGTCGCAATAGAAGCATTTTTGATCAAGTTATGAGGTTAATGGCTGTGGAATAAATCTCGCTCCTGTGCCCTGACCTTTGACCCCATTTCGATGATATTAAACAGAATTGGTTCAGTATACATCCGTAACAACATACTAAAGATTTGTCGCAATAGAAGCATTTTTAGTCAAGTTATAAGGATAATGGCTGTGGAATAAATCTCACTCCTGTGCCCTGACCTTTGACCCCATTTCGATGATATTAAGCAGAATTGGTTCAGTATACCTCCGGAACAACATACTAAAGATTTGTCGCAATAGAAGCATTTTTAGTCAAGTTATAAGGATAATGGCTGCGGAATAAATCTCACTCCTGTGCCCTGACCTTTGACCCCATTTCGATTATATTCAACAGAATTGGTTCAGTATACCTCCGGAACAACATACTGAGGTTTTATTGCAATAGAAGCATTTTTAGTCAAGTTATGAGGATAATGACTGTGGAATAAATCTCACTCCTGTGCCCTGTCCTTTGACCCCATTTCGATTATATTCAACAGAATTGGTTCAGTATACCTCCGGAACAACATACTGAGGTTTTATTGCAATAGAAGCATTTTTAGTCAAGTTATGAGGATAATGACTGTGGAATAAATCTCACTCCTGTGCCCTGTCCTTTGACCCCATTTCGATTATATTCAACAGAATTGGTTCAGTATACCTTCGGAACAACATACTGAGGTTTTATTGCAATAGAAGCATTTTTAATCAAGTTATGAGGATAATGGCTGTGGAATAAATCTCGCTCCTGCGCCCTGACCTTTGACCCCATTTCGATGATATTAAAACACAATTGGTTCAGTATACCTCCGGAACAACACGAAAACGTTTTGTCGTAATCGAAGCATCTTTACGTAAGTTACGATGCACAAGGACAATGGAGTGAATCCCGCTCCTATGTCCAGACCTTTGACCCCATTTCGATGATATCAAGCAGAATTGCTTCAGTATACTTCCGTAACAACATACTAAAGTTTTGTCGCAATCGAAGCATTTTTAGTCAAGTTATGAAGATAATGGCTATGGAATAAATCTCGCTCCTGTGCCCTGACCTTTGACCCCATTTCGATGATATTAAGCAGAATTGGTTCAGTATACCTCCGGAACAACATACTAAAGATTTGTCGCAATAGAAGCACTTTTTTGTCAAGTTATGAGGATAATGGCTGTGGAATAAATCTCGCTCCTGTGCCCTGACCTTTGACCCCATTTCGATGATTTTAAACAGCATTGGTTCAGTATACCTCCGGAACAAGACACTGAAGTTTTGTTGCAGTAGAAGCATTTTTAGTCAAGTTATGAGGATAATGCCTGTGGAATAAATCTTGCTCCTGTGTCCTGACCTTTGACCCCATTTTAATGATATTAAACAGAATTGGTTCAGTATCCCTCCGGAAAAACATGATAAAGTTTTGTCGCAATATAGGCTTTTTTAATCAAGTTATGACGCATAAGGGCGATGGAATTGATCCCCTCCTATGTCGTGACCTTTGACCCCATTTCGTCCATCTTCAATAGGGTTCTTTCCCAGATTGCTCCCTACCACATACTAAAATTTCATCGAAATCGAACTATTTTTACGCGAGTTATCGTGCAGACAGACAAAGCTGAAGCATATACGCCTCTTCAACCTACGGTTGGAGAGCGTAAAAAATGAGGTGCTTCTGAAGTGAAATTATCAAAACTAGTTGGGAGATTTGAAAAGAAGTCAATAGCAGAATTTAAATGCCGCCTATGATCTGTTCATTGAGTGATTGGGTTTACTTGGTTTCCATGCATGCGATAGAATCGAGGTCACGTGGGTGGGATCTTACGAAGTGGTTCGCACCATTTCACGACAAAATTCAACTTTTTGCATAAAATCGATTACTCGAAATTTGTGAGGGAAATGAATTAGTTCTAAGAAGATGAACACGTTCGCTCAGTGGAATTCTTTGACCGCTCGGCTGGGTACGGTAGGTCACGCTCTTTGGATTCGAGGACCCTCTCAGAGTTAATTTGACAATCACGATGCAAACATCTTAATGACCGACGCTCTAGATAAGAGAAACTTTCAATTCTCTACCCTAGAAGAAATTAATTTCTCTAACAATGCGCGCTCACAGCTGAAAGTCAACTGAAATTGCTGACATGAAAAGTACTGCAAGAGAAAGCGAAATCTTTCATGCAGAAAATACTTCATTTCCAACTCACTTTTGTGCTGAGGGGTGTGGTCAAAATTCGCATGTTTCCCTTTGTGAGGTTCCTGATGAGTTTCTCCAACAATGCTTTTTTGAGTGGCGTGTTCGTTGTAATTCCATGCAAAAGAAAAGGGAAAGAAATCACAAAGCGTGAATGATGTTGCGTTGCCTTTTCACGTGGTCTTGTACAATCTTCACTCACTGCAGAGCTGAAGTTTAAATTTATTATGGGTTCCAATTCGAACTCGAATTAATATCATTTTAATTTCAAGAAAGAGTTATTGTAGCTGAGGTCCAAAAAAAAAAACAAAAAAAAACAAACAAACAAACAAAAAAAAAACAGGAGCTACCTGAAAACACAAGTTTGTCCGTGACGTACATCCAATTCGCTCCCCTTCGCTCCGGAGTAAGTTGCTCTCCCAACTTAGCTATGACGGAGAAATTTTGGTATCAGGTTGGTCTGACATCAGTATGATTAGAAATTTTGGTATCAGGTTGGTCTGACATCAGTATGACTAGAAATTTCAGTATCAGGTTGGTCTGACATCAGTATGATTAGAAATTTTGGATCAGGTTGGTCTGAAATCAGTATGATTAGAAATTTTGGTATCAGGTTGGTCTGACATCAGTATGATTAGAAATTTCAGTGTCAGGTTGGTCTGACATCAGTATGATTAGAAATTTTGGATCAGGTTTGTCTGAAATCAGTATGATTAGAAATTTTGGATCAGGTTGGTCTGAAATCAGTATGATTAGAAATTTTGGTATCAGGTTGGTCTGACATCAGTATGATTAGAAATTTTGGTATCCGGTTGGTCTAACATCAATATGATTAGAACTTTTGGTATCAGGTTGGTCTGGCATCAGTATAATTAGAAATTTTGGTATCAGATTGCAGTATGATTAGAAACTTTGGTATCAGGTTGGTCTGACATCAGTATGATTAGAAATTTTGATATCAGGTTGGTCTGACATCAGTATGATTAGAAATTTTGGTATCAGGTTGGTCTGACATCAGTATGATTAGAAATTTTGGTATCAGGTTGGTCTGACATGAGTATGATTAGAAATTTTGGTATCAGGTGGCAGTATGATTAGAAACTTTGGTATCAGGTTGGTCTGACATCAGTATGATTAAAAATTTTGGTATCAGGTTGGTCTGACATCAGTATGATTAGAAATTTTGGTGTCAGGTGGCAGTATGATGAGAAACTTTGGTATCAGGTGGCAGTATGATTAGAAACTTTGGTATCAGGTTTGTCTGACATCAGTATGATTAGAAATTTTGGTGTCAGGTTGGTCTGACATCAGTATGATTAGAAATTTTGGTATCAGGTTGGTCTGACATCAGTATGATTAGACATTTTGGTATCAAGTGGCAGTATGATTAGAAATTTTGGTATCAGGCTGGTCTGACATCAGTATGATTAGAAATTTTGGTGTCAGGTGGCAGTATGATTAGAAACTTTGGTATCAGGTTGGTCTGACATCAGTAGGATTAGAAATTTTGGTATCAGGTTGGTCTGACATCAGTATGATTAGAAATTTTGGTATCAGGTTGGTCTGACATCAGTATGATTAGAAATTTTGGTATCAGGTTGGTCTGACATCAGTATGATTAGAAACTTTGGTATCAGGTTGGTCTGACATCAGTATGATTAGAAATTTTGGTATCAGGTTGGTCTGACATCAGTATGATTAGAAAGTTTGGTATCAGGTTGGTCTGACATCAGTATGATTAGAAATTTTGGTATCAGGTGGCAGTATGATTAGAAACTTTGGTATCAGGTTGGTCTGACATCAGTATGATTAGAAATTTTGATATCAGGTTGGTCTGACATCAGTATGATTAGAAATTTTGGTATCAGGTTGGTCTGACATCAGTATGATTAGAAATTTTGGTATCAGGTTGGTCTGACATCAGTATGATTAGAAATTTTGGTTTCAGGTGGCAGTATGATTAGAAACTTTGGTATCAGGTTGGTCTGACATCAGTATGATTAGAAATTTTGGTATCAGGTTGGTCTGACATCAGTATGATTAAAAAGTTTGGTGTCAGGTGGCAGTATGATTAGAAACTTTGGTATCAGGTTGGTCTGACATCAGCATGATTAGAAATTTTGATATCAGGTTGGTCTGACATCAGTATGATTAGAAATTTTGGTATGAGGTTGGTCTAACATCAGTATAGCGTCAGGCGTAGATCTAATGATACTTCTGTGTCTCGCCTGGTTAGTGGTGGTACTCACGTCCTAAAGTGGAACGCCTCGCATCTGTTGTCTCACGGCCCGAAGCAAAGTGTTTCTTTATTGTGTATGAAAAGCATGTTTACTTGCCAGTCCGGTAATAAATGCTGCAATGATGAAATGCCATATCTTATATCTCGGGCCTGGAAGAACTTGTTAAATCGACTGTCGTTACTTTTATAATTAATATTTTGTGCTTATTGTTGCAGAGGGTGTCACGAATGTATTTCGGTTGTGTATATCAATATTGTCCCATCAGACGGCGCTGTGTAGGTTCTTTACCATCATACTAAGACTATTTAAGAACTCTGGTTCCATACGCTGTGTCACTTGAGGTTGCGGAAGCTGCCACTGCGAAAGATCTTCAGTTTTATAAATTTTTTATATGGCTTTTTAACCTAATGTAATAAATACAGGGCGATTCAGCTAAGCGTGTATAAACTTTTGGGAAATATAGGTTGCACAAAGATTAATTGGAATCCCATAGCAATGCAGGGTCGGAAACGCCATCTTCATGCGGTAGATGGCGTTGTTCGGCCGCGAGACTGGTCATACGTTCTTTCAGAATACCGTCATTTACACTGGGAAGGTTGCTTCAATGCACATAACGGCTGTGGAGAACCCCCATGATGTATGACCACGTGCAGCACAAAACCGTTTGGCTGTTAATGTTTGGACCGGCATTGTCGGGGACTACTTAATTGGCCCATACCTCATGCTCCCTCGTCTGGACGGAAGCAGTTACCGGATATTTCTGGAGGACGTCTTGCCAGAGCTATTGAACGAAAAACAGGTCCCTCCGTCGCTGCGCCGTGTAATGTGGTTCCAGCACGATGGGGCCCCCGCCCATTTCAGCAGTGACGTTCGTCATCACTTATACATGATATTTGGACATCAGTGGATAGGGCGTGGTGGTTCCATTCATTGTCCTGCAAGATCGCCGGACTTGACATGCCTTGATTACTCCTTAGGGGTTACATCAAAGGGCTGGTGTACGACACCCCCGTTGAAAGTGATGAGGACCCTGAAGTACGCATCTCTGTAGCTGCTTCGGAAGTCCGAGGAGAGGACCTTGTGGCACGCATCTCTCTAGCTGCTTCGGAAGTCCGAGGAGAGGACCTTGTGGCACGCATCTCTGTAGCTGCTTCGGAAGTTCGAGGCAAGGACCTTGTGGCACGCATCTCTGTAGCTGCTTCGGAAGTCCGAGGAGAGGACCTCGTGGCACACATCTCTGTAGCTGCTTCGGAAGTCCGAGGAGAGGACCTTGTGGCACGTATCTCTGTAGCTGCTTCGGAAGTCCGAGGCAAGGACCTTGTTGCACGCATCTGTGTAGCTGCTTCGGAAGTCCGAGGCAAGGACCTTGTAGCACGCATCTCTGTACCTGCTTCGGAAGTCCGAGGCAAGGACCTTGTGGCACGCATCTGTGTAGCTGCTTCGGAAGTCCGAGGCAAGGACCTTGTGGCACGCATCTGTGTAGCTGCTTCGGAAGTCCGAGGAGAGGACCTTGTGGCACGCATCTCTGTAGCTGCTTCGGAAGTCCGAGGAGAGGACCTCGTGGCACGCATCTATGTAGCTGCTTCGGAAGTCCGAGGCAAGGACCTTGTGGCACGCATCTGTGTAGCTGCTTCGGAAGTCCGAGGAGAGGACCTTGTGGCACACATCTCTGTAGCTGCTTCGGAAGTCCGAGGCAAGGACCTTGTGGCACGCATCTGTGTAGCTGCTTCGGAAGTCCGAGGCAAGGACCTTGTGGCACGCATCTGTGTAGCTGCTTCGGAAGTCCGAGGCAAGGACCTTGTGGCACGCATCTGTGTAGCTGCTTCGGAAGTCCGAGGAGAGGACCTTGTGGCACGCATCTCTGTAGCTGCTTCGGAAGTCCGAGGCAAGGACCTTGTGGCACGCATCTGTGTAGCTGCTTCGGAAGTCCGAGGAGAGGACCTCGTGGCACGCATCTCTGTAGCTGCTTCGGAAGTCCGAGACACGCCACGAATTTTCGAAAATGTACGTGATTCCATGCGCCGACGATGTCAAGCGTGTGTTACAGCTCATACTCGCAACTTTGAACACCTTCTGCAACCTCAACGCATTTCGCAAATGTCTTGTGAGTAATACAAAGCATTTTGTTCTCGTACATGCTGCTCTTTCATTTCTCGTCCTCTCTGTACACTAGCACATGAAGATAGCGTTTCCGACCCTGCATTGCTATTTGATTCCGATTTGTCTTTGTGCAACCTATCCCTCCCAGAAGTTTGTCCACGCTGAATCACCCTGTATAGTACAGTGCAATACTTGATGATATTTTTACATGGGAATGGATCGTGGAATGACTTAGGTCTATGTTTTCATAGGGAAGCGCACGTTCTCACTTCTTTGTGTTCATTCGCCACAATTTTGCATGGAAAATATTCAACAGCAGCCCAGACGATGGCTGCAGGTCGTGGCCAACAATGGCGACTACATTTTGGACTGATTTGTACTTCTACTAGTATACACAGTGCGCCAAAGAATTTTTAAGACTGGCGCTAGATTTCAGCCTACGGTGGCGCCACCAGTGTAATCGCGAATGCGTTATAAACCGTGACCATCTGCTTGCTTTCTGCCAAAAGTACTGCGCAGTTGTTAAAGTAACTCAAACGAAACGGCCGTTCATTAGAGAAGTCAAATTTTTTTCATGTTCAATTATTAAGATGGAACAAAGAGCTGTTATTAAATTTAACGCAAAACTTGGTAAAAGTGCCTCGGAAACGTACCAAATGATGAAACAAGTTTACGGTGAGTTTTGTTTAAGTAGATCAAATGTTTTCCTGTGGCACAAACGTTTTTTGGACGCTAGAAGATGATAAGCATACCGGAAGACCAAGTTCATCTAGGACACCTGAGATTATTGAAAAAGTGCGTGATTTCGTGGCAAACAATCGATGTGCGTCACTAAGAATGATGGAAGAGTCTTTAAACATCAACAAAGAAACGATTCGAACCATCCTGCATGAAGATTTGGGCAAAACAAGAGTCTGCGCTAAATTTGTTCCACACATGTTAACCAATGAATAAAAATCAAGGAGAAGTGCACATTGCAGAGACATCATTTGAGCCGCTGAAAATGATCAAAACTTCTTAAAATCGATTGTTACAGGTGATGAAACATGGTGTTTTCAATATGATCCTAAAACAAAGCGACAAAGTGCGGAATGGAAGTCAAAAAACTCGCCACAAGCCAAAAAAACAAGAAAAGTTCCATCGAAAATCAAAACAATGCTCATTACATTCTTCGATAGTAAGGGTATTATCCACAAAGAATTTGTTCCAAGTGGACAAACAATTACTGGTGAGTTTTATTTAATTGTTTTGAGGCGTTTGATGGGCAGAATTCGTCGCATTCATCCAGAATATCGGGATGAAAACAGTTGGTGTTTGTTGCACGATAATGCACCCAGTCACACCTCACTTCTTGTTCGTAGATTTTTGGCGAAAAATAACGTCTGTGTGTTGAATCCTCCACCGTATTCGCCTGATTTAGCACCCTGCGACTTTTCTTTGTTCCCAAAACTTAAAATGACGTTAGAAGGGAGTTATTTTGATGATATTTCGACCATAGAAACAGCTTCGACGCATGCTTTGGAGGCAATTCCGCAAAGTGAACTGGAACAGGCATTCGAATCATTATTAAATCGCTGTAACAAGTGTATTGAAGCCGGAGGGACTTATTTTGAATAACAAACCAAAACAAATTATAAATTCGTGTTTCTATTTCATTTTACAGACCCAGTCTTAAAAATTCTTTGCCACACTGTGTAAATGGCAATCAGCACTTTTCTATTGCCTTGCATTTGCAGATATTACTTTCCTTCCAATTCAATGGTTTAAAAACGTGCCTAGACATTACACCCAATTTTTCCTGAGTTGCAGCACAACCCTGAACTAAAACAAGAAAGATGACACCGAATTTTCGAGTGTAATGAGCGCGTCTTTTGAAACCGTTCTGACACAAATTAAATTTATCAAAGCGATTCAAAGTCAATGGAACCGGTATGGAAAACAATACATCTGACCAAAGAAAGAAGTTTTTCTAGTGGGTTTTCAATACCACAGATAGTGCTGTAAATGGAATCAGGAACTTACGCATTCTGGTTGGAGACCTGTGCGTTAAGAACAAATTTGAAATTATATGAGAAACATTTTGCAGCGGAAACGCTCTCCAACAAAAAAATAAATTTTCATATCGGACTCTTTGAAGCACAGATATCATCATCATCATCATCATTGTCAACCATTATCAATCCTCTGCTGGACGAAGGTCTCCCCAAGTTTCCTCCACAACGGTCTGTCTTGTGCCAGTCTCCTCCATGTCACTCCCGCATATTTACGAATTTCATCCACCCATCTCCCATGTGGTCTTTTTCTGGGTCTTTTCCTGTCCCTTGAAATCCAATTTAAAATTTCGGCTGTCCATCTATGGTCTGTCCTTCTGGCAGTATGTCCAGCCCATTGCCATTTCAGGGATTTAACTCTGATCATGATGTCTTGTCATTTTTCGGATCCACGAGTTCCTCTTCTTATCTCTCCTGGTTACACCAAGCATGCACCTCCCCATGCTGCTTTGAGTTGTCTGCAGCCTTTGTATGTCTCTTTTAGTTAAGGTCCATGTCTCTGCACCATACGTAAGCACTTGAAGGATGCATTGATCAAACACTTTTCTTTTAAGACATAATGGCATATTGCTCTTGAAAATTATGCTGTTTCTTCTAAAAGCTCTCCAGGCAAGTTTTGTACGCCGATTAATTTCTTCATCAATGTGACCCTCACTTGATATCTGCTGTCCAAGATAAACGTACGTGTCTGTTATCTCCAGCTTTTCTCCATCAATCGATAAATCTTCATTTCTTGTAAAAGCATTGAACATCACTTTTGTCTTCTGAAAGTTCATTTTTAATCCCACTTCTTTACTCTTGTCAGCAAGTTCCTGGATCATACTCTGTAGCTCTGATGGGGTAGTTGCAAAAATGACTATGTCATCAGCAAAACGAAGGTCGGTTAGATAATCTCCATTAATCCTTATCCCCATGTTTTCCCAGTTCAGTGATTGAAAGACATTTTCCAATGTGGCATTAAGGAGCTTCGGAGATATGGTGTCACCTTGTCTCACTCCCTTTCCAATTTTTACGTGTGTTGTATTTTCAAACAGCCGAATCTTTGCACTTGCATTTTCATAGATGTTATTAATAATATTAATGTATGCATCTTCAATACCGCAGGATTTCAGAGCCGTGGTAACTGCTGATGGTTTCACCGAATCAAAGGCTTTTTCATAATCGATAAAAGCCATGCACATGAAGCACAGATATAAAATATATAAATATAAGATATGCATAAAAGCCATGCATTTATTTTAGGAAGAAAGTATTCCTAAAACGTTTTCGATGTCAGCGGTATCGGTGCAAGAAAAGAAAAAATATTCGAGTTTTTAAAAGCTGAGATTTTGCTGCAAATACATCAGAAGCAGAAATCAATAACCATAAACAGAATTCGAAATCTCCTTGGGACGAAACCATTCTTTTCCAAATACACTGGCGAAAAGAGAAAAAAGACCACCAAGAAGGAATTGGCGGACGATCATGAAATTTACACATGTTAATGGGGTCGAGATTACGTAGGTGTGATGTTAATTTCGGGACCAACCGGTGAGCGCTTATGCCACAGCACGGCATAATATGCAAATTATCGTCGGTGGTATTTAAGGAGTACGGGGAAGTGAATGTAATCAGTCGTCGGCGTACGGACACGTGCGAAAACCCTAAAGAAGCTGCAATGCCTGGACATTTAAGACGTGTACGATTTCAGCAGTTATCGGACTTTGAGCGAGGTCGTCTAGTCGGACTCCGCGAGTCCGGGTGGTCGTATCGTCGTATTGCGGAGCGAATTCGACGGGAAGTATCGGTGGTTGTACGATGGTGGCGCAGATGGTCCGAGGAACATTCCCACACGAGAAGACGTGGAACCGGGAGTTACAGACGGACTGATGAGCGGACCGATCGACGCATAAGAAGAGCGTCGTTGTCAAGCAGAACATCCACTGCGACGCAAATCCGAGCTGCCGTTGCACCTGAGGTGACTGTGCGAACAATCCGCATCCGTCTACTGGATGCAGGACTACTTGCATGTGTGCCTCTGGCAGGTGTACCTCTGACTCCAGCCCTCCGTCAGGAACGGCTGCTGTGTTGTCGCTAACGTCTGCACTGGAGAACGCAATGGCGATCTGTCCTGCTCAGCGATTAAAGGAGATTCTGTTTGGGAGCCTCCGATGGCCGTATGCGTGTTCGCAGACGCGCAGGGGAGCGTCTTCACCCATCTTGCATCCGCGTCAGACACACAGGGCCTACACCTGGTCTCCTGGTGTGGGGAGCGATCAGCTATCACTCCCGTACACAACTAGTGTTTGAACCGGGTACGTTAAACAGCACCTCCTACATCAACAACATCATTCAGCCCGTTGTTGTGCCATTTGTAAGGTCGGTCCATCGTGGTGTTTTCTAGCAAGATAAAGCACGCCCACACACGGCACGTGCAACGCAACATGCACTTTAGGGTGTGAGACAACTTCCATGGCCTGCCCATTGAGCACGTGTGGGATTTTAAGGGACAACGACTTATCTTGGTGTCCACGGCCAGCCACGACTATCCCCGATTTACGCGTCCAGGTTGAGGATGCTTGGAACTCAATACCCCAAACTTACATCCAACATCTGTACGACAGACTCCATGCCAGAATTGCACAGTGTGACGCAGTTTATGGCGGTTCAACCTCGTACTAACCTTGTTACATGGAAATGTTATTTTTCAGTTTACCAGCAAATACAGCTGTATTTTGCCATAATGTTTTGATCACGTTATCCTCTGTATTCCGTTATGTATAAATTTCGTTGGTATCAGACGTCTCCTTCTTGGTGTTCTTTTTTCACTTTCTAGCCACGACCATCCCCGATTTAGGCGTCCAGGTTGAGGATGCTTGGAACGCAATACCCCAAACTTACATCCAACATCTGTACGACAGACTCCATGCCAGAATTGCACAGTGTGACGCAGTTCATGGCGGTTCAACCTCGTACTAACCATGTTACATGGAAATGTTATTTTTCAGTTTACCAGCAAATACAGCTGTATTTTGCCATAATGTTTTGATCACGTTATCCTCTGTATTCCGTTATGTATAAATTTCGTTGGTATCAGACGTCTCCTTCTTGGTGTTCTTTTTTCACTTTCCAGCCACGACCATCCCCGATTTAGGCGTCCAGGTTGAGGATGCTTGGAACGCAATACCCCAAACTTACATCCAACATCTGTACGACAGACTCCATGCCAGAATTGCACAGTGTGACGCAGTTCATGGCGGTTCAACCTCGTACTAACCATGTTACATGGAAATGTTATTTTTCAGTTTACCAGCAAATACAGCTGTATTTTGCCATAATGTTTTGATCACGTTATCCTCTGTATTCCGTTATGTATAAATTTCGTTGGTATCAGACGTCTCCTTCTTGGTGTTCTTTTTTCACTTTCCGCCAGTGTATTAGAAATTATATGGAAAACATTTCCATCAACAGCTGCATGCGATACAGGAAGAATTTTTTAAATCGGAGTTTTAGAAGGAGAAATAATGACGAAAACGCAATTTATCTTAGCGTTCCCTAGCCCAAAGTCTATAATTTACTTGAAAATTTTGAATTTATATGAAAAACATTTCGCATTGGAAACACTATTCAACAAAGAGGGAATTTTTCAAATAGGACTCTTAGAAGTAGAGATTTGGACAAAAATAAGAACTACATCTGCGCCCTTGGAGGAGAAACCATTTATCCTTTTAAGAGGAAATCCGGTAAGGTTTATTGGCGTGAGTGGTATCTGGTCCACGAACGAATTTTTTCAATAGAGATTTTATAAGCTCAGATTTTATGTTAAATACATCAGAAGCAAATATTAATATTATATAAAGAAAAGAGAGGAGTGGAAAGAAATATTAACACTTAAAAACACATTGTGATAACAAATATTAACACCTAAGACTCCTGGTGGCCAAAGTGTTCTTCACCAAGAATTAGAATTATATGCAAAACATTATCGACCAGGAGCAGAATCCACTGAAAAAAAGATTTTTCAAATCGGAGTTTTAGAAGACGAGATATTGGGGAAAACGTAATTTACTTTTACGCCACCTAGCGGAAAATCTGTGAGTGACTTGAAAAAGTAACTATACTTAAAGTACTCTTTGATATGATTGGAATCAAAAGATAAAATAATTTTTTCGATCGGATCTTTAGATGCAAATCACCACCATCATCATTGTCAACCATTATCAATCCACTGCTGGACGAAGATCTCCCCAAGTTTCCTAAACAACGGTCTGTCTTGTGCCAGTCTCCTCCATGTCACTCCGGCATACTTTCGAATTTCATCCACCCATCTCCCATGTGATCTTCTTCTGGGTCTTTTCCTGTTCCTTGGAATCCAAACTAAAGTTTCGGCTGTCCGTTGATGGTCTGTCCTTCTGGCAGTATGTCCAGCCCATTGCCATTTCAGGGATTTAACTCTGATCATGATGTCTTGTCATTTTTCGGATCCACGAGTTCCTCTTCTTATCTCTCCTGGTTACACCAAGCATGCACCTCTCCATGCTGCTTTGAGTTGTCTGCAGCCTTTGTATGTCTCTTTTAGTTAAGGTCCACGTCTCTGCACCATACGTAAGCACTGGAAGGATGCATTGATCAAACACTTTTCTTTTAAGACATAATGGCATATTGCTCTTGAAAATTATGCTGTTTCTTCCAAAAGCTCTCCAGGCAAGTTTTGTACGCCGATTAATTTCTTCACCAATGTGACCCTCACTTGATATCTGCTGTCCAAGATAAACGTACATGTCTGTTATCTCCAGCTTTTCTCCATCAATCGATAAATCTTCATTTCTTGTACATCACTTTTGTCTTCTGAAAGTTCATTTTTAATCCCACTTCTTTACTCTTGTCAGCAAGTTCCTGGATCATACCCTGCAGCTCTGATGGGGTAGTTGCAAAAAGGACTACGTCATAAGCAAAACGAAGGTGGGTTAGATAATCTCCATTAATCTTTATCCCTTTGTTTTCCCAGTTCAGTGATTGAAAGACATTTTCCAATGTGGCATTAAAGAGCTTCGGAGATATGGTGTCACCTTGTCTCACTCCCTTTCCAATTTTTATGTGTGCTGTATTCTCAAACAGCCGAATCTTTGCACTTGCATTTTCATAGATGTTATAAAAACGAAATGAAGGATCAGCATTTACATATTCCAGGCTTCATAATGCAAAATGAAATTTTCAAATCGGACTATAAATGCAGAGATATGGTGTTTACAGACTGTTACCGCGGAATTTTCCATATCCCCGTAACAATTAAATTTCATCCGTATAATTTTGCTTAGTTATTATTTTTTTTATTTTTACTCTAAAGCGGTAGGAGATAAATATTTAAATTGCCAAAATAGAATATCAATGATTAAAAATTACTCTCCGGTGAAGCTGAGCCAGGCTACCCGAAAGTTTCGGTTGATAATTAGAAAAGTCTTAATTGCACTCAAGCCTAATGAAAAGGGGAAAATTATATAATTTTTTTCTCACGGAAATTTGATGAAGATCCCAGATGGGAAGGAAGAGAAAGGAAGACATTCACAGTTGTTTTTTTTTTTTTTTTCTCACGGAACGCACGGAAGGAAGGCATAATAGCAGTAGTCTCGTAGCCGAAGCTGAGAGAATAGCAGGAGCGCAATAAATCCTTTTGGGGGCGTCACCCCTTTTCTCAAGCAACGCTTGCGAGCATCTCTGTCTGGGGTAGCAACGAAATTCGAGATAAGTCACGTCGCCGGAAATACCTACGTGACAATCTTCGCTTCTAAGTAGCTAGGCGCGGTCAATTAACAAAAAGGTGCGAGAACAAGTTGATAGCTGAACGAAGACATAATTTTTGGGAAAGTCACCCGAACTGAACGGATAGGAAGCGAATAATATAGCAGGGCTATCTGTGAGGGCCAATGACATAACCCGACGCGATTTGGACTGCCGGGCCGTCACGCTCCAAGATGAACACCGGGCACGGGAAAAAGAAATTATTAACTGAATGAGGAATGAAGAGGACAGACTTCAGACTAGAGACTTCAGAACAGAGACTCGAAGATAACGACAGAGAGAACACTGGAGAATTACATGCTGAGTAGAAGAGGTCTCAGCGGTTTTCGGAAGGGTGATGTTTCCACGATAGAGAAATGAGGTAGTTAGGAATTCTGAATTAATCTACGACCAGCCGGCAACCCAGCATCACGATCGGGGCTTCCCAAGGAAAAGGGGGTATGATGACTTTTATCTTAAGCATTTCTGATTCATGCCTCATGGCTTTGCATGTGCTATGCAGGACTAGTTACCAGAAAGTCTCTCACATAGTGCATTAATAATTTTCCTCTGACCAACCGCGCTGTGTTTTAAACCAGTAACTAAAGTTTAAAGTCAATAATATTTAAGTGCATTATACCTGTTTAAAATAAATAACTAAATTGTTTAGCTAAAACAAGCAACCTCACCGGTATATTGTACCCAGCCCTAAGACACAGTTAAATTTAATTCACGTGTCACTCAGATCATTTCTCCAAATGTCATTAGAGTTCAATTAGTGATTTTCTTATTGTTATTCATGCAACTTTTTACTTTAACTTCTTTGCGGCATATGAATGAGCATGGAAACCCCATGCTAATTCATATGAAACACAACGCGATGCAATTGTCGACCCTGAGCTTGGTGACCCTTATTTAGGGAATCCAAATTCATTGTTGACACCACTAGGTGAAATTTTGAGGGCGAAATGTTTAGAATTGAATTTTTGACCTTTTTAACTTTTTTTTTCCCACTACGGCGAATAAGACGTAGTGTAACGTACCAGGAGATGTGACGTACCTGCCCGAAGGACGCACACGACGTAAAGGCAGATAGGAATCAGAATAAAACGTCCGCGTAGCTCTATTGGTAGAGCAACTTATTCCGGAATGAGGGGATCCGGGTTCGAATCCTGCGTGGACAGAAATGACGGAAAAATTTACTTCGTTATAATGGCGCCCGAACTATCCGGATGACCCGACCGTTCAAAATCTCGCAATGGTGTGATGTTATTTCCACACCGCGAGATAGGAAAAATTAGAGAATCCCTTCTCCAGCACTTCAAAAAAAAAAAAAAAAAAAAAAAATAAGGGGGAGATGATGTAACGTACCAGAAGATGTGACGTACCTGCCAGAAGGACGCACACGACGTAAAGGCAGATAGGAATCAGAATAAAACGTGTAGCTCAGTTGGTAGAGTGACTTATTCCGGAATGAGGGGATCCGGGTTCAAACCCCGGCGCGGATAAAAATGACGGAGAAATTTGCTTCGTTATAATGGCGCCCGAACTATCCGGATGACCCGACCGTTCGAAATCTCGCAATGGTGTGATGTTATTTCCACACCGCGAGATAGGAAAAATAAGAGAATCCCTTCTCCAGCACTTCAAAAAAAAAAAAAAAAAAAATGAGGGGGAGATGATGTAACGTACTAGGAGATGTGACGTACCTGCCAGAAGGACGCACACGACGTAAAGGCAGATAGGAATCAGAATAAAACGTCCGCGTAGCTCAAATGGTAGAGTGACTTATTCCGGAATGATTGGATCCGGGTTCAAACCCCGGCGCGGATAAAAATGACGGAGAAATTTACTTCGTTATGATGGCGCCCGAACTATCCGGATGACCCGACCGTTCGAAATCTCGCAATGGTGTGATGTTATTTCCACACCGCGAGATAGGAAAAATAAGAGAATTCCTTCTCCAGCATTTCGACAAAAAAAAAAAAAAAAGAGATGATGTAACGTACCAGAAGATGTGACGTACCTGCCAGAAGGACGCACACGACATAAAGGCAGATAGGAATCAGAATAAAACGTCTGCGTAACTCAATTGGGGGAGTGACTTATTCCGGAATGAGGGGATCCGCGTTCGAATTCTGGTGTGGACAGAAATGACGGAGAAATTTACTTCGTTATAGTAGTAGTGGTTCGCTGATACCAGACAGGGAGCGGTAATAGACGGACGGACGAACAAAAGCACGATCTTTTTTTTACAAAAGACTTGCTTAAAATTAGATGCGATATGCTTTTCACGTTACCTGATATCTGAGTTAAACAGAAAGTAAAATTGCTTCAGTAAACTGAGAAATGAGCATTCGTATTAAATTTTGTATCACATGCAAAGCAATTGTATTCATGGTCGCATTTTGTATCTGCTATTGTCCTCATTTCACTAAGAGCATTTGGAGCTGTTATCTGCTAGACACAGTTTTTCAGAGTCTGTTGGTGGTCAAGGCCACGATGCATTCACGATAAAATTTATGACTTAAAACAATAGGCACTGCGACTCACTGCAGGAGAGGTCTCTGTCGCGAAAACGCAACAAACACCTGGAGATCAGCTGACGGAGCCTTTAGAGATAACATTGTACCACGCATGGTAGCAAGGCAGTTAATGAAACACCAAAACAACTTCTCCCGAGGGGCGTAATGATACGCCTTACAACCCTCGAAATTCTTGAGGGAAGGGGGGGTCTCACGTTTAAGAGAGCCTTGAATTTCAGCATGAAGGCTTTACAAAAATTTTTGCGGAAATTTCATATGAAGTTGTTTAAGGAAATACCAAGAAAACTTTGACGACGGCTTTGAATGAAGTACACTGGTGTGCAAAAATTAAGGACGAAGAGGAGAAATTAGCATAACAACGGAACGAGCAGGCAGAACGGACCGAAAGACCACTCAGGAGACAGACTAGGGTCTGGTACGGCAGGGCATGCGCATATATGCAACATGACCTGCGGGGGGGGGGGGGTCGGAAGGGTATAAAGCACACGGGAGGTGTACGTTCAGCAATTCGGTGAAAGCTATTGCACGGTGTACATCGGTTTGAACGACGTCGAGTTGCTGCCACCGTGTGATATGGCCAACAGGCAATCCAGTAGACGACATCTGGATGAATTTACCCGAGGTCACGTCATTGGGAAGTTGGAAGAAGGTCGAAGTGGGACTAGTGTGGCCGAGGAGTTCGGGATCGCTCATAGCATCGTTTCACGAGCTTGGAGAGCACTTCAAACGGCCGGAACAGCTGTCCGAGAGTTTAGCAGTGGTCGTCCACGAGCAACTACGGCGGCGGACAACCGGTATATTGTCCTACAGGCGAGAAGAGACCGCGGGAGAAATCGCAAGGCACATGCAACAGACAACTGGACGTCCATTATCGCGTTTTACCGTGGACAGGAGGCTGCACAAAGGTGGTCTATTTGCACGACGACCCGTACGGTGTGTGCCATTAACGCCTGCTCATCGGAGATGGCGGTTTCTGTGGTGCCAGGAACACAAGAACTGGACACATCAGCAATGGGGTCAAGCTCTCTTTACGGATGAGAGCCGATTTAGTCTGAAAAGTGATTCTGGACGTATACACATCTGGAGAGAGCAGGGAACACGCAATCACACTTCTAACATCATCGAAAGGGACCGGTTTGGAGGTGGCGGAGTATGCATTTGGGGTGGTATCATGCTTGGCAGCCGTACTGACCTCTACATCTTCCAAAGAGGTTCAGTCACTGGTGTCCGCTATTGTACCGAAGTTCTCCTGCCTCACGTGCGTCTGTTTAGAGGTGCTGTGGGTCCTGAGTTCCTCTTCATGGACGAGAACGCTGCACCTCATCGTACAGTGGCTGTCTCAGAGCTGTTGGAGAGTGAAGATATTCAACCCATGGATTGGCCCGCAAAGTCCCCGGACCTAAATCCAATCGAACACGTGTGGGTCCTTCTTGGGAGACGCTTGGCAGCACGTCACCAGCCGCCAGCAACGATTCCGCAGCTGCGATTGGCGCTAGAAGAGGAATGGGCAGCGTTGCCTCAACAGCTCCTTGACAACCTCGTCCTCAGCATGGACAGACGTTGTCAATTCTGCAACGCAGTCAGGGGTGATCATATCCCCTACTAAAGACTGGATTTTTCTTGGCAGCTGCCTGTCTCATGGACGTTTCTGTCTTCTGTCCAGTTGTGCACGAAGCTACCTTTTCAATAAAGTGCCTTCGTATCCTTTGGATTCCTTGTTTGGACGGTTTTGCTCACTTGTCCCATATTCTTACATCTTGGGGATCTTATGGTATGATTTGAGTCGATGTGGAGCACTTCTGCACGACGTTACATTCGAAAAACCGTCTCGTCCTTAATTTTTGCGCGCCAGTGTAGTAAACAGAAAAGCAATTTTGTTTCAATAAATAAATACGATAAAATGCTACCTCCTTTAAGGGACACATCTATTTAGGAGAGCATTCTTCGAGTCCAAGTCCCTTTTTACAGGGATCTTGATATACGCGGTCGCGTTACATTCTTGTTACCCCCAGCTAATATCCAGAGTAACCGGCGTATGCAGCGAGGACAGCAGCTGACTCAGTAAGCTGCTGGAAGGTGTTCACAGATATGTGGAGCCATGCTGACTACAGGGCATCTGAGAGCTGTTGCAGGACCCGTGGTGGAGGATCCATAGAGGGAAGAACACGATCGAGGCGGTCCCACAGATGCTCAATTGGGTTTAAGTCTGAGGAATGCGAGGGCCAGGGAAGTCATTTGAAGTCTTCATCTTGCTCTTCCAACCACTCTCGGACATTGTGACAGTTCGTATTGTATTTCTGGAAGATCCCATCAGCACAGGGAAGACTATCAGCATATATGTGTGTACGCATTCTGCAAGGATGGATTCATAACGAATTTGATCGATTGTGCATTCCACAGGTATGAGTGGACCCAGAGAATGCCACGAAAACATTCCCCGGACCATAACGTTGCCCCCACCAGCATGGTGTTCTTCCAGAAATGGTTGAAGAGTGTACGTTCTCCGATGTTTCCCGCTTCATACGCCAACGTCCGTCCGTTCGATGAAGCTGAAAACGTGACTCATCGGAGAAGGCGATCCTTTGCCAATCAGCGGAGGTCCAATTCCGATACTTGCGTGCAAATGCAAGCCTTTTCCTGCCGATGCACCTTCGTTAGCATAGGTGCAGTGACGATCCGTCTCCATCGGAGCACCATACGCATCAGGGTTCGCTGAACTGTCGTTTTAGACGCACTTCCGGTAGCCCCCTGGTTCGTTCGGCCAGTGTGTGACTCCACTGTAGCGCGTCGGTCGTCCGTCACGCACCCTCGAAGCCGACGTTTACCTCTCACGTCAATGACGCGTGGTGTTCCGCAGTTGTCACGTCGCTTATTCGCAACTGTGCCATTTCTCCGACCACAATGCACTTCAACCACAGCAGCAGAAGAACAGTTCACAAACTGCGCTGTTGATACCAAAAAGGAGGAGGTGATCACAGTAATGTAACTGAGTTGTGATGTGACTCGAATAAGAAACATTATCTTAGGGGCATTTATAGAAACCAAAAATTTCTTTAAAAGGAAACTGTTCCACTCAAAAATTTAAAACTAAAATCTGTGAAATGGGTGTTCTTTCCACATAGTATAGCACGTGACGTGCCCGCCCAGCAGGACGCACACGACATAAAGGCAGATAGGAATCAGAATAAAACGTCCGCGTAGCTCAATTGGTAGAGTGACTTATTCCGGAATGAGGGGATGCGGGTTCGAGCCCCGGCGTGGACAAAAATGACGGAGAAATTTACTTCGTTATAATGGCGCCCGAACTTTCCGGATGATCCGGCATTTCAAGATCTCGCAATGGTGTGATGTTATTTCCACACCGCGAGAGAGGAAAAATAAGAGAATCCCTTCTCCAGCGCTTCGAAAAATAAATGTGTGACGTTGCATTCCACACACCAGATTGACTGGGAGTTCTCAAGTGCACGTTCTACAGCGGACGGTTGCCTGCAGCGATTCATGGTCACGGCTGACCCGTGGGCCATGCCTCCGGCCCTCTTTCGGGGGGGAGATGTGATGTGCCAGCCATCAGGACGCACACGACATAAAGGCAGATATCAGTCAGAACGAACGTCCGCGTAGCTCAATTGGTAGAGTGACTTATTCCGAAATGAGAGGACCCGGGTTCGAGCCCCGGCGTGGACAGAAATGCCGGAGAAATTTACTTCGTTATAAGTATCAGTATTGCAGCCTATGGACTAAGGTATCATCTGAAGCTCCACGATTACATATAGAGAACTGTTTCTACGACATGTTCTTTCTCACTGTTTTATTTGTGAAAGCGGCGAACAGCTTGCCAAGTCTGTCAATGTGTCTTAAAATACACTGCTGAACAATTGCTAAGGACGGATCATAAACAGCTATATAACGCATAACAAAGTAAGTGTGGTTGGATGCCAAGTGAAATAAAACAATGTCAGAATGCCAGGACATTACAAGAATGACAATTTACTGTGCTCTGAAATCCAGAAGGCTTTGGAACGTGTTCAAGGGACAAACAGGCCATTTTGTGCAGAATACGTAAACGTGTTCCGGCGTAAGATGTCAATACGGGATATGGCCACCATGGAGGGCGATGCAAGATTCCACACGTCGTGTCATGCTTTGCACAACATTATCAAGCAGCTGTTGGGGTAATTTATCCCATTCCTCTTTCAGTGTACGGATGAGGGTGTCCTTGTTTATTGGAGGGCATTGGCGACCAGCAAGACTCCTCCCCAAAGCATCCCACACATTTTTAATGGGATTCAGATCTTAATAACGTGCTGGCCATACGAGGCGTTCAATATGCTCGCTCTCAAGACACTCCTGGACAGCGAGTGTTCGATGACATGTTGCGTTGTCGTCCATGAAAATGAATCTATCACCGACAGAAACCACGGAACATGCGAACATGAGGTAGCAGAACATCATTAATGTATCGTTGGCCAGTCATAGTCCCAGTTGGAAGCACATAGAGGGACGTACGGCCATTGATCATGATGCCAGCCCATACCATGACACTACATGTCGGATATCCTGTATGTTTGCTGGACAATATGCAGTACCACTATCACGCCAGATCAGTTGTCGTCGACAATCAGACGATAGACTGTATCTACTCTCATCTGAGAAGAGGACAGCAGACCAGTCGTTATCAGTCCAATTGCGATGTTGATGGAACCATTGCAAACGGGCGGTACGGTGACGTCTGGACAATGGGATGCACACAACAGGACGGCGGGCGTATAGTCCTCCTTCATGCAAACGTCTGGCGACAGTTTTTCGGGAGATCCGCTTGCCAGTAGCAGCCATAAACTGATTTGCTACCTCACTAGCTGTGCTGCGCCGGTGTCTTTTTGTTGATAGCACTATGTACCGATCTTCTGCAGGTGTCGTACTGCGAAAGCGACCTCCCCGTGACGTTTGCTACACTCTCCATTTGTTTGAAATGATTTCCAAAGCCTTGAAACAACACTGTGGCTGAGGTCGAACTCCTGGCAACATCTGTTATTTTTCGCCCTTCTTCAATCTTGCCAATAATACGGCCACGCGTAAAATCATCTAGGTGATGTCGGGAAGACATACTGAAAATTGCAAGTTCGTCAATTGATTCTTTCCCTTTCAACTTTGCGTTTGAACAACAACGGTCAATACGCGTCAAATCCTTTATATCTCTTATCAGCGCTATGACGTCACGAACAAGTTCGGCAATCCAAAATTTGCATACGCACAACACGTCTTACTGTATCCCGCACTTATGCTAAGTTCCACATTTTCCTGCCTTCCATTTTATGGTTGCTATCGTTGCTATTGTCATCCGTCCTTAGCAATATCTGCAATACAGTGCATAACTACGCCTGTTAAATCTATACCTCTAAGTTGTGTTAAACAGTTTTTAAAAAGGCAGATTTCACTACTTTATTCAGTTTCCAGTGTAAGTGAACTGAGTGAGTACACTAAAGAAAATAAAGAACTGTGTGAATTGGTCAAAGACAGGGACAGTAGTGTTCTAATAGAGGAATTGGTATATTGCGATCGATGAATAGCTAGGCGCGACGAACTTTTCTTTGAGCCCACCCTTTAGCCTCCCCAAAATATTTAAGCTGTTATAATATACAGGGTGATTCAGAACTCATGGGACAAACTTTAAGGGGTGGTAGAGCACACTGCAACACACATTTTTTGTATGGGAATGTATGGGCGGAAGTGACGCGCTGAGGCACAAACACAAGAAATAGACATGAAAGGAAACATAAATTGTTTACTTGCAGCGTCGTTGAAAAGTGCTTCTTTACAAAAATGTTTACAATAATTGCTCAAAATTGCGTTCGCCAAGAGTAATACATCCCATCATGCTGAAACCACAGTCCCTGTGGGACGGCCGGTGATACATCTTGAAGCAATTCTGGTAAAACCTCTTCCCGAAATATACGATAACATCTGCCAACGAGTCGCGTCGGTAGTAGATATGGGCCAAGCACGAAGTCGCTCACAATACCCACCCACACATTCACAGAGAATCGTTCTTGGTACGTCGACGCTGTCACGCATGTACACAGTGCGTCAAAAAATTTTTTAAGACTGGCGCTAGATTTCAGCCTACTGTGGCGCCACCAGTGTAATCGCGAATGCGTTATAAACCGTGACCTTCTGCTTGCTTTCTGCCAAAAGTACTGCGCAGTTGTTAAAGTAACTCAAACGAAACGGCCGTTCATTAGAGAAGTCAAATTTTTTTCATGTTCAATTATTAAGATGGAACAAAGGGCTGTTATTAAATTTAACGCAAAACTTGATAAAAGTGCCTACGTACCAAATGATGAAACAAGTTTACGGTGAATTTTGTTTAAGTAGATCAAATGTTTTCCTGTGGCACAAACGTTTTTTGGACGCTAGAAGATGCTAAGCATACCGGAAGACCAAGTTCATCTAGGACACCTGAGATTATTAAAAAATTATCAGCCCTTCTATCTCTCCGAGTGGACTGCCGTTTCCTTTCGCCACCTCACCCCCTACCCCACCCCCAGGCGACAGGTGATCCTCGCTTTCCAAACACACGACGATACTCCACCCCCACGGATTGAAAGGGTTGCGTTCCAAGACAGAAGCCTCAAAGCTGAGAAATGGTCGGCCCTGAAAAACCTTCGATTCCTTTGAACATACAGGCTAAAAAGTGCTAATTGCATTTGACAATACCAGATGCAGCTGCGGAACACAAAGGTAAGACTTTCAATGGCCTTTCTCATTGAGAAACCTTTGTGCAACGGATCTCTTCGAGTTGACTGCTGACGACGTTTCCTTTTCTTTTCGACGTTCCATTTCTTTTCGACGTTTCTTTTTCTTTTTGACATGTATTTTTCTTTTTCGACGACGTTTCCTTTCGAGCTGACTAAATCTCTTCGAGTTTGCTACCGTTTCTTTTCACTGTTTCTTTTCGACGAGTTGACTGCCGTTTCTTTCGAGTTGACTAAATCTCTCCGAGTTGACTGCCGTTTCCTTTCGACGTTTCCTCTTCTTTTTGACGTTCCTTTTCTTTTCGACGTTCCCTTTCTTTTCGACGTTCCCTTTCTTTTCGACGTTCCCTTTCTTTTCGACGTTTCTTTTTCTTTTTGACATGTATTTTTCTTTTCGACGACGTTTCCTTTCGGGCTGACTAAATCTCTCCGAGTTGACTGCCGTTTCCTTTCGACGTTTCCTCTTCTTTTTGACGTTCCTTTTCTTTTCGACGTTTCTTTTTCTTTTTGACATGCATTTTTCTTTTCGACGACGTTTCCTTTTCGGGCTGACTAAATCTCTTCGAGTTTGCTACCGTTTCTTTTCACTGTTTCTTTTCGACGAGTTGACTGCCGTTTCCTTTCGAGTTGACTAAATCTCTCCGAGTTGACTGCCGTTTCCTTTCGACGTTTCCTCTTCTTTTTCGACGCTTCTTTTTCTTTTCGACGACGTTTCCTTTCGAGTTGAGTGCTGACGACGTTTCCTTTTCTTTTTCATTTCGATAACTTTTCCTCTTCTTTTCAACGTTTCCTTTCGAGTTGATTGCTATTTCCTATCGCAACCTCACCCCAGGCCAGAGGTGACCCTCGCTTTCCAAACACACGGCGATACTCCACCCCCAGGGATTAAAAAGGGCCGTGTTCCAAGAAAAAGCCTCAAAGCTGAGAAATGGTCACTCCTTAAAAAGCCTTCGGTTCTTTCGAACATACTTGCCGAAAACTGCTAATTTCATTTGACAATGCAGATGTGGCTACATAAACAAAAAGGCAACACTTGAAATGGCCTTACTTATTGTGAGACCTTTGTGCGACGAAATTTTAAGATGCGACAGACTGTCACTCTCTGGAAGTTTTCTACTTCCTGATAGCGTGAAAAAGGTGCAACCTTCTGTTACGGAGATTTAATACAAGAAATTTTAGTCAAAATTAATAAATCTCTTTCCCAACTTTTTATTTCGCTTTTCGTGCTCCATTTCCTTTGTTTCCATGCTGCTTGAGAAACTTTTAGCTTCGTTACCCCAATCATGAAATATCAGGAAATACGGTTTATGCCAGGTTGTCGCATCTTAAAAGTCTGGGCTTTGTATTTCGTAAGAGCATTTGGTATTGTCAAATGCAATTTGCACCTTTCGGCTCTAGGCTCAAGGTTTCCTAAGGGTATGTAGGAGCGACAATCCAGAGCTTTGAGACTCTTGTCTTTGAACACGACCCTTTTAATCCGTCGGAGAGGAAAATCGCAGCGTGTGTTAGAAGGGACTGGTCAACTTTTGTTTCAGGGTAAGGCGGCGAGGGGAAAAGAGCAGTCAACTCGGGCGGGGGGCGGGGGGAAATGTGTGAGAACCGAGAGAGCTTCGTTTCGAGGTGAGAAGTTTTTAGCGGCGGGGAAAAGAGGCTTTTCCCGATTACGGGAAAAAAAAGGCGTAGAAAGTTATCGGTAACGAGTATCCATAGGGAGTGGAAATATTTTATAGTGCTCGCAACAAGCAGGATAGCGGAATCATTAGGACAACCTTCGCAGAAGTAAAGAAGAAGAATAAATCATTTTTATAAGATACCGAAGTATTTCATGAAATAGTGTAGCGTCCTCCTTAAAATATTTAGCTCTTCTTTTGTTTCCGTCACGGCGTAACTACGTACCCCGAGGTGAAAGAGTCTATCATTTTAACCATCAGTTACGTAGCATTGATCATCGTTATTTACAACGTTAGCCTGGAAGAACAAACCAAGTTAACAATAACAAAATAAATCTCTATACACGCTCACGGACAATAATAATTTGCGCACCAAGAAGAAAACATGCTACAACCGCGAAACTTTGCAAATAGCTGGAGTGCGTGCTGGTATGCAAATGAGCCACGTTTGACGCGAGCACGCATGACCGCACACCCTGTGGCGGCGCTGCAAGCACGAACCGGCAGCCTTATAAACCGGCGTGTAGTCGATGCTCCATGAAAGCCAAAAGCACCGGCCGACGCAAGCAAGAGTACAGAGTGACAAGAATACAGGGTAGATGCCAGAGACGTCGTCTTACGCAACGTACGGACTTTGGGTTGAAAACAGCAGGGTGGTCGGTGCACAAACCGGAAGCCTTATAAACCGGCGTGTAGTCGATGCCCCATGAAAGCCAAAAGCACCGGCCGACGCAAGCAAGAGTACAGAGTGACAAGAATACTGGGTAGATGCCAGAGACGTCGATTTACGCAACGTACGGAATTTGGGCTGAAAACAGCAGGGTGGTCGGTTCGTCTTATGGATCGCCACGTGGATCGTTCTGACATACCGTTCGACTGTGTAGGGAGCAGTGGACACGTGACAGCACTGCCAGACCGGCACCAGACGGACCAGCAGGACCACTGGTAGAAAGTCTCGACGGATCATGCTCGAGGCACGAACGAATTCAACGGGGTCCCGGTCCACTATACAGGCAGATGTAGCGGCTCTTGAGTGCCTGCAAACCATTTCCCGACGCCTCGTGGAAGCGAATCTTCGATTCCAGCGCTCCTGACGTGTGCTGCCATTAACACCGGAACATCGCCTTCTCTGTGTGCAGTGGTGTCAGGTCAGAGCGACGTAGAACGCCACAGACTGGCGACGTGTGGTGTTTAGCGATGAGTGCCGCTTCGTTTTGGGGACAGATGATCATCGTGTACGGGTGTGGAGGTTCCCGGGCCGACGGCACAATCCCAACGTCGCTATCGAGCGCCACACCTCCCACACTGAAGGCATCATGGACTGGGGACGATGCTTCCTTCTTGGTGCGCAAATTTTATTGTCCGTGAGAGCATATGAAACTGAAAGTATGTTTCTATATCAAACAAAGATCTTCGCTCTTTCCACGTTTATAAGTGAGTCACGGAAAAATTCTCATTGGCCGCCACCGGGAGTCGAACCCAGGGTCTTCCAGTTACGCGCCGGATATGCTTCCGCTACACCACAGCGGCCTCGAATTCCTCCAGACTCACACACGCTAACTGCCAAGCCAAGTTGTCAGGTTGCTTCTTGGAGCCCCGCACAATGCTGGGGATTCACCAAAGATGGTTAGCAGCAACTGAAGAAATAATTAGAAGGCGAATGAATAATTAATACAGACATTTAACGTGGACCAGGAACATCAAACAAAGATCTTCGTTCTTTCCACGTTTATAAGTGAGTCACGGAAAAATTCTCATTGGTCGCTACCGCGAATCGAACCCAGGGTCTTCCAGTTACGCGCCGGATATGCTTCCGCTACACCACAGCGGCCTCGGATTCCGCCAGACTCACACACGCTGACTGCCAAGCCAAGTTGTCAGGTTGCTTCTTGGAGCCCCGCACAATGCTGGGGATTCACCAAAGATGGTAATCAGCAACTGAACAAATAATTAGAAGGCGAATGAATAATTAATACAGACATTTAACGTGGACCAGGAACATCAAACAAAGATCTTCAATCTTTCCACGTTTAAAAGTGAGTCACGGAAAAATTCTCATTGGTCGCTACCGGGAGTCGAACCCAGGGTCTTCCAGTTACGCGCCGGATATGCTTCCGCTACACCACAGCGGCCTCGGATTCCTCCAGACTCACACACGCTAACTGCCAAGCCAAGTTGGCAGGTTGCTTCTTGGAGCCCCGCACAATGCTGGGGATTCACCAAAGATGGTAAGCAGCAACTGAAGAAATAATTAGAAGGCGAATGAATAATTAATACAGACATTTAACGTGGACCAGGAACATCAAACAAAGATCTTCGTTCTTTCCACGTTTATAAGTGAGTCACGGAAAAATTCTCATTGGTCGCTACCGCGAATCGAACCCAGTGTCTTCCAGTTACGCGCCGGATATGCTTCCGCTACACCACAGCGGCCTCGAATTCCTCCAGACTCACACACGCTAACTGCCAAGCCAAGTTGGCAGGTTGCTTGTTGGAGCCCCGTACAATGCTGGGGATTCACCAAAGATGGTAAGCAGCAACTGAAGAAATAATTAGAAGGCGAATGAATAATTAATACAGACATTTAACGTGGACCAGGAACATCAAACAAAGATCTTCGTTCTTTCCACGTTTATAAGTGAGTCACGGAAAAATTCTCATTGGTCGCTACCGCGAATCGAACCCAGTGTCTTCCAGTTACGCGACGGATATGCTTCCTGTGCACCAATGAGAATTTTTCCGTGACTCACTTATAAACGTGGAAAGAGCGAAGATCTTTGTTTGACGTTCCTGGTCCGCGTTAAATGTGTGCAATAATCATTGTGTTTATAAAATTAACGCAATATATATATCATTGGTGACGTTAACACGTGTTCCATTGCGAATAACATTAACACGTGTTTCATGTTGCATATAACTTTGGTGAATTGTTTATGACACACTTGTGCTTTTGCCGAGTTTAGACACAACGTGATACAAAATGTATTTGCGTCTGCAAGTTTAGTGAAAAATCTGTTGGTGTGTTGTGTAATTTGTTTTCTAGGACAAAGACCAACCGGAGAAAAAACAAAATTAACCGGAGAAAAAAAAAGTTCGTCTTCAAACCTTATATTATATTTCGTTACATGAGTTTAATAGAAATGGTTGCTTAACTGTTTCTTCGGCACAAATAGGCCACCATTGTAAGGAAATCTATTAGGATAGACCCACAATTCCCTCTAATCCGGTTTTTTTTTTTTTTTTTTATAGATCTTGTGGGTTTACAAGATATCGCAATTGTTTGCAGAAAGGAGCAGCTGTTGAAAATACCTTCCCTCTTGGGTAAATTAGCTTTATTCCTCTCCCCAAAGCAATAGGGTAGATTTTTCCTTCCGCTATTCCGTTGCTCAACTTTCTCCTCGTGGGGGGAGCGCGACCCACAAAGAAAATCAACCCCCCCCCCTTCCCCTGTGTTGAAATAAGGGCAAAGGCACCTACAGCTGAAAAGAATAATGGATCCACTTCCGACACTTAGAGGAGGTAAAGTTGGGTCGGTCACTGATCGATTCTGTTGCTCTAATTTCTCACTCCACCTTACCTGAGGGGAAGGGGGGAGGTGTGAAGAGAGAAGGAGGCGAAAGTCTCCTCGGGGCTCCAAGGCGCATCTACGGATGGCAAAAGTGTTACAAACTCTGGCTCGCAGCTGAAAATTGAAGATCATTCTTCAAAATTAATCCGCTCCACATAATAATTGCGGAACTATTTCGGATTTCGCTGTTTTCTCGCTCTTCTGTTCTGTAAGATTGCGTTCTTTTTTTGTTTTTTTTTGTTTTGTTTTTCGTGCCTTGTTGGTAGCACGTTCTGCTGCTTCACCTCGTTAAGTGAAAGCTGTTTCTGTTCATGACGTTCTCGCCCAAAACCGGAAAAACTTTGCAAAGGTTTTCGAGAGGACTTTAAAGCGATGTCATGTATCACTTTGAAAAGAAGCGGGATTACTTATTGGCGTTGCTACTTATACACTGCTGGACAATTGCTAAGGACGGATCATAAACGGCTATATAGCGCATAAAAAAGTTAGTGTGGTTGGATGCCAAGTGAAATAAAATAATGTCAGAATGCCAGGACATTACAAGAAAGACAATTTATTGTGCTCTGAAATCCAGAAGGCTTTGGAACGTGTTCAAGGGACAAACAGGCCATTTTGTGCAGAATACGTAAACGTGAAAAAAATGCAATTACCGTCCGCAGGCGTAAGATGTCAATACGGGATATGGCCACCATGGAGGGCGATGCAAGATTCCACACGTCGTGTCATGCTTTGCACAACATTATCAAGCAGCTGTTGGGGTAATTTATCCCATTCCTCTGTCAGTGCACGGATGAGGGTGTCCTTGTTTATTGGAGGGCATTGGCGACCAGCAAGACTCCTCCCCAAAGCATCCCACACATTTTCAATGGGATTCAGATCTGGAGAACGTGTTGGCCATACGAGGCGTTGAATATCCTCGTTCTCAAGACACTCCTGGACAGCGACATGTTGCGTTGTCGTCCATGAAAATGAATCTATCACCGACAGCACCACGGGACATGCGAACATGAGGTAGCAGAACATCATTAATGTATCGTTGGCCAGTCATAGTCCCAGTTCGAAGCACATAGAGGGACGTACGGCCATTGATCATGAAGCCAGCCCATACCATGACACTACATGTCGGATATCCTGTATGTTTGCTGGACAATATGCAGTACCACTATCACGCCAGATCAGTTGTCGTCGACAATCAGACGATAGACTGTATCTACTCTCATCTGAGAAGAGGACAGCAGACCAGTCGTTATCAGTCCAATTGCGATGTTGATGGCACCATTGCAAACGGGCGGTACGGTGACGTCTTGACAATGGAATGCACACAACAGGACGGCGGGCGTATAGTCCTCCTTCATGCAAACGTCTGGCGACAGTTTTTCGGGAGATCCGCTTGCCAGTAGCAGCCATAAACTGATTTGCTACCTCACTAGCTGTGCTGCGCCGGTGTCTTTTTGTTGATAGCACTATGTACCGATCTTCTGCAGGTGTCGTACTGCGAACACGACCTCCCCCGTGACGTTTGCTACACTCTCCATTTGTTTGAAATGATTTCCAAAGCCTTGAAACAACACTGTGGCTGACGTCGAACTCCCTGGCAACATCTGTTATTTTTCGCCCTTCTTCAATCTTGCCAATAATACGGCCACGCGTAAAATCATCTAGGTGATGTCGGGAAGACATTCTGAAAATTGCAAGTTCGTCAATTGATTCTTTCCCTTTCAACTTTGCGTTTGAACAACAGCGGTCAATGCGCGTCAAATCCTTTATATCTCTTATCAGCGCTATGACGTCACGAACAAGTTCGGCAATCCAAAACAACACGTCTTACGGTATCCCGCACTTATGCTAATTTCCACATTTTCCTGCCTTCCATTTTATGGTTGCTATCGTTGCTATTGTCATCCGTCCTTAGCAATTGTCCGGCAGTGTATTAAACAGAATTGGTTCAGTATACCTCCGGAACAACATACTGTAGTTTTGTCGCAATAGAAGCATTTTTAGTCAAGTTATGAGGATAATGGCTGTGGAATAAATCTCGCTCCTGTGCCCTGACCTTTGACCCCATTTCGATTTAACAGAATTGGTTAATAGGTTTCGTAACAAACTGTTGTTTCAGGTGGCATAATGTGTTTAATTTAGAATAACTTGTTCTTACAGCTTACCTTATTCAACCATGATTGGCATAAGTTGTCTACAAAATCCTCTTTGTCACGTGATCTGGAGAGGTGCACATATAGACAGTGTATATAAGATGTTATGTTGCCGTGTCTGATACATCTGAGGATGAGGTGGTTGTCACCTTAAAAGTACTAATGGTTGTAACTTGTACATAGTTTGTAGATCGATAGCACTCATGTCGATAAACCTTTTAGAAACATTTTCTTCTTAAAGTAATGCATGGTCTCTACGCCAGGGGGCGTAGATATATATCTTATTTTTGTCAATATCTCTACTTCTAGGAGTTCGATTTGAAAAAATCCTTCTTTGTTAGATAGTGTTTCCAGTGTGACATGTTTTTCGTATAATTTCAAAATTTCCAAGTAATTCACAGACTTTCCGCTAGGGGGCGTAAAGGTAAATTGCTTTCCCCGCTATATCTCTGCTTCTAAATCTCCGATTTGAAAAATTCTTTCTGCCCCGGATACAGCTCCTGATGGGAAATCCTTTGTACATAATTTCTAATTTTTGGAAAAATGGTTTGGCCACCAGGTGGCGTAAGTCATAAATTCCGCTCCTGATGTATTTGCAGCAAAATATGAGCTTCTAAAAACTCGATTGAAAAAAGTGGTTTGTTGACCGATACTACTCATGTCGACAAAACTTTTAAGAACATTTTCTTCTTGAAATAATACATGGTTTCTACGCCAGGGGGCGTAGATGTATATCTTATTTTTGTCAATATCTCTACTTCAAGGAGTCCGATTTCAAAAATTCCTTCTTTTGTTGGATAGTGTTTCCGATGCGAAATGTTTTTCCTATAACTTCAAAATTTTCAAGTAATTCATAGCCTTTCCGCTAGGGGGCGCAAAGGTATATTGCGTTTTCTGCGTTATTTCTGCTTCTAAAACTCCGATTTGAAAAATTCTTCCTGTATCGCATACAAGACCTGATGGAAAATATTTTTCACATAATTTCTAATGATTTGTAAAGAATGGTTTGGCCACCAGTGGTAGCAAAATCTGGGCTCCTGAAAAGTCGACTAAATTTTTTTTTCTTGTACCGATAGTGCTCATATGGAAAAATCTTTTCAGAATACTTTCTTCCTAAAATAATGCGTGATTTTCCCACCAGGGGACGTAAAGTCACATTTTATTTTTGTCGATATCTCTGTTTCTAAGAGTCCGATTTGAAAACTCCTTTATATGTTGAAGAGCGTTTCCGGTGCGAAATGTTTCTCATATAAATTCATGTTTTTCTTAACGCACAATTCTGCAACCAGAGGGCGTAAGCTCACGATTCCGTTCAGAGCAATATCTGAGGGATTAAGAACCCTATTGAAAAATTTCTCTCTTCCGTGAGATACTATTGTTTTCCGTACCGGTTCCGTTGACTTTGAATAGCTTTGATAAATTTAATTTGCGTCAGAACGGATTCAAAAGACGTGCTTATTACACCCGAAAATTCGGTGTCATCTTTCTTGTATTTAATAATTACAATTTAAGTATTTGCTAATGGGGAAATGAATTTAAATACATTTATGCAACGTAAAACAGTAATATGCGGTGCTACAAAACAAAATGAAAAGTATGGTTACGTGTGGTGCAGAGACGTGGACCTTAACTAAAAGAGACATACAAAGGCTGCAGACAACTCAAAGCAGCATGGAGAGATGCATGTTTGGTGTAACCAGGAGAGATAAGAAGAGGATCTTGTTTTTAATAGGGTAACCCGTGGGATACCTTATTGAAGTTGCGTTATTCAATTACTTTACTGGAAATTTCGTAATACACTGACGGAAAAAAACCAACACCAAGCAGGGGTTGTGTTAGATAAACGACAGTTGGTAGGCGGTGAGAGTACATCTGTAAGATGACGTCTATGCAAATTTCGCGCTCGGCGCATACGTGTGGCGCTAGTAGCGCCCCTCGGAACATGCAAAGCAGGTTTGCTGTAAATACGCGCTGTAACGTTCGTGAGCGTTAGTTATCCTTGAGATTCGACGTAGGGTGTTGATGTTAGTCAAGAATGCCTTTAAGAAGACGAAGAAGCCATTATCAACAGCTCTCGGAGTTTGAACGAGGTCGTGTAATAGGGCTACGAGAAGGTGGATTTTCTTTCCGCAATATTGCAGAACGACTTGGCAGGAATGGAGCCACTGCGCATGATTGTTGGCAGCGATGGTCAAGGGAAGGTACTGCCTCAAGAAGACTGGGTTCCGGCCGGCCAAGTGGCACTACTGAGAGTGTACGGCGTATGGCCGTGGCGCATCGTACCGCGTCTGCGGCAGCAATTCGAGCTGCAGTTGCCACCACAGTGACACAACGAACTGTTACAAATCGGTTACTTGAAGGACAGCTCCGAGCCAGACGCCCTATAGCGTGCATTCCACTTACTCCAAACCACTGCCGTTTGCGACGTCAGTGGTGTCAAGCTAGAGCTCATTGGAGGACGGAGTGGAGATCTGTTGTGTTTTCTGATGAAAGCCGGTTCTGCCTGGGTGCCAGTGATGGCCGTGTGTTAGTTAGAAGGAGGCCAGGTGAGCGCCTGCAAGCAACCTGTCTGCGGGCGAGACGCACTGGACCTACACCTGGAGTTATGGTCTGGGGAGCAATTTCCTATGACAGCAGGAGCACCCTCGTGGTTATCCCACGCACCCTGACGGCACAGTTGTACGTCGGTATGGTGATTCAACCTGTTGTGCTGCCATTCATGAACAGCATTCCAGGGTGTGTTTTCCAACAGGATAACGCTCGCCCGCATACCACTGTTGTAACCCAACATGCTCTACAGAGTGTCGACATGTTGCCGTGGCCTGCTAGATCACCAGATCTTTCACCAATCGAGCACGCATCATTGGACGACAACTCCAGCGTCACCCCCAACCAGCATTAACTGTCACTGTATTGACCGACCAAGTGCAACAGGCATGGAACTCCATCCCACAAACTGACGTCCAGCACCTGTACGACACAATGCATGAACGTTTGCGTGCTTGCATTCAACATTCTGGCGGTTATTAATGTACCAGCATTTCACATTTAAAATGGCTCTTCTCGCGCTTACAATAAGCTGTGATCTTGAAACCTTAATCGATTAAATATGTTAACTATACAAATGTATTGCCGCCATTTCATTCCTGTACGACTATTTTTTCGTGGTGTTGCGATTTTTTTCCTTCAGTGTACATCCAAAGAAATTAAGTCTGTTAGTAGAGAATTTATAGAAATTCCAAATCTAGTGAAAGATTAAATCAGTATGCCATTTTATAGGAATTTGCTTCCAAGGAGAAGAATTTCCTTAGCGATGAAGAAGCTTCTCATTTCTTCATTACGTTAAAAGGTCTGTCTATTAATAAGGTCTTGATAATATTATTAAGCCATTGGGTGAGTGCTTCGTTTACGGATTTCATTTCCCCCTTCCTTAATGTATAATTTCTGGGCGAAGTGGAGCAGAGATGGGAGGATTAAGACATGCAATTTCAGAGTAATGAGCTTTAAGAAGAACGGCTGCTAAGTGAGACGAAAAATGGATTCAAAATCATCTGAACATGGGTTTCTGTTGTTATTTGAGTCTGCCTTGACAAGAAATGCTTTATTGGGTTAAAAGCACTGCAGATGTTTTTGCAAACCGAAGAATTCTATTGTTTAATCGCCATTTTAAGCTAGCGGTGTGTACTGCTTTGTATTGAGCCAAAACAGCCTCTTTTAAATCTCCTGCGGGAGAGTTATTGGCGAAGAAAATGTGGAATGCTTCTTCACCTATAAGAAAAACTTATTACACGGTACAGAATATGCAATAAAAGCTCAGCAGGGCATCATTTTTTGCATGCAGTTTCGAAGTGCATTTAATGACTTAGCTAAGTGTGACGATTAAAAGAGGTCTTCTAGAAATGGCTTCTTGCACGAATGCTTTGAATCAGAAATGACTTCTTAAGACCATGCCAACCATATATTCATTCACTTATTTTTTTCCACGTCATTTGACACATACACTGTTTGGCCATTTTTATAATGGCTTCATCTTACACTGGCGGAAAGTGAAAAAACAACACCAAGAACGAGACGTCTGATACCAACGAAATTTATACATAACGGAATACAGAGGATAACGTGATCAAAACATTATGGCAAAATACAGCTGTATTTGCTGGTAAACTGAAAAATAACATTTCCATGTAACATGGTTAGTACGAGGTTGAACTGCGTCACACTGTGCAATTCTGGCATGGAGTCTGTCGTACAGATGTTGGATGTAAGTTTGGGGTATTGAGTTCCAAGCATCCTCAAACTGGACGCCTAATACGGGGATGGTCGTGTTTAGAAAGTGAGAAAAGAACACCAAGAAGGAGACGTCTGATACCAACGAAATTTATACCTAACGGAATACAGAGGATAACGTGATCAAAACATTATGGCAAAATACAGCTGTATTTGCTGGTAAACTGAAAAATAACATTTCCATGTAACATGGTTAGTACGAGGTTGAACCGCCATGAACTGCGTCACACTGTGCAATTCTGGCATGGAGTCTGTCGTACAGATGTTGGATGTAAGTTTGGGGTATTGAGTTCCAAGCATCCTCAACCTGGACGCCTAAATCGGGGATGGTCGTGGCTGGAAAGTTAAAAAAGAACACCAAGAAGGAGACGTCTGATACCAACGAAATTTATACATAACGGAATACAGAGGATAACGTGATCAAAACATTATGGTAAAATACAGCTGTATTTGCTGGTAAACTGAAAAATAACATTTCCATGTAACATGGTTAGTACGAGGTTGAACCGCCATGAACTGCGTCACACTGTGCAATTCTGGCATGGAGTCTGTCGTACAGATGTTGGATGTAAGTTTGGGGTATTGAGTTCCAAGCATCCTCAACCTGGACGCCTAAATCGGGGATGGTCGTGGCTGGAAAGTTAAAAAAGAACACCAAGAAGGAGACGTCTGATACCAACGAAATTTATACATAACGGAATACAGAGGATAACGCGATCAAAACATTATGACAAAATACATCTGTATTTGCTGGTAAACTGAAAAATAACATTTCCATGTAACATGGTTAGTACGAGGTTGAACCGCCATGAACTGCGTCACACTGTGCGATTCTGGCATGGAGTCTGTCGTACAGATGTTGGATGTAAGTTTGGGGTATTGAGTTCCAAGCATCCTCAACCTGGACGCCTAAATCCGGGATGGTCGTGGCTGGCCGTGGAGACCGGATAAGTCGTTGTCCCATAAAATCTCACACGTGCTCAATGGAGGACAAACCCGGTGAACCATGGAAGTCGTCTCACACCCTGAATTGCATGTTGCGTTGCACGTGCCGTGTGTGGGCGTGCGTTATCTTGCTGGAAAACACCACGATGGACCGACCTTACAAATGGCACAACAACGGGCTGAATGATGTTGTTGATGTAGGAGGTGCTGTTTAACGTACCCGGTACAAACACTAGTTGTGTACGGGAGCGATAGCTGATCGCTCCCCACACCAGAAGACCAGGTGTAGGCCCTGTGTGTCGCTGGAGGATGCAAGAAGGGTGGAGACGCTCCCTTGTGTGTCTGCGAACACACATACGGCCATCGGAGGCTCCCAAGCAGAATCTGCTTTCATCGCTGAACACGACAGATCGCCATTGCGTTCTCCAGTGCAGACGTTGGCGACAACACTGCAGCCGTTCCTGACGGTGGGCTGGAGTCAGAGGTACACATGCCAGAGGCACACGTGCACGTAGTCCTGCATCCAGTAGACGGTTGCGGATTGTTCGCACAGTCACCTCAGGTGCAACGGCAGCTCGGATTTGCGTCGCAGTGGATGTTCTGCTTGACAACGCCGCTCTTCTTATGCGTCGATCGGTCCGCTCATCAGTCCGTCTGTGACTCCCGGTTCCACGTCTTCTCGTGCGGGAATGTTCCTCGGACCATCTATCGTACCACCACCGATACTTCCCGTCCAATTCGCTCAGCAATACGACGATACGACCACCCGGACTCGCGGAGTCCGACTAGACGACCTCGCTCAAAGTCCGATAACTGCTGAAATCGTACACGTCTTCCATGTCCAGGCATTGCAGCTTCTTCAGGGTCTTCGCACGTGTCCGTACGCCGACGACTGATTACATTCACTTCGCCGTACTCCTTAAATACCACCGACGATAATTTGCATATTATGCCGTGCTGTGGCGTAATCGCTCACCGGTTGGTCCCGAAATTAACATCACACCTACGTAACTTCAACCCCATTATTATATGTAAATTTTATGATCGTCCGCCAATTCCTTCTTGGTGTTCTTTTTTCACTTTCCGCCAGTGTATATTCGAAAACAAAATCACTTAAATGGATTCACTGCCGCCGAAGCTACTCGACAAATTTGTGTTGTGTATGGGGATGATGTTATTGCTCCGAGGACAGTCCGCAAATGGTTTGGGTGGTTCCGAGGTGGCTATTTTGACCTCAACGATTCTCCACGCTCATGACGTCCATCTCACTTAGTTGAGGATCGTTTGAACCATCTCATCCACTTCAAACCACACACGAATTGACCACTGAGATGGACTGTGATCAGGCCACAGTGGTGCTACACCTGACACGTACGGGAAAGGTCCAGAAATTGGGGTATTGGGTACCTCACACTCTCACCGAGGACAACAAGAATCAGCGTGTTGCCATATGTGGTTCCTTGCTCGCCCGTTATCGCGAATGTTTTCAGCAACACCAAACCCTTTCTGTCACGTATTGTTACTGGAGATGAAAAGTGGTGCCTTTATGTGAATTTCAGGCATCGAAGGGAATGGTTAATCTCAACCAGGACGCCCACACCTCGTCCAAAAGTGACCTTCATCTGGCAAAGATCATGCTGTGTGTCTAGTATGACATGGAAGGCATTCATCATCATCATCATTGTCAACCATTATCAATCCACTGCTGGATGAAGGTCTCCCCAAGTTTCCTCCACATCGGTCTGTCTTGTGCCAGTCTCCTCCATGTCACTCCCGCATACTTTCGAATTTCATCCACCCATCTCCCATGTGGTCTTCTTCTGGGTCTTTTCCTGTCCCTTGGAATCCAATCTAAAATTTCGGCTGTGTCTGTCCTTCTGGCAGTATGTCCAGCCCATTGCCATTTCAGGGATTTAACTCTGATCAGATGTCTTGTCATTTTTCTGATTCACGAGTTCCTCTTCTTATCTCTCCTGGTTACACCAAGCATGCACCTCTCCATGCTGCTTTGAGTTGTCTGCAGCCTTTGTATGTCTCTTTTAGTTAAGGTCCACGTCTCTGCACCATACGTAAGCATTGAAAGAACGCATTGATCAAACACTTTTCTTTTAAGACATAATGGCATATTGCTCTGAAAAATTATGCTGTTTCTTCCAAAAGCTCTCCAGGCAAGTTTTGTACGCCGATTAATTTCTTCATCAATGTGACCCTCACTTGATATCTGCTGTCCAAAATAAACGTACGTGTCTGTTATCTCCAGCTTTTCTCCATCAATCGATAAATCTTCATTTCTTGTAAAAGCATTGAACATCACTTTTGTCTTCTGAAAGTTCATTTTTAATCCCACTTCTTTACTCTTGTCAGCAAGTTCCTGGATCATACTCTGCAGCTCTGATGGGGTAGTTGCAAAAATGACTACGTCATCAGCAAAACGAAGGTGGGTTAGATAATCTCCATTAATCTTTATCCCTTTGTTTTCCCAGCTCAGCGACTGAAAAACACCCTCCAATGTGGCATTAAAGAGCTTCGGAGATATGGTGTCATTATTATGTTCCATTTATTTATGGAAGGCATTATTCACTGGGAAATGCTGCGGAGGAATCGGACCATTAACGCTGCACTTTTTCGTGAGAAACTCCGCCGTGTGGACGGAGCAATTCAGCAGAAACGGCCGCTTCGGCGCCATGGTGTCCTTCCACATGATAACGCACCCCCTCAAAAAATGGCCAAAATGGTCATTCAGGACATGAAATGGAAGATCCTTCCACATCCAGTCTATTTCTCAGATGTCGCCCCTTTAGACTATCACCTGTTCTGATCTCTGTCGATTGCCCTCCGCAGCAGAACGTTCTACAATGATGTTGATCTCTAATTTCTTCGCAGCAAAACCTTCACGTTTTTTTCAAGAATGGCATTGCAGATCTATCCAGACGTTGGAATACCATCGTAAACAATGGGGGCGGGGAATACATAGTCGATTGATTCCGTTTTCCGTTCTGATGTAATACATTCTTGTAGTGTGGTGAACGAAACGGCATGAACTTACGCGTAGACCCAATAGATAGGGTTTGGCACGCCTCAGGGGAGCTAAAGTGCTATTTTTCTGGGCATTTTTGTGGTTAGCAGAGAAAGAAAGCAAGGCAACCGAATTGTTTCAGATGATCAACTATACAAAAATAGGGTAACCTGTGTTCTTCGTACAAACATACACAACTTGTCCCAAATCAACTGCCTCTCACAAGGCTCTTGTGTCCTTCAAGTGATGACAACTTCTGCCTGAGGATGGTTTTATACACCGAAATGCACAGCAATCATAATATGCAAATTATGCCACAGCACGGCATAATATGCAAATTATCGTCGGTGGTATTTAAGGAGTACGACGAAGTGAATGTAATCAGTCGTCGGCGTACGGACACGTTCGAAGACCCTGAAGAAGCTGCAATGCCTGGACATGGAAGACGTGTACGATTTCAGCAGTTATCGGACTTTGAGCGAGGTCGTCTAGTCGGACTCCGCGAGGCCGGGTGATCGTATCGTCGTATTGCGGAGCGAATTGGACTGGTAGTATCGGTGGTGGTACGATGGTAGCGTAGATGGTCCGAGGAACATTCCCACACGAGAAGACGTGGAACCGGGAGTCACAGACGGACTGATGAGCGGACCGATCGAAGCATAAGAAGAGCGGCGTTGTCAAGCAGAACATCCACTGCGACGCAAATCCGAGCTGCCGTTGCACCTGAGGTGACTGTGCGAACAATCCGAAACCGTCTACTGGATGCAGGACTACGTGCACGTGTGCCTCTGGCATGTGTACCTCTGATTCCAGCCCACCATCAGGAACGGTGTCGCCAACGTCTGCACTGGAGAAAGCAATGGCGATCTGTCGTGTTCAGCGATGAAAGCAGATTCTGCTTGGGAGCCTCCGATGACCGTATGCGGGTTCGCAGACGCACTTAGGAGCGTCTCCACCCTTCTTGCATCCGCCAGCGACACACAGGGCCTACACCTGGTCTCCTGGTGTGGGGAGCGATCAGCTATCACTCCCGTACACAGCTAGTGTTTGTACCGGGTACGTTAAACAGCACCTCCTACATCAACAACATCATTCAGCCTGTTGTTGTGCCATTTGTAAGGTCGGTCCATCGTGGTGTTTTCCAGCAAGATAACGCACGCCCACACACGGCACGCGCAACGCAACATGCACTTCATGGTGTGACACAACTTCATTGGTTCACCGTATTTGTCCCCCATTGAGCACGTGTGGGATTTTATGGGACAACGACTTATCCGGTCTCCACGGCCAGCCACGACCATCCCCGATTTACGCGTCCAGGTTGCGGATGCTTGGAACTCAATACCCCAAACTTACATCCAACATCTGTACGACAGACTCCATGCCAGAATTGCACAGTGTGACGCAGTTCATGGCGGTTCAACCTCGTACTAACCATGTTACATGGAAATGTTATTTTTCAGTTTACCAGCAAATACAGCTGTATTTTGCCATAATGTTTTGATCACGTTATCCTCTGTATTCCGTTATGTATAAATTTCGTTGGTATCAGACGTCTCCTTCTTGGTGTTCTTTTTTCACTTTCTAGCCACGACCATCCCCGATTTAGGCGTCCAGGTTGAGGATGCTTGGAACTCAATACCCCAAACTTACATCCAACATCTGTACGACAGACTCCATGCCAGAATTGCACAGTGTGACGCAGTTCATGGCGGTTCAACCTCGTACTAACCATGTTACATGGAAATGTGTTTTTTCAGTTTACCAGCAAATACAGCTGTATTTTGCCATAATGTTTTGATCACGTTATCCTCTGTATTCCGTTATGTATAAATTTCGTTGGTATCAGACGTCTCCTTCTTGGTGTTCTTTTTTCACGTTCTAGCCACGACCATCCCCGATTTAGGCGTCCAGGTTGAGGATGCTTGGAACTCAATACCCCAAACTTACATCCAACATCTGTACGACAGACTCCATGCCAGAATTGCACAGTGTGACGCAGTTCATGGCGGTTCAACCTCGTACTAACCATGTTACATGGAAATGTTATTTTTCAGTTTACCAGCAAATACAGCTGTATTTTGCCATAATGTTTTGATCACGTTATCCTCTGTATTCCGTTATGTATAAATTTCGTTGGTATCAGACGTCTCCTTCTTGGTGTTCTTTTTTCACTTTCTAGCCACGACCATCCCCGATTTAGGCGTCCAGGTTGAGGATGCTTGGAACTCAATACCCCAAACTTACATCCAACATCTGTACGACAGACTCCATGCCAGAATTGCACAGTGTGACGCAGTTCATGGCGGTTCAACCTCGTACTAACCATGTTACATGGAAATGTTATTTTTCAGTTTACCAGCAAATACAGCTGTATTTTGCCATAATGTTTTGATCACGTTATCCTCTGTATTCCGTTATGTATAAATTTCGTTGGTATCAGACGTCTCCTTCTTGGTGTTCTTTTTCACTTTCTAGCCACGACCATCCCCGATTTAGGCGTCCAGGTTGAGGATGCTTGGAACTCAATACCCCAAACTTACATCCAACATCTGTGTCGGGGCAGACTCCATGCCAGAATTGCACAGTGTGACGCAGTTCATGGCGGTTCAACCTCGTACTAACCATGTTACATGGAAATGTTATTTTTCAGTTTACCAGCAAATACAGCTGTATTTTGCCATAATGTTTTGATCACGTTATCCTCTGTATTCCGTTATGTATAAATTTCGTTGGTATCAGACGTCTCCTTCTTGGTGTTCTTTTTTCACTTTCTAGCCACGACCATCCCCGATTGAGGCGTCCAGGTTGAGGATGCTTGGAACTCAATACCCCAAACTTACATCCAACATCTGTACGACAGACTCCATGCCAGAATTGCACAGTGTGACGCAGTTCATGGCGGTTCAACCTCGTACTAACCATGTTACGTGGAAATGTTATTTTTCAGTTTATCAGCAAATACAGCTGTATTTTGCCATAATGTTTTGATCACGTTATCCTCTGTATTCCGTTATGTATAAATTTCGTTGGTATCAGACGTCTCCTTCTTGGTGTTCTTTTTTCACTTTCTAGCCACGACCATCCCCGATTGAGGCGTCCAGGTTGAGGATGCTTGGAACTCAATACCCCAAACTTACATCCAACATCTGTACGACAGACTCCATGCCAGAATTGCACAGTGTGACGCAGTTCATGGCGGTTCAACCTCGTACTAACCATGTTACATGGAAAAGTTATTTTTCAGTTTACCAGCAAATACAGCTGTATTTTGCCATAATGTTTTGATCACGTTATCCTCTGTATTCCGTTATGTATAAATTTCGTTGGTATCAGACGTCTCCTTCTTGGTGTTCTTTTTTCACTTTCTAGCCACGACCATCCCCGATTGAGGCGTCCAGGTTGAGGATGCTTGGAACTCAATACCCCAAACTTACATCCAACATCTGTACGACAGACTCCATGCCAGAATTGCACAGTGTGACGCAGTTCATGGCGGTTCAACCTCGTACTAACCATGTTACATGGAAAAGTTATTTTTCAGTTTACCAGCAAATACAGCTGTATTTTGCCATAATGTTTTGATCACGTTATCCTCTGTATTCCGTTATGTATAAATTTCGTTGGTATCAGACGTCTCCTTCTTGGTGTTCTTTTTTCACTTTCTAGCCACGACCATCCCCGATTGAGGCGTCCAGGTTGAGGATGCTTGGAACTCAATACCCCAAACTTACATCCAACATCTGTACGACAGACTCCATGCCAGAATTGCACAGTGTGACGCAGTTCATGGCGGTTCAACCTCGTACTAACCATGTTACATGGAAAAGTTATTTTTCAGTTTACCAGCAAATACAGCTGTATTTTGCCATAATGTTTTGATCACGTTATCCTCTGTATTCCGTTATGTATAAATTTCGTTGGTATCAGACGTCTCCTTCTTGGTGTTCTTTTTCACTTTCTAGCCACGACCATCCCCGATTGAGGCGTCCAGGTTGAGGATGCTTGGAACTCAATACCCCAAACTTACATCCAACATCTGTACGACAGACTCCATGCCAGAATTGCACAGTGTGACGCAGTTCATGGCGGTTCAACCTCGTACTAACCATGTTACATGGAAAAGTTATTTTTCAGTTTACCAGCAAATACAGCTGTATTTTGCCATAATGTTTTGATCACGTTATCCTCTGTATTCCGTTATGTATAAATTTCGTTGGTATCAGACGTCTCCTTCTTGGTGTTCTTTTTTCACTTTCTAGCCACGACCATCCCCGATTGAGGCGTCCAGGTTGAGGATGCTTGGAACTCAATACCCCAAACTTACATCCAACATCTGTACGACAGACTCCATGCCAGAATTGCACAGTGTGACGCAGTTCATGGCGGTTCAACCTCGTACTAACCATGTTACATGGAAATGTTATTTTTCAGTTTACCAGCAAATACAGCTGTATTTTGCCATAATGTTTTGATCACGTTATCCTCTGTATTCCGTTATGTATAAATTTCGTTGGTATCAGACTTCTCCTTCTTGGTGTTCTTTTTTCACTTTCTAGCCACGACCATCCCCGATTGAGGCGTCCAGGTTGAGGATGCTTGGAACTCAATACCCCAAACTTACATCCAACATCTGTACGACAGACTCCATGCCAGAATTGCACAGTGTGACGCAGTTCATGGCGGTTCAACCTCGTACTAACCATGTTACATGGAAATGTTATTTTTCAGTTTACCAGCAAATACAGCTGTATTTTGCCATAATGTTTTGATCACGTTATCCTCTGTATTCCGTTATGTATAAATTTCGTTGGTATCAGACGTCTCCTTCTTGGTGTTCTTTTTCACTTTCCGCCAGTGTATGTCTGGGAGCATACAAGCTGGTGGGGCAGCGTTCTGGTATGGGGAATGTTTTTGTGGTATTCTCTGGGTCCACTCATATCTGTGGAAGGCACTATGGACCGTATTCGTTATGAATCCATTCTTGTATACCACGTACAGCCGTACATGCGTATTGTCCTCCCTGGGACGGATGGGATTTTCTAGCCCGACAATGCGACGTATCACACAGCTAGAAATGTCCTAGAGGGATTTGATGTGCACGATGAAGACTGCAAAATACATCCATGATCCCCTAATTCCCCAGACTTAAACCCAATTGAGCATCTGTGGGACCACCTCGATCGTATTGTTTGCGCTATGGACCCTCCACTAAGCACCCTCGAGCAGCTCTCAGATGCACTGCAGTCAGCATGGCGCCACATACCTGTGAACAACTTCCAGCACCTTATTGAGTCACTCCCATCACGTCTAGCTGCTGTCCGCCCTGCACACGGCGGTTGCTCTGGATATTAGCTGGTGGTCACTATAATGTGACTCGACCGTGTATATTGAAAATTTCTCGATAAGGATCCAAGAAGTATAACTAAATAAAGTTCTTCTGCAACACCATATTCTGCTCACGCAGCAGAATAAATGGCTGGAAGATAAATTTCTCATTTTTCAAGAGGGCAGATTAATTAAACTCCAGGACATTCTGCATGCTTTTAGTTTCTACAGCTGATAGGGATATTAAAAGATAAATAAAGCAGCAACGGCACACACACACACACACACACACACATTCCAGCAGGAAAGCGATTTATCAACTCCCAAAGGATGCCTTAAAGCATATAGTGAAAACGTTCTACTTTTATTTACCCGCCTTAAGAAATGTACTAAATAACGGTATAAAGTGCCTAAGAGTGTTTTGGAAAGTTTTAATCTTAGAAGATAACGCCAGATCGAGTAAGAAAGAGAGAGAGAGAGAGAGAGAGAGAGAGAGAGAGAGTAGATCTTAAAATAGAAATTAGGACATCGAGAACGTTTTTGATGGAAACCAGTTTTAAGAATGTCTCCTAAATCTTAAAGTCATAGCTAGTTGTATCAGAAGACCTACGAACTGCATTGAAAGATGAAAACACAGCGAATTGCTTTCCCATAGTATTCGCAAACGATCTTTTGTTCAGGTTTCCTATAATAAGACATCTTTTTTTTTCTTTTTACTGCACCAGCTGTAATTTAGTTTGAAATAAAGATAATTTACTTTGAAGCTTAATGTTTGCCAGTCTTTCGCTATCTTTGAATTAGAATGATGCAGCTTCTATAATTTATTCTACTGCTATATATATATTTGGAATGAAATTTCTGAGTTTTCCTTTTACACATTGGCAAATGCCACTAATTTGTTTAGAATAATAAAAGAGCTAAAATAACTTTTGGATAACCTGTAGCACTCCTAACACCTCATCAACGTGCAAAGCCGGAATAGAAATTTGAATTAATGGAAGCAAAAGCAATTTATAGAAGGAGATGAAGAAGAACTGCAAAGTAATTAGAGCACTTTGATGTTTATTTTGCATTTCCTTCTTGTAAAGAGTCGTAAAGTTTTAAGAAGAAGGAAGTTTTTTCCATAGGACATGCCTTTTCAAATAGAACAAGAAAGTTTACACCTAATTTTCGGGTGTAATAAGCACGTCTTTTGAATCCGTTCTGACGCAAATTAAATTTATCAAAGCTATTCAAAGTCAATGGAACCGGTATGGAAAACAAAAGATCTGACCAAAGAAAGAACATTTTCAATCGGGTCTTTAATCCCTCAGATATTGTTGTAAACGGAATCGTGAGCTTACGAACTCTTAGAAACAGAGATATCGACAAAAAATAAGATGTGACTTTACGTCCCCTGGTGGGAAAACCATGCATTATTTTAGGAAGAAAGTATTCTCAAAAGGTTTTCCCATACGAGCGGTATCGGTCGAAGAAAAAAAAAATTATTCGAGTTTTCAGGAGCCCAGATTTTGCAATAAATACTTCAGAAGCAGAAATTAACAACCAAACATTAGAAATTATGTGAAAAATATTTTTCATCAGGTCTTGTATGCGATACAGGAAGAATTTTTCAAATCAGAGCTTTAGGAGCAGAAATAACGCAAAAAACGCAATTTACCTTTGTGCCCCCTAGCGGAAAGTGTATGATTTACTTGAAAATTTTGAATTTATAGTAACAACATTTCGCATCGGAAACACTATCCAACAAAGAAGGAATTTTTCAAATCGTACTCTTAGAAGTAGAGATACTGACAAAAATAAGATATACATCTACGCTCCCTGGCGTAGAAATCATGCATTTTTTCAAGAAGAAAATTTTCCTAAAAGGTTTGTCCACATGAGTAGTATCGGTCAACAAACGACGTTATTTTCAATTGAGAATTTAGAAGCTCATATTTTGCTGCAAATACAACAGAAACGGAAATTAAGATTTACGCCCCTGGAGGCCAAACTATTTTTTTGAAAAAACTAGAAATTATGTGCAAACGATTTCCCATCAGGGGCTGTATCCGGTGCAGAAAGAATTTTTCAAAGCGGAGATATAGAAGCAGAGATATAGGGGGAAACGCAATTTACCGCTACGCCCCCTAGTGGAAAGTCTATGAATTACTTGAAAATTTTGAAATTATATGAAAAACATATCACACGGAAAACACTATCCAACAAAGAAGAAATTTTTCAAATCGGACTCCTAGAAGTAGAGATATTGACAAAATAAGATGTACATCTACGCCCCCTGGCGGAGAAACTGTGGAATATTTTAAGAAGAAAATATTCCGAAAAGGTTTATCGATGTGAGTGGCATCAGTCCACGATAGGATTTTTAATCGCTATTTTAGTAGCTACGATTTTAGGGCAAATACATCAGAAGCAAAAATTAACACTTACGCTCCCTGGTGGCCAAAGTATTCTTTACCAAAAATTTGAAATTATATGCAAAAGATTTTTCATCATGAGATGTATCCGCTGAAGAAAAAACTTTTCAAATCGGAGTTTTAGAAGAAGAGTTATCGGGGAAATGTAATTTACTTTTACGCCCCCTAGCGGAAAATCTATGCATAATATATCTAAAATACTCTTCGACATAAATGGAATCGAAAGATATAAATTTTTTTTCAATCGGATGTTTAGAAGCAAATATGTGGAATAAAACGTATTTTTGAATTCGACATCATCTGCATTTACCGGCGAAATTGTACATCGTAAAAAAACGAAATGAAGGATCATCATTCTCATATTTCAAGCTTCCCAATGCAAAAAGAATTTTTCAAATCGGACTAATAGTTGCTGAGATATCGTGGGTACAGACGGACGGACAAACCGATAACAGAAGCACGATCTTTTTTAACAAAAGACGGGCTAAAAATACATTTGTGCATGCTCCTTGTAACAAAATTGTGCACTCTAAGTCTGTGATTAGTGTATTACACTGGCACAAATATTGGGCTGGTGTTAATTAAATGTCCGGCAAAGCACACGTGGACGGCGAGAACGGAAAAGTAAGACAAATTACATATGCAAAATAAACCCCCTCGGCATCGACACATAGTTGACATCTGTGCAGCAGGACCATGATCCCGGGACGAAAAAAGTCTCGTGGCTGGGACCCGAAAAAGTCATCAAATACACGTTGAACAGCGTTGTCTATCGTGAACTGTTTCCCGGACAGGATGATCCAGGCGACGAAATAGAAGATAGTCTGTTGAGACAAGTCCTGGTATTAGGCAGGATGAGGAAGTGCTTCATAGCACAAGGCACTTAGTGTCAGCATCGTTCGTTGTGCGACATGAGGACGGGCATTGTCCTGGAGTAAGATCCGATAAGTTAAACTACACCGCGTGAGCTTAGCAGTGATTAATTAAACTCACTATATAATTTATTTAAAAGACCCATTCCCCTCCCCCCCCCCTGGGAGACACAACTGCCCAACCTGGGATCGACTTGATCCTTTATTTAAAGAAAATTACAAAACATATTACAATTTGACTTTTGTAATGAACAATAACGAAAAAAGATTTTGAGCATCATAAACATAACAAATTCAAATAAATCAGGTTTTACCAGATCCGTGGTAACCAAATATTATAGGTTCTTTCTTAAATTCAAAAATTAAGAATAAATTTCGCTGAAATTCATGCTTCAAGCCCATATATATATCAATATACAAGATACGTTTTGCTTCGTTTTGCTGATGACGTAGTCATTTTTGCAACTACCTCATCAGAGCTGCAGAGTATGATCCAGGAAGTTGCTGACAAGAGTAAAGAAGTGGGATTAAAAATGAACTTTCAGAAGACAAAAGTGATGTTCAATGCTTTTACAAGAAATGAAGATTTATCGATTGATGGAGAAAAGCTGGAGATAACAGACACGTACGTTTATCTTGGACAGCAGATATCAAGTGAGGGTCACATTGATGAAGAAATTAATCGGCGTACAAAACTTGCCTGGAGAGCTTTTGGAAGAAACAGCATTATTTTCAAGAGCAATATGCCATTAAGTCTTAAAAGAAAAGTGTTTGATCAATGCATCCTTCCAGTGCTTACGTATGGTGCAGAGACGTGGACCTTAACTAAAAGAGACATACAAAGGCTGCAGACAACTCAAAGCAGCATGGAGAGGTGCATGCTTGGTATAACCAGGAGAGATAAGAAGAGGAACTCCGAAAAATGACAAGAGTGGAAGACATCATGATCAGAGTTAAATCCCTGAAATGGCAATGGGCTGGACATACTGCCAGAAGGACAGATCATCGATGGACAGCCGAAATTTTAGATTGGATTCCAAGGGACAGGAAAAGACCCAGAAGAAGACCACATGGGAGATGGGTGGATGAAATTCGAAAGTATGCAGGGGTGACATGGAGGAGACTGGCACAAGACAGACCGTTGTGGAGGAAACTTGGGGAGACCTTCGTCCAGCAGTGGATTGATAATGGTTGACAATGATGATGATGATGATACAAGATACACCGTGAAACTCTCAGTAATCGCCTGTAAGTAGCCGAGGCACAAATCCACATTTTCTCAGGCCAAATCCAACAATAAATTAATAATAATAATAATAATAATAATGATAATTGCAATAAAACACAGACAATTATTTTCAATAAGATAACAGTATATTTACATCAATACACAATTCCAATCACAAATAAGCTAGTTCAAACAATTAATCACCCTGTATAAAATCATCACTATAAACATAAACAGACCGCACAGTAAATCATCAACATGCATGATTGAACTCAAAAGAGCAAAACATCGAACAAAACACATAATCATCACCAATAAATAATCAAACATTACCCGAGATAAAGAACATTATTGGTCCTGGAGTAAAAGAACATTATTCCTGTTAACCAAAGCCAGTTGTTTCTGCAGCAATTTTCGGTTCATCTCGTGTAATTCAGCAAAATAACGTTCTGCAGTCATGGTTTTGCCTCTTGACAGGAAATTCCGATGAATCATCCCGACTGTGGACCATAAGACAAGGAGCACCATCTTGTTGGTGTGTAGGGATGGCTTAGGATGCAGTCCAGCTGGTTGTGCTTTGCTTAACCATGGTGCAGATCGCTTTCGATTATCATAAAGGACCCACTTCTCGTCGCAGGTAACGATTCGATGCAGTACAGGTTCCTGTTTATTCCTGGCAAGCACCGACGTGCAGACTCCCAAACGCCTAGTCTTGTTGGCAGTTGTCAACTCATGGGGCAGCCACATGTCCAGCTTTTTGACCTTACCCAGCGCAGCCAGACGCCGGACAACTCCCGTGTGGTGGACACCGACCTCTGCCGCTATCTCAAGACACGGTTTTCGGGGGTCCACTTCAACCACACGTAACAGAACATCGTCAGAGACAGCAACAGGTTCCTCACAACGTTCTTCGTTTTGCGGTCCGTATTTCCTCTTCGAAACTTTACAAACGTTGGTTGTATTCTCTCCAAATGCTTTGTTAACGTTTCGAGCGGCGATTTCTGCAGAATGGCCCAGTTTAAATTCATACAGGAAGATGATTCTCAAATCCGGCGTCTGCATGTTTCCTTTGCAAGCCACGTAACGTCCAAACAAATCACGCCTGATCCTTGTTCTTCACGCACGTGCTAGCTATTTATAGTAACTCTATGACGTCATACCCGCAACACCTGCGGATGGTTCCATTCTGCTGTGGTGGGGGCCTGACTCCACTACTCGCTCGCGAAGGACATTTCATTCGCACTAACCCAATACTTAATCAAATTAAAAAAAAATCCTCGTTGGTTTAATGAAGTATTCGTCCTTTGTCATCAGTTAAACAAGTTAGTAAAATCATGCAATGCGTTGATTATGATACCCTTTCCAACATACCAGAAATCCTTACTCAAGTTGCTGTGGGATAAATCTCGCTCCTGTGTCCTGACCTTTGACCCCATTTCGATGATATTCGACAGAACCGGTTCAGTATACCTCAAGAATAACATACTAAAGTTTCGTCGTAATAGACGCAGTTTTACGCAAGTTATGAGAATAATGGCTGTGGAATAAATCTGGTTTTTGTGCAATGACCTTTGACCCCATTTCGTTGATATTCAATAGAACCGGTTCACTATACCTCAGGAACAACATGATAACGTTTTGTCGCAATCCAAACATTTTTTGGTAAGTTATGATGCACAAGGGCAATGGAATGGATCCCACTCCAGTGTCCTGACCTTTGACCCCATTTCGCCCATTTTCAATAGGGTTTGTGCATAGGCGGTTCCCTACCACATACTAGAATTTCATCGAAATCGAACCATATTTACGCATGTTATGACGCATAAAGGCAATGAAATGGATCCCGCTTTTATGCCCTGACCTTTGACCCCATTTCACCCATTTTCAACAGGGTTCGTGCCCAGGTGATTCCCTACCACATACTAGAATTTCATCGAAATCGAACCATATTTACGCATGTTATGACGCATAAAGGTAATGGAATGGATTCCACTTTTATCCCCTGACCTTTGACCCCATTTCGCCCATTTTCAACAGGGTTCGTGCCCAGGTAATTCCCTACCACATACTAAAATTTCATCGAAATCGAACCATATTTACGCATGTTATGACGCATAAAGGCAATGAAATGGATCCCGCTTTTATGCCCTGACCTTTGAGCCCCCATTTCGCCCATTTTCAATAGGGTTCGTGCCCAGGTGATTCCCTACCACATACTAGAATTTCATCGAAATCGAACCATATTTACGCATGTTATGACGCATAAAGGTAATGGAATGGATTCCACTTTTATGCCCTGACCTTTGACCCCATTTCGCCCATTTTCAACAGGGTTCGTGCCCAGGTGATTCCCTACCACATACTAGAATTTCATCGAAATCGAACCATATTTACGCATGTTATGACGCATAAAGGTAATGGAATGGATTCCACTTTTATGCCCTGACCTTTGACCCCATTTCGCCCATTTTCAACAGGGTTCGTGCCCAGGTGATTCCGTACCACATACTAGAATTTCATCGAAATCGAACCATATTTACGCATGTTATGACGCATAAAGGTAATGGAATGGATTCCACTTTTATGCCCTGACCTTTGACCCCATTTTGCCCATTTTGAACAGGGTTCGTGCCCAGGTGATTCCCTACCACATACTAGAATTTCATCGAAATCGAACCATATTTACGCATGTTATGACGCATAAAGGTAATGGAATGGATTCCACTTTTATGCCCTGATCTTTGACCCCATTTCGCCCATTTTCAACAGGGTTCGTGCCCAGGTGATTCCCTACCACATACTAGAATTTCATCGAAATCGAACCATATTTACGCATGTTATGACGCATAAAGGTAATGGAATGGATTCCACTTTTATGCCCTGATCTTTGACCCCATTTCGCCCATTTTCAACAGGGTTCGTGCCCAGGTGATTCCCTACCACATACTAGAATTTCATCGAAATCGAACCATATTTACGCATGTTATGACGCATAAAGGCAATGAAATGGATCCCGCTTTTTATGTCCTGACCTTTGAGCCCCCATTTCGCCCATTTTCAATAGGGTTCGTGCCCAGGTGATTCCCTACCACATACTAGAATTTCATCGAAATCGAACCATATTTACGCATGTTATGACGCATAAAGGTAATGGAATGGATTCCACTTTTATGCCCTGACCTTTGACCCCATTTCGCCCATTTTCAACAGGGTTCGTGCCCAGGTGATTCCCTACCACATACTAAAATTTCATCGAAATCGAACCATATTTACGCATGTTATGACGCATAAAGGCAATGGAATGGTTCTCGCTTTTATGCCCTGACCTTTGACCCCCATTTTGCCCATTTTCAATAGGGTTCGTGCCCAGGTGATTCCCTACCACATACTAGAATTTCATCGAAATCGAACCATATTTACGCATGTTATGACGCATAAAGGCAATGAAATGGATCCCGCTTTTATGCCCTGACCTCTGACTCCATTTCATCCATTTTCAATAGGGTTCGTCCCCAGGTGATTCCCTACCACATACTAAAATTTGGTCGAAATCGAACCATTTTCACGTGAGTTATCGTGCGGACGGACGGACGGACGAAGCTGGAGTATAAACGCTTCTTCTACCTACGGTTTGAAAGCGTAAAAAAAAACAACATTAGTGCAGGTAGACTCAGTTCTGATTGAGCCTTCAGTTTGGAAGATAGGACCAAATTGAAGGCTCAATCAGAACTCTCATTTCAACTCTCAGACTCTCAGATCGGAGAGTTGAAATGAGCTAGTTGAATATAGTTTCAAAGCGTTTATTTAATTTGTTATAGCCAACGTAAATCTATGCTATGAAAGGTAGCTTACATAATTTATCAAATAATGCAGGATACACTGCGAACACAAGGCAGATCGATACACGAATTACCCAACGTGGTGCTCTGTCTTCTTGGGATTCTTACATTCCTCTAGCCTCTCGTTTTGATTTTTCCCACTTTGGCTTGCGTTTATTCTACCAATTCCGTGGCATTGTTGAAAATGTTAAGCCCTTTCACACGAAAACTTTTTTTATAAATTCTACTTTAAACCACTGCGACATATTCCTTATACACTATCTACCAACAAGTAATTGGACACCTGTGATAGCAAAGGAAAACGAAGTTTATTCACCTTCAATAGTTGGTGGAGCCTCCACGAGCGGCGATTACAGCTGCGCATACTCTCAACCAGGCGTTGTACGACGGCTAGCGGTATTTTCTTCCACTCGGCTTGGAGAAGACAGGTCAGTTCTTTCACCGATTTCGGACCCTTAAGTCGACGCTCCAACTCGTCCCAGAGGTGCTCGATAGGGTTAAGGTCCGGGGCCAGTCCATTCGATTAACCCCATTGTCTCCATACCAAGCCATGGTGGACCTCGCAACATGACAGGTGGCATTGTCATCCTGAAAGTAACATGGGTCCACCCCGTAAAACTGCCACAACGTAGGAAGTGCATGGTCATCCAAAATGGTGCAGTAGGTCTCGGCGTTGAGTCTACCAGGAATTGCGACCAAGGGTCCCGTGCCATACCAGGAGAAACACCCCCATAGCATAATTCCACGGCCGCCGAACTGCACAGTTGGCACAATACATTCCGGCAGGAGGCGTTCTCCAGGCAGACGCCAAACCCAGACCCTGCCATCCGAACGGTAGAAGGTGAACCTTAATTCGTCGCTCCAGAGAACCTGTTTCCACTGTTCAACGGTCCACTGTCTACGTTCTTTGCACCACGTTAGCCGAGCAGCGCTATTGAACTTGGTGATCAAAGGCTTGTGGGTCCATGATAACCGAGCAGATGGGCTTCCTTACGGATGGTATTCATCGAAAGAACACTCCCGGATGCCTGTTGAAACTCCTCGCGGATGTGGCCCATCGATTTGGTGCGGTTCTTCCGAATTTCTCTGGCCAGCTTCCGTCAGTCTCTAACTCCCAGTTTTGTGGGTCTGCCGGGTCGGGGCACATTCCGTCAGTCACCTCTCTCATCTTCCAGTTGTTAATCACGTAGGCCACTGTCGATTTCGGGTACTTCAACTCGCTGGATATGTGATCGGCCATTTCTGTGATACCCGACGATTACACCTTTCTCGAAATCAGAGAGCTCCGAACTGCGTGGCATCTTGCACGGGACTGGTTGCGTTGTTGTTTCCCACACGATATTTAACGGCGGCGGCGGCCGTGACGTGTATCAGGACGGCAGATATCGTCGATTGTAGGGGTGTCCAATTACTTATTGGTAGATAGTGTATATTAGAATAGATCTCGTCGAGAAACGATACCACGCGCAGTCGTTTTTGAACTCACGGTTGTCCAGATAAACGGCAATATTGTCCAAAGCGTTCACTGGTTCATCAAGAAAACAGATATCGTCGATTGTAGGGGTGTCCAATTGTTATTGGTAGATAGTTCTTCGTATATTTGAATAGATCTCGTCAAGAGCTTTAAAACGATACCACGCGCAGTCTTTTTGAAATCACGGTTGTCCAGATAAACCGCAATGTTGTCCAAAGCGTTCACTGGTTCACAAGAAAACAATTTTTTAAATGTTCAGTTGAAGCAAGTGCGAAATGTTCTTCGTATATTTGAATAGATCTCGTCAAGAGCTTTAAAACGATACCACGCACAGTCTTTTTGAACTCACGGTTATCCAGATAAACCGCGTTGTTGTCAAAAGCGTTCACTGGTTCACAAGAAAACAATTTTTTAAATGTTCAGTTGAAGCAAGTGCGAAATGTTCTTCGTATATTTGAATAGATCTCGTCAAGAGCTTTAAAACGATACCACGCACAGTCTTTTTGAACTCACGGTTATCCAGATAAACCGCGTTGTTGTCAAAAGCGTTCACTGGTTCACAAGAAAACAATTTTTTAAATGTTCAGTTGAAGCAAGTGCGAAATGTTCTTCGTATATTTGAATAGATCTCGTCAAGAGCTTTAAAACGATACCACGCACAGTCTTTTTGAACTCACGGTTATCCAGATAAACCGCGTTGTTGTCAAAAGCGTTCACTGGTTCACAAGAAAACAATTTTTTAAATGTTCAGTTGAAGCAAGTGCGAAATGTTCTTCGTATATTTGAATAGATCTCGTCAAGAGCTTTAAAACGATACCACGCACAGTCTTTTTGAACTCACGGTTATCCAGATAAACCGCGTTGTTGTCAAAAGCGTTCACTGGTTCACAAGAAAACAATTTTTTAAATGTTCAGTTGAAGCAAGTGCGAAATGTTCTTCGTATATTTGAATAGATCTCGTCAAGAGCTTTAAAACGATACCACGCACAGTCTTTTTGAACTCACGGTTATCCAGATAAACCGCGTTGTTGTCAAAAGCGTTCACTGGTTCACAAGAAAACAATTTTTTAAATGTTCAGTTGAAGCAAGTGCGAAATGTTCTTCGTATATTTGAATAGATCTCGTCAAGAGCTTTAAAACGATACCACGTACAATCTTTTTGAACTCACGGTTATCCAGATAAACCGCGTTGTTGTCAAAAGCGTTCACTGGTTCACAAGAAAACAATTTTTTAAATGTTCAGTTGAAGCAAGTGCGAAATGTTCTTCGTATATTTGAATAGATCTCGTCAAGAGCTTTAAAACGATACCACGCACAGTCTTTTTGAACTCACGGTTATCCAGATAAACCGCGTTGTTGTCAAAAGCGTTCACTGGTTCACAAGAAAACAATTTTTTAAATGTTCAGTTGAAGCAAGTGCGAAATGTTCTTCGTATATTTGAATAGATCTCGTCAAGAGCTTTAAAACGATACCAGGCACAGTCTTTTTGAACTCACGGTTATCCAGATAAACCGCGTTGTTGTCAAAAGCGTTCACTGGTTCACAAGAAAACAATTTTTTAAATGTTCAGTTGAAGCAAGTGCGAAATGTTCTTCGTATATTTGAATAGATCTCGTCAAGAGCTTTAAAACGATACCACGCACAGTCTTTTTGAACTCACGGTTATCCAGATAAACCGCGTTGTTGTCAAAAGCGTTCACTGGTTCACAAGAAAACAATTTTTTAAATGTTCAGTTGAAGCAAGTGCGAAATGTTCTTCGTATATTTGAATAGATCTCGTCAAGAGCTTTAAAACGATACCACGCACAGTCTTTTTGAACTCACGGTTATCCAGATAAACCGCGTTGTTGTCAAAAGCGTTCACTGGTTCACAAGAAAACAATTTTTTAAATGTTCAGTTGAAGCAAGTGCGAAATGTTCTTCGTATATTTGAATAGATCTCGTCAAGAGCTTTAAAACGATACCACGCACAGTCTTTTTGAACTCACGGTTATCCAGATAAACCGCGTTGTTGTCAAAAGCGTTCACTGGTTCACAAGAAAACAATTTTTTAAATGTTCAGTTGAAGCAAGTGCGAAATGTTCTTCGTATATTTGAATAGATCTCGTCAAGAGCTTTAAAACGATACCACGCACAGTCTTTTTGAACTCACGGTTATCCAGATAAACCGCGTTGTTGTCAAAAGCGTTCACTGGTTCACAAGAAAACAATTTTTTAAATGTTCAGTTGAAGCAAGTGCGAAATGTTCTTCGTATATTTGAATAGATCTCGTCAAGAGCTTTAAAACGATACCACGCACAGTCTTTTTGAACTCACGGTTATCCAGATAAACCGCGTTGTTGTCAAAAGCGTTCACTGGTTCACAAGAAAACAATTTTTTAAATGTTCAGTTGAAGCAAGTGCGAAATGTTCTTCGTATATTTGAATAGATCTCGTCAAGAGCTTTAAAACGATACCACGCACAGTCTTTTTGAACTCACGGTTATCCAGATAAACCGCGTTGTTGTCAAAAGCGTTCAGTGGTTCACAAGAAAACAATTTTTTAAATGTTCAGTTGAAGCAAGTGCGAAATGTTCTTCGTATATTTGAATAGATCTCGTCAAGAGCTTTAAAACGATACCACGCACAGTCTTTTTGAACTCACGGTTATCCAGATAAACCGCGTTGTTGTCAAAAGCGTTCACTGGTTCACAAGAAAACAATTTTTTAAATGTTCAGTTGAAGCAAGTGCGAAATGTTCTTCGTATATTTGAATAGATCTCGTCAAGAGCTTTAAAACGATACCACGCACAGTCTTTTTGAACTCACGGTTATCCAGATAAACCGCGTTGTTGTCAAAAGCGTTCAGTGGTTCACAAGAAAACAATTTTTTAAATGTTCAGTTGAAGCAAGTGCGAAATGTTCTTCGTATATTTGAATAGATCTCGTCAAGAGCTTTAAAACGATACCACGCACAGTCTTTTTTGAACTCACGGTTATCCAGATAAACCGCGTTGTTGTCAAAAGCGTTCAGTGGTTCACAAGAAAACAATTTTTTAAATGTTCAGTTGAAGCAAGTGCGAAATGTTCTTCGTATATTTGAATAGATCTCGTCAAGAGCTTTAAAACGATACCACGCACAGTCTTTTTGAACTCACGGTTATCCAGATAAACCGCGTTGTTGTCAAAAGCGTTCACTGGTTCACAAGAAAACAATTTTTTAAATGTTCAGTTGAAGCAAGTGCGAAATGTTCTTCGTATATTTGAATAGATCTCGTCAAGAGCTTTAAAACGATACCACGCACAGTCTTTTTGAACTCACGGTTATCCAGATAAACCGCGTTGTTGTCAAAAGCGTTCAGTGGTTCACAAGAAAACAATTTTTTAAATGTTCAGTTGAAGCAAGTGCGAAATGTTCTTCGTATATTTGAATAGATCTCGTCAAGAGCTTTAAAACGATACCACGCACAGTCTTTTTGAACTCACGGTTATCCAGATAAACCGCGTTGTTGTCAAAAGCGTTCAGTGGTTCACAAGAAAACAATTTTTTAAATGTTCAGTTGAAGCAAGTGCGAAATGTTCTTCGTATATTTGAATAGATCTCGTCAAGAGCTTTAAAACGATACCACGCACAGTCTTTTTGAACTCACGGTTATCCAGATAAACCGCGTTGTTGTCAAAAGCGTTCACTGGTTCACAAGAAAACAATTTTTTAAATGTTCAGTTGAAGCAAGTGCGAAATGTTCTTCGTATATTTGAATAGATCTCGTCAAGAGCTTTAAAACGATACCACGCACAGTCTTTTTGAACTCACGGTTATCCAGATAAACCGCGTTGTTGTCAAAAGCGTTCACTGGTTCACAAGAAAACAATTTTTTAAATGTTCAGTTGAAGCAAGTGCGAAATGTTCTTCGTATATTTGAATAGATCTCGTCAAGAGCTTTAAAACGATACCACGCACAGTCTTTTTGAACTCACGGTTATCCAGATAAACCGCGTTGTTGTCAAAAGCGTTCAGTGGTTCACAAGAAAACAATTTTTTAAATGTTCAGTTGAAGCAAGTGCGAAATGTTCTTCGTATATTTGAATAGATCTCGTCAAGAGCTTTAAAACGATACCACGCACAGTCTTTTTGAACTCACGGTTATCCAGATAAACCGCGTTGTTGTCAAAAGCGTTCAGTGGTTCACAAGAAAACAATTTTTTAAATGTTCAGTTGAAGCAAGTGCGAAATGTTCTTCGTATATTTGAATAGATCTCGTCAAGAGCTTTAAAACGATACCACGCACAGTCTTTTTGAACTCACGGTTATCCAGATAAACCGCGTTGTTGTCAAAAGCGTTCAGTGGTTCACAAGAAAACAATTTTTTAAATGTTCAGTTGAAGCAAGTGCGAAATGTTCTTCGTATATTTGAATAGATCTCGTCAAGAGCTTTAAAACGATACCACGCACAGTCTTTTTGAACTCACGGTTATCCAGATAAACCGCGTTGTTGTCAAAAGCGTTCAGTGGTTCACAAGAAAACAATTTTTTAAATGTTCAGTTGAAGCAAGTGCGAAATGTTCTTCGTATATTTGAATAGATCTCGTCAAGAGCTTTAAAACGATACCACGCACAGTCTTTTTGAACTCACGGTTATCCAGATAAACCGCGTTGTTGTCAAAAGCGTTCACTGGTTCACAAGAAAACAATTTTTTAAATGTTCAGTTGAAGCAAGTGCGAAATGTTCTTCGTATATTTGAATAGATCTCGTCAAGAGCTTTAAAACGATACCACGCACAGTCTTTTTGAACTCACGGTTATCCAGATAAACCGCGTTGTTGTCAAAAGCGTTCAGTGGTTCACAAGAAAACAATTTTTTAAATGTTCAGTTGAAGCAAGTGCGAAATGTTCTTCGTATATTTGAATAGATCTCGTCAAGAGCTTTAAAACGATACCACGCACAGTCTTTTTGAACTCACGGTTATCCAGATAAACCGCGTTGTTGTCAAAAGCGTTCACTGGTTCACAAGAAAACAATTTTTTAAATGTTCAGTTGAAGCAAGTGCGAAATGTTCTTCGTATATTTGAATAGATCTCGTCAAGAGCTTTAAAACGATACCACGCACAGTCTTTTTGAACTCACGGTTATCCAGATAAACCGCGTTGTTGTCAAAAGCGTTCAGTGGTTCACAAGAAAACAATTTTTTAAATGTTCAGTTGAAGCAAGTGCGAAATGTTCTTCGTATATTTGAATAGATCTCGTCAAGAGCTTTAAAACGATACCACGCACAATCTTTTTGAACTCACGGTTATCCAGATAAACCGCGTTGTTGTCAAAAGCGTTCAGTGGTTCACAAGAAAACAATTTTTTAAATGTTCAGTTGAAGCAAGTGCGAAATGTTCTTCGTATATTTGAATAGATCTCGTCAAGAGCTTTAAAACGATACCACGCACAGTCTTTTTGAACTCACGGTTATCCAGATAAACCGCGTTGTTGTCAAAAGCGTTCAGTGGTTCACAAGAAAACAATTTTTTAAATGTTCAGTTGAAGCAAGTGCGAAATGTTCTTCGTATATTTGAATAGATCTCGTCAAGAGCTTTAAAACGATACCACGCACAGTCTTTTTGAACTCACGGTTATCCAGATAAACCGCGTTGTTGTCAAAAGCGTTCACTGGTTCACAAGAAAACAATTTTTTAAATGTTCAGTTGAAGCAAGTGCGAAATGTTCTTCGTATATTTGAATAGATCTCGTCAAGAGCTTTAAAACGATACCACGCACAGTCTTTTTGAACTCACGGTTATCCAGATAAACCGCGTTGTTGTCAAAAGCGTTCAGTGGTTCACAAGAAAACAATTTTTTAAATGTTCAGTTGAAGCAAGTGCGAAATGTTCTTCGTATATTTGAATAGATCTCGTCAAGAGCTTTAAAACGATACCACGCACAGTCTTTTTGAACTCACGGTTATCCAGATAAACCGCGTTGTTGTCAAAAGCGTTCACTGGTTCACAAGAAAACAATTTTTTAAATGTTCAGTTGAAGCAAGTGCGAAATGTTCTTCGTATATTTGAATAGATCTCGTCAAGAGCTTTAAAACGATACCACGCACAGTCTTTTTGAACTCACGGTTATCCAGATAAACCGCGTTGTTGTCAAAAGCGTTCAGTGGTTCACAAGAAAACAATTTTTTAAATGTTCAGTTGAAGCAAGTGCGAAATGTTCTTCGTATATTTGAATAGATCTCGTCAAGAGCTTTAAAACGATACCACGCACAGTCTTTTTGAACTCACGGTTATCCAGATAAACCGCGTTGTTGTCAAAAGCGTTCAGTGGTTCACAAGAAAACAATTTTTTAAATGTTCAGTTGAAGCAAGTGCGAAATGTTCTTCGTATATTTGAATAGATCTCGTCAAGAGCTTTAAAACGATACCACGCACAGTCTTTTTGAACTCACGGTTATCCAGATAAACCGCGTTGTTGTCAAAAGCGTTCAGTGGTTCACAAGAAAACAATTTTTTAAATGTTCAGTTGAAGCAAGTGCGAAATGTTCTTCGTATATTTGAATAGATCTCGTCAAGAGCTTTAAAACGATACCACGCACAGTCTTTTTGAACTCACGGTTATCCAGATAAACCGCGTTGTTGTCAAAAGCGTTCAGTGGTTCACAAGAAAACAATTTTTTAAATGTTCAGTTGAAGCAAGTGCGAAATGTTCTTCGTATATTTGAATAGATCTCGTCAAGAGCTTTAAAACGATACCACGCACAGTCTTTTTGAACTCACGGTTATCCAGATAAACCGCGTTGTTGTCAAAAGCGTTCAGTGGTTCACAAGAAAACAATTTTTTAAATGTTCAGTTGAAGCAAGTGCGAAATGTTCTTCGTATATTTGAATAGATCTCGTCAAGAGCTTTAAAACGATACCACGCACAGTCTTTTTGAACTCACGGTTATCCAGATAAACCGCGTTGTTGTCAAAAGCGTTCACTGGTTCACAAGAAAACAATTTTTTAAATGTTCAGTTGAAGCAAGTGCGAAATGTTCTTCGTATATTTGAATAGATCTCGTCAAGAGCTTTAAAACGATACCACGCACAGTCTTTTTGAACTCACGGTTATCCAGATAAACCGCGTTGTTGTCAAAAGCGTTCAGTGGTTCACAAGAAAACAATTTTTTAAATGTTCAGTTGAAGCAAGTGCGAAATGTTCTTCGTATATTTGAATAGATCTCGTCAAGAGCTTTAAAACGATACCACGCACAGTCTTTTTGAACTCACGGTTATCCAGATAAACCGCGTTGTTGTCAAAAGCGTTCAGTGGTTCACAAGAAAACAATTTTTTAAATGTTCAGTTGAAGCAAGTGCGAAATGTTCTTCGTATATTTGAATAGATCTCGTCAAGAGCTTTAAAACGATACCACGCACAGTCTTTTTGAACTCACGGTTATCCAGATAAACCGCGTTGTTGTCAAAAGCGTTCACTGGTTCACAAGAAAACAATTTTTTAAATGTTCAGTTGAAGCAAGTGCGAAATGTTCTTCGTATATTTGAATAGATCTCGTCAAGAGCTTTAAAACGATACCACGCACAGTCTTTTTGAACTCACGGTTATCCAGATAAACCGCGTTGTTGTCAAAAGCGTTCACTGGTTCACAAGAAAACAATTTTTTAAATGTTCAGTTGAAGCAAGTGCGAAATGTTCTTCGTATATTTGAATAGATCTCGTCAAGAGCTTTAAAACGATACCACGCACAGTCTTTTTGAACTCACGGTTATCCAGATAAACCGCGTTGTTGTCAAAAGCGTTCAGTGGTTCACAAGAAAACAATTTTTTAAATGTTCAGTTGAAGCAAGTGCGAAATGTTCTTCGTATATTTGAATAGATCTCGTCAAGAGCTTTAAAACGATACCACGCACAATCTTTTTGAACTCACGGTTATCCAGATAAACCGCGTTGTTGTCAAAAGCGTTCAGTGGTTCACAAGAAAACAATTTTTTAAATGTTCAGTTGAAGCAAGTGCGAAATGTTCTTCGTATATTTGAATAGATCTCGTCAAGAGCTTTAAAACGATACCACGCACAGTCTTTTTGAACTCACGGTTATCCAGATAAACCGCGTTGTTGTCAAAAGCGTTCACTGTGGTTCACAAGAAAACAATTTTTTAAATGTTCAGTTGAAGCAAGTGCGAAATGTTCTTCGTATATTTGAATAGATCTCGTCAAGAGCTTTAAAACGATACCACGCACAGTCTTTTTGAACTCACGGTTATCCAGATAAACCGCGTTGTTGTCAAAAGCGTTCACTGGTTCACAAGAAAACAATTTTTTAAATGTTCAGTTGAAGCAAGTGCGAAATGTTCTTCGTATATTTGAATAGATCTCGTCAAGAGCTTTAAAACGATACCACGCACAGTCTTTTTGAACTCACGGTTATCCAGATAAACCGCGTTGTTGTCAAAAGCGTTCACTGGTTCACAAGAAAACAATTTTTTAAATGTTCAGTTGAAGCAAGTGCGAAATGTTCTTCGTATATTTGAATAGATCTCGTCAAGAGCTTTAAAACGATACCACGCACAGTCTTTTTGAACTCACGGTTATCCAGATAAACCGCGTTGTTGTCAAAAGCGTTCAGTGGTTCACAAGAAAACAATTTTTTAAATGTTCAGTTGAAGCAAGTGCGAAATGTTCTTCGTATATTTGAATAGATCTCGTCAAGAGCTTTAAAACGATACCACGCACAGTCTTTTTGAACTCACGGTTATCCAGATAAACCGCGTTGTTGTCAAAAGCGTTCAGTGGTTCACAAGAAAACAATTTTTTAAATGTTCAGTTGAAGCAAGTGCGAAATGTTCTTCGTATATTTGAATAGATCTCGTCAAGAGCTTTAAAACGATACCACGCACAGTCTTTTTGAACTCACGGTTATCCAGATAAACCGCGTTGTTGTCAAAAGCGTTCACTGGTTCACAAGAAAACAATTTTTTAAATGTTCAGTTGAAGCAAGTGCGAAATGTTCTTCGTATATTTGAATAGATCTCGTCAAGAGCTTTAAAACGATACCACGCACAGTCTTTTTGAACTCACGGTTATCCAGATAAACCGCGTTGTTGTCAAAAGCGTTCACTGGTTCACAAGAAAACAATTTTTTAAATGTTCAGTTGAAGCAAGTGCGAAATGTTCTTCGTATATTTGAATAGATCTCGTCAAGAGCTTTAAAACGATACCACGCACAGTCTTTTTGAACTCACGGTTATCCAGATAAACCGCGTTGTTGTCAAAAGCGTTCAGTGGTTCACAAGAAAACAATTTTTTAAATGTTCAGTTGAAGCAAGTGCGAAATGTTCTTCGTATATTTGAATAGATCTCGTCAAGAGCTTTAAAACGATACCACGCACAGTCTTTTTGAACTCACGGTTATCCAGATAAACCGCGTTGTTGTCAAAAGCGTTCAGTGGTTCACAAGAAAACAATTTTTTAAATGTTCAGTTGAAGCAAGTGCGAAATGTTCTTCGTATATTTGAATAGATCTCGTCAAGAGCTTTAAAACGATACCACGCACAGTCTTTTTGAACTCACGGTTATCCAGATAAACCGCGTTGTTGTCAAAAGCGTTCAGTGGTTCACAAGAAAACAATTTTTTAAATGTTCAGTTGAAGCAAGTGCGAAATGTTCTTCGTATATTTGAATAGATCTCGTCAAGAGCTTTAAAACGATACCACGCACAGTCTTTTTGAACTCACGGTTATCCAGATAAACCGCGTTGTTGTCAAAAGCGTTCACTGGTTCACAAGAAAACAATTTTTTAAATGTTCAGTTGAAGCAAGTGCGAAATGTTCTTCGTATATTTGAATAGATCTCGTCAAGAGCTTTAAAACGATACCACGCACAGTCTTTTTGAACTCACGGTTATCCAGATAAACCGCGTTGTTGTCAAAAGCGTTCAGTGGTTCACAAGAAAACAATTTTTTAAATGTTCAGTTGAAGCAAGTGCGAAATGTTCTTCGTATATTTGAATAGATCTCGTCAAGAGCTTTAAAACGATACCACGCACAGTCTTTTTGAACTCACGGTTATCCAGATAAACCGCGTTGTTGTCAAAAGCGTTCAGTGGTTCACAAGAAAACAATTTTTTAAATGTTCAGTTGAAGCAAGTGCGAAATGTTCTTCGTATATTTGAATAGATCTCGTCAAGAGCTTTAAAACGATACCACGCACAGTCTTTTTGAACTCACGGTTATCCAGATAAACCGCGTTGTTGTCAAAAGCGTTCAGTGGTTCACAAGAAAACAATTTTTTAAATGTTCAGTTGAAGCAAGTGCGAAATGTTCTTCGTATATTTGAATAGATCTCGTCAAGAGCTTTAAAACGATACCACGCACAGTCTTTTTGAACTCACGGTTATCCAGATAAACCGCGTTGTTGTCAAAAGCGTTCACTGGTTCACAAGAAAACAATTTTTTAAATGTTCAGTTGAAGCAAGTGCGAAATGTTCTTCGTATATTTGAATAGATCTCGTCAAGAGCTTTAAAACGATACCACGCACAGTCTTTTTGAACTCACGGTTATCCAGATAAACCGCGTTGTTGTCAAAAGCGTTCAGTGGTTCACAAGAAAACAATTTTTTAAATGTTCAGTTGAAGCAAGTGCGAAATGTTCTTCGTATATTTGAATAGATCTCGTCAAGAGCTTTAAAACGATACCACGCACAGTCTTTTTGAACTCACGGTTATCCAGATAAACCGCGTTGTTGTCAAAAGCGTTCACTGGTTCACAAGAAAACAATTTTTTAAATGTTCAGTTGAAGCAAGTGCGAAATGTTCTTCGTATATTTGAATAGATCTCGTCAAGAGCTTTAAAACGATACCACGCACAGTCTTTTTGAACTCACGGTTATCCAGATAAACCGCGTTGTTGTCAAAAGCGTTCAGTGGTTCACAAGAAAACAATTTTTTAAATGTTCAGTTGAAGCAAGTGCGAAATGTTCTTCGTATATTTGAATAGATCTCGTCAAGAGCTTTAAAACGATACCACGCACAGTCTTTTTGAACTCACGGTTATCCAGATAAACCGCGTTGTTGTCAAAAGCGTTCAGTGGTTCACAAGAAAACAATTTTTTAAATGTTCAGTTGAAGCAAGTGCGAAATGTTCTTCGTATATTTGAATAGATCTCGTCAAGAGCTTTAAAACGATACCACGCACAGTCTTTTTGAACTCACGGTTATCCAGATAAACCGCGTTGTTGTCAAAAGCGTTCAGTGGTTCACAAGAAAACAATTTTTTAAATGTTCAGTTGAAGCAAGTGCGAAATGTTCTTCGTATATTTGAATAGATCTCGTCAAGAGCTTTAAAACGATACCACGCACAGTCTTTTTGAACTCACGGTTATCCAGATAAACCGCGTTGTTGTCAAAAGCGTTCACTGGTTCACAAGAAAACAATTTTTTAAATGTTCAGTTGAAGCAAGTGCGAAATGTTCTTCGTATATTTGAATAGATCTCGTCAAGAGCTTTAAAACGATACCACGCACAGTCTTTTTGAACTCACGGTTATCCAGATAAACCGCGTTGTTGTCAAAAGCGTTCACTGGTTCACAAGAAAACAATTTTTTAAATGTTCAGTTGAAGCAAGTGCGAAATGTTCTTCGTATATTTGAATAGATCTCGTCAAGAGCTTTAAAACGATACCACGCACAGTCTTTTTGAACTCACGGTTATCCAGATAAACCGCGTTGTTGTCAAAAGCGTTCAGTGGTTCACAAGAAAACAATTTTTTAAATGTTCAGTTGAAGCAAGTGCGAAATGTTCTTCGTATATTTGAATAGATCTCGTCAAGAGCTTTAAAACGATACCACGCACAGTCTTTTTGAACTCACGGTTATCCAGATAAACCGCGTTGTTGTCAAAAGCGTTCACTGGTTCACAAGAAAACAATTTTTTAAATGTTCAGTTGAAGCAAGTGCGAAATGTTCTTCGTATATTTGAATAGATCTCGTCAAGAGCTTTAAAACGATACCACGCACAGTCTTTTTGAACTCACGGTTATCCAGATAAACCGCGTTGTTGTCAAAAGCGTTCAGTGGTTCACAAGAAAACAATTTTTTAAATGTTCAGTTGAAGCAAGTGCGAAATGTTCTTCGTATATTTGAATAGATCTCGTCAAGAGCTTTAAAACGATACCACGCACAGTCTTTTTGAACTCACGGTTATCCAGATAAACCGCGTTGTTGTCAAAAGCGTTCAGTGGTTCACAAGAAAACAATTTTTTAAATGTTCAGTTGAAGCAAGTGCGAAATGTTCTTCGTATATTTGAATAGATCTCGTCAAGAGCTTTAAAACGATACCACGCACAGTCTTTTTGAACTCACGGTTATCCAGATAAACCGCGTTGTTGTCAAAAGCGTTCACTGGTTCACAAGAAAACAATTTTTTAAATGTTCAGTTGAAGCAAGTGCGAAATGTTCTTCGTATATTTGAATAGATCTCGTCAAGAGCTTTAAAACGATACCACGCACAGTCTTTTTGAACTCACGGTTATCCAGATAAACCGCGTTGTTGTCAAAAGCGTTCACTGGTTCACAAGAAAACAATTTTTTAAATGTTCAGTTGAAGCAAGTGCGAAATGTTCTTCGTATATTTGAATAGATCTCGTCAAGAGCTTTAAAACGATACCACGCACAGTCTTTTTGAACTCACGGTTATCCAGATAAACCGCGTTGTTGTCAAAAGCGTTCACTGGTTCACAAGAAAACAATTTTTTAAATGTTCAGTTGAAGCAAGTGCGAAATGTTCTTCGTATATTTGAATAGATCTCGTCAAGAGCTTTAAAACGATACCACGCACAGTCTTTTTGAACTCACGGTTATCCAGATAAACCGCGTTGTTGTCAAAAGCGTTCACTGGTTCACAAGAAAACAATTTTTTAAATGTTCAGTTGAAGCAAGTGCGAAATGTTCTTCGTATATTTGAATAGATCTCGTCAAGAGCTTTAAAACGATACCACGCACAGTCTTTTTGAACTCACGGTTATCCAGATAAACCGCGTTGTTGTCAAAAGCGTTCACTGGTTCACAAGAAAACAATTTTTTAAATGTTCAGTTGAAGCAAGTGCGAAATGTTCTTCGTATATTTGAATAGATCTCGTCAAGAGCTTTAAAACGATACCACGCACAGTCTTTTTGAACTCACGGTTATCCAGATAAACCGCGTTGTTGTCAAAAGCGTTCACTGGTTCACAAGAAAACAATTTTTTAAATGTTCAGTTGAAGCAAGTGCGAAATGTTCTTCGTATATTTGAATAGATCTCGTCAAGAGCTTTAAAACGATACCACGCACAGTCTTTTTGAACTCACGGTTATCCAGATAAACCGCGTTGTTGTCAAAAGCGTTCACTGGTTCACAAGAAAACAATTTTTTAAATGTTCAGTTGAAGCAAGTGCGAAATGTTCTTCGTATATTTGAATAGATCTCGTCAAGAGCTTTAAAACGATACCACGCACAGTCTTTTTGAACTCACGGTTATCCAGATAAACCGCGTTGTTGTCAAAAGCGTTCACTGGTTCACAAGAAAACAATTTTTTAAATGTTCAGTTGAAGCAAGTGCGAAATGTTCTTCGTATATTTGAATAGATCTCGTCAAGAGCTTTAAAACGATACCACGCACAATCTTTTTGAACTCACGGTTATCCAGATAAACCGCGTTGTTGTCAAAAGCGTTCAGTGGTTCACAAGAAAACAATTTTTTAAATGTTCAGTTGAAGCAAGTGCGAAATGTTCTTCGTATATTTGAATAGATCTCGTCAAGAGCTTTAAAACGATACCACGCACAGTCTTTTTGAACTCACGGTTATCCAGATAAACCGCGTTGTTGTCAAAAGCGTTCAGTGGTTCACAAGAAAACAATTTTTTAAATGTTCAGTTGAAGCAAGTGCGAAATGTTCTTCGTATATTTGAATAGATCTCGTCAAGAGCTTTAAAACGATACCACGCACAGTCTTTTTGAACTCACGGTTATCCAGATAAACCGCGTTGTTGTCAAAAGCGTTCACTGGTTCACAAGAAAACAATTTTTTAAATGTTCAGTTGAAGCAAGTGCGAAATGTTCTTCGTATATTTGAATAGATCTCGTCAAGAGCTTTAAAACGATACCACGCACAGTCTTTTTGAACTCACGGTTATCCAGATAAACCGCGTTGTTGTCAAAAGCGTTCACTGGTTCACAAGAAAACAATTTTTTAAATGTTCAGTTGAAGCAAGTGCGAAATGTTCTTCGTATATTTGAATAGATCTCGTCAAGAGCTTTAAAACGATACCACGCACAGTCTTTTTGAACTCACGGTTATCCAGATAAACCGCGTTGTTGTCAAAAGCGTTCAGTGGTTCACAAGAAAACAATTTTTTAAATGTTCAGTTGAAGCAAGTGCGAAATGTTCTTCGTATATTTGAATAGATCTCGTCAAGAGCTTTAAAACGATACCACGCACAGTCTTTTTGAACTCACGGTTATCCAGATAAACCGCGTTGTTGTCAAAAGCGTTCACTGGTTCACAAGAAAACAATTTTTTAAATGTTCAGTTGAAGCAAGTGCGAAATGTTCTTCGTATATTTGAATAGATCTCGTCAAGAGCTTTAAAACGATACCACGCACAGTCTTTTTGAACTCACGGTTATCCAGATAAACCGCGTTGTTGTCAAAAGCGTTCACTGGTTCACAAGAAAACAATTTTTTAAATGTTCAGTTGAAGCAAGTGCGAAATGTTCTTCGTATATTTGAATAGATCTCGTCAAGAGCTTTAAAACGATACCACGCACAGTCTTTTTGAACTCACGGTTATCCAGATAAACCGCGTTGTTGTCAAAAGCGTTCACTGGTTCACAAGAAAACAATTTTTTAAATGTTCAGTTGAAGCAAGTGCGAAATGTTCTTCGTATATTTGAATAGATCTCGTCAAGAGCTTTAAAACGATACCACGCACAGTCTTTTTGAACTCACGGTTATCCAGATAAACCGCGTTGTTGTCAAAAGCGTTCACTGGTTCACAAGAAAACAATTTTTTAAATGTTCAGTTGAAGCAAGTGCGAAATGTTCTTCGTATATTTGAATAGATCTCGTCAAGAGCTTTAAAACGATACCACGCACAGTCTTTTTGAACTCACGGTTATCCAGATAAACCGCGTTGTTGTCAAAAGCGTTCACTGGTTCACAAGAAAACAATTTTTTAAATGTTCAGTTGAAGCAAGTGCGAAATGTTCTTCGTATATTTGAATAGATCTCGTCAAGAGCTTTAAAACGATACCACGCACAGTCTTTTTGAACTCACGGTTATCCAGATAAACCGCGTTGTTGTCAAAAGCGTTCACTGGTTCACAAGAAAACAATTTTTTAAATGTTCAGTTGAAGCAAGTGCGAAATGTTCTTCGTATATTTGAATAGATCTCGTCAAGAGCTTTAAAACGATACCACGCACAGTCTTTTTGAACTCACGGTTATCCAGATAAACCGCGTTGTTGTCAAAAGCGTTCAGTGGTTCACAAGAAAACAATTTTTTAAATGTTCAGTTGAAGCAAGTGCGAAATGTTCTTCGTATATTTGAATAGATCTCGTCAAGAGCTTTAAAACGATACCACGCACAGTCTTTTTGAACTCACGGTTATCCAGATAAACCGCGTTGTTGTCAAAAGCGTTCAGTGGTTCACAAGAAAACAATTTTTTAAATGTTCAGTTGAAGCAAGTGCGAAATGTTCTTCGTATATTTGAATAGATCTCGTCAAGAGCTTTAAAACGATACCACGCACAGTCTTTTTGAACTCACGGTTATCCAGATAAACCGCGTTGTTGTCAAAAGCGTTCAGTGGTTCACAAGAAAACAATTTTTTAAATGTTCAGTTGAAGCAAGTGCGAAACGTTCTTCGTATATTTGAATAGATCTCGTCAAGAGCTTTAAAACGATACCACGCACAGTCTTTTTGAACTCACGGTTATCCAGGTAAACCGCGTTGTTGTCAAAAGCGTTCACTGGTTCACAAGAAAACAATTTTTTAAATGTTCAGTTGAAGCAAGTGCGAAATGTTCTTCGTATATTTGAATAGATCTCGTCAAGAGCTTTAAAACGATACCACGCACAGTCTTTTTGAACTCACGGTTATCCAGATAAACCGCGTTGTTGTCAAAAGCGTTCACTGGTTCACAAGAAAACAATTTTTTAAATGTTCAGTTGAAGCAAGTGCGAAATGTTCTTCGTATATTTGAATAGATCTCGTCAAGAGCTTTAAAACGATACCACGCACAGTCTTTTTTGAACTCACGGTTATCCAGATAAACCGCGTTGTTGTCAAAAGCGTTCAGTGGTTCACAAGAAAACAATTTTTTAAATGTTCAGTTGAAGCAAGTGCGAAATGTTCTTCGTATATTTGAATAGATCTCGTCAAGAGCTTTAAAACGATACCACGCACAGTCTTTTTGAACTCACGGTTATCCAGATAAACCGCGTTGTTGTCAAAAGCGTTCAGTGGTTCACAAGAAAACAATTTTTTAAATGTTCAGTTGAAGCAAGTGCGAAACGTTCTTCGTATATTTGAATAGATCTCGCCGAGAGCTTTAAAACGATACCACGTACATTTGTGTTGTGCTCAGGGTTAACGAGATATATTGGGTCAAACGCGGGGGCGCACCCAGAAATACCGCATCATATTCCCCACGCAGGATGTACTGCGCAGTACGCGAATTGGACTCCAGGCTGTTTGCGGATATGCTCACACGATTAGTGTGCGTCACCTATTTTTAACGCTCTAATGATTTCAATGTGGAGATATTCTGGTCACTGTCGGTCAGCCATAAGTCACTCTGTACTATCCGCGAAGTTAGACGTCGACCTACGTGAAAAGTGCATGGATTCACGTTCGAATTAACACAAAATTCCATTCACAAAATTGTTTCCTGAAAGTACACACACACTAGACAAAACATTGAAGACAGGAGTGATGGGCATTTGGCCGCCACGGTGGCGCAGTGGTCTAAGCAATTGCTTCTGATCATTCGTCCGAGATGCGTCCGGGTTCGAATCTTTTTTTTTTTTTTTTTTTTGATTGGAGGTTTAACGACTACCGTGAGCAACTCAAAGGGCTATAAGCAGTCGCTCGTCCCTAATTTAGGGTCGCTGGTTCCAGGGAAGGGAGAGAGCCAGTGCCGTAAGACAAACACAACATCCATGCCTCACCGGGATTCGAACCCGGACCCCGTTCGGACGAATGATCAGAGGCCATCGCTTTGACCACTGCGCCACCGGGGAGGCCCGGGTTCGAATCCCGGTGAGGCATGGATGTTGTGGTTGCCTTACGGCGCTGGCTCCTATCCCTTCCCTGGAACCCGTGGCCCTAAATTAGGGACGGGCGACTACTTATAGCCTACTGAGTTGCTCCCGGTGGTCGTTAAACCTCCAGTTAAAAATATACAATGAGCTTCGTCTGAGATGCGTCCGGGTTCGAATCCCGGTGAGGCATGGATGTTGTGTTTGTCTTACGGCGCTGGGTCTATCCCTTCTCTGGAACCCGTGGCCCTAAATTAGGGACGAGCGACTGCTTATAGCCTACTGAGTTGCTCACGGTGGTCGTTAAACCTCCAGTTAAAAATATACAATGAGCTTCGTCTGAGATGGGTCCGGGTTCGAATCCCGGTGAAGCATGGATGCCGCCCCGGTGGCGCAGTGGTCTAAGGCGTTGGCCTCTGATCATTCGTCCGAAGGGGTCCGGGTTCGAATCCCGGTGAGGCATGGATGTTGTGTTTGTCTTACGGCACTGGCTCTCTCCCTTCCCTGGAACCAGTGACCCTAAATTAGGGACGGGCGACTGCTTATAGCCCATTGAGTTGCTCACGGTGGTCGTTAAACCTCCAATCAAAAAAAAAAAAAAAAAAAGCATGGATGTTGTGTTTGTCCTACGGCGCTGGGTCTATCCCTTCCCTGGAGCCAGTGACCCTAAATTAGGGACGGGCGACTGCTTATAGCCCATTGAGTTGCTCACGGTGGTCGTTAAACCTCCAATCAAAAAAAAAAAGAATCCCGGTGAGGCATGTATGTTGTGTTTGTCTTACGGCACTGGCTCTCTCCCTTCCCTGGAACCAGTGACCCTAAATTAGGGACGGGCGACTGCTTATAGCCCATTGAGTTGCTCACGGTGGTCGTTAAACCTCCAATCAAAAAAAAAAAAAAAAAGAATCCCGGTGAGGCATGTATGTTGTGTTTGTCTTACGGCACTGGCTCTCTCCCTTCCCTGGAACCAGTGACCCTAAATTAGGGACGGGCGACTGCTTATAGCCCATTGAGTTGCTCACGGTGGTCGTTAAACCTCCAATAAAAAAAAAAGAATCCCGGTGAGGCATGTATGTTGTGTTTGTCTGACGGCACTGGCTCTCTCCCTTCCCTGGAACCAGTGACCCTAAATTAGGGACGGGCGACTGCTTATAGCCCATTGAGTTGCTCACGGTGGTCGTTAAACCTCCAATCAAAAAAAAAGAATCCCGGTGAGGCATGTATGTTGTGTTTGTCTTACGGCACTGGCTCTCTCCTTCCCTGGAACCAGTGACCCTAAATTAGGGACGGGCGACTGCTTATAGCCCATTGAGATGCTCACGGTGGTCGTCGTTAAACCTCCAATCAAAAAAAAAAAAAAAAAAAAAAAAAAGAATTGAGGGTGCAAGCGTGTCGTCGACAGGATTGGGCCACGGCCTCGTTATGCCAAGTTGGCTCTGTTCAAGGCGGTGGTGGCTCTTTGATGGTTCGGCAAGACTTCACATGGGACACATTATGTCCCTTAATGTGTCTGGAGAGGTTCTGAAATTCTGCGCGCTACCAGCATATGCTGACTGATCCCCTGCAGGTTTTTTTTTTTTTTTTTTTGGCCTTCGCACAGCCTGCGGCCGAAAATTTGTTACATCAGGCATATGGCCGCAACCACCCAGGCATGGTTGGAGGAACACTCGTCTGAGTTTGGAACCATCCAGTTGCCCTCAAGATCCTATGAATTTAAACCCTGTGGAAGCTCTCTAGGATGCTGAGGAGTGAAACATCAGATCCATGGATCCTGGACCAACGTCTCGGGCGCAGTTGTGAACATGGCGCATCAAGCATGGCTGGCATTACATCTGGCACCTCGTGGAGGGATCCTGGATGACGTCTCGGGCGGAGTTGCGGACAATGCTGCAACAGGCATGACTGGCATTGCCTCTGGCACCTCGTGAAGGGATCCTGGACAACGTCTAGGGCGGAGTTGTGGACAATGCTTCAACAAGCATGACTGGCATTACCTCTGGCAGCTCGTACAGGGATCCTGGACAACGTCTCGGGCAGAGTTGAGGACAATGCTTCAACAAGCATGACTGGCATTACCTCTGGCAGCTCGTGCAGGAATCCTGGACAACGTCTCGGGCGGAGTTGTGGACAATGCTGCAACAGGCATGACTGGCACCTCGTGCAGGGATCCTGGACAACGTCTCGGGCGGAGTTGTGGACAATGCTGCAACAGGCATGACTGGCACTTCCTGCAGGGATCCTGGACAACGTCTAGGGCGGAGTTGTGAACAATGCTGCAGCAGGCATGACTAGCATTACCTCTGGCACCTCGTGCTGGGATCCTGGACAACGTCTAGGGCGGAGTTGTGGACAATGCTGCTACAGGCATGACTAGCATTACCTCTGGCACCATGTGCTGGGATCCTGGACAACGTCTAGGGCGGAGTTGTGGACAATGCTGCAACAGGCATGACTAGCATTACCTCTGGCACCTCGTGCAGGGATCCTGGACAACGTCTACGGCGGAGTTGTGGACAATGCTGCAGCAGGCATGACTAGCATTACCTCTGGCACCTCGTGCAGGGATCCTGGACAACGTCTAGGGCGGAGTTGTGAACAATGCTGCAGCAGGCATGACTAGCATTACCTCTGGCACCTCGTGCAGGGATCCTGGACAACGTCTCGGGCAGAGTTGTGGACAATGCTTCAACAAGCATGACTGGCATTACCTCTGGCACCTCGTGCTGGGATCCTGGACAACGTCTAGGGCGGAGTTGTGGACAATGCTGCAACAGGCATGACTAGCATTACCTCTGGCACCTCGTGCAGGGATCCTGGACAACGTCTATGGCGGAGTTGTGAACAATGCTGCAGCAAGCATGACCAGCATTACCTCTGGCACCTCGTGCAGGGATCCTGGACAGCGTCTAGGGCGGACTTGTGGACAATGCTGCAGCAGGCATGACTGGCATTGCCTCTGGCACCTCGTGAAGGGATCCTGGACAACGTCTAGGGCGGAGTTGTGAACAATGCTGCAGCAGGCATGACTAGCATTACCTCTGGCACCTCGTGCAGGGATCTTGGACAACGTCTCGGGCAGAGTTGTGGACAATACTTCAACAAGCATGATTGGCATTACCTCTGGCAGCTCGTGCAGGAATCCTGGACAACGTCTCGGGCGGAGTTGTGGACAATGCTGCAACAGGCATGACTGGCACCTCGTGCAGGGATCCTGCACAACGTCTAGGTCGGAGTTGTGGACAATGCTGCAGCAGGCATGACTGGCATTGCCTCTGGCACCTCGTGAAGGGATCCTGGACAACGTCTAGGGCGGAGTTGTGAACAATGCTGCAGCAGGCATGACTAGCATTACCTCTGGCACCTCGTGCAGGGATCTTGGACAACGTCTCGGGCAGAGTTGTGGACAATGCTTCAACAAGCATGACTGGCATTACCTCTGGCAGCTCGTGCAGGAATCCTGGACAACGTCTCGGGCGGAGTTGTGGACAATGCTGCAACAGGCATGACTGGCACCTCGTGCAGGGATCCTGCACAACGTCTAGGGCGGAGTTGTGGACAATGCTGCAGCAGGCATGACTGGCATTGCCTCTGGCACCTCGTGAAGGGATCCTGGACAACGTCTAGGGCGGAGTTGTGAACAATGCTGCAGCAGGCATGACTAGCATTACCTCTGGCACCTCGTGCAGGGATCTTGGACAACGTCTCGGGCAGAGTTGAGGACAATGCTTCAACAAGCATGACTGGCATTACCTCTGGCAGCTCGTGCAGGAATCCTGGACAACGTCTCGGGCGGAGTTGTGGACAATGCCGCAACAGGCATGACTGGCACCTCGTGCAGGGATCCTGCACAACGTCTAGGGCGGAGTTGTGGACAATGCTGCAAAAGCTGTGGCTAGCATTACCCCTGGAAACCCTCCATCATGTGGTGGAGTCGATGCCTTGGCGTGTACAGGGTGTTATTTGCCCTTGAGGAGGACCAAGACGCTATTAGGTAAGAATCTCTAATGTTTTCATCCGTTGAGTGTACATTCATGACAATAATAATGTCCTTCGGCATATAAGACGCAGGAAGATCTTGACACCAATTTTTCTTTGGCAAGAAAGTTCGTATTATATACCGAAAAATGCGGTAAGTAAATTGGGAATTGTGTTTTTTAAGCAGGCCACAAAATGGATTGGTACCTTTATTTTTCTTGTAGAATTTCATAGTGGGGACGTAAGTTGTCTCCGTGTTCTTGATGGAATCTTACATCCATCGCATACCTGACAAGCATCATATGCTGATATCAAAGATAAAAATACTTCCAGAGTGCGTCACGCATATTTGAGAGAAATGTCGCGCCACAAGGAACAGATCCAAATGTTACAATGAAATTTTAGAATGACGAAAGCGATCGGTTTTGTCCTCCGTATTAATAATTTATAGGTCGACTATTTTTCATAATCGACACTACTCTTGGAGAAACGGTCGGCTTTGACACGGTGTTTGAGGTGAAGCATGTATAACAGGAAATTTCTGTGTAAAATATGTCGCGATGAAAATGTTTTTTTTTTTTTTGGGAAACAGCGGCTTAATAATTTTCTTTATCTCGTCTTTGCTCAATCGAAACAAAACTTTCTTTGCCTGCCCTTGAAACTAAAAGAAAAGAAAAAGAATTAATCGCTGTGTGCAGTAAGAAGCAAGAGTTTCACATCTTCGCATATAAAATGGTTCAATGAATCTGAAATATTTTCCTTTTCCGAATGACGGTCGTTAAAGTTTGTCATGCCATGTTCTACGTCAGTAATCATTCATAAATCACAAAACATTCCGTTGCCGTGATCGAATGGAAATTTTTTTCATGCGTGGCAGTCAAGTCATTAAAAAACTTCACAACAGTATTCTTACAGTCAGCAATGCCTTACTTTAACATCAAATCTCCCAAATTTCTAAAATTGTTTGAAAGACTGCTATTCAACTAATTTCCTTTTTATTTGGGGGTTTAACAATTCGATATGCTACAAGCAGTGGCCTTGTTTTTAAGAACTCTACTTCAAAAAATTCTCCTTTTGCTTCTAAAAACCCTATTTCAAAGATTCCGTCGTTTTGCTTCTTAAGAACTCTTTTTCAAATATTCCGTGTTTTCTTCTAAGAACTCTTTTTCAAATATTCCGTGTTTTCTTCTAAGAACCCTATTCAAAAAAATTATCCTTTTGCTTCTAACAACCCTATTTCAAAGATTCCGTCGTTTTGCTTCTTAAGAACTCTTTTTCAAATATTCCGTGTTTTCTTCTAAGAACTCTTTTTCAAATATTCCGTGTTTTCTTCTAAGAACCCTATTCAAAAAAATTTTGCTCTTGCTTCTAAGAACCCAATTTAAAATATTATCTTTTTGCATCTAAGAACGCTTTTTTAAAAATCCCCTTTTGCTTCTAAGAACCCTATTTCAAAAATTCCGTTTTTGTTCTTAAGAACTCTATTTCAAAATTCCTTTTTTGCTTCTAAGAACCCTATTTAAAAAAATTCTTTTCATTTTTAAAATCTCTATGTCAAAAAATCTCTTTTTGCTTCAAAGAACAATGTTTCAAAAATTCCCTTTTGCTTCTAAGAACCCTATTTTGAAAAATCCCTTTTTGTTTTTAAGAACTCTTTCGAAAATTCTAATTTCTTCTAAGAACCCAATTTAAAAAACAACAACCCTTTTTTGTTTCTAAGAAGTCTGTTTGAAAAAGTCCCTGTTTTGCTTCTAAGAAGTCTGTTTGAAAAAGTCCCTGTTTTGCTTCTAAGAATCCTATTTAAAATATTATCTTTTTGCATCTAAGAACCCTTTTAAAGATACCCCTTTTGCTTGTAAGAACCCTATTTCAAAAATTCCGTTTTTGTTCTTAAGAACCCTACTTCAAAATTCCGTTTTTGTTTCTAAGAACCCTATTTAAACAAATTCTTTTCATTTTTAAGAACTCTATTTCAAAAATTCTCTTTTTGCTTCCAAGAACAATGTTTCAAAAATTCATTTTCGCTTCAAAGAACCCTATTTCAAAAATTCCCTTTTTTGTTTTCAAGAACTCTCTTTCAAAAATTATCATTTCTTCTAAGAACCCAATTTCAAAAAATACCCTTTTTTGCTTCTAAGAAGTGTGTTTGAAAAAGTCTCTGTTTTGCTTCTAAGAACCCTATTTAAAAAAATTATCTTTTTGCTTCTAAGAACGCTTTTTCAAAAATCCCCTTTTGCTTCCAAGAACCCTATTTCAAAATTTCCGTTTTTTACGCTTTCCAACCGTAGGTTGAAGAATGGTTCGATTTCAATGAAATTTTAGTATATGGTAGGGGACCACCAGGGGACAAACCCTATTGAAAATGGGTGAAGTGGGGTCAAAGGTCACGCCATAAGAGCGGGATTCATTCAATTGCCCTTATGCGTCATAACTTGCGTTAATATGGTTCGATTTCGATGAAATTTTAGTATGTGGTAGGGACCACCAGGAGACAAACCCTATTGAAAATGGGTGAAGTGGGGTCAAAGGTCACGCCATAAGAGCGGGATCCATTAAATTGCCCTTATGCGTCATAACTTGCTTAAATATGGTTCGATTTCAACGAAATTTTAGTATGTGGTAGGAGACAACCTGCGGACGAACCCTATTGAAAATGGGTGAAGTGGGGTCAAAGGTCACGCCATAAAAGCGGGATCCATTCAATTGCCTTATGCGTCATAACTTGCGTTAATATGGTTCGATTTCGATGAAATTTTAGTATGTGGTAGGGGACCACCATGAGACGAACCCTATTGAAAATGGGTGAAGTGGATTCAAAGTTCAGGACAAAGGAGCGGGATGCCTTCCATTGCCCTTATGCGTCATAACTTGCGTAAATATGGTTCGATTTCAACGAAATTTTAGTATGTGGTAGGGGACCACCTGGGGATGAACCCTATTGAAAATGGGTAAAGTGGAATCAATGGTCAGGACATACGAGCGGGATGCATTCCATTGCCCTTATGCGTCATAACGTGCGTAAATACGGTTCGATTTCGATGAAATTTTAGCATGTGGTAGGGGACCACCTGGGGACGAACCCTATTGAAAATGGGTAAAGTGGAATCAATGGTCAGGACATACGAGCGGGATGCATTCCATTGCCCTTATGCGTCATAACTTGCGTAAATATGGTTCGATTTCGATGAAATTTTAGTATGTGGTAGGGAATCACCTGGGGACGAACCCTATTGAAAATGGGTAAAGTGGAATCAATGGTCAGGACATACGAGCGGGATGCATTCCATTGCCCTTATGCGTCATAACGTGCGTAAATACGGTTCGATTTCGATGAAATTTTAGCATGTGGTAGGGGACCACCTGGGGACGAACCCTATTGAAAATGGGTAAAGTGGAATCAATGGTCAGGACAAAGGAGCGGGATGCATTCCATTGCCATTATGCGTCATAACTTGCGTAAATATGGTTCGATTTCGATGAACTTTTAGTATGTGGTAGGGAATCACCTGGGGACGAACCCTATTGAAAATGGGTAAAGTGGAATCAATGGTCAGGACATACGAGCGGGATGCATTCCATTGCCCTTATGCGTCATAACGTGCGTAAATACGGTTCGATTTCGATGAAATTTTAGCATGTGGTAGGGGACCACCTGGGGACGAACCCTATTGAAAATGGGTAAAGTGGAATCAATGGTCAGGACATAGGAGCGGGATGCATTCCATTGCCCTTATGCGTCATAACTTGCGTAAATATGGTTCGATTTCAACGAAATATTAGTATGTGGTAGGAGACCACCTGGGGACGAACCCTATTGAAAATGGGTGAAGTGGGGTCAAAGGTCACGCCATAAGAGCGGGATCCATTCAATTGCCCTTATGCGTCATAACTTGCGTAAATATGGTTCGATTTCAACGAAATTTTAGTATGTGGTAGGGGACCACCTGGGGACAAACCCTATCGAAAATGGGTGAAGTGGAGTCCAAGGTCAGGACATAGAAGCTGGATGCATTCCATTGCCCTTATGCGTCATAAGATGCGTAAAAATGGTTCGATTTCGATGAAATTTTAGTATGTGGTAGAGGACCACCTGGGGAGAAACCCTATTGAAAATGGGGCAAATGGAGTCAAAGGTCAGGACATGGGATCGGGATCCATTCCATCGCCCTTATCCCACACTATTAAGGTGGACATCAAGTAATTTTGCTTTCTATATTTCCAATGAAAAACCTTTTGTACACATTTCCTTCACAATTAGTGTGTTCCCTAGGATGGAAATTTGAACATCGATTAAAATAACTTCATACTATAACTTGGAATATTTAATATTTTCTAAAACATAAGCATAATTATATTAAAAAACAATAACGTTTCCTTTAGTGGTGTTGAATACACCACCAAAGGGAACGTTATTGTTTTTTAATATAATTATGCTTTCGAACCAAGGCCTACAACTAAGCGACAGTTAGCGTCAGCATTATATACTGAATGGAAGCGCATACCTATCGCTGTGTTCCAAAACCTTGTCGAAAGCATGTCTGGAAGCGTCAGTGCATGCATTAAGACCAAAGGTGGAACGACACCGTACTAATGTATGTCAATAAATGCTATGTTGTTTTTCTCTTCTAGGTTTCCGGAGACTTCTGTCAATATAGCGGGTTTATGTATTCTACCTAAAAAGTTATTTTGTTCGTTGGGACCCGAAGGCACAGAGATGTGACCGAAGAAATCAACAAGCTGAATCCAGCCCGCGCACAAATTACAAACAGATACGTTGGAGCTGATATCCAAATTTAAGGAAACTACACTGACGGAAAACAAAATCCCAACACCCAGAATAGGGTTGTGTTAGATAAACGACAGTTGGTAGGCGGGGAGAGTACATCTGTAAGATGACGTCTATGCAAATTTCGCGCTCGGCGCATACGTGTGGCACTAGTAGCGCCCCTCGGAACATGCAAAGCAGGTTTGCTGTAAATACGCGCTGTAACGTTCGTCAGCGTTACTTATCGTTGAGATTCGACGTAGAGTGTTGATGTTAGTCAAGAATGCCTTTAAGAAGACGAAGAAGCCATTATCAACAGCTCACGGAGTTTGAACGAGGTCGTGTAATAGGGCTACGAGAAGGTGGATTTTCTTTCCGCAATATTGTAGAACGACTTGGCAGGAATGTAGCCACTGTGCATGATTGTTGGCAGCGGTGGTCAAAGGAAGGTACTGCCTCAAGAAGACCGGGTTCCGGCCGGCCACGTGTCACTACTGAGAGGAAGACTGGCGTGTACGGCGTATGGCCGTGGCGCATCGTAACGCGTCTGCGGCAGCAATTCTAGCTGCAGTTGCCACCACAGTGACACGACGAACTGTTACAAATCGGTTACTTGAAGGACAGCTCCGAGCCAGACGCCCTATAGCGTGCATTCCACTTACTCCAAACCACTGCCATTTGCGACGTCAGTGGTGTCAAGCTAGAGCTCATTGCAGGACGGAGTGGAGATCTGTTGTGTTTTCTGATGAAAGCCGGTTCTGCCTGGGTGCCAGTGATGGCCGTGTGTTGGTTTAAAGGAGGCCAGGTGAGCGCCTGCAACCAACCTGTCTGCGGCCGAGACACACTGGACCTACACCTGGAGTTATGGTCTGGGGAGCAATTTCCTAAGACAGCAGGAGCACTCTCGTGGTTATTCCACGCACCCTGACGGCTCAGTTGTACGTCGGTCTGGTGATTCAACCTGTTGTGCTGCCATTCATGAACAGCATTCCAGGGGGTGTTTTCCAACAGGATAACGCTCGCCCGCATACCGCTGTTGTAACCCAACATGCTCTACAGAGTGTCGACATGTTGTCGTGGCCTGCTAGATCACCAGATCTTTCACCAATCGAGCACGCATCATTGGACGACAACTCCAGCGTCACCCCCAACCAGCATTAACCGTCCCTGTATTGACCGACCAAGTGCAACAGGCATGGAACTCCATTCCACAAACTGACATCCAGCACCTGTACGACACAATGCATGAACGTTTGCGTGCTTGCATTCAACATTCTGGCGGTTACACCGGTTATTAATGTACCAGCATTTTACATTTAAAATGGCTCTTCTCGCGCTTACAATAAGCTGTGATCTTGAAACCTTAATCGATTAAATATGTTACCTATACAAATGTATTGCCGCCATTTCATTCCTCTACAACTATTTTTTCGTGGTGTTGGGATTTTTTTTCCCGTCAGTGTATGTCTATATATATGAAAGGTCTCGCAGCGGACGGCTGACTATTGCGGACGAAGAAACGAGTAGTACCAATGTGATGGCTCGCTCCGTTTCCTGCCCCAAGAAGTCGCTTCGAAGCACGTCCAATGAAAGTGGGTTCTCCAAGACCAGCATCCACCGTATCTCGAAACTTAATCACTGGTATCCACACAAACTGCAACTCCATCAGGGTTTAAGTGAAGACGATGCTGATAGGCGAATTCAGTTTTGCGAATGGAACAATGCGTGAATGATAGACGTTTCCATCACAAATTCTGTTCTCCGATGAAGCGAATTTTTATGTTTTTGGAGAAAATCAACCGTCAGGACACCCGATACCGGTCATTACAAGATCCTTTTCGGTTCAAACCTTCGAGGGAACAAAGCGCCGTTCGCGTATTGCTGTGTTGCGCGACATGGAAAGACAGAATCGTCCGTCCCTTCTCTGACGATGCATTTTCAGGCCTGTTTAATCCAGCAGGCACATTCCCGGAATGATTTCAGCAGGATGGTGCCCCTCCCCATTTACGCTCTGACAGGGTGGCATTACCGTAACACAACGTTTCCCGAACATTGGATCGGACGCAGAGGACATGTGGAGTGGCACCCAAGAAGCCCAGATCTCACTCCGCTCGATTTTTATTATTAATGGTCGCAGTGGTGTACGAGTCAAAATTCAAAGCATTCTCCATCTTAAAAAAACTTATTGCGCAGGCGTTTCACCAAATTTCCCTCGACTGTGATCGATAAAGTGCTGCAATAGTGGAGATTGCGTTTACATCTGGGTGTGTAACACAACGGACATTTTGAACATGTTCTGTAATAGTCAAAAAAATGTTTGTTGAATTCCCAATTTGCTGAAAATTATTGTTGATTCTACAAAATTTATTGTTATCGGGACAAAACGTTTTTTTTCATTTATTTAACAAAATTTCCAGTTCGATTTTTGGGAATTTGTTTGATCCAACGATATGTATTGTTATCGTGATAAAACGTTTTGTTGCTACAACCAAACATATCGTTATCGTGACACAATAATTTCTTGCTCCAACAAAATTTAGAGTTATGTAGCTGGCCCACTTTGTCCCTAAACTTTTTTCCCGATGGCAACACTTTGCCGATGCAGTAATTTTAGGCGGTACCCTTCGACCAAAGCGAGCACATGGTAAGAGTAGGAACTCCAATGGAGATAGTGGATCCCCGAAACCTCAACGCCATCTGGCGGTGAGGGGGCAAACCAACATGGTCACATGACAGTCCTAAACCAGTAGGAACAGATTACAGATCTTTAGTTAGAAGTGCACGTTTCGCATGCGATCTGGTGAATGAGTAAATCAATATCAGGGGCGGGTTTCCTGCTAGGCACACTAGGCGTGCGCCTAGGGCCTCGCTATTTCAGGGGCCCCGAAAACATATAATTGGATTTTCAGTTTTGGTTTTCACGGAACGAAGCAAATCAATCCTTAAAGCGACTACTTTGTATTGTCAATTGATATTTTACTTTCTCTTACACTTCTCGACAATTGCTAAGGACGGATCATAAACGGCTATACAGCGCATAAAAAAGTAAGTGTGGTTGGATGCCAAGTGAAATAAAATAATGTCTGGAATGCCAGGACATTACAAGAAAGACAATTTATTGTGCTCTGAAATCCAGAAGGCTTTGGAACGTGTTCAAGGGACAAACAGGCCATTTTGTGCAGAATACGTAAACGTGAAAAAAATGCAATTACCGTCCGCAGGCGTTCCTGCGTAAGATGTCAATACGGGATATGGTCACCATGGAGGGCGATGCAAGATTCCACACGTCGTGTCATGCTTTGCACAACATTATCAAGCAGCTGTTGGGGTAATTTATCCCATTCCTCTGTCAGTGCACGGATGAGGGTGTCCTTGTTTATTGGAGGGCATTGGCGACCAGCAAGACTCCTCCCCAAAGCATCCCACACATTTTCAATGGGATTCAGATCTGGAAAACGTGCTGGCCATACGAGGCGTTGAATATCCTCGCTCTCAAGACACTCCTGGACAGCGACTGTTCGATGACATGTTGCGTTGTCGTCCATGAAAATGAATCTATCACCGACAGCACCACGGAACATGCGAACATGAGGTAGCAGAACATCATTAATTTATCGTTGGCCAGTCATAGTCCCAGTTGGAAGCACATAGAGGGACGTACGGCCATTGATCATGATGCCAGCCCATACCATGACACTACATGTCGGATATCCTGTATGTTTGCTGGACAATATGCAGTCCAATTGCGATGTTGATGGCACCATTGCAAACGGGCGGTACGGTGACGTCTGGACAATGGGATGCACACAACAGGACGGCGGGCGTATAGTCCTCCTTCATGCAAACGTCTGGCGACAGTTTTTCGGGAGATCCGCTTGCCAGTAGCAGCCATAAACTGATTTGCTACCTCACTAGCTGTGCTGCGCCGGTGTCTTTTTGTTGATAGCACTATGTACCGATCTTCTGCAGGTGTCGTACTGCGAACACGACCTCCCCCGTGACGTTTGCTACACTCTCCATTTGTTTGAAATGATTTCCAAAGCCTTGAAACAACACTGTGGCTGACGTCGAACTCCCTGGCAACATCTGTTATTTTTCGCCCTTCTTCAATCTTGCCAATAATAGGGCCACGCGTAAAATCATCTAGGTGATGTCGGGAAGACATACTGAAAATTGCAAGTTCGTCAATTGATTCTTTCCCTTTCAACTTTGCGTTTGAACAACAACGGTCAATACGCGTCAAATCCTGTATATCTCTTATCAGCGCTATGACGTCACGAACAAGTTCGGCAATCCAAAATTTGCATACGCACAACACGTCTTACTGTATCCCGCACTTATGCTAATTTCCACATTTTCCTGCCTTCCATGTTATGGTTGCTATCGTTGCTATTATGATCCGTCCTTACCAATTGTCCGGCAGTGTAATTTTGAGTTCCTTTCAGTATTTGGAAAAGAGGGTATACACGCTTCTCACACTTTTCATTGTTTAAGGCGAATTCCTAACAGGCCTGCTGTGCTATAAATTGCTTTCATGGTACTTCCAGCCAATGGAACAGATGTGTGTTGGAACCTTCCCACCTTCTTCCCGAATTGCGATGAGGAGTACTTGTTAAAAACTTTCCTGATGATCGGGCGTGTTTGCTGTTAATTGGTTTTTTTTTCTTCGTGGGAGGATAATCAATGAAGAAATAAATATTCTTCGTAGGATAACTCTTATTAGGACAATCAAGTTCTTTCTGGGCCCTAATCCCTCTAAACCATCTTTAACCAAAAGAGTTATTAATATTTACGCTGAAAAAAATAAAGATATTTGAGAATATCACACTATCTTATTTAATAGTGTTAAAAGTAATTTATATTGTGTTGCAACAACATTTTCTCATTACTTTCTGCTCCCTTGGTTTAATACTGATAATCATCAAGTATTCTCACCTTTTCTATTCCTTAAATCGATAATCATCAAGTATTCTCACCTTTTTCTATTCCTTAAATGATACGGGTATTTAAAGTGCCAAACCAAACACCCATTGATTCCCTATTCGCCTCAAAATTCTGTTTCTGATAACTGCAGTGCATGAAGTATATGGAATATTAAAAGTGCCGAACTTAATATTCATTGATTTCCTATTAGCCTCAAAATTCTGTTTATGATAACTGCAGTGCATGAAGTATATGGGATATTAAAAGTGCCAAATTTAATATCCATTGATTTCCTATTAGCCTCAAAATTCTGCTTATGATAACTGCAGTGCATGAAGGATATGGGATATTAAAAGTGCCAAACTTAATATCCATTGATTTCCTATTAGCCTCAAAATTCTGTTTATGATAACTGCAGTGCATGAAGCATATGGAATATTAAAAGTGCCAAACTTAATATTCATTGATTTCCTATTAGCCTCAAAATTCTGTTTCTGATAACTGCAGTGCATGAAGTATATGGGATATTAAAAGTACCAAACGTAATATCCATTGATTTCCTTTTAGCCTCAAAATTCTGTTTCTGATAACTGCAGTGCATGAAGTACATTGAATATTAAAAGTGCCAAACTTAATATTCATTGATTTCCTATTAGCCTCAAAATTCAGTTTATGATAACTGCAGTGCATGAAGTATATGGGATCTTAAAATTGCCAAACTTAATATTCATTGATTTCCTATTAGCCTCAAAATTCTGTTTCTGATAACTGTGTAACGTATACTCTATATTCACTTTCCTTTTGATTTTACTATCTCTGGTTATTTTATTTTACTATGTAAATTATCTTCCTACTGAACGGAATATTATTTCACCCGCTGAATGAGATCTGGCAATGAGTGTAAGTCATGACGTGGTGGTAGCTCGTATATAGGCGCGTTCATCGAGAAGTGAGTTGTGTTGGAGTTGGGGGTTGTTGCGTTGTAGTTGTGTTGTTGCGTGGCGTTGTAGTTGTGTTGTTGCGTTGGAGTTGAGGGTGGTTGGTGTTGCGTTGCAGTGTGTTGTTATGTAGTAGTGATATATGAGTGCCTTAGTTGACCAGGAGTCTTCATAATAAACAAGTTGTTCTGTAAGTTCAGTCTTTCTCAATTCTTAGTTTTGTCAGACCTCTGTCTGGCTGTTAGGTTTATGACTTTGATTACTTAATATAAATAACCAGCGTTGAGACTTTGTTTAAGTTCATAATTAACGAGTAACAACACCCTTTTGGGAATTCATTATTTTGAAGCTTAGAGCATTATTCATTCATAATAATTAGCTTAGCAAAAAGATAAACAAAGCTAATTCATTATAACTGCAGTGCATGAAGTATATGGGATATTAAAAGTGATAAACGTAATATCCATTGATTTCCTTTTAGCCTCAAAATTCTGTTTCTGATAACTGCAGTGCATGAAGTATATGGAATATTAAAAGTGCCAAACTTAATATTCATTGATTTCCTATTAGCCTCAAAATTCTGTTTATGATAACTGCAGTGCATGAAGTATATGGGATCTTAAAATTGCCAAACTTAATATTCATTGATTTCCTATTAGCCTCAAAATTCTGTTTATGATAACTGCAGTGCATGAAGGATATGGGATATTAAAAGCGCCAAACTTAATATCCATTGATTTCTCATTAGCCTCAAAATTCTGTTTATGATAACTGCAGTGCATGAAGGATATGGGATATTAAAAGCGCCAAACTTAATATCCATTGATTTCTCATTAGCCTCAAAATTCTGTTTATGATAACTGCAGTGCATGAAGTATATGGGATATTAAAAGTGCCAAACTTAATATCCATTGATTTCCTATTAGCCTCAAAATTCTGTTTATGATAACTGCAGTGCATGAAGTATATGGGATATTAAAAGTGCCAAACTTAATATCCATTGATTTCCTATTAGCCTCAAAATTCTGTTTATGATAACTGCAGTGCATGAAGTATATGGGATATTAAAAGTGCCAAACTTAATATCCATTGATTTCCTATTAGCCTCAAAATTCTGTTTATGATAACTGCAGTGCATGAAGTATATGGGATATTAAAAGTGCCAAACTTAATATCCATTGATTTCCTATTAGCCTCAAAATTCTGTTTATGATAACTGCAGTGCATGAAGGATATGGGATATTAAAAGCACCAAACTTAATATCCATTGATTTCTCATTAGCCTCAAAATTCTGTTTATGATAACTGCAGTGCACGAAGGATATGGGATATTAAAAGTGCCAAACTTAATATCCATTGATTCCCTATTAGCCTCAGAATTCTGTTTATGATAACTGCAGTGCATGAAGTATATGGGATATTAAAACTGCCAAACTTAATATCCGTTTATTTCCTATTAGCCTCAAAATTCTGTTTATGATAACTGCTGTGCATGAAGTATATGGGGTATTAAAAGTGCCAAACTTAATATCCATTGATTTCCTATTAGCCTCAAAATTCTGTTTATGATAACTGCAGTGTATGAAGTATATGGAATATTAAAAGTGCCAAACTTAATATCCATTGATTTCTTATTAGCCTCCAAATTCTGTTTATGATAACTGCAGTGCATGAAGTATATTCAATATTAAAAGTGCCAAACTTAATATCCATTGATTTCCTATTAGCCTCAAAATTCTGTTTATGATAACTGCAGTGCATGAAGTATATGTAATATTAAAAGTGCCAAAGTTAATATCCATTGATTTCCTATTAGCCTCAAAATTCTGTTTATGATAACTGCAGTGCATGAAGTATATGTAATATTAAAAGTGCCAAACTTAATATCCATTGATTTCCTGTTAGCCTCAAAATTCTGTTTATGATAACTGCAGTGCATGAAGTATATGTAATATTAAAAGTGCCAAACTTAATATCCATTGATTTCCTATTAGCCTCAAAATTCTGTTTATGATAACTGCAGTGCATGAAGTATATGGAATATTAAAAGTGCCAGACTTAATATCCATTGATTTCTTATTAGCCTCAAAATTCTGTTTATGATAACTGCAGTGCATGAAGTATATTCAATATTAAAAGCGCCAAACTTAATATCCATTGATTTCCTATTAGTCTCAAAATTCTGTTTATGATAACTGCAGTGCATGAAGTATATGGAATATTAAAAGTGCCAAAGTTAATATCCATTGATTTCCTATTAGCCTCAAAATTCTGTTTATGATAACTGCAGTGCATGAAGTATATGGAATATTAAAAGTGCCAAAGTTAATATCCATTGATTTCCTATTAGCCTCAAAATTCTGTTTATGATAACTGCAGTGCATGAAGTATATGTAATATTAAAAGTGCCAAACTTAATATCCATTGATTTCCTGTTAGCCTCAAAATTCTGTTTATGATAACTGCAGTGCATGAAGTATATTCAATATTAAAAGTGCCAAACTTAATATCCATTGATTTCCTATTAGCCTCAAAATTCTGTTTATGATAACTGCAGTGCATGAAGTATATGTAATATTAAAAGTGCCAAACTTAATATCCATTGATTTCCTGTTAGCCGCAAAAATATTTTTTGAAATATCTTTTGAAATCAAAAAGTTCAATGTGCCCGGACAGATAAAATTATTACGCTAGCTCTGTTTCTTACAGAACGTTCTAATAATAGGAAGTGATGTCATTTTAAAAAAAGTGTAAAAACCTTTTTCTTGACTCCCCCTCCTTTTTTTTTTTGTTAATCTTACGGATGAAAATTTCTGAATGGATATGAGGGAGAAACCTTTTAGTGTCTAGGGCCTCAAAAGATCTAAAGTCTCCTGTGATCAATATGGCAAAAAACGTTGCCATTTTAAGGATTATTCAATTACAGATGAGGACAAATTAAGGCTTTTTCGATTTCCTAAGCGAAAAGATCGGCAAGTGTTTCTATGGTATTTAATTCTCGTTTTTATCGTTAAGTTCCCTCGCTTACCCTTGTACTTGCTTTGCCTTCGAGTAAATTCTTATCTGCGAATTCAGCATTTGAAGATCGGTTTATTACCTTCTGAAATGTTCATGGAAGATTTATGCTTGACAAAGCGATGTACACTGAAGAGCAATTTAATTAGAGATACCTGTCTAGTAACGTGTAGCATCACCTTTTGGCCGGATGACGGCGGTGGCATGGACTCGATAAGACACCGGAAGCGTTGGGAAGCCATACGGATCCGCGACCCCTGAACAAGCTCCCACAGTTTACGAAGATTTCATGGAGGAGGTCATCTTTCCCGATGGCATCCCAGATGTGCTCGATGGGATTGAGGTCAGATGACCTAGCTGGCCAGGGAAGCGAGATCACGTCGGTGGAGTGTTCATCCTACCATTCGGATACAATTCGGGAGCTGCATTGTCTTGTTGCAGGATGAGTTCCCCAGTGGGATGTTGAAGACGCACAAACGGGAGCAAATGGTCGTCCAGGATATCCCGGTAACGTTGACCTGTGAGGCACGATGTCACATGTACCAGAGGTCCCATTTCAGTCCACGTAAACAGTCCCCAGACGAGAATGCCACCCCTACCAGCTTGAAGAGTACCCTGCTGGCAAGAAGGATCCATCGCTTCATGTGGTTTGCGCCATACTCGTATCCTGCCATCCGCATGTACCAACGTGAATCTCGACTCATCAGTCCAGGCAACATTTTCCCACATGTCTAATGTCCAGTGGCGATGTTTCAGCGCCCATGCTAATCTTTGCACTCTGTGATGTGCGGTCAGCAGCGGTACCCTCGTGGGACGATGGCTTCCATACCCCAAAGCGAGGAGATGGTTCTGGATGGTGTGGCTGCTTAAACGTTTTTGTGCACCAGCGTTAAATTGCCGAGTGATTTCATGCATTGTGGTCAGTCTCTCCGCTCTTACAATGCGAGCTAGCCGACGATGACCCCGCTCATCCACACGCTGTTGGCGACGGCAGTTGGCCCTTGCAGGGATGGTTTTACCGGATTCGATGTACTCACGGTGCACCCGTGACACAGTGGCTCGTGAAAATCCTAGTGCCTGCACGACTTCCGAGATGGAGTGACCCATTCGTCGGGCCCCGACAATTTTCCCACGATCAAATGCGCTTAGATCCTTCGTCTTACCCATACAGCGTCCGGCGCTTACTGATTCCCGTCGCATCACTCTTTATATTGTCGGATCGCTGAATACGTCATGTCGTTTCCGTTTACAGGGCCGCCCACAGCGCCACATTTGCATAACGCCAGCTGTTTCTAATTCAGTTGCTCTTCAGTGTATTTATACAATTTTGGTGCGTTTGTAACATGTTTCTGAATCCGATTTCTTTTTAAATATTTTCCTTAATTTTTTGATGAAAGAAATTATTGACATTTTTGGTTGGTCAAAAGAAAAACCGTAATATTTTTTTTAACATTCTATAAGTTTCAGGGTACTATCACCATGCAATATTTGGTTGCCGCACGAATTTTGAAAGACCCTGTATATATAGCCTATACATAAAATCAAGCTGTATACATAAATTACAACTCTTATCATTACCTCATGTGCAAATTTTTATTTGCTATTAGGAACTGACCGCACATAAAAATTCGCAATCAGTCTTAATTGAAATCGAAATCTTAAGCGCAAAACGAGATTCTTCTGGTCAGTGTAGTCCGATAGTGCCCGTATGGAGTAGCTAGTAATCACGTGCGTTTCGGCGTAAGGTCGATGCCATCTCCATATACACTGGCGTGCAAAAATTAAGGACGAGACGGTTTTTCGAATGTAACGTCGTGCAGAAGTGCTCCACGTTGACTCAAATCATACCATAAGATCCCCAAGATGTAAGAATATGGGACAAGTGAGAAAAACCGTCCAAACAAGGAATCCAAAGGATACAAAGGCACTTTATTGAAAAGGTAGCTTCGAGCACAACTGGACAGAAGACAGAAACGTCCATGTGACAGGCGGTTGCCAAGAAAAATCCAGTGTTTAGTAGGGGATATGATCACCCCTAACTGCGTTGAAGGATTTACAACGTCTGTCCATGCTGAGGACGAGGTTGTCAAGGAGCTGTTGAGGCATAGCGGCCCATTCTCCTTGTAGCGCCAATCGCAGCTGCGGAATCGTTGCTGGCGGCTAATGACGTGCTGCCAAGCGTCTCCCGAGAAGGTCCCACACGTGTTCGATTGGATTTAGGTCCGGGGACCTTGCGGGCCAATCCATGCGTTGAATATCTTCACTCTCCAACAGCTCTGCGACAGCCACTGTACGATGAGGTGTAGCGTTGTCGTCCATGAAGAGGAACTCCAGGACCCACAGCTCCTCTAACCAGACGCACGTGTGGCAGGAGAACCTCGGTACAATAGCGGACACCAGTGACTCAACCTCCTTGGAGGATGTGGAGGTCAGTACGGCTACCAAGCATGATACCACCCCAAACGAGAACTCCGCCACCTCCAAACTGGTCTCTTTCGATGATGTTGGAGGTGTGATTGCGTGTTCCCTGCTCTCTCCAGATGTGTATACGTCCAGAATCGCTCGTCAGACAAAATCGGCTCTCGTCCGTAAAGAGAACTCGACCCCATTGCTGATGTGTCCAGTTCTTGTGTTCCTGGCACCACAGAAACCGCCGTCTCCGATGAGCAGGCGTTGATGGCACACACCGTACTGGTCGTCGTGCAAATAGACCACCTTTGTGCAGCCACCTGGCCACGGTAAAACGCGATAACGGACGTCCAGTTGTCTGTTGCATGTGCCTTGCCATTTCTCCCGCTGTCTCTTCTCGCCTGTAGGACAATATACCGGTCGTCCGCCGCCGTGGTAGCTCGTGGACGACCACTGCTAAACTCTCGAATAGCTGTTCCTGTCGTTTGAAATGCTCTCCAAGCTCGTGAAACGATGCTGTGAGCGATCCCGAACTCCTCGGCCACACTAGTCACACTTCGACCTTCTTCCAACTTCCCAATGACGCGACCTCGGGTAAAGTCATCCAGATGTCGTCTACTGGATTGCCTGTTGGACATATCACACGGTGGCAGCAACTCGACGTCGTTCAAACCGATGTACACCGTGCAATAGCTTTCACCGAATGGCTGAGAGTACACCGCCCGTGTGCTTTATATCCTTCCGACCCCCCTTCCCCCACGTGATGCTGCCTAGTCTATCTCCTGAGTTGTCTTTCGGTCCGTTCTGCCTGCTCGTTTCGCTGTTATGCTAATTTCTCATCCGTGTCCTTAATTTTTGCACACCAGTGTAGTTGAATTAACAAAATATAGCCAACGAAATAATTTTGTGTTGCCAACAAAACAATTCCGATGAAGTTTAGCTAAAGCAACAAAATCAATCGACAAAACAACTCAACGGAACTATTTTGTTGTTTCAAACAAACTTGTTTTCTCAGAGTATATGCTTTTCTCTTATAGGTCCGGACTTGCGGGAAACCGTACAGTGAAAAAAAAATTGCTCATTTTTTTAGTATTAGAAAGTTTTTGCAAGATAGTGTTGAACAGATTCGCTTCACGTCTGAATGCTGTCAGTTTTACGGTTACGTTTAAAAGAGTGCACCTCAAAACTTCTCGATGTTGTACATTGAAGCTTAGGTTGTTGACTGGTAAATCGCACTTAGTAATTTCACAGCAACAAAGAAGATGGATGACTCCCGATGTTTGTTACTGGTAAAAAAAAGAAAAAAAAGAAATCAGAAATTAATCACTGAATGAGTTTTCGTTTCGCTTTGAAACAATCACGTATTCACCGCTTTTTGGAAATCACGACAAAACCAGGAGGAGCAGGTTCTCTACTCCCAGAGGTATATTGGTGCTCCGAAAAGGAATATCGTGATGAGGAAAACGTGAAGCAGAGCATTGTTAGCACTTCATGCCCTTACATTTAAATCAGATCATCCTAATTATGCGGGGAAGAGAAACCGCATCATCTTCCCGCGATGCCTGGAACACACCAGATATTAAGATTCCGACGAACTCTGCATGCAAATGAGACAAATTGCTCCTTTGACTTCACCAGCTATCTCATCACAGATCTAACTGTTACTACCCTAATCATCTCGACACATATATAAGTCCAAAAATTCCAATCACAAAATTCCCAACCCTCTAATTTAAAGAATTAAACGATCAACGAGTTTTAATTCGATAAATTGAAAGCGTACTTGTTTTAAGAAAGAGCACTGTTAAAACAAAACCTACCTAAAAATGAGAACTTATACCTACTCAATTTTTAGCACATCTTTTGTAAAAAAAGATCGTGCTTATGTTATGGTTTGTCCGTCCGTCCGTCTGTAGACACGATATCTCGGCAACTACACTGGCGGAAAGTGGAAAAAGAACACCAAGAAGGAGACGCCTGATACCAACGAAATTTATACATAACGGAATACAGAGGATAACGTGATCAAATCATTATGGCAAAATACAGCTGTATTTGCTGGTAAACTGAAAAATAACATTTCCATGTAACATGGTTAGTACGAGGTTGAACCGCCATGAACTGCGTCACACTGTGCAATTCTGGCATGGAGTCTGTCGTACAGATGTTGGATGTAAGTTTGGGGTATTGAGTTCCAAGCATCCTCAACCTGGACGCCTAAATCGGGGATGGTCGTGGCTAGAAAGTGAAAACAGAACACCAAGAAGGAGACGTCTGATACCAACGAAATTTATACATAACGGAATACAGAGGATAACGTGATCAAAACATTATGGCAAAATACAGCTGTATTTGCTGGTAAACTGAAAAATAACATTTCCATGTAACATGGTTAGTACGAGGTTGAACCGCCATGAACTGCGTCACACTGTGCAATTCTGGCATGGAGTCTGTCGTACAGATGTTGGATGGAAGTTTGGGGTATTGAGTTCCAAGCATCCTCAACCTGGACGCCTAAATCGGGGATGGTCGTGGCTAGAAAGTGAAAAAAGAACACCAAGAAGGAGACGTCTGATACCAACGAAATTTATACATAACGGAATACAGAGGATAACGTGATCAAAACATTATGGCAAAATACAGCTGTATTTGCTGGTAAACTGAAAAATAACATTTCCATGTAACATGGTTAGTACGAGGTTGAACCGCCATGAACTGCGTCACACTGTGCAATTCTGGCATGGAGTCTGTCGTACAGATGTTGGATGTAAGTTTGGGGTATTGAGTTCCAAGCATCCCAACCTGGACGCCTAAATCAGGGATGGTCGTGGCTAGAAAGTGAAAAAAGAACACCAAGAAGGAGACGTCTGATACCAACGAAATTTATACATAACGGAATACAGAGGATAACGCGATCAAAACATTATGGCAAAATACAGCTGTATTTGCTGGTAAACTGAAAAATAACATTTCCATGTAACATGGTTAGTACGAGGTTGAACCGCCATGAACTGCGTCACACTGTGCAATTCTGGCATGGAGTCTGTCGTACAGATGTTGGATGTAAGTTTGGGGTATTGAGTTCCAAGCATCCTCAACCTGGACGCCTCAATCGGGGATGGTCGTGGCTAGAAAGTGAAAAAGAACACCAAGAAGGAGACGTCTGATACCAACGAAATTTATACATAACGGAATACAGAGGATAACGTGATCAAAACATTATGGCAAAATACAGCTGTATTTGCTGGTAAACTGAAAAATAACATTTCCATGTAACATGGTTAGTACGAGGTTGAACCGCCATGAACTGCGTCACACTGTGCAATTCTGGCATGGAGTCTGTCGTACAGATGTTGGATGTAAGTTTGGGGTATTGAGTTCCAAGCATCCCAACCTGGACGCCTAAATCAGGGATGGTCGTGGCTAGAAAGTGAAAAAAGAACACCAAGAAGGAGACGTCTGATACCAACGAAATTTATACATAACGGAATACAGAGGATAACGCGATCAAAACATTATGGCAAAATACAGCTGTATTTGCTGGTAAACTGAAAAATAACATTTCCATGTAACATGGTTAGTACGAGGTTGAACCGCCATGAACTGCGTCACACTGTGCAATTCTGGCATGGAGTCTGTCGTACAGATGTTGGATGTAAGTTTGGGGTATTGAGTTCCAAGCATCCCAACCTGGACGCCTAAATCAGGGATGGTCGTGGCTAGAAAGTGAAAAAAGAACACCAAGAAGGAGACGTCTGATACCAACGAAATTTATACATAACGGAATACAGAGGATAACGTGATCAAAACATTATGGCAAAATACAGCTGTATTTGCTGGTAAACTGAAAAATAACATTTCCATGTAACATGGTTAGTACGAGGTTGAACCGCCATGAACTGCGTCACACTGTGCAATTCTGGCATGGAGTCTGTCGTACAGATGTTGGATGTAAGTTTGGGGTATTGAGTTCCAAGCATCCTCAACCTGGACGCCTCAATCGGGGATGGTCGTGGCTAGAAAGTGAAAAAGAGCACCAAGAAGGAGACGTCTGATACCAACGAAATTTATACATAACGGAATACAGAGGATAACGTGATCAAAACATTATGGCAAAATACAGCTGTATTTGCTGGTAAACTGAAAAATAACATTTCCATGTAACATGGTTAGTACGAGGTTGAACCGCCATGAACTGCGTCACACTGTGCAATTCTGGCATGGAGTCTGTCGTACAGATGTTGGATGTAAGTTTGGGGTATTGAGTTCCAAGCATCCCAACCTGGACGCCTAAATCAGGGATGGTCGTGGCTAGAAAGTGAAAAAAGAACACCAAGAAGGAGACGTCTGATACCAACGAAATTTATACATAACGGAATACAGAGGATAACGTGATCAAAACATTATGGCAAAATACAGCTGTATTTGCTGGTAAACTGAAAAATAACATTTCCATGTAACATGGTTAGTACGAGGTTGAACCGCCATGAACTGCGTCACACTGTGCAGTTCTGGCATGGAGTCTGTCGTACAGATGTTGGATGTAAGTTTGGGGTATTGAGTTCCAAGCATCCTCAACCTGGACGCCTCAATCGGGGTTGGTCGTGGCTAGAAAGCGAAAAAAGAACACCAAGAAGGAGACGTCTGATACCAACTAAATTTATACATAACGGAATACAGAGGATAACGTGATCAAAACATTATGGCAAAATACAGCTGTATTTGCTGGTAAACTGAAAAATAACATTTCCATGTAACATGGTTAGTACGAGGTTGAACCGCCATGAACTGCGTCACACTGTGCAATTCTGGCATGGAGTCTGTCGTACAGATGTTGGATGTAAGTTTGGGGTATTGAGTTCCAAGCATCCCAACCTGGACGCCTAAATCAGGGATGGTCGTGGCTAGAAAGTGAAAAAAGAACACCAAGAAGGAGACGTCTGATACCAACGAAATTTATACATAACGGAATACAGAGGATAACGTGATCAAAACATTATGGCAAAATACAGCTGTATTTGCTGGTAAACTGAAAAATAACATTTCCATGTAACATGGTTAGTACGAGGTTGAACCGCCATGAACTGCGTCACACTGTGCAGTTCTGGCATGGAGTCTGTCGTACAGATGTTGGATGTAAGTTTGGGGTATTGAGTTCCAAGCATCCTCAACCTGGACGCCTCAATCGGGGTTGGTCGTGGCTAGAAAGCGAAAAAAGAACACCAAGAAGGAGACGTCTGATACCAACTAAATTTATACATAACGGAATACAGAGGATAACGTGATCAAAACATTATGGCAAAATACAGCTGTATTTGCTGGTAAACTGAAAAATAACATTTCCATGTAACAGGGTTAGAACGAGGTTGAACCGCCATGAACTGCGTCACACTGTGCAATTCTGGCATGGAGTCTGTCGTACAGATGTTGGATGTAAGTTTGGGGTATTGAGTTCCAAGCATCCTCAACCTGGACGCCTAAATCGGGGATGGTCGTGGCTAGAAAGTGAAAAAAGAACACCAAGAAGGAGACGTCTGATACCAACGAAATTTATACATAATGGAATACAGAGGATAACGTGATCAAAACATTATGGCAAAATACAGCTGTATTTGCTATTAAACTGAAAAATAACATTTCCATGTAACATGGTTAGTACGAGGTTGAACCGCCATGAACTGCGTCACACTGGGCAATTCTGGCAAGGAGTACGTCGTACAGATGTTGGATGTAAGTTTGGGGTATTGAGTTCCAAGCATCCTCAACCTGGACGCCTAAATCGGGTATGGTCGTGGCTAGAAAGTGAAAAAAGAACACCAAGAAGGAGACGTCTGATACCAACGAAATTTATACATAACGGAATACAGAGGATAACGTGATCAAAACATTATGGCAAAATACAGCTGTATTTGCTGGTAAACTGAAAAATAACATTTCCATGTAACATGGTTAGTACGAGGTTGAACCGCCATGAACTGCGTCACACTGTGCAGTTCTGGCATGGAGTCTGTCGTACAGATGTTGGATGTAAGTTTGGGGTATTGAGTTCCAAGCATCCTCAACCTGGACGCCTCAATCGGGGTTGGTCGTGGCTAGAAAGCGAAAAAAGAACACCAAGAAGGAGACGTCTGATACCAACTAAATTTATACATAACGGAATACAGAGGATAACGTGATCAAAACATTATGGCAAAATACAGCTGTATTTGCTGGTAAACTGAAAAATAACATTTCCATGTAACAGGGTTAGAACGAGGTTGAACCGCCATGAACTGCGTCACACTGTGCAATTCTGGCATGGAGTCTGTCGTACAGATGTTGGATGTAAGTTTGGGGTATTGAGTTCCAAGCATCCTCAACCTGGACGCCTAAATCGGGGATGGTCGTGGCTAGAAAGTGAAAAAAGAACACCAAGAAGGAGACGTCTGATACCAACGAAATTTATACATAATGGAATACAGAGGATAACGTGATCAAAACATTATGGCAAAATACAGCTGTATTTGCTATTAAACTGAAAAATAACATTTCCATGTAACATGGTTAGTACGAGGTTGAACCGCCATGAACTGCGTCACACTGGGCAATTCTGGCAAGGAGTACGTCGTACAGATGTTGGATGTAAGTTTGGGGTATTGAGTTCCAAGCATCCTCAACCTGGACGCCTAAATCGGGTATGGTCGTGGCTAGAAAGTGAAAAAAGAACACCAAGAAGGAGACGTCTGATACCAACGAAATTTATACATAACGGAATACAGAGGATAACGTGATCAAAACATTATGGCAAAATACAGCTGTATTTGCTGGTAAACTGAAAAATAACATTTCCATGTAACATGGTTAGTACGAGGTTGAACCGCCATGAACTGCGTCACACTGGGCAATTTTGGCAAGGAGTACGTCGTACAGATGTTGGATGTAAGTTTGGGGTATTGAGTTCCAAGCATCCTCAACCTGGACGCGTAAATCGGGGATGGTCGTGGCTGGCCGTGGAGACCGGATAAGTCGTTGTCCCATAAAATCCCATACGTGCAGGCCATGGAAGTTGTCTCACACCCTGAAGTGCGTGTTGCGTTGCACGTGCCGTGTGTGGGCGTGCGTTATCTTGCTGGAAAACGCCACGATGGACCGACCTTACAAATGGCACAACAACGGGCTGAATGATGTTGTTGATGTAGGTGGTGCTGTTTAACGTACGCGGTACAAGCACTAGTTGTGTACGGGAGTGATAGCTGATCGCTCCCCACACCAGGAGACCAGGTGTAGGCCCTGTGTGTCGCTGGCGGATGCAAGAAGGCTGGAGACGCTCCCCTGTGCGTCTGCGAGCACGCATACGGCCATCGGAGGCTCCCAAGCAGAATCTGCTTTCATCGCTGAACACAACAGATCGCCATTGCGTTCTCCAGTGCAGACGATGGCGACACCACTGCAGCCGTTCCTGACGGTGGGCTGGAGTCAGAGGCACACGTGCACGTAGTCCTGCATCCAGTAGACGGTTGCGGATTGTTCGCACAGTCACCTCAAGTGCAACGGCAGCTCGGATTTGCGTCGCAGTGGATGTTCTGCTTGACAACGCCGCTCTTCTTATGCGTCGATCGGTCCTCTCATCAGTCCGTCTGTGACTCCCGGTTCCACGTCTTCTCGTGTGGGAATGTTCCTCGGACCATCTACGCCACCATCGTACCACCATCGATAGTTCCCGTCCAATACGACGCTACGACCACCCGTCCTCGCGGAGTCCGACTAGACGACCTCGCTCAAAGTCCGATAACTGCTGAAATCGTACACGTCTTCCATGTCCAGGCATTGCAGCTTCTTCAGGGTCTTCGCAGGTGTCCGTACGCCGACGACTGATTACATTCACTTCGCCGTACTCTTTAAATACCACCGACGATAGTTTGCATATTATGCCGTGCTGTGGCGTAAGCGCTCACCGTTTGGTCCCGAAATTAACATCACACCTACGTAAACTCGACCCCATTAACATATGTAAATTTCATGATAGTCCGCCAATTCCTTCTTGGTGTTCTTTTTTCACTTTCCGCCAGTGTAATTTTGTTATGAGAATATTATGGTTTAGAAATTCAAAAGCTTTTGTAAGATCTAAAAAAAGTGCAAGTGTAAGTTGTTTATTATCTTGTTGTTTTAATATAAAATTTTGTAGTGATGATATTGCTGATTCAGTGGATCTATTCGGCTGAAATCCATGCTTTTTGGTATTAATAATAGTTTTTTTTTCCAAAATATAACAGAATTCTGTTAGAAATTAACTTTTCCAGAATCTTAGCAAAAATAGAGATTTTCGCAATTGGACGATAAATATTCATATTATTAATAGATCCGGATTTGTATTTAGGAGAGATCTTAACTATCTTAAGATCGTCAGGGAAGATTCCTGTTTCGAATTCCAAATTAACTAAAAAATGAAGTCGCTCTGCAATTATATCAGCAACAAATTGAATTTATCTTCATTTACCTGTGACCTTTCATACTTTCCATTTAACCACATGCTTATCACTAAGCTGTTCTCTAGGATTTAGAGATTAGCTCCACAAAGAAAAGAAAAACTACCAGATAATTTTTAACTGATTATTTACTTACTGTTGCCGTATCAAACTCCTCAATTTACAGCGATCTTGACATACAACTCGGGCTTCACTGATATCCATTACACGCCGTACACAAGATCTTTTATACTTCATACTCATAATCTTTTTCTCATGCAGACACTCCTGAATCTGATCCACCCATGTCTTCCTTGGCCTTCCTCTGCCTTTCCTTCCTGCCACTTGGGCTGAAAAGATTTTCTTAGTAAGCATTTCATCACTCATTCTTTCATACATACATACATATCACTAAGCTGTTCTCTGAGATTCAGAGGTTAGCTCCAAAAAGAAATACCAACTTCCAGATATTTTTACTTATTGTTGCCGTATCAAACTCCTCAATTTACAGCGATCTTGACATACAACTCGGGCTTCACTGACATCCATTACACGCCGTACACAAGATCTCTACTTCATACTAATAATCGTTTTCTCATGTAGACATTCCTGAATCTGTTCCTGCCATGACTTCCTTGGCCTTCCTCTACCTTTCCTTCCTGCCACTTCAGCTAAAAAGCTTTTCTTAGTAAGCATCTCATAACTCATTCTTTCAACATAATTTTTACTTACTGTTGCTGTATCAAACTTCTTCATTTACAGCGATCTTGACATACAACTCGGGCTTCAGTGACCATTTAGTCTTATATTACATTCAGTAATTTCAGTTCCCCGCTCAAAAACAATAACTTTGGTTTTTCCCTTATTAACGCTTTCCAACCGTAGGTGCTCCAGCTTTGTCCGTCCGCACGATAACTCGCGTAAAAATCATTCGATTTCTATGAAATTTTAGTGTGTGGTAGGGAAACACCTGGAGACGAACCCTGTTGAAAATGGGGTTAATGGGGTCAAAGGTCACGACATAGGAACGGGATTCATTCCATTGCCCTTATGCGTCATTACTTGCGTAAATATGGTTCGATTTCAGTGAAATTTTGATATGTGGTAAGGGACCACATAAGGACGAACCCTATTGAAAATGGGCGAACTGGGGTCAAAGCTAACGACATAGGAACGGGATTCATTCCATTGCCCTTATGCGTCATTACTTGCGTAAATATGGTTCGATTTCAGTGAAATTTTGGTATGTGGTAAGGGACCACATAAGGACGAACCCTATTGAAAATGGGCGAACTGGGGTCAAAGCTAACGACATAGGAACGGGATTCATTCCATTGCCCTTATGCGTCATTACTTGCGTAAATATGGTTCGATTTCAGTGAAATTTTGATATGTGGTAAGGGACCACATAAGGACGAACCCTATTGAAAATGGGCGAACTGGGGTCAAAGCTAACGACATAGGAACGGGATTCATTCCATTGCCCTTATGCGTCATTACTTGCGTAAATATGGTTCGATTTCAGTGAAATTTTGATATGTGGTAAGGGACCACATAAGGACGAACCCTATTGAAAATGGGCGAACTGGGGTCAAAGCTAACGACATAGGAACGGGATTCATTCCATTGCCCTTATGCGTCATTACTTGCGTAAATATGGTTCGATTTCAGTGAAATTTTGGTATGTGGTAAGGGACCACATAAGGACGAACCCTATTGAAAATGGGCGAACTGGGGTCAAAGCTAACGACATAGGAACGGGATTCATTCCATTGCCCTTATGCGTCATTACTTGCGTAAATATGGTTCGATTTCAGTGAAATTTTGATATGTGGTAAGGGACCACATAAGGACGAACCCTATTGAAAATGGGCGAACTGGGGTCAAAGCTAACGACATAGGAACGGGATTCATTCCATTGCCCTTATGCGTCATTACTTGCGTAAATATGGTTCGATTTCAGTGAAATTTTGATATGTGGTAAGGGACCACATAAGGACGAACCCTATTGAAAATGGGCGAACTGGGGTCAAAGCTAACGACATAGGAACGGGATTCATTCCATTGCCCTTATGCGTCATTACTTGCGTAAATATGGTTCGATTTCAGTGAAATTTTGGTATGTGGTAAGGGACCACATAAGGACGAACCCTATTGAAAATGGGCGAACTGGGGTCAAAGCTAACGACATAGGAACGGGATTCATTCCATTGCCCTTATGCGTCATTACTTGCGTAAATATGGTTCGATTTCAGTGAAATTTTGGTATGTGGTAAGGGACCACATAAGGACGAACCCTATTGAAAATGGGCGAACTGGGGTCAAAGCTAACGACATAGGAACGGGATTCATTCCATTGCCCTTATGCGTCATTACTTGCGTAAATATGGTTCGATTTCAGTGAAATTTTGGTATGTGGTAAGGGACCACATAAGGACGAACCCTATTGAAAATGGGCGAACTGGGGTCAAAGCTAACGACATAGGAACGGGATTCATTCCATTGCCCTTATGCGTCATTACTTGCGTAAATATGGTTCGATTTCAGTGAAATTTTGGTATGTAGTAAGGGACCACATAAGGACGAACCCTATTGAAAATGGGCGAACTGGGGTCAAAGCTAACGACATTGGAGCGGGATTCATTCCATTGCCCTTATGCGTCATTACTTGCGTAAATATGGTTCGATTTCAGTGAAATTTTGATATGTGGTAAGGGACCACATAAGGACGAACCCTATTGAAAATGGGCGAACTGGGGTCAAAGCTAACGACATAGGAACGGGATTCATTCCATTGCCCTTATGCGTCATTACTTGCGTAAATATGGTTCGATTTCAGTGAAATTTTGGTATGTAGTAAGGGACCACATAAGGACGAACCCTATTGAAAATGGGCGAACTGGGGTCAAAGCTAACGACATTGGAGCGGGATTCATTCCATTGCCCTTATGCGTCATTACTTGCGTAAATATGGTTCGATTTCAGTGAAATTTTGATATGTGGTAAGGGACCACATAAGGACGAACCCTATTGAAAATGGGCGAACTGGGGTCAAAGCTAACGACATTGGAGCGGTATTCATTCCATTGCCCTTATGCGTCATTACTTGCGTAAATATGGTTCGATTTCAGTGAAATTTTGGTATGTAGTAAGGGACCACATAAGGACGAACATTATTGAAAATGGGCGAACTGGGGTCAAAGCTAACGACATTGGAGCGGGATTCATTCCATTGCCCTTATGCGTCATTACTTGCGTAAATATGGTTCGATTTCAGTGAAATTTTGATATGTGGTAAGGGACCACATAAAGACGAACCCTATTGAAAATGGGCGAACTGGGGTCAAAGCTAACGACATAGGAACGGGATTCATTCCATTGCCCTTATGCGTCATTACTTGCGTAAATATGGTTCGATTTCGGTGAAATTTCAGTATATGATAGGGGATCGCATGGGAACGAACCATGTTGAAAATGGGTGAAACGGGGTCCAAAGGTAAGGACATCGGAGCTGGATCCATTCCGTTGCCCTTATGCGCCATAACTTGTAAAAATGGTTCGATTTCGATGAAATTTCAGTATATGATAGGGGATCGCATGGGAACGAACCCTGTTGAAAATGAGTGAAACGGGGTCAAAGGTAAGGACATCGGAGCGGGATCCATTCTGTTGCCCTTATGCGCCATAACTTGGAAAAATGGTTCGATTTCGATGAAATGTCAGTATGTGACAGGGGATCAACTGGGGACGAACCCAATTGAAAATGGGTGAAATGGGGTCAAAGGTCAGGACATCGGAGCTGGATCCATTCCAATGCCGTTATGCGTCATAACTTGAGTAGAAATGTTTCGATTTCGATGAAATGTCAGTATATGATAGGGAATCAACTGGGGACGAACCCTATTGAAAATGAGGGAAATGGGGTAAAAGGTCAGGACATTGGAGAGGGATATATTCCGTTGCCCTTATGCGTAATAACTTTAATAAAAAAGGGTTAGATTTCGATGAAATTTTAGTATGTGCTAGGGGACCTCCCGGGGACGAGCCCTACTGAAAATGGGTGAACTGGGGTCAAAGGTCTGGACATAGGAGCGGGATTCATTCCATTGTCCTTGCGCATCGTAACTTACGTAAAGATGCTTCGATTACGACAAAACGTTTTCGTGTTGTTCCGGAGGTATACTGAACCAATTCTGTTTAATATCATCGAAATGGGGTCAAAGGTCAGGGCACAGGAGCGAGATTTATTCCACAGCCATTATCCTCATAACTTGACTAAAAATGCTTCGATTACGACAAAACGTTTTCGTGTTGTTCCGGAGGTATACCGAACCAATTCTGTTTAATATCATCGAAATGGGGTCAAAGGTCAGGGCACAGGAGCGAGATTTATTCCACAGTCATTATCCTCATAACTTGACTAAAAATGCTTCGATTACGACAAAACGTTTTCGTGTTGTTCCGGAGGTATACTGAACCAATTCTGTTTAATATCATCGAAATGGGGTCAAAGGTCAGGGCACAGGAGCGAGATTTATTCCACAGCCATTATCATCATAACTTGACTAAAAATGCTTCGATTACGACAAAACGTTTTCGTGTTGTTCCGGAGGTATACTGAACCAATTCTGTTTAATATCATCGAAATGGGGTCAAAGGTCAGGGCACAGGAGCGAGATTTATTCCACAGTCATTATCCTCATAACTTGACTAAAAATGCTTCGATTACGACAAAACGTTTTCGTGTTGTTCCGGAGGTATACTGAACCAATTCTGTTTAATATCATCGAAATGGGGTCAAAGGTCAGGGCACAGGAGCGAGATTTATTCCACAGCCATTATCATCATAACTTGACTAAAAATGCTTCGATTACGACAAAACGTTTTCGTGTTGTTCCGGAGGTATACTGAACCAATTCTGTTTAATATAATCGAAATGGGGTCAAAGGTCAGGGCACAGGAGCGAGATTTATTCCACAGCCATTATCTTCATAACTTGACTAAAAATGCTTCGATTACGACAAAACGTTTTCGTGTTGTTCCGGAGGTATACTGAACCAATTCTGTTTAATATCATCGAAATGGGGTCAAAGGTCAGGGCACAGGAGCGAGATTTATTCCACAGCCATTATCATCATAACTTGACTAAAAATGCTTCGATTACGACAAAACGTTTTCGTGTTGTTCAGGAGGTATACTGAACCAATTCTGTAGAATATCATCGAAATGGGATCAAAGTTCAGGGCACAAGACCGAGATTTATTCCACAGCCATTATTCTCATAACTTGAGTGATAACTTGAGTAATGATTTCTGGTGTGTTGGAAAGCGTATCATAATCAATGCATTGCATGATTTTACTAACATGTTAATACTCAGTTTGAATTTCATGCAAACTTCGTACATCCGGGACAACATACGCTGCAACGCACTTTTGCTTTCTGCCAACAGGACAGTGTCATACAGCAACACTAGCTGATGACTTTACCTGCACCGTCAAAGTGCTGACTTCATAGGGAAATGCGGAACTCTCTCGAATAGTTTGGGATTGATAGGATCCCTTGACGGCGTTCCGACAGCTAGCCTGTCAGTCACCGGAAACCACAGTCTTCTACTCGGACAGATTCGGTCTAGAGACCTGTGGGGATCTGCCTCCCCCACGGGACCGGTACCTTACACCCTTCTGTCACAACATGTGTGTGCAACGTGCTATGGGCAGTTGGGGCAAGCAACTTTTTCAAAATATCTCATCTCGTGGCCGGGAGATCGCCCGCCAACGCGAGTTTTTTTGGGACTACTGTCCTTTATTTAGATACTCAGCAAGGTACATTCACATTCACTACGAGGGTCTCATGCACCCCTCTCACAATATTCAGACACTAAAACAAAAATCAAAACAAATTGAAATATTTACATTGTTCACAGCGCTAGGTCCAGTGCTGTGGTGATGACCCCGGGCCAGGGTCAACTCAAACACCTTGGTCAATAGACCGAAAAACTCTTTATCGAGAGCTGCGTACCTCCAAGGGTACTACCATCCGTCAACGATAGTTGACCCGACTCTTCCTTTGCTCAAGTTCCCTTATAAGACTAGGGCATGTCAAACTGAAGCTGGAGTGTGAGACGTCCAGTTTCAGGAGGAACTTGGCATTCGCAGCAGTGCAGTTGCTGCAGTTCGGTGCGGCTGCACACTGGTGGTGCTGGTGCCCAACTTCACCACAATTGCCGCACCTTGCATCTGTCTCGGGGCAGTTGCCTCGGAAATGGCCGAAGCCATTACACCGAAAGCACCTGACCTCCCTCAAAAATTCCTTTAGACGGAGCACTGACCAACCCAAGTTCAGTGTCTTCCGCCTCACCAGGTGCTTGAAGGCCTTGGGCTCCACGTCTCCCACCCAGTGGACCCTACCTCCCTTGCACCTGATGGGGAAATAGGCTTTGAACCCGTTCTCGAGCTCTGGGTTCTGCCCACAAACCATCTGCTAGAACTCTTTCCCTGAGAGTCCCCGTCGACACCGTACACTATCAACCGGGGATTTCTCTTTCGTGGGGCCGTGGGGGATGTGCAATCCTAGGTCAGTGGATAGCTTCTCAACTCCTGGGCTAGGCGGTCGAGCTCCCCGGGATGGGAACATTCCACCGCGACCCCTCCTTTCGTGATGCTCCGAATGCTCTTGACCCCTATATGCAGTTTAGTTGGGTTTACTGCAGTTTTCAGGGTCTTCTTCGTGTCCTCTGAGGACGCACTCTCGACTGTCGGGTAGACTAAAAGCACGTGTCTCCTGTCTCACGACTTTACCTTCTTCTTTTTAATCTCAGTCGGGGCGGGCGAAGGCCCTTTCGCCTTGTTAGCCCCCTTCCTAGCCACTTCGGCGTAGGAAGCCGCTTTCACGTCGGCTTCGCAGCCCGACTCATCCCGCACGGACAGCCTGCCTTCGACATAGGCTACCCGTGCTGCTTGCTCGTAACAAGCATTTTTAATACTGCTCAAGGCCAGCTTTCACTTTTTCTCTCCCGGAGGAAGTGACCCGCGAGTCCAAGAGAACGGACTCAACTTCACATATGAGATTGAAAATGTGGCTCATAAGCTCCTCAGGTGTAAGCACCGGGGGTGTCCTGGGATGCGTACCTCCCACCAGAGGTACCTCTGGGCACCCCGCGGATGACCCCTCAGGAGCCCGAGAGGGGTGGTGTTTTACCCTTCCTTGCCATGGGCGGAACTGGCAAGGGGGTGCTTACACCACTAGCTGACTGAGACTGCTCAGTCGAGGCTCCCTTCGTGGGTGTAGCGGCTTTGACAGTTTCCCCCAGCATTGGGCTCTACCTTCCGGCTGTTCTCGGAAGAGGGGCGAACCCCTTTAGCAATGTCGATAGGGCTGGACAGTGCTTCTGCCGCTACCTTCTGCGTCCGGGATGTCCCGGACGATTTGGGGACTGACACCTTGGATTTCGCTTTACCCTTCTGGGTAGCTGACATCTCTGTGAGAGAGATGAAAAAAAAAAAAAAAAAACTCAATTCCTTCTAAGTACTGAGTGGGCACCCAGAGGTTCTCCCACTCTAGTCTAACCTTAGAAGCCGGGCGCTCGGGCTTTGGGCGGGCGAGGGACCCTTCGTCCGCGGGACCGGTACGACGACAACGTACCCGATGACTGATGCCAGAGTCTCTATGCGAGCTGAACGGATACTACCCAAATTAATTAAAGGAAAAATCGCGAGATCGGGATGGAAACCCGTCTCGCTGGTTGAAATCGTCAGTTCTGCTTGACAGCGCAGTTCAGCTCAATCAAAACACACACAGAAACTCTCACCCGGTCGGCATCAGACTGACCGGTCTGTCATACAGCAATCTGCACACACGGGCATCAGCTCCAAAACTTAAGGTGAATTTTGAGAGTTAAAATCGGAAAAAAAAAACGGGTTTTCAGCGATGGCAATAGTAAAATGAAGCAACAAAAGTTTCAAAAATCTTCACGCATCCAGAATATCTATAACGAAGTAAACTTCTTCGTCATTTTTATCCGCGCCAGGATTCGAACCCGGGTCCACTCATTCCGGAATAAGTTGCTCTACCAATTGAGCTACGCGGACATGTATTCTGATTCCTATCTGTCTTTATGTCGTGTGCGTCCTTCTGGCAGGTACGTCACATCTCCTGGTACGTTACATCATCTCCCCCTTATTTTTCTTTTTTCTTTCGAAGTGCTGCTCATATTTTTCCTATCTCGCGGTGTGGAAATAACATCACACCAATGCGAGATTTTGAACGGTCGGGTCATCCGGATAGTTCGGGCGCCATTATAACGAAGTAAATTTCTCCGTCATTTTTGGTCTACGCCGGGATTCGAACCCGAGGCCGCTTATTCCGGAACAAGTCGCTCTACCAACTGAGCTACGCAGACATTTTATTCTGATTCCTATCTGTCTTTATGTCGTGTGCGTCCTTCTGGCAGGTACGTCACATCTCCTGGTACGTTACATATCGTAATTCGAGAAGTAGAATATGTGGGTCACGTTTTCGGCTACATTAACAACTGGATGAAAATTATCAAAATAAGAATCCTGATCCACTATTATACTGCGTAGTAAAACGACATCTTCCCTTTTGTTCTATCATATCCTTTCCCGTTTCTGTTTTTCACGAGAGTATCTTTTACTTTTTTTTTATGGCCGCTGTTATTTTTCTTCAGTAATCTGACACGTGGCCGCAATTTCTTGATCTACTTGAGAAAATAACAGTCCGCTTGTTGTTCCGCTAACCTACAAATCATGAGGTCAGAGGTCAAATGGCAACAATTTGTCCTCCCGAAGTTCTCCTTTCTTCTGTGACCTTGACATGCCCTTCAATGCCAAGGGTAGTTTCGTTGCGCGGAGTTTCTTATAAAATCAATCATTCAGTTTTTGTTTCCTGATTGGCTGAGGTCTTCGCTTCCCACGGGGGAGAAACACGCGACCAATGACCTCGGTCGCGAATTCTTTTTTGTTTTATGTATGAGGAGTTATTAAACCTATTTGCAGTCCCTGGAAAGTTCAACCTACACTGACGGAAAAAAAAAAATCCCAACACCACGAAAAAATAGTTGTAGAGGAATGAAATGGCGGCAATACATTTGTATAGGTAACATATTTAATCGATTAAGGTTTCAGATCACAGCTTAATGTAAGCGCGAGAAGAGCCATTTTAAATGAGAAATGCTGGTACATTAATAACCGCCAGAATGTTGAATGCAAGCACGCAAACGTTCATGCATTGTGTCGTACAGGTGCTGGATGTCAGTTTGTGGGATGGAGTTCCATGCCTGTTGCACTTGGTCGGTCAAAACTGGGACGGTTAATGCTGGTTGGGGGTGACGCTGGAGTTGTCGTCCAATGATGTCCCATACGTGATCGATTGGTGAAAGATCTGGTGATCTAGCAGGCCACGGCAACATGTCGACACTCTGTAGAGCATGTTGGGTTACAACAGCGGTATGCGGGCGAGCGTTATCCTGTTGGAAAACACCCCTGGAATGCTGTTCATGAATGGCAGCACAACAGGTTTGAATCACCAGACCGACGTACAACTGTGCCGTCAGGGTGAGTGGGATAATCACGAGAGTGCTCCTGCTGTCATAGGAAATTACTCCCCAGACCATAACTCCAGGTGTAGGTCCAGTGTGTCTCGGCCGCAGACAAGTTGGTTGCAGACGCTCACCTGGCCTCCTTCTAACCAACACACGGCCATCACTGGCACCCAGGCAGAACCGGCTTTCATCAGAAAACACAACAGATCTCCACTCCGTCCTCCAATGAGCTCTAGCTTGACACCACTGACGTCGCAAACGGCAGTGGTTTGGAGTAAGTGGAATGCACGCTACAGGGCGTCGGGCTCGGAGCTGTCCTTCAAGTAACCGATTTGTAAGAGTTCGTTGTGTCACTGTGGTGGCAACTGCAGCTCGAATCGCTGCGGCAGACGCGGTACGATGCGCCACGGCCATACGCCGTACACGGCGGTCTTCCCTCTCAGTAGTGCCACGTGGCCGGCAGGAACCCGGTCTTCTTGAGGCAGTACCTTCCCTTGACCACCGCTGCCAACAATCATGCACAGTGGTTACATTCCTGCCAAGTCATTCTGCAATATTTCGGAAAGAAAGTCCACCTTCTCGTAGCCCTATTACACGACCTCGTTCAAACTCCGTGAGCTGTTGATAATGGCTTCTTCGTCTTCTTAAAGGCATTCTTGACTAACATCAACGCACTACGTCGAATCTCAACGATGACTAACGCTCACGAACGTTACAGCGCGTATTTACAGCAAACCTGCTTTGCATGTTCCAAGGGGCGCTACTAGCGCCACACGTATGCGCCGAGCGCGAAATTTGCATAGACGTCATCTTACAGATGTACTCTCACCGCCTACCAACTGTCGTTTATCTAACACAACCCCTTCTTGGTGTTGGGATTTTTTTTACCGTCAGTGTATTTAGAAATAGTTAAATTGTGCATTTCAACAGAAAATGCTATCAGGTTCAATCGGAAATGCGATTTAAAGATTTGTAAAGGGAGTAGAGGTGGAGGTACTGTCGATGGCACTATCGATAGCTTTGTCCAACTCAGTATATCGATATTACATCGATAGTTTTGCGTTTTTCAATGCTGCAAGTTTAAATAACGATGGTGTAAATTATTCAGCTTCCACCGATGGATTTGATGAGTGGAAAGCTCATTATGTCCTCATTTACTCTGAAGAGCAATTGAATTAGAGACCGCTGGCGTTATGCAAATGTGGCGCTGTGGGCGGCCCTGTAAACGGAAACGACATGACGTATGCAGCGATCCGACAATATAAGGAGTGATGCGACGGGAATCAGTAAGAGTCGAATGCAGTATGGGTAAGACGAAGGATCTAAGCGCATTTGATCATGGGCAAATTGTCGGGGCCTGACGAATGGGTCACTCCATCTCGGAAGTCGTGCAGGCACTGGGATTTTCACGAGCCACTGTCTCACGGGTGCACCGTGAGTACATTGAATCCGGCAAACACATCGCTGCAAGGGCCAACTGCCGTGGACAACAGCGTGTGGATGAGCGGAGTCATCGTTGGCTAGCTTGCATTGTAACAGCGGATAGACGGGCCACCGTGCAAGAAATCACTCGGCAATTTAACGCTGGTGCACAAAAACGTCTAAGCAGCCACACCATCCAGAACCATCTCCTCGCTATGGGGTACAGAAGCCATCGTCCCACAAGGGTACCGCTGCTGACCGCACATCACAGGGTGCAAAGATTAGCATGGGCGCGGGAACATCGCCACTGGACCCTAGACATGTGGGAAAATGTTGCCTGGACTCATGAGTCGAGATTCACGTTGGTACATGCGGATGGCAGGATACGAGTACGGCGCATACCACATGAAGCGATGGATCCTTCTTGCCAGCAGGGTACTCTTCAAGCTAGTGGGGGTGGCATTCTCGTCTGGGGACTGTTTACGTGGACTGAAATGGGACCACATGAAGCGATGGATCCTTCTTGCCAGCAGGGTACTCTTCAAGCTGGTGGGGGTGGCATTCTCGTCTGGGGACTGCTTACGTGGACTGAAATGGGACCCCTGGTACTTGTGACGTCGTCCCTCACAGGTCAACGTTACCGGGATATCCTGGACGGCCATTTGCTCCCGTTTGTGCGTCTTCAACATCCCACTGGGGACTTCATCTTGCAACAAGACAATGCAGCTCCCGAATTGTATCCGAATGGTTGGATGAAGACTCCACCGACGTGACCTCGCTTCCTTGGCCAGCTAGATCACCTGACCTCAGCACATCTAGGATGCCATCAAGAGAGATGATCCTCCTCCGTCAAATGTTCGTGAACTGTGGCAGCTTGTTCAGGGGTCGTGGATCCGTATGGCTTCCCAACGATTCCGGTGTCTTGTCGAGTCCATGCCGAGACGAATCGCCGCCGTCATTAGGGCAAAAGGTGGTGCTACACGTTACTAGACAGATATCTCTAATTCAATTGCTCTTCAGTTAAACTGACAGTGAACTCCATCAAATCTTCGTGAACTGTGGGAGCTTGTTCAGGGGTCGTGGATCCGTATGGCTTCCCAACGCTTCCGGTGCCTTGTCGAGTCCATGCCGAGACGAATCGCCGCCGTCATCAGGGCGAAAGGTGATGCTACACGTTACTAGACAGGTATCTCTAATTCAATTGCTCTTCAGTTAAACTGACAGTGAACTCCATCAAATCTTCGTGAACTGTGGGAGCTTGTTCCGGGGTCGTGGATCCGTATGGCTTCCCAACGCTTCCGGTGTCTTGTCGAGTCCATGCCGAGACGAATCGCCACCGTCATCAGGGCGAAAGTTACTAGACAGGTATCTCTAATTCAATTGCTCTTCAGTTAAACTAACTGTGGACTCCATCAAATCTTCGTGAACTGTGGGAGCTTGTTCAGGGGTCGTGGATCCGTATGGCTTCCCAACGCTTCCGGTGCCTTGTCGAGTCCATGCCGAGACGAATCGCCGCCGTCATCAGGGCGAAAGGTGATGCTACACGTTACTAGACAGGTATCTCTAATTCAATTGCTCTTCAGTTAAACTGACAGTGAACTCCATCAAATCTTCGTGAACTGTGGGAGCTTGTTCAGGGGTCGTGGATCCGTATGGCTTCCCAACGCTTCCGGTGTCTTGTCGAGTCCATGCCGAGACGAATCGCCGCCGTCATCAGGGCGAAAGGTGGTGCTACACGTTACTAGACAGGTATCTCTAATTCAATTGCTCTTCAGTTAAACTGACAGTGAACTCCATCAAATCTTCGTGAACTGTGGGAGCTTGTTCAGGGGTCGTGGATCCGTATGGCTTCCCAACGCTTCCGGTGTCTTGTCGAGTCCATGCCGAGACGAATCGCCGCCGTCATCAGGGCGAAAGGTGATGCTACACGTTACTAGACAGGTATCTCTAATTCAATTGCTCTTCAGTTAAACTGACAGTGAACTCCATCAAATCTTCGTGAACTGTGGGAGCTTGTTCAGAGGTCGTGGATCCGTATGGCTTCCCAACGCTTCCGGTGTGTTGTCGAGTCCATGCCGAGACGAATCGCCGCCGTCATCAGGACGAAAGGTGGTGCTACACGTTACTAGACAGGTATCTCTAATTCAATTGCTCTTCAGTGTACATCAAATCTTCGTGAACTGTGGGAGCTTGTTCAGGGGTCGTGGATCCGTATGGCTTCCCAACGATTCCGGTGTCTTGTCGAGTCCAAGCCGAGACGAATCGCCGCCGTCATCAGGGCGAAAGATGGTGCTACACGTTACTAGACAGGTATCTCTAATTCAATTGCTCTTCAGTTAAACTGACAGTGAACTCCATCAAATCTTTGTGAACTGTGGGAGCTTGTTCAGGGGTCGTGGATCCGTATGGCTTCCCAACGCTTCCGGTGTCTTGTCGAGTCCATGCCGAGACGAATCGCCGCCGTCATCAGGGCGAAAGGTGGTGCTACACGTTACTAGACAGGTATCTCTAATTCAATTGCTCTTCAGTGTAATTGAATTAACAAAATATAGCCAAGGAAATAATTTTGTGTTGCCAACAAAACAATTCACATGGAGTTTTGCTAAAGCAACAAAATATATCGATAAAACAGCTGAACAAAATTATTTAGTTGCTTCAAACAAACCTTTTTTCTCAGGGTGGTACCCGCACAGACGCGTTGCAGATACACGTGACATGGCTGAGCACACGGAGATGTAAGCTGCCGCTAAAACAAATGAGCCACAGTACGTTACGCGAGCACAATGGGCAGAGGTAGTGATTTGACGACGTTCAAAAGGAATGATCAACTGCTACCGCGAGAAGGGTGGAAGCATCTCAGAAATAGCAGACTTGGTGGGCTGTTTGCGAGGTGCTCTAGTAGGGGTGTACCAGGAATAGACCGTTGGCACACCAAATACCTCCCAACGTCACACTTGTAAAGCCCCAAAGCCCATCGACCCATGAGGGGGAAGCATGTAACCAAAACGCGTGACTGTAAACACCGTTTCTGATACTATATACACTATATTGACAAAAGTCACCGGACACCCCTTCAAGAGCAAATGAACGGATCCGCTGAGTTGTTAAGATGCGGCCTGCAGGTGCAAAAGGTATAAAAACAAGCCTGCAGCTGACCGCGATCATATAAGCCGCGGGTGGCTTAGTGGTTAGCGAGTCAGACTATCGACGCAAGGTCCTCAGGTTCGAACCTGGGCTTATCTTTCAGAGATGGCGTGATTTACTAACAATCGCTGAATATCCGCCGTGCATCGGACGAGCACATAACAGTGACGGCCCCCAGGTTGGACCCACTGGTTAAATGGGTATCCTTTCCTATGCCCCCACCCTGAAATTCTCTCACCCCGCTGGGTACAACATCGTACTTGCACGGTGGCGCCATCTACTGTACTCTAATCTCAGTACAAACTGTTCTGTCAAAGTCGCTAGACTTGCTCTCATTCCTTCCGTTTCTGTGTCCTTCCCAAAAGGCGATCTCGCTGTAGGTGGCTGGAACCTAAACTCTACTCACTGTGGACGGAAGTCCTACAAGAAGACGGTGGCGCCATCTTCTGTACTCTAATCTCACTACAAACTGTTCTGTCAAAGTCGCTAGACTTGCTCTCATTTCTTCCGTTTCTGTGTCCTGCCCAAAAGGCGATCTCGCTGTAGGTGGCTGGGACCTAAACTCTACTCACTGTGGACGGAAGTCCTACAAGAAGACGGTGGCGCCATCTTCTGTACTCTAATCTCACTACAAACTGTTCTGTCAAAGTCGCTAGACTTGCTCTCATTCCTTCCGTTTCTGTGTCCTGCCCAAAAGGCGATCTCGCTGTAGGTGGCTGGGACCTAAACTCTACTCACTGTGGACGGAAGTCCTACAAGAAAATGACAAATACAAATACCGCGATCATATCGCATTGCGTAGGTGAGTGAAAATATCGCGGTGGGAGAGAACTGACTTTGAGAAAGGAAAGATTGTTGGGTGGTATGTTTGTGGGTTGTCCAAAGGAGAAACCGAGAGGCGTTTAAACATACCCAAGTCAACTGTTTTGGATGTACTGAATAAGTGGAAGACACATGGCGTGCCTGAAGAAGCAAAACGTACCGGCAGACCAGAGAAAATCAGTGATAGAGGACGTCGAAGCCTCAGGAGAGTCGTTACAGCTAATTGACGGAGTACTGCACAAGACCTCAGTGTACAGGTGAATAAAAATGCTGGAACCTCGGTATGTACACGTACCATTCGCAGAGAACTTCATTCCATGGGTTACCGTGGTCGTGCGGCTGCTCATAAGCCTTTCATCTCCACTCGGAATGCTACTCGTCGTTTAGCATGGTGTAAAGAACATTTATCGTGGACCGTAGATCAATGGAAACGGGTCCTATGGACTGATGAATCTAGATACACGATCCATCAGTCTGATGGATCGTGTGTGGGTATGGAGGCAGTCGGGGGAACGCTATTTACCACAGTGTATTGTTCCTACGGTCAAGTTTGGAGCTGGCAGTGTACTCGTGTGGGGGTGTTTTTCGTGTTATGATCCCGGCCCATTAGTTATCGTGGACAAACCTGTTAACCAGCACGTCTACCTCGATATTCTAGACAATTATGCCGTACCAACTCTGTGGCAATACTATGGAACCGAGCCTTGTTGGTACCAGCAGGATAATGCACCGAGCCATAAAGCAAGAACTGTTACGGCGTAGGTTTGATGATAATTCCGTATTGTGTGGGGACTGTCCAGCACAGAGCCCTGATCTTAACCTCATAGAGCACCTATGGGACCAATTAGAGCGCGGCATAAGAAGTTTGGAACCAAGGCCTACTACTAAACGACAGTTAGCGGCAGCATTATGTACTGAATGGAAGTGCATACCTATCGCTGTGTTCCAAAATCTTGTCGAAAGCATGTCTCGAAGATTCCGTGCATTCATTAAGCCAAAGGTGGACCAACGCCGTACTAATGTATGTCAATAAATGCTATGTTGTGTTTCTCTTCTAGGTGTCCGGTGACTTTTGCCAATATAGTGCATACAATTTGAATATTTACGTGCCATTCGTCCTGATGAAGCTAGGTCAATACCCAGCGAAATCTTGGTCGACTTGAAAAAATAAAATATTTATGACAAACTTTGAATTCTCAGTATATCATCATCATCGTCATCATTTTTAACCACTATCAATCCACTTCTTGACGAAGGTCACCCCGAGTTTCCTCCACAATGGTCTGTCTTGTGCCAGTCTCCTCCATGTCACTCCCGCATACTTTCGAATTTCATCCCCCCATCTCCCATGTGGTCTTCTTCTGGGTCTTTTCCTGTCCCTTGGAATCCAATCTGGAATTTCGGCTGTCCATCGATGATCTGTCCTTCTGGCAGTATGTCCAGCCCATTGCCATTTCAGGGATTTAACTCTGATCATGATGTCTTCCACTCTTGTCATTTTTCGGATCCACGAGTTCCTCTTCTTATCTCTCCTGGTTACACCAAGCATGCACCTCTCCATGCTGCTTTGAGTTGTCTGCAGCCTTTGTATGTCTCTTTTAGTTAAGGTCCACGTCTGTGCACCATACGTAAGCACTGGAAGGATGCATTGATCAAACACTTTTCTGATCCACGTGTTCCTCTTCTTATCTCTCCTGGTTACACCAAGCATGCACCTCTCCATGCTGCTTTGAGTTGTCTGCAGCCTTTATATGTCTCTTTTAGTTAAGGTCCACGTCTCTGCACCATACGTAAGCACTGGAAGGATGCATTGATCAAACACTTTTCTTTTAAGACATAATGGCATATTGCTCTTGAAAATTATGCTGTTTCTTCCAAAAGCTCTCCAGGCAAGTTTTGTACGCCGATTTATTTCTTCATCAATGTGACCCTCACTTGATATCTGCTATCCAAGATAAACGTACGTGTCTGTTATCTCCAGCTTTTCTCCATCAATCGATAAATCTTCATTTCTTGTAAAAGCATTGAACATCACTTTTGTCTTCTGAAAGTTCATTTTTAATCCCACTTCTTTACTCTTGTCAGCAAGTTCCTGGATCATACTCTGCAGCTCTGAAGGGGTAGTTGCAAAAATAACCACGTCATCAGCAAAACTAAGGCGGGTTAGATAATCTCCATTAATCTTTATCCCTTTGTTTTTCCAGTTCAGTGATTGAAAGACATTTTCCAATGTGGCATTAAAGAACTTCGGAGATATGGTGTCATCTTGTCTCACTCCCTTTCCAATTTTTATGTGTGTTGTTTTTTCAAACAGCCGAATCTTTGCACTTGCATTTTCATAGATGTTATTAATAATATTAATGTATGCATCTTCAATACCGCAGGATTTCAGAGCCATTGTAACTGCTGATGGTTTCACCGAATCAAAGGCTTTTTCAATAACGGTGTATATATAAGTGTTAAAATGATTTTTTTTTCATTATTTTGCTTTTACATTTCAGTTACTTAACAACATTTAATTACAGTTAATAAATATAATAAATTTTTTCAACATTTAATTATAGTTAATAAATATAATATTTTTTTCAACATTTAATTACAGTTAATAAAATATAATATTTTTTTTCATTATTTGATTTCAACATTTAATTACAATTAATAAATATAATATTTTTTTCAACATTTAATTATAGTTAATAAACATAATAATTTTTTTTTCAACATTTAATTAGTTAATACAATATAATAATTTTTTTCAACATTTAATTATAGTTAATAAATATAATGATTTTTTTTCAACATTTAATTACAGTTAATAAAATATAATATTTTTTTTTCATTATTTGATTTCAACATTTAATTACAGTTAATAAAATATAATAATTTTTTTTCAACATTTAATTATAGTTAATAAATATAATAAATTTTTTTTCAACATTTAATTACAGTTAATAAAATATAATATTTTTTTTTTCATTATTTTGCTTTTACATTTCAGTTACTTAACAACATTTAATTACACTTAATAAAATATCGCATTATGTCAATATTCCGGGAAATAAAATGTTGACCCAGTCGAAATCTTTCAGCTATCCGTAGGTTGAGAACCATTTTTGTCGGTCAAGCAGCAGATGGCAAAGAAGATTTCTGGGATCCAAGCAGAAGCTGTTCCTTGACCATTCCAAGTTTAGAAGAGTTCCCTAGGTGGAATAAAATATTGTCTCGTGCTCCTAATCATTTGATTGATGTTATGTTCGTCGACGACGAAGAAACATGTTCTTAACACATACGTGGACCGCTGTCGCAGTAAAAAGAGGAGGCATTATTTTCGTCATGTGCCATCCAGGAAGCGGAAGCCTCTTCTTCTTTGCAAATTTTCTTGTCTGACATTGATGGATGCACACGATCAGACTTCATAAATTGTATTACTTCGTACGGCGAGCTGGGCTCTCTTTTTTGTTCACGACCTCATCTCCTGTCTTCACATGGAGGAAACATTCAGAGCAAGAGATGTAACCATCTCTCTTTCTCCGGTCATTAATTATGGGGATTTTCCATTGTAGTTCGATAAAGCTGTCCAACAAAAGGTGTTATCATGCGTAGCGCATAAGAATTGAGACGCCATTGTTAAAAGAAACCAACCAGATCACGAGCTTGTCTCTGTTTTGTGCCATCACGCAAAGCTTGCAGAAAGTGACGGACGAATTAACCGTAACCGTTATTACCACCTAACTATCATGGCGTCGGGTTAACGAGCGTTCAGAAGATGCCAGTGCCCTAGTTTACATTTCGATTCCTCGTCTGCCGCTAAATAAAGAGAGTTCGCTATCTGTCACGCGACAGACGATGTTTTCAGTCGGAACTATCAGTCTTGAGTGCACGTCATGGAGATGTAAGAGATACCTAGTCTGTCATTTTCGTTTGCATACGGTAGTACCAAATCTCAGTTTGGAAGCGCACCCATTTTAGCATACGGAAAAAAAAAAAACCAGTTTAAAAGTTTATATTTGATACAATGAATTATTTATTGGGTGGTTTTAAATTAGCTTCTGAGCACACGCCTTCGAACATAGAGCACGCCATTTCCTTATCCTGTCAAAATGAGGAAGAGACTGAAATTCGTCACACACTCCCAAATGATTAAACATCTTTCATAATCCACGTTTGAAATCCATCATTGCGTATTTTTCCGGAATTGCTTCCGAATTAATTTACAACACTGAAATATTTCCACAGGAAGTTTTTCTCCATTCAACAGAGGATAACATACACTGCAGGACAATTGCTAAGGACGGATCATAAACGGCTATATAGCGCATAAAAAAGTAAGTGTGGTTCGATGTCAAGTGAAATAAAATAATGTCAGAATGCCAGGACATTACAAGAAAGACAATTTATTGTGCTCTGAAATCCAGAAGGCTTTGGAACGTGTTCAAGGGACAAACAGGCCATTTTGTGCAGAATACGTAAACGTGTTCCGGCGTAAGATGTCAATACGGGATATGGCCACCATGGAGGGCGATGCAAGATTCCACACGTCGTGTCATGCTTTGCACAACATTATCAAGCAGCTGTTGGGGTAATTTATCCCATTCCTCTGTCAGTGCACGGATGAGGGTGTCCTTGTTTATTGGAGGGCATTGGCGACCAGCAAGACTCCTCCCCAAAGCATCCCACACATTTTGAATGGGATTCAGATCTGGAGAACGTGCTGGCCATACGAGGCGTTGAATATCCTCGCTCTCAAGACACTCCTGGACAGCGACTGTTCGATGACATGTTGCGTTGTCGTCCATGAAAATGAATCTATCACCGACAGCACCACGGAACATGCGAACATGAGGTAGCAGAACATCCTTAATGTATCGTTGGCCAGTCATAGTCCCAGTTGGAAGCACATAGAGGGACGTACGGCCATTGATCATGATGCCAGCCCATACCATGACACTACATGTCGGATATCCTGTATGTTTGCTGGACAATATGCAGTACCACTATCACGCCAGATCAGTTGTCGTCGACAATCAGACGATAGACTGTATCTACTCTCATCTGAGAGGAGGACAGCAGACCAGTCGTTATCAGTCCAATTGCGATGTTGATGGCACCATTGCAAACGGGCGGTACGGTGACGTCTTGACAATGGAATGCACACAACAGGACGGCGGGCGTATAGTCCTCCTTCATGCAAACGTCTGGCGACAGTTTTTCGGGAGATCCGCTTGCCAGTAGCAGCCATAAACTGATTTGCTACCTCACTAGCTGTGCTGCGCCGGTGTCTTTTTGTTGATAGCACTATGTACCGATCTTCTGCAGGTGTCGTACTGCGAACACGACCTCCCCCGTGACGTTTGCTACACTCTCCATTTGTTTGAAATGATTTCCAAAGCCTTGAAACAACACTGGGGCTGAGGTCGAACTCCCTGGCAACATCTGTTATTTTTCGCCCTTCTTCAATCTTGCCAATAATACGGCCACGCGTAAAATCATCTAGGTGATGTCGGGAAGACATACTGAAAATTGCAAGTTCGTCAATTGATTCTTTCCCTTTGAACTTTGCGTTTGAACAACAACGGTCAATACGCGTCAAATCCTTTATATCTCTTATCAGCGCTATGACGTCACGAACAAGTTCGGCAATCCAAAATTTGCATACGCACAACACGTCTTACTGTATCCCGCACTTATGCTAATTTCCACATTTTCCTGCCTTTCATTTTATGGTTGCTATCGTTGCTATTGTCATACGTCCTTAGCAATTGTCCGGCAGTGTATTTCATATCTGCAACTCCATTTTATAATTTGCACGCTACTTCTAGTATATACCGATGAGACATTACAATATGACCTACACTGGCGTGCAAAAATTAAGGACGAGACGGTTTTTCGAATGTAACATCGTGCAGGAGTGCTCCACATCGACTCAAATCATACCATAAGATCCCCAAGATGTAAGAATATGGGACAAGAGAGCAAAACCGTCCAGACAAGGAACCCAAGGGATACAAAGGCACTTTATTGAAAAGGTAGCTTCGAGCACAACTGGACAGAAGACAGAAACGTCCATGTGACAGGCGGCTGCCAAGAAAAATCCAGTCTTTAGTAGGAGATATGATCACCCCTGACTGCGTTGCAGGATTTACAACGTCTGTCCATGCTGAGGACGAGGTTGTCAAGGACCTGTTGAGGCATAGCGGCCCATTCTCCTTGTAGCGCCAATCGCAGCTGCGGAATCGTTGCTGGCGGCTGGTGACGTGCTGCCAAGCGTCTCCCGAGAAGGTCCCACACGGGTTCGATTGGATTTAGATCCTGGGACCTTGCGGGCCAATCCATGCGTTGAATATCTTCACTCTCCAACAGCTCTGCGACAGCCACTGTACGATGAGGTGTAGCGTTGTCGTCCATGAAGAGGAACTCAGGACCCACGGCACCTCTAAACAGACGCACGTGAGGCAGGAGAACCTCGGTACAATAGCGGACACCAGTGACTGAACCTCCTTGGAAGATGTGGAGGTCAGTACGGCTACTAAGCATGATACCGCCCCAAACGAGAACTGCGCCACCTCCAAACCGGTTTCTTTCGATGATGTTGGAGGTGTGATTGCGTGTTGTCTGCTCTCTCTAGATGTGTATACCTCCAGAATCGCTCGTCAGACAAAATCGGCTCTCGTCCGTAAAGAGAACTCGACCCCATTGCTGATGTGTCCAGTTCTTGTGTTCCTGGCACCACAGAAACCGCCGTCTCCGATGAGCAGGCGTTGATGGCACACACCGTACTGGTCGTCGTGCAAATAGACCACCTTTGTGCAGCCTCCTGGCCACGGTAAAACGCGATAGCCGACGTCCAGTTGTCTGTTGCATGTGCCTTGCGATTTATCCTGCTGTCTCTTCTCGCCTGTAGGACAATGTACCGGTCGTCCGCCGCCGTGGTTGCTCGTGGACGACCACTGCTAAACTCTCGAATAGCTGTTCCCGTCGTTTGAAATGCTCTCCAAGCTCGTGAAACGATGCTGTGAGCGATCCCGAACTCCTCGGCCACACTAGTCACACTTCGACCTTCTTCCAACTTCCCAATGACGCGACCTCGGGTAAAGTCATCCAGATGTCGTCCACTGGATTGCCTGTTGGCCATATCACACGGTGGCAGCAACTCGACGTCGTTCAAACCGATGTACACCGTGCAATAGCTTTCACCGAATTGCTGAGCGTACACCGCAACTCGTGTGTTTTATACCATTCCGACACTCCCATGCGCATGCCCTACCGTACCGGACCCTAGTCTATCTCCTGATTGGTCTTTTGGTCCGTACTGCCTACTCGTTCCGCTGTTATGCTAATTTCTCCTCTTCGTTCTTAATTTTTGTACACCAGTGCAATAAGTTGTAGGACCCCCCTGTAGCCAGGAAAACAACGGCCACTCGCCAAGGCATCGATTCAATGAGATCTGGTACCATAATGTCAACAGCAGGTGGTCAAGTTCCCGTATATTTTCAGGGTTGTGGTGATTTACCTCGAACCCACTTGTCCAAGACGAACCACAAACGTTCGATTGGGTTCGTGTCAGGTGAATGTGGAGATCAGGGCATTAACAGAAAGTCACCAGCATGTTCCTCAAACCACTCCTTGACAATTCTGGCGGTGTGGCATGGCGTATTATCCTGCTGGTAATGGCCATCACCAACAGGGAACACAATTCCCATGAATGGGTGAACTTGGCCCTCAACGATGTTCAGATATCTGACACCTGTCAGGTATTGTGCTATTGTGATAATGCGGACTAAAGTGTCCCAAGAAAACATCCTCCAGTTATCCACGGTCCAATCTGGATGATCTTGGGCTCATTTCACTCAGTGAGCATGGGGACCCGGCTGGGTCTTCGGCTGCGCAGGACCATGCGCAGAAGGCTGCGATGAACTGTGGGCTATGACGCATCTTCCTGACCACCACTATTGTAGCTGCAGGTTATTTGTCGCACTGTGGCACTGCGGTCGCTGGAAACAATGCGCGACAGGATCCGCTCTCCCTCTGACGTCACTTAGCTGAGGACGACACACCGTTGGTTCATCGTTTGGCATTATGTGCACCACTTTTGATACGTACTCATTACAGCGGCACGTGCACGATCCACAGAGCGCGGCGTTTCCGAGATCGCAGTTCTGAGGCGTCGCGCCATCACAATTTGTCCTTTATCAAACTCCGATAAATCGGCTGCTTTTCCCATTGTGACTCCGAACACTCTACTAACCGAGAGCCCGTCCGCGGGTTGTAAACTGCATATGCACACACAGCCGAGTCACATTTTTTACGTTTTCCAACCGTAGGTCACCTGGGCACGAACGCTATAGAAAATGGGCGAAATGGGGTCAAAGGCCAGGCAGGACATAAGAGCGGGATTTGTTCCGTTGCCCTTATGTGTCATAAGTTGCGTAAAAATGGTTCGATTTCGATGAAATTTTGGTATCTGGTAAGGAACCACTTGGGAACGAAACCTGTTGAAAATGGGCGGAATGGGGTGAAAGGTCAGGACATAAAATTGGGATCCATTTCATTGCCTTTATGCGTCATAACATGCGTAAATATGGTTCGATTTCGATTAAGTTTTAATATGTGATAGGGAACCACCTGGGCACGAACCCTATTGAAAATGGGCGAAATGGGGTCAAAGGTCAGGCAGGACATAAGAGCAGCGGGATTTGTTCCATTGCCCTAATGCGTCATAACTTGCTTAAAAATGGTTCGATTTCGATGAAATTTTGGTATGTGGCAAGGAACCACCTGGGAACCAAACCTATTGAAAATGGGCGGAATGGGGTCAAAGGTCAGGACATAAAATTGGGATCCATTTCATTGCCTTTATGCGTCATAACATGCGTAAATATGGTTCGATTTCGATTAAGTTTTAATATGTGATAGGGAACCACCTGGGCACGAACCCTATTGAAAATGGGCGAAATGGGGTCAAAGGTCAGGCAGGACATAAGAGCAGCGGGATTTGTTCCATTGCCCTAATGCGTCATAAAAATGCTTAAAAATGGTTCGATTTCGATGAAATTTTGGTATGTGGCAAGGAACCACCTGGGAACCAAACCTATTGAAAATGGGCGGAATGGGGTCAAAGGTCAGGACATAAAATTGGGATCCATTTCATTGCCTTTATGCGTCATAACATGCGTAAATATGGTTCGATTTCGATTAAGTTTTAATATGTGATAGGGAACCACCTGGGCACGAACCCTATTGAAAATGGGCGAAATGGGGTCAAAGGTCAGGCAGGACATAAGAGCAGCGGGATTTGTTCCATTGCCCTAATGCGTCATAACTTGCATAAAAATGGTTCGACTTCGATGAAATTTTGGTATGTGGTAAGGAACCACCTGGGAACGAAACCTATTGAAAATGTGCGGAATGGGGTCAAAGGTCAGGACATAAAATTGGGATCCATTTCATTGCCTTTATGCGTCATAACATGCGTAAATATGGTTCGATTTCGATGAAATTTTAATATGTGATAAGGAATCTCCTGGGAACGAAACCTATTGAAAATGGGCGAAATGGGGTCAAAGGTCAGGCAGGACATAAGAGCAGCGGGATTTGTTCCATTGCCCTAATGCGTCATAACTTGCTTAAAAATGGTTCGATTTCGATGAAATTTTGGTATGTGGCAAGGAACCACCTGGGAACCAAACCTATTGAAAATGGGCGGAATGGGGTCAAAGGTCAGGACATAAAATTGGGATCCATTTCATTGCCTTTATGCGTCATAACATGCGTAAATATGGTTCGATTTCGATTAAGTTTTAATATGTGATAGGGAACCATCTGGGCACGAACCCTATTGAAAATGGGCGAAATGGGGTCAAAGGTCAGGCAGGACATAAGAGCAGCGGGATTTGTTCCATTGCCCTAATGCGTCATAACTTGCATAAAAATGGTTCGACTTCGATGAAATTTTGGTATGTGGTAAGGAACCACCTGGGAACGAAACCTATTGAAAATGTGCGGAATGGGGTTAAAGGTCAGGACATAAAATTGGGATCCATTTCATTGCCTTTATGCGTCATAACATGCGTAAATATGGTTCGATTTTGATGAAATTTTAGTATGTGGTAAGGAATCTCCTGGGAACGAAACCTATTGAAAATGGGCGGAATGGGGTCAAAGGTCAGGCAGGACATAAGAGCGGGATTTGTTCCGTTGCCCTTATGCGTCATAACTTGCGTAAAAATGGTTCGATTTCAATGACATTTTAGTATTTGGTAAGGAACCACCTGAGGACGAACCCTGTTGAAATGGGTGGAATGGAGTCAAAGGTCAGGACATAAAAGCGGGATCCATTTCATTGCCTTTATGCGTCATAACATGCGTAAAAATGGTTTGATTTCGATGAAATTTTGGTATGTGGTAAGGAACCACCTGGGGACGAACCCTGTTGAAAATGGGTGGAATGGAGTCAAAGGTCAGGACATAAAAGCGGGATCCATTTCATTGCCTTTATGCGTCATAACATGCGTAAATATGGTTCGATTTCGATGAAATTTTAGCATGTGGTAGGGAACCACCTGGACACGCACCCTATTGAAAATGGGCGAAATGGGGTCAAAGGTCAGGCAGGACATAAGAGCGGGATTTGTTCCACTGCACTTATGCGTCATAACTTGCGTAAAAATGGTTCGATTTCGATAAAATTTTAGTATGTGGTAGGGAGCCACTGCGGACGAACCCTATTGAAAATGGGCGAAATGGGGTCAAAGGTCTGGACACTGGAGTGGGAACCATTCCATTGCCCGTGTGCATCATAACTTGCCTAAAAATGTTTCGATTGCGACAAAACGTTATCATGTTGTTCCGGAGGTATAGTGAACCGGTTCTTTTGAATATCAACGAAATGGGGTCAAAGGTCATTGCACAAAAGCAAGAGTTATTCCACAGCCATTATTCTCATAACTTGCGTAAAACTGCTTCTATTGCGACAAAACTTTAGTATGTTATTCTTGAGGTACACTGAATCGGCTCTGTTGAATATCATGGAAATGGGGTCAAAGGTCAGGACACAGAAGCGAGATTTATTCCACAGCCATTATCCTCATAACTTGAGTAATAATTTCGGGTATGTTGGAAAGGGTATCATAATCAATGCATTGCATGATTTTACTAACTTGTTGTTGTTAGCACCTCCTACTTTTGACGTCAACAGCACGTAGTCAATGAAAATGAAAGATGGCACGTGTCGTGAGCTGGGTTGGAGGTTATATAAGGTGTGCTGTAGATATTCGGCAAACGTATCACTCGTTGCTTTCATGGATAAAAAGAGTGATTTATCAGAAACAAAAGGGTTAATTATCGGTTTTCGGACTATGGGTGGTAGTATTTCTGAAACAGCGCAGCTTGTGCACTGTTCGCGTGCTGCAGTTATAACGAAGTAACTTTCTCCGTCATTTTTGGTCTACGCCGGGATTCGAACCCGAGGCCGCTTATTCCGGAACAAGTCGCTCTACCAACTGAGCTACGCAGACGTTTATTCTGATTGTTATCTGCCTTTATGTCGTGTGCGTCCTGCTGGCAGGTACGTCACATCTCCACCCCAAAAAAGAGGGCCGGGGGCATGGCCCACGGGTCAGCCGTGACCATGAATCGTTGCAGGCAGCCATCCACTGTAAAACGTGCACTTGAGAACTCCCAGTCAATCTGGTGTGTGGAATGCAACATCACACATTTTTTTTATTTTTCGAAGCGCTGGAGAAGGAATTCTCTGATTTTTCCTGTCTCGCGGTGTGGAAATAACATCACACCAATGCGAGATTTTGAACGGCCGGGTCATCCGGATAGTTCGGGCGCCATTATAACGAAGTAAATTTCTCCGTCATTTTTGGTCCACGCCGGGATTTGAACCGGAGGCCGCTTATTCCGGAACAAGTCGCTCTACCAACTGAGCTACGCAGACGTTTATTCTGATTGTTATCTACCTTTATGTCGTGTGCGTCCTGCTGGCAGGTACGTCACACAGTGGTTAAAGTGCATCGTGATTGGAGAAATGGCACCATTGCAAATAGACGACGTGGAAACTGCTGAGCACCGCGTACCATCGATGTGAGAGGTGAACGTCAGCTGCGAAGGTGCGTGAGGGCTTATCGATACGAGGTAGAGCAACCCACATGAACCAGGAGGCTACCGGAAGTGTGTCTAAAATGACAGTTCAGCGAACCCTGCTGCGTATAGGGCTCCGACGCAGACGGATGGTCACTGTACCAATGCTAATGAAGGTGCATCAGCAGAAAGGCTTACATATGCACGGCAACATCAGAATTGGATCTCCGCTGATTTTTGCAAGGATTACCTTCTCCGATGAATCACGTTTTCTGCTTCGTCGAAGGGATGAACGTTGGCGTATGAGGCGACAAACATCAGAGAATAAACGCTCTTCAACCATTGCTGGAGAAACACAAAATGGTGGTCCCTGGGGAATGTTTTCGTGACGTACTCTGGGTGCACTCATACCAGTGAAAGGCACTATGGACCGAATTCGTTATGAATCCATCCTTGTAGGGCACGTACACCCATACATGCTGATCGTCTTCTCTTGGGCGAATGGGATCTTCCAGCACAACAATGCGACGTGTCGCACAGCTAGAAATGTCGGAGTGTGGTTGAAAGAGCATGATGAAGACTTCAAAGTACTTTCATGGCTCCCTAATTTCCCGAATTGAAACCCAATTGAACATCTGTGGGACCGCGCCGATCGTGCTGTTCGCTCTATAGATCCTCCACCACGCACCCTCCAGGAGCTGTCAGATGTAGTGCAGTCAGCATGACTCCACATACCTGTGAACACTTTCCAGCACCTTATTGAGTCACTCCCAGCCCGACTAGAATGCTGTCGGCGCGCTAAAGATGGCGGTTCCTCTGGATATTAGCTGGTGGTCACAATAATACACAGTGCGTCAAAGAATTTTTAAGACTGGCGCTAGACTTCAGCCTACGGTGGCGCCACCAGTGTAATCGCGAATGCGTTATAAACCGTGACCATCAGCTTGCTTTCTGACAAAAGTACTGCGCAGTTGTTAAAGTAACTCAAACGAAACGGCCGTTCATTAGAGAAGTCAAATCTTTTTCATGTTCAATTATTAAGATGGAACAAAGGGCTGTTATTAAATTTAACGCAAAACTTGGTAAAAGTGCCTCGGAAACGTACCAAATGATGAAACAAGTTTGCCGTGAGTTTTGTTTAAGTAGATCAAATGTTTTCCTGTGGCACAAACGTTTTTGTACGCTAGAAGATGATAAGCATACCGGAAGACCAAGTTCATCTAGGACACCTGAGATTATTGAAAAAGTGCGTGATTTCGTGGCAAACAATCGATGTGCGTCTCTAAGAATGATGGAAGAGTCTTTAAACATCAGCAAAGAAACGATTCGAACCATCCTGCATGAAGATTTGGGCAAAAGAAAAGTCTGTGCTAAATTTGTTCCACGCACGTTAACCAATGAACAAAAATCAAGGAGAAGTGCACATTGCAGAGACATCGTTTCAGCCGCTGAAAATGATCCAAACTTCTTAATATCGATTGTTACAGGTGATGAAACATGGGGTTCTCAATATGATCCTAAGACAAAGCGACAAAGTGCGGAATGGAAGTCAAAAAACTCGCCACAAGCCAAACAAACAAGAAAAGTTCCATCAAAAATCAAAACAATGCTCTTTACATTCTTCGATAGTAAGGGTATTATCCGCCGCCCCGGTGGCGCAGTGGTCTAAGGCGCTTGCCTCTGATCATTCGTCCGTAAGGGGTCCGGGTTCGAATCCCGGTGAGGCATGGATGTTGTGTTTGTCTTACGGCACTGGCTCTCTCCCTTCCCTGGAACCAGTGACCCTAAATTAGGGACGGGCGACTGCTTATAGCCCATTGAGTTGCTCACGGTGGTCGTTAAACCTCCAATCAAAAAAAAAAAAAAAAAGGGTATTATCCACAAAGAATTTGTTCCAAGTGGACAAAAAATTACTGGTGAGTTTCATTTAAATGTTTTGAGGCGTTTGATGGGCAGAATTTCTCGCATTCGTCCAGAATATCGAGATGAAAACAGTTGGTGTTTGTTGCACGATAATGCACCCAGTCACACCTCACTTCTTGTTCGTAGATTTGTGGCGAAAAATAACGTCTGTGTGTTGAATCATTCACCGTATTCGCCTGATTTAGCACCCTGCGACTTTTCTTTATTCCCAAAACTTAAAATGACGTTAAAAGGGTGTTATTTTGATGATATTTCGGCCATAGAAACAGCTTTGACGCGTGCTTTGGAGGCAATTCCGCAAAGTGAACTGGAACAGGCATTCGAATCATTAATAAATCGCTGTAACAAGTGTATTGAAGCCGGAGGGACTTATTTTGAATAACAAACCAAAACAAATTATAATTTCTTGTTTCTATTTCATTTTACAGACCCAGTCTTAAAAATTCTTTGACGCACTGTGTAGACTGTTACTTCTGCATCACTAAGATATCTGGAATTACAGCTATGACCGGAGACACGCATGGTAATAAGAATGTTGTTGCTGAGCATTTAGTAAGTCCTCAGAATGTGTACTTACCACAGCTTCACATCAATCTGGGTTTGATAAGAATTTTTGTAAAGGCATTGAATAAAGATAGAGAAGCATTTCGTTTTCTAAAAAAAATATCTGTAGCCAAAATTAAGTAAGACATTTTTACTGGTCCACAAATAAGGGAACTTATGCATGAAAGCTCTTATGGAAACAGCAACAAAATTAGCTGGGTCTAAGAACAAGTTGCATGTAAACAAATTATCAGGAAAAACCAAAATGTTGATGCAAAAAAGAAGAGAGATGAGGACAACTAAAGAAGATGTGACTTCCAAAGTGGAATATATAGAGCTATGCAAGACAGTAAGAAAAAGTATCACTGAAGATGTAAGAAAATTCAACTGTGAACTAGTAAGGAAAGCAATTGAAAACAACCAAAGCCTAAAGATAGCAAAGGGACATCTCAGTAAGGGAAGAAAACAGATTATGGCTCTGAGAAAAGAAGATGGTTCTATAACAAGAAATAGAGGCGAAATTTTGACAAGAGTGAAAGATTTCTACTCCAAACTATATGAAAAGGATGATACATGTACTCCAGACATCATGAAAGGTACCAGAGTTCTTCCAGTCCTCCCAGCAGAAGTTGCACATGCAGTCAAGAACATGAAGCGGGGAAAAGCTCCAGGAGAAGATGGAATTACTATAGACATCATACAAGAAGCAAGTGGAGAAATTGAAACAGTACTCGCCCAAATTTTCACTCGATGCCTTAATGAAGGGAAGATTCCTGAGGATTGGAACAATGTTACAATGATCCTGCTACATAAAAAAGGTAACATTGAGGATCTCAGGAACTACAGACCTATCAGCCTCCTATCAGTGGTTTATAAAATCTTCACTAAAGTTCTTTCACACCGCTTGAAGGTAACACTGGACATGGCTCAACCGAGAGAACAAGCTGGATTCAGGAGTGGCTACAGCACAATAGATCATATCCACGTACTGAGAGAACTAATTGAAAGAGCGAGGGAATACGAACTTCCATTGTGCATGGCTTTTATCGATTATGAAAAAGCCTTTGATTCGGTGAAACCATCAGCAGTTACCACGGCTCTGAAATCCTGCGGTATTGAAGATGCATACATTAATATTATTAATAACATCTATGAAAATGCAAGTGCAAAGATTCGGCTGTTTGAAAATACAACACACATAAAAATTGGAAAGGGAGTGAGACAAGGTGACACCATATCTCCGAAGCTCTTTAATGCCACATTGGAAAATGTCTTTCAATCACTGAACTGGGAAAACAAAGTGATAAAGATTAATGGAGATTATCTAAGCCACCTTCGTTTTGCTGATGACGTAGTCATTTTTGCAACTACCCCATCAGAGCTGCAGAGTATGACCCAGGAACTTGCTGACAAGAGTAAAGAAGTGGGATTAAAAATGAACTTTCAGAAGACAAAAGTGATGTTCAATGCTTTTACAAGAAATGAAGATTTATCGATTGATGGAGAAAAACTGGAGATAACAGATACGTATGTTTATCTTGGACAGCAGATATCAAGTGAGGGTCACATTGATGAAGAAATTAATCGGCGTACAAAACTTGCCTGGAGAGCTTTTGGAAGAAACAGCATAATTTTCAAGAGCAATATGCCATTATGTCTTAAAAGAAAAGTGTTTGATCAATGCATCCTTCCAGTGCTTACGTATGGTGCAGAGACGTGGACCTTAACTAAAAGAGACATACAAAGGCTGCAGACAACTCAAAGTGGCATGGAGAGGTGCATGCTTGGTATAACCAGGAGAGATAAGAAGAGGAACTCGTGGATCCGAAAAATGACGAGAGTGGAAGACATCATGATCAGAGTTAAATCCCTGAAATGGCAATGGGCTGGACATACTGCCAGAAGGACAGACACAGCCGAAATTTTAGATTGGATTCCAAGGGACAGGAAAAGACCCAGAAGAAGACCACATGGGAGATGGGTGGATGAAATTCGTAAATATGCGGGAGTGACATGGAGGAGACTGGCACAAGACAGACCGTTGTGGAGGAAACTTGGGGAGACCTTCGTCCAGCAGTGGATTGATAATGGTTGACAATGATGATGATGATGATGCATGATCTTGCATTTGAAGGCACTTTGAATGAGAGTAAAGCTGCAGCATGGAAGTCCTTTAAAGATGTAGTACAGAACTTTTTCTGTAACCGGAAGGCAAAAAATTATAAACAACTTGTTACTGAGCTTCTAGAAAACTATAAAGCCATGGGATGCAATATGTCTCTTAAAATACATTTCTTTCACTTCCATCCGGGCTTTTACCTTAGGAGCTGTAAGCGATGAGCACGGAAAACGTTTTCATGAGGATATACACTGAAGAGCAATTGAATTAGAGATACCTGTCTAGTAACGTGTAGCAACATCTTTCGCCCTGATGACGGCGGCGATTCGTCTCGGCATGGACTCGACAAGACACCGGAAGCGTTGGGAAGCCATACGGATCCACGACCCCTCAACAAGCTCCCACAGTTCACGAAGATTTGATGGAAGGGGGTCAGAGCCTCGAACATCTCTCTCGATGGCATCCCAGATGTGCTCGATGGGATTTAGGTCAGGTAACCTACCTAGCCAAGGAAGCGAGGTCACGTCGGTGGAGTGTTCATCCAACCATTCGGATACAATACGGGAGCTGCATTGTCTTCTTGCAGGATGAGGTCTCCAATTTACGGAAGTAAAACAGTAAAATATGGCGAAATTGCCCAGTTTGGTCTTCCATCTTCAATTTGATGTCAAATCTCCGCAAATCAACCAAATCGCTCACTATTAATTTTAGACTACAGCTAAAACTGGCATCTGTCGAATGCCATAGCGATAACAGAGCTGCCTCTAGTACTTCCAAAACCGCCCAACAGCCATAGGGTGCAAAAATACGTCATGACTTTTCTGACAACCCAATAATTATTTCTTTCTTTATTTATTTATTCATTTATTTATCTATTCAGTTTTATTAATTCGGGTGATTTTCGAGTTCCTCTTCTTATCTCTCCTGGTTACACCAAGCATGCACCTCACCATGCTGCTTTGAGTTGTCTACAGCCTTTGTATGTCTCTTTTAGTTAAGGTCTACGTCTCTGCACCATACGTAAGCACTGGAAGGATGCATTGATCAAACACTTTTCTTTTAAGACATAATGGCTAATATTGTGTGTTACACTGGCGGAAAGTGAAAAAAGAACTCCAAGTACGAGACGTCTGATACCAACAAAATTTATACATAACGGAATACAGAGGATAACGTGATCAAAACATTATGGCAAAATACAGCTGTATTTGCTGGTAAACTCAAAAATAACATTTCCATGTAACATGGTTAGTACGAGGTTGAACCGCCATGAACTGCGTCACACTGTGCAATTCTGGCATGGAGTCTGTCGTACAGATGTTGGATGTAAGTTTGGGGTATTGAGTTCCAAGCATCCTCAACCTGGACGCCTAAATCGGGGTTGTTCGTGGCTAGAAAGTGAAAAAAGAACACCAAGAAGGAGACGTCTGATACCGACGAAATTTATACATAACGGAATACAGAGGATAACGTGATCAAAACATTATGGCAAAATACAGCTGTATTTGCTGGTAAACTGAAAAATAACATTTCCATGTAACATGGTTAGTACGAGGTTGAACCGCCATGAACTGCGTCACACTGTGCAATTCTGGCATGGAGTCTGTCGTACAGATGTTGGATGTAAGTTTGGGGTATTGAGTTCCAAGCATCCTCAACCTGGACGCCTCAATCGGGGATGGTCGTGGCTGGAAAGTGAAAAAAGAACACCAAGAAGGAGACGTCTGATACCAACGAAATTTATACATAACGGAATACAGAGGATAACGTGATCAAAACATTATGGAAAAATACAGCTGTATTTGCTGGTAAACTGAAAAATAACATTTCCATGTAACATGGTTAGTACGAGGTTGAACCGCCATGAACTGCGTCACACTGTGCAATTCTGGCATGGAGTCTGTCGTACAGATGTTGGATGTAAGTTTGGGGTATTGAGTTCCAAGCATCCTCAACCTGGACGCCTCAATCGGGGATGGTCGTGGCTAGAAAGTGAAAAAAGAACACCAAGAAGGAGACGTCTGATACCGACGAAATTTATACATAACGGAATACAGAGGATAACGTGATCAAACCATTATGGCAAAATACAGCTGTATTTGCTGGTAAACTGAAAAATAACATTTCCATGTAACATGGTTAGTAGGAGGTTGAACCGCCATGAACTGCGTCACACTGTGCAATTCTGGCATGGAGTCTGTCGTACAGATGTTGGATGTAAGTTTGGGGTATTGAGTTCCAAGCATCCTCAACCTGGACGCCTCAATCGGGGATGGTCGTGGCTAGAAAGTGAAAAAAGAACACCAAGAAGGAGACGTCTGATACCGACGAAATTTATACATAACGGAATACAGAGGATAACGTGATCAAAACATTATGGAAAAATACAGCTGTATTTGCTGGTAAACTGAAAAATAACATTTCCATGTAACATGGTTAGTACGAGGTTGAACCGCCATGAACTGCGTCACACTGTGCAATTCTGGCATGGAGTCTGTCGTACAGATGTTGGATGTAAGTTTGGGGTATTGAGTTCCAAGCATCCTCAACCTGGACGCCTCAATCGGGGATGGTCGTGGCTAGAAAGTGAAAAAAGAACACCAAGAAGGAGACGTCTGATACCGACGAAATTTATACATAACGGAATACAGAGGATAACGTGATCAAACCATTATGGCAAAATACAGCTGTATTTGCTGGTAAACTGAAAAATAACATTTCCATGTAACATGGTTAGTAGGAGGTTGAACCGCCATGAACTGCGTCACACTGTGCAATTCTGGCATGGAGTCTGTCGTACAGATGTTGGATGTAAGTTTGGGGTATTGAGTTCCAAGCATCCTCAACCTGGACGCCTCAATCGGGGATGGTCGTGGCTAGAAAGTGAAAAAAGAACACCAAGAAGGAGACGTCTGATACCGACGAAATTTATACATAACGGAATACAGAGGATAACGTGATCAAACCATTATGGCAAAATACAGCTGTATTTGCTGGTAAACTGAAAAATAACATTTCCATGTAACATGGTTAGTACGAGGTTGAACCGCCATGAACTGCGTCACACTGTGCAATTCTGGCATGGAGTCTGTCGTACAGATGTTGGATGTAAGTTTGGGGTATTGAGTTCCAAGCATCCTCAACCTGGACGCCTAAATCGGGGATGGTCGTGGCTAGAAAGTGAAAAAAGAACACCAAGAAGGAGACGTCTGATACCGACGAAATTTATACATAACGGAATACAGAGGATAACGTGATCAAACCATTATGGCAAAATACAGCTGTATTTGCTGGTAAACTGAAAAATAACATTTCCATGTAACATGGTTAGTACGAGGTTGAACCGCCATGAACTGCGTCACACTGCGCAATTCTGGCATGGAGTCTGTCGTACAGATGTTGGATGTAAGTTTGGGGTATTGAGTTCCAAGCATCCTCAACCTGGACGCCTCAATCGGGGATGGTCGTGGCTGGCCGTGGAGACCGGATAAGTCGTTGTCCCATAAAATCCCACACGTGCTTAATAGGGGACAAATACGGTGAACCATGGAAGTTGTCTCACACCCTGAAGTGCATGTGCCATGTGTGGGCGTGCGTTACCTTGCTGGAAAACACCACGATGGACCGACCTTACAAATAGCAAAACAACGGGCTGAATGATGTTGTTGATGTATGAGGTGATGTTTAACGTACCTGGTACAAACACTAGTTGTGTACGGGAGTGATAGCTGATCGCTCCCCACACCAGGAGACCAGGTGTAGGCCCTGTGTGTCGCTGGTGGATGCAAGAAGGGTGGAGACGCTCCCCTGTGCTTCTGCGAGCACGCATACGGCCATCGGAGGCTCCCAAGCAGAATCTGCTTTCATTGCTGAACACGACAGATCGCCATTGCGTTCTCCAGTGCAGACGCTGGCGACACCATTGCAGACGTTCCTGACGGTGGGCTGGAGTCAGAGGTACACATGCTAGAGGCACACGTGCACGTTATCCTGCATCCAGTAGACGGTTGCGGATTGTTCGCACAGTCACCTCAGGTGCAACGGCAGCTCGGATTTGCGTCGCAGTGGATGTTCTGCTTGACAACGCCGCTCTTCTTATGCGTCGATCGGTCCGCTCATCAGTCCGTCTGTGACTCCCGGTTTCACGTCTTATCGTGTGGGAATGTTCCTCGGACCATCTACGCCACCATCGTACCACCACCAATACTTCCCGTCTATTCACTCCGCAATACGATGATACGACCACCCGGCCTCGCGGAGTCCGACTAGACGACGTCGCTCAAAGTCCGATAACTGCTGAAATCGTACACGTCTTCCATGTCCAGGCATTGCAGTTTCTTCAGGGTCTTCGCACGTGTCCGTACGCCGACGACTGATTACATTCACTTCGCCGTACTCTTTAAATACCACCGACGATAATTTGCGTATTATGCCGCGCTGTGGCGTAAGCACTCACCGGTTGGTCCCGAAATTAACATCACACCTACGTAAACTCGACGCCATTAAGTTATGTAAATTTCATGATCGTCCGCCAATTCCTTCTTGGTGTTCTTTTTTCACTTTCCGCCAGTGTAATTTAACGAAGTGTTAATATATTTATGAATGATTAGAAGGTGACTGCAAGTTTAACACATACAACTTTCATACTTGAAGTAGTGAGCACAGGGTCCTTAACTGTTGTGTGTGTGTATATTTATTATTATGCGAAAACATAACTAATAAATTGTTTTCTATGCTAATTTGCCTACGTACTATCATGAGTGTATCTTTAGTTGCAAATAGTGTGCTCAACCCTGGGTTTTTGGAGACAATATATATTTTACGGCAGGGTCTCAGAAATTCTTTCATTATGTTTTTAAAAAATTGTAGACGTTCACGAAAACATTGCGGCACACAGCAGACCCTTTGAGTCCCAAAGGAAAATCTGCTGTGTGAATCACAACGGATCCTGAAGCTGCGTCAGCCCTAAATCAGGGAATCGCAGAATCACAATCCACTCGACACCCCCTTGGTTCCCAATATTACGCCGGGTGAACCAAAACCCTCTAAAGATTAAGAAAGCCTTCGAACGGGTCTGTGATGTCAAAGCGCGGACGAAGTACCGCGGTGTCTACGCAGAGAAATAAGTTCTCGAGTGCGATACTAAACAATCTGCGCACACAACAATAAATCGACCGGGGTTTTTTTTTTCTCTTTATTTTTTGTCCTTAGATAACATCAAAAGATTACATCCTTAGCTTTTATTTGTTTTTGTTTTTCTCAGTTTCCAGCAATGATATCCGTAAATCGGGGAATTCCAAAGTTTTGCTCTTGTGTTGGGAAATGATTTCATGAAATTTTTCCTTTAGTTTTCAATTTGGCTAAAGGAGCAAGAAAATAAGTTTTTTTTTTCACGTATAACGTGAAAAACCCAGCATTTTAATGGCAAACTGATCTTTTAAATGGCAATTTGCATTCATGACAAATTGGTAGGACTGTATGAACATAATCATTTAAAACTTTCAGAAATTCCCTTCGCGTTCGATTTATTAAAATGAAAAAAAAAAAAAAAAGGAGACTTTTCAGTAATTACGTAACGAACGTAAAAGCAAAATTTCCGTCACGTATAACGTGAAAATCCCAGCATTTTAATGGCAAACTGATCTTTTAAATGGCAATTTGCATTCATGACAAATTGGTAGGACTGTATGAACATAATCATTTAAAACTTTCAGAAATTCCCTTCGCGTTCGATTTATTAAAACGAAAAAAAAAAAAAAGAAGACTTTTCAGTAATTACGTAACGAACGTAAAAGCAAAATTTCCGTCACGTATAACGTGAAAATCCCAGCATTTTAATGGCAAACTGATATTTTTAATGGCAATTTGCATTCATGACAAATTGGTAGGACTGTATGAACATAATCATTTAAAACTTTCAGAAATTCCCTTCGCGTTCGATTTATTAAAATGAAAAAAAAAAAAAAGGAGACTTTTCAGTAATTACGTAACGAACGTAAAAGCAAAATTTCCGTCACGTATAACGTGAAAATCCCAGCATTTTAATGGCAAACTGATCTTTTAAATGGCAATTTGCATTCATGACAAATTGGTAGGACTGTATGAACATAATCATTTAAAACTTTCAGAAATTCCCTTCGCGTTCGATTTATTAAAATGAAAAAAAAAAAAAAGAAGACTTTTCAGTAATTACGTAACGAACGTAAAAGCAAAATTTCCGTCACGTATAACGTGAAAATCCCAGCATTTTAACGGCAAACTGATCTTTTAAATGGCAATTTGCATTCATGACAAATTGGTAGGACTGTATGAACATAATCATTTAAAACTTTCAGAAATTCCCTTCGCGTTCGATTTATTAAAACGAAAAAAAAAAAAGAAGACTTTTCAGTAATTACGTAACGAACGTAAAAGCAAAATTTCCGTCACGTATAACGTGAAAATCCCAGCATTTTAATGGCAAACTGATCTTTTAAATGGCAATTTGCATTCATGACAAATTGGTAGGACTGTATGAACATAATCATTTTAAAACTTTCAGAAATTCCCTTCGCGTTCGATTTATTAAAATGAAAAAAAAAAAAAAAAAGGAGACTTTTCAGTAATTACGTAACGAACGTAAAAGCAAAATTTCCGTCACGTATAACGTGAAAATCCCAGCATTTTAACGGCAAACTGATCTTTTAAATGGCAATTTGCATTCATGACAAATTGGTAGGACTGTATGAACATAATCATTTAAAACTTTCAGAAATTCCCTTCGCGTTCGATTTATTAAAATGAAAAAAAAAAAAAAAAGGAGACTTTTCAGTAATTACGTAACGAACGTAAAAGCAAAATTTCCGTCACGTATAACGTGAAAATCCCAGCATTTTAACGGCAAACTGATCTTTTAAATGGCAATTTGCATTCATGACAAATTGGTAGGACTGTATGAACATAATCATTTAAAACTTTCAGAAATTCCCTTTGCGTTCGATTTATTAAAACGAAAAAAAAAAAAAAAAAAAGGAGACTTTTCAGTAATTACGTAACGAACGTAAAAGCAAAATTTCCGTCACGTATAACGTGAAAATCCCAGCATTTTAATGGCAAACTGATCTTTTAAATGGCAATTTGCATTCATGACAAATTGGTAGGACTGTATGAACATAATCATTTAAAACTTTCAGAAATTCCCTTCGCGTTCGATTTATTAAAATGAAAAAAAAAAAAAAAAGGAGACTTTTCAGTAATTACGTAAGGAACGTAAAAGCAAAATTTCCGTCACGTATAACGTGAAAATCCCAGCATTTTAACGGCAAACTGATCTTTTAAATGGCAATTTGCATTCATGACAAATTGGTAGGACTGTATGAACATAATCATTTAAAACTTTCAGAAATTCCCTTCGCGTTCGATTTATTAAAACGAAAAAAAAAAGAAGACTTTTCAGTAATTACGTAACGAACGTAAAAGCAAAATTTCCGTCACGTATAACGTGAAAATCCCAGCATTTTAACGGCAAACTGATCTTTTAAATGGCAATTTGCATTCATGACAAATTGGTAGGACTGTATGAACATAATCATTTAAAACTTTCAGAAATTCCCTTCGCGTTCGATTTATTAAAACGAAAAAAAAAAAGAAGACTTTTCAGTAATTACGTAACGAACGTAAAAGCAAAATTTCCGTCACGTATAACGTGAAAATCCCAGCATTTTAATGGCAAACTGATCTTTTAAATGGCAATTTGCATTCATGACAAATTGGTAGGACTGTATGAACATAATCATTTAAAACTTTCAGAAATTCCCTTCGCGTTCGATTTATTAAAATGAAAAAAAAAAAAAAAAAGGAGACTTTTCAGTAATTACGTAACGAACGTAAAAGCAAAATTTCCGTCACGTATAACGTGAAAATCCCAGCATTTTAACGGCAAACTGATCTTTTAAATGGCAATTTGCATTCATGACAAATTGGTAGGACTGTATGAACATAATCATTTAAAACTTTCAGAAATTCCCTTCGCGTTCGATTTATTAAAACGAAAAAAAAAGAAGACTTTTCAGTAATTACGTAACGAACGTAAAAGCAAAATTTCCGTCACGTATAACGTGAAAATCCCAGCATTTTAATGGCAAACTGATCTTTTAAATGGCAATTTGCATTCATGACAAATTGGTAGGACTGTATGAACATAATCATTTAAAACTTTCAGAAATTCCCTTCGCGTTCGATTTATTAAAATGAAAAAAAAAAAAAAAAGGAGACTTTTCAGTAATTACGTAACGAACGTAAAAGCAAAATTTCCGTCACGTATAACGTGAAAATCCCAGCATTTTAATGGCAAACTGATCTTTTAAATGGCAATTTGCATTCATGACAAATTGGTAGGACTGTATGAACATAATCATTTAAAACTTTCAGAAATTCCCTTTGCGTTCGATTTATTAAAACGAAAAAAAAAGAAGACTTTTCAGTAATTACGTAACGAACGTAAAAGCAAAATTTCCGTCACGTATAACGTGAAAATCCCAGCATTTTAACGGCAAACTGATCTTTTAAATGGCAATTTGCATTCATGACAAATTGGTAGGACTGTATGAACATAATCATTTAAAACTTTCAGAAATTCCCTTCGTGTTCGATTTATTAAAATGAAAAAAAAAAAAAAGGAGACTTTTCAGTAATTACGTAACGAACGTAAAAGCAAAATTTCCGTCACGTATAACGTGAAAATCCCAGCATTTTAACGGCAAACTGATCTTTTAAATGGCAATTTGCATTCATGACAAATTGGTAGGACTGTATGAACATAATCATTTAAAACTTTCAGAAATTCCCTTCGCGTTCGATTTATTAAAACGAAAAAAAAAAAGAAGACTTTTCAGTAATTACGTAACGAACGTAAAAGCAAAATTTCCGTCACGTATAACGTGAAAATCCCAACATTTTAATGGCAAACTGATCTTTTAAATGGCAATTTGCATTCATGACAAATTGGTAGGACTGTATGAACATAATCATTTAAAACTTTCAGAAATTCCCTTCGCGTTCGATTTATTAAAACGAAAAAAAAAAAAGAAGACTTTTCAGTAATTACGTAACGAACGTAAAAGCAAAATTTCCGTCACGTATAACGTAGAAAATCCCTGCATTTTAATGGCAAACTGATCTTTTAAATGGCAATTTGCATTCATGACAAATTGGTAGGACTGTATGAACATAATCATTTAAAACTTTCAGAAATTCCCTTCGCGTTCGATTTATTAAAATGAAAAAAAAAAAAAAAAGGAGACTTTTCAGTAATTACGTAACGAACGTAAAAGCAAAATTTCCGTCACGTATAACGTGAAAATCCCAGCATTTTAATGGCAAACTGATCTTTTTAATGGCAATTTGCATTCATGACAAATTGGTAGGACTGTATGAACATAATCATTTAAAACTTTCAGAAATTCCCTTCGCGTTCGATTTATTAAAACGAAAAAAAAAAAAAGAAGACTTTTCAGTAATTACGTAACGAACGTAAAAGCAAAATTTCCGTCACGTATAACGTGAAAATCCCAGCATTTTAATGGCAAACTGATCTTTTTAATGGCAATTTGCATTCATGACAAATTGGTAGGACTGTATGAACATAATCATTTAAAACTTTCAGAAATTCCCTTCGCGTTCGATTTATTAAAATGAAAAAAAAAAAAAAAAGGAGACTTTTCAGTAATTACGTAACGAACGTAAAAGCAAAATTTCCGTCACGTATAACGTGAAAATCCCAGCATTTTAATGGCAAACTGATCTTTTTAATGGCAATTTGCATTCATGACAAATTGGTAGGACTGTATGAACATAATCATTTAAAACTTTCAGAAATTCCCTTTGCGTTCGATTTATTAAAACGAAAAAAAAAAAAAGAAGACTTTTCAGTAATTACGTAACGAACGTAAAAGCAAAATTTCCGTCACGTATAACGTGAAAATCCCAACATTTTAATGGCAAACTGATCTTTTAAATGGCAATTTGCATTCATGACAAATTGGTAGGACTGTATGAACATAATCATTTAAAACTTTCAGAAATTCCCTTCGCGTTCGATTTATTAAAATGAAAAAAAAAAAAAAAAAGGAGACTTTTCAGTAATTACGTAACGAACGTAAAAGCAAAATTTCCGTCACGTATAACGTGAAAATCCCAACATTTTAACGGCAAACTGATCTTTTTAAATGGCAATTTGCATTCATGACAAATTGGTAGGACTGTATGAACATAATCATTTAAAACTTTCAGAAATTCCCTTCGCGTTCGATTTATTAAAATGAAAAAAAAAAAAAGGAGACTTTTCAGTAATTACGTAACGAACGTAAAAGCAAAATTTCCGTCACGTATAACGTGAAAATCCCAACATTTTAACGGCAAACTGATCTTTTAAATGGCAATTTGCATTCATGACAAATTGGTAGGACTGTATGAACATAATCATTTAAAACTTTCAGAAATTCCCTTTGCGTTCGATTTATTAAAACGAAAAAAAAGAAGACTTTTCAGTAAATACGTAACGAACGTAAAAGCAAAATTTCCGTCACGTATAACGTGAAAATCCCAACATTTTAACGGCAAACTGATCTTTTAAATGGCAATTTGCATTCATGACAAATTGGTAGGACTGTATGAACATAATCATTTAAAACTTTCAGAAATTCCCTTCGCGTTCGATTTATTAAAACGAAAAAAAAAAAAAAAAGGAGACTTTTCAGTAATTACGTAACGAACGTAAAAGCAAAATTTCCGTCACGTATAACGTGAAAATCCCAGCATTTTAATGGCAAACTGATCTTTTAAATGGCAATTTGCATTCATGACAAATTGGTAGGACTGTATGAACATAATCATTTAAAACTTTCAGAAATTCCCTTCGCGTTCGATTTATTAAAATGAAAAAAAAAAAAAAAGGAGACTTTTCAGTAATTACGTAACGAACGTAAAAGCAAAATTTCGTCACGTATAACGTGAAAATCCCAGCATTTTAACGGCAAACTGATCTTTTAAATGGCAATTTGCATTCATGACAAATTGGTAGGACTGTATGAACATAATCATTTAAAACTTTCAGAAATTCCCTTCGCGTTCGATTTATTAAAACGAAAAAAAAAAAAAAGAAGACTTTTCAGTAATTACGTAACGAACGTAAAAGCAAAATTTCCGTCACGTATAACGTGAAAATCCCAACATTTTAACGGCAAACTGATCTTTTAAATGGCAATTTGCATTCATGACAAATTGGTAGGACTGTATGAACATAATCATTTAAAACTTTCAGAAATTCCCTTCGCGTTCGATTTATTAAAATGAAAAAAAAAAAAGAAGACTTTTCAGTAATTACGTAACGAACGTAAAAGCAAAATTTCCGTCACGTATAACGTGAAAATCCCAACATTTTAATGGCAAACTGATCTTTTAAATGGCAATTTGCATTCATGACAAATTGGTAGGACTGTATGAACATAATCATTTAAAACTTTCAGAAATTCCCTTCGCGTTCGATTTATTAAAAACGAAAAAAAAAAAGAAGACTTTTCAGTAATTACGTAACGAACGTAAAAGCAAAATTTCCGTCACGTATAACGTGAAAATCCCAGCATTTTAATGGCAAACTGATCTTTTTAATGGCAATTTGCATTCATGACAAATTGGTAGGACTGTATGAACATAATCATTTAAAACTTTCAGAAATTCCCTTCGCGTTCGATTTATTAAAATGAAAAAAAAAAAAAAAAAGAAGACTTTTCAGTAATTACGTAACGAACGTAAAAGCAAAATTTCCGATTTTGTGAGTATTTTTACTGAAAATATGGTAAGATGTGTGCTCAAATCTCGCAACTATTTCTAGAAGGTAAAAAAGAAATTATAAATTAAAATCATTTAGGAAAAAGTTCTTTGTCAAATGAACATGGAATATATTAATTCCAAACTTTCGGATACATTCCAAAAAACTTTTCTTTGAACTAGCCTTCAGATTATCAGCGAATCTGTACATTTCGCGCGAATTCTAGTTTTAATTAGGACTCTGATACACAGCAATTTTATGAAGGAAAATGCCATTTTTTTACGGAAATAAAATGTTGATTAATAAATAACGTAATTATTTATTGCCAGTTTCTTTGCCTGGTTAACCTTAGCACTTAATGCGGTGATAATATCCCAGCAAAAACAGTCTTGCTGGGCCATTGCTGGCAGCCAGCAATGGCCCAGCACTATGTTGCCCTGCCGAACCGTCAATAAAATGTCCGGGCGGCCAACAGAAGGGCCAGAAGTTCAGGCCAACAGTTGGCACCCCATCACTTGTCATATGCCACAACAGGGCCATCAGTGGTCCATCACAGGCAGTTGCTGCCACAAGTGGCCCTCCAAGCACGTGCCAGAAATGGTAATGTGGTCCATTACCATTTCTGGCACATTAGGTCCGCTAGTGGCTGGCTGCCACTAGCGGACCTAATGTGGTCCCCTAGTGGCAGCCAGCAACCACGTGACGTAACTGGTGGCTTACCGAATGTTGTCCGCCAATTTCCCAGTAGTAGCCATAATTATTTAAAAAAAACACGGATAAACGCAGTTTCCCAAAGCTACATTTTTTTTACCCTTAGGAAGCTTATGAATTACCGCACTGCGGTGGGGAAATTCTCTCAACAGACCGGAAATACGCCCGCTTGCATCTGAATGGATTCGATCCTGGGCCGTTTGCGTGAAAGCCGCGCTCGTTACCGACCGGACTAATTTACCACGTACAGGAAGTTATCTGTTTGGTATGCAATTTGTAATCGAATGCTTCCCTCTTTCATTTTACAATATTGAGAGGTATTTTTCATAAAAGTCAGTTTCATATAATTGATAAATTAATTTTTTCAACGTAACGATAGTTTTTTTTTTTTTTTTTTTTACCTTAAGGGAACTTCACTCATTTTCAAGGCGTGTACATACTTAGAGTCGCTTTCCAAAGTTTTGTACTGTCCTTGCCGTCTTGAAAAGAGATTGTTGAATAAATATATATTTACCCGGGTTCAGGTCACATTCTGTTACATTTTTAACGTTGTGTCTTTCCTTTCCGTTGTCCGAAGCTACATTTGTTTTAAAGAGTAAAAGATATTTTATTTTACTTCTCGTTATTTTTAGAAGCGAATTCCCCCCAGTCTTGTGTATTCAACCCATGGATGAGTACACCACATAGCGTTGCTTTTTTCTTTCTTTCAAATAATTAGTAAATTTTGTACGCGCACAACTCTTTTTTTTTTTTTTTTTTTTTCAAACGAACGTTTTTTTAATGGTTTTCCAGGATATGTGTTTCAAGCGGTTTCAAATTTTTTCTTGTTATTCATCCACTCCATTCCATGAATTGTTATTCATGGGAATGGAGTGGGTGTATTTCATGGCTGTAATCTAGTATTTCACGGCTTAATCTGATATCTTCGTCGACGTAAAATTTCATTAGAAAATTAATTCGCCTCTCCACATATGGATTTTTTTCTTAACATCCACTAAGATAACACGATGGCGATAGCGTCGTCTTCAACTAACTGGTACCATGAGAGACACAGCAAGTGTTGCTTCTGCGCATGCGCAGTCACGAAGCTTCCACCTGCTGTTGGGGGTTGCATTGGTTGCCAGCAACGGGCCACTAGTGGCACTTGCTTGGAGGCCCACAATTCACGGCGATGCTGCAGGGCGATCAATAGCTCGCCAACTGATAGCGCTGCCACCAACGGACCACTACCGTTCCGGGCCGTGAGCGGCGGATTTCAGCCAGCAGTGACCCATCACTGCCAGCTGGTGGCCAGCAGTTTCCCAGCATTTGTGTTTTTGCTGGGACATGTACACCTTTTTTTTTTTTTTTTTCAATTTTAACACTACTAACTACTAATTTTGTAAAGAAAAACAACTTTTACTTTATGGAAATGAAATGTTGAATGGTTATTAATACCATTATTTAAACGACAATAAATAATGAGCTGATAATCGGAAGGCTAGCCCTTAAATTTTACTCCGTCAATAATAAAGAAAAAAAAAAATAACCCGACTAACAATTCACTAAATTATAATTGTATTTACAACGAAATGCTGTCATGAAAACTGAACTAACCTTTGAATTCACGGTGGGTTCAAAATTTTTCATTGGTACGGAAGAAATTCGCCTTCTTGTAAAGCTTTCACTTTCAGGAAAGCTGAAAACAGTGGTTTTTGGATGTGCTTTGTAATTAGATCTATATAAAGGCACTCAATATTTGCCAGGCATGTTGTAAAAAAAGATGCTTACTCACGTGCACGACTACCGAAAGCTCAATACTGATCAATGCTGCATGAACGCGAAGCTAATATCGGCATACCCCTTACGTTTGCCCTTTGACCTCTCTGGAGAGAGGGATTGCGATTGCCCTTTGACCTCTCTGGAGAGAGGGATTGCGATTGCCCTTTGACCTCTCTGGAGAGAGGGATTGCGATTGCCCTTTGACCTCTCTGGAGAGAGGGATTGCGATTGCCCTTTGACCTCTCTGGAGAGAGGGATTGCAATTGCCCTTTGACCTCTCTGGAGAGAGGGATTGCGATTGCCCTTTGACCTCTCTGGAAAGAGGGATTGCGATTGCCCTTTGACCTCTCTGGAAAGAGGGATTGCGATTGCCCTTTGACCTCTCTGGAGAGAGGGATTGCAATTGCCCTTTGACCTCTCTGGAGAGAGGGATTGCGATTGCCCTTTGACCTCTCTGGAGAGAGGGATTGCGATTGCCCTTTGACCTCTCTGGAGAGAGGGATTGCGATTGCCCTTTGAGCTCTCTGGAGAGAGGGATTGCAATTGCCCTTTGACCTCTCTGGAGAGAGGGATTGCGATTGCCCTTTGACCTCTCTGGAGAGAGGGATTGCGATTGCCCTTTGACCTCTCTGGAGAGAGGGATTGCGATTGCCCTTTGACCTCTCTGGAGAGAGGGATTGCGATTGCCCTTTGACCTCTCTGGAGAGAGGGATTACGATTGCCCTTTGACCTCTCTGGAGAGAGGGATTGCGATTGCCCTTTGACCTCTCTGGAGAGAGGGATTGCAATTGCCCTTTGACCTCTCTGGAGAGAGGGATTGCGATTGCCCTTTGACCTCTCTGGAGAGAGGGATTGCGATTGCCCTTTGACCTCTCTGGAGAGAGGGATTGCGATTGCCCTTTGACCTCTCTGGAGAGAGGGATTGCAATTGCCCTTTGACCTCTCTGGAGAGAGGGATTGCGATTGCCCTTTGACCTCTCTGGAGAGAGGGATTGCGATTGCCCTTTGACCTCTCTGGAGAGAGGGATTGCGATTGCCCTTTGACCTCTCTGGAGAGAGGGATTGCGATTGCCCTTTGACCTCTCTGGAGAGAGGGATTGCAATTGCCCTTTGACCTCTCTGGAGAGAGGGATTGCGATTGCCCTTTGACCTCTCTGGAGAGAGGGATTGCGATTGCCCTTTGACCTCTCTGGAGAGAGGGATTGCGATTGCCCTTTGACCTCTCTGGAGAGAGGGATTGCGATTGCCCTTTGACCTCTCTGGAGAGAGGGATTGCAATTGCCCTTTGACCTCTCTGGAGAGAGGGATTGCGATTGCCCTTTGACCTCTCTGGAGAGAGGGATTGCGATTGCCCTTTGACCTCTCTGGAGAGAGGGATTGCAATTGCCCTTTGACCTCTCTGGAGAGAGGGATTGCGATTGCCCTTTGACCTCTCTGGAGAGAGGGATTGCGATTGCCCTTTGACCTCTCTGGAGAGAGGGATTGCGATTGCCCTTTGACCTCTCTGGAGAGAGGGATTGCAATTGCCCTTTGACCTCTCTGGAGAGAGGGATTGCGATTGCCCTTTGACCTCTCTGGAGAGAGGGATTGCGATTGCCCTTTGACCTCTCTGAAGAGAGGGATTGCGATTGCCCTTTGACCTCTCTGGAGAGAGGGATTGCGATTGCCCTTTGACCTCTCTGGAGAGAGGGATTGCGATTGCCCTTTGACCTCTCTGGAGAGAGGGATTGCAATTGCCCTTTGACCTCTCTGGAAAGAGGGATTGCAATTGCCCTTTGACCTCTCTGAAGAGAGGGATTACGACTGCCCTTTGACCTCTCTGGAGAGAGGGATTGCGATTGCCCTTTGACCCTGTCCCTAGGGACAATAGTGGTGTTCCTTGCACCTTGTCCCTAGGGACACACCCCTTCGTAGTTCGCGCGCTGGGGCTTTCTCTCCAGGGAGTTTTGGGTGAACCCAAATCGGAACCCTCCCGATTATAACCACTTCTGTTTTCAGGATTGCCCTACTAGGGAGGGGGACGTGTGGAGTTAAATACTACCCGTTTTTTTGAAATTCCGGCGAGTTTAAGCTGCCCTGAGTTGTTACTGTGAAATATTCTCGGTTGTTTTCGGGAGAGAGTTTGAACGTGACTGGAATATTTTCGTCAGTTGATAAAGAAAGCTCGATTTGGAATGAACCCATCTGTCCTGTCATGGACATCAAACTATTTCTTTCAACAGGATTGAGAAAGGAAAAAAAAAGGTGCGAGGGCTGGTTTCTTTGAGCGTTGGGAGGTCATCAACCTGGGGTTGGAAAATAATGATGTTTCTCGTGACGTGACGGTTTCTTAACAAGGAACACCACTATTGTCCCTAGGGACAAGGTGCTTTTGCTACATGTCGTGTGTGACGCCGATGCGGAATAAGGTTACGCGTTGTAAATCACACCCCAGGGAACGAGAGTATCGCGAGCACATTGAATGCTTAATGAGACAACGGGACCTGTAATCTTGAATGGGAGACTTCATGTTCGCAAGAACGCTGCAGAAGAAATGCTGCTTAGAAAAAGTGATTTTGATAGACGCGGATCTTGGGGGGGGGGTTGCTAATGACAAAAGGGTATTATTGAATGAAGAATTTAGATCACATTCAGAAGGAGAAAGTCATGCGAACCGATCACTAGCTTCCGTTAGCAAAAGTGGTGTATTGTGTGTTTTGTACCTCGCTTCAGGATGCAAACAAAAACTAAAAAAAGAGGAAAAGAAATGTAGATACTTTTAAAACCTTACCTTTATTCATGAAAGAAATACGGGATTACGCCATATAATACAAATTTTTGAAGATGACATTCCGATTTTTGGCGTAAATGTGACAAGGATGGTAAGACAGATAATATCCGAAAACTTGAAAATTTTCATCGTCCTGGAGCGGCACTCGAACCCGCGTCTCCCAGATAGCGCCCGGGTATGCTAACCACTACACCACCCACAACGACCAAGTTTCAAGTTTCCGATCAATTTGAATATAACCATCACAGGATTCGCTAGTCGAAGCAACCGGCATTCATGTTTAGCGAATCTGGAGGTTAAGAATCTTATCCCGTGTTTGCCCGGAGAAGCAGATAAATCATGAAAGAAATACGGGTTTACGCCATATAATACAAATTTTGAAGATGACAATCCGATTTTTGGCGTAAATGTGACAAGGATGGTAAGACAGATAATATCCGAAAACTTGAAAAAATTTTTTTATAACGAAGTGAATTTCTCCGTCATTTTTATCCGCGCCAGGATTCGAACCCGGTCCCCTCATTCCGGAATAAGTTGCTCTACCAGTTGAGCTACGCGGACATTTTATTCTGATTCCTATCTGCCTTTATGACGTGTGCGTCCTTCTGGCAGGTACGTCACATCTCCTGGTACGTTACATCATCTCCCCCTTATTTTTTTTTTTTTTTTTTTTTTCGAAGTGCTGCTCTTATTTTTCCTATCTCGCTGTGTGGAAATAACATCACACCATTGCGAGATTGTGAACGGTCGGGACATCCGGATAGTTCGGGCGCCATTATAACGAAGTAAATTTCTCCGTCATTTTTATCCGCGCCAGGATTCGACCCCGGTCCCCTCATTCCGGAATAAGTTGCTCTACCAGTTGAGCTACGCGGACATTTTATTCTGATTCCTATCTGCCTTTATGTCGTGTGCGTCCTTCTGGCAGGTACGTCACATCTCCTGGTACGTTACAATTTCATCGTCCTGGAGTGGGACTCAAACCCGCGTCTCCCAGAAAACGCCCGGGTATACTAACCACTAAACCACCCAGAACGACCAAGTTTCAAGTTTCCGATCAATTTGAATATAACCATCACAGGATTCGCTAGTCGAAGCAACCGGCATTCATGTTTAGCGAATCTGGAGGTTAAGAATCTTATCCCGTGTTTGCCCGGAGAAGCAGATAAATCATGAAAGAAATACGGGATTACGCCATATAATACAAATTTTGAAGATGACAATCCGATTTTTGCCGTAAATGTGACAAGGATGGTAAGTCAGATAATATCCGAAAACTTGAAAAAAAAATTTCATCGTCCTGGAGTGGGACTCAAACCCGCGTCTCCCAGAAAACGCCCATGTATGCTAACCACTACACCACCCAGAACGCCCAGGTTTCAAGTTTCCGATTAATTTGAATATAACCATCACAGGATTCGTTAGTCGGAGCAACCGATTCATGCTTAGCGAATCTGGAGGTTAAGAATCTTATCCCGTGTTTGTCCGGAGAAGCAGATGAATCATCAAAGAAATACGGGATTACGCCATATAATACAAATTTTGAAGATGACAATCAGATTTTTGGCGTAAATGGGACAAGGATGGTAAGTCAGATAATATCCGAAAACTTGAAAAAAAAATTTCATCGTCCTGGAGTGGGACTCAAACCCGCGTCTCCCAGAAAACGCCCGGGTATGCTAACCACTACACCACCCAAAACGACCAAGTTTCCAGTTTACGATCAATTTGAATATAACCATCACAGGATTCGCTAGTCGAAGCAACCGGCATTCATGTTTAGCGAATCTGGAGGTTAAGAATCCTATCCCGTGTTTGCCCGGAGAAGCAGATAAATCATGAAAGAAATACGGGATTACGCCATATAATACAAATTTTCAAGATGACAATTCGATTTTTGGCGTAAATGTGACAAGGATGGTAAGTCAGATAATATCCGAAAACTTGAAAATTTTCATCGTTCTGGAGCGGAACTCGAACCCGCGTCTCCCAGATAGCGCCCGGTTATGCTAACCACTACACCACCCACAACGACCAAGTTTCAAGTTTCCGATGAATTTGAATATAACCATCACAGGATTCGCTAGTCGAAGCAACCGGCATTCATTGTTTAGCGAATCTGGAGGTTAAGAATCCTAACCCGTGATTGCCCGGAGAAGCAGATAAATCATGAAAGAAATACGGGATTACGCCATATAATACAAATTTTTGAAGATGACAATCCTGGCCGTTTTCTGGGAGACGCGGGTTCTAGTCCCGCTCCAGGACGATGAAAATTTTCAAGTTTTCGGATATTATCTGACATACCATCCTTGTCACATTTACGCCAAAAATCGGATTGTCATCTTCAAAATTTGTATTATATGGAGTAATCCCGTATTTCTTTCATGATTTATCTGCTTCTCCGGACAAACACGGGATAAGATTCTTAACCTCCAGATTCGCTAAACATGAATGCCGGTTGCTTCGACTACCGAATCCTGTGACGGTTATATTCAAATTGATCGGAAACTTGAAACTTGGTCGTTTTGGGTGGTGTAGTGGTTAGCATACCCGGGCGCTATCTGGGAGACGCGGGTTCGAGTCCCGATCCAGGACGATGAAAATTTTCAAGTTTTCGGATATTATCTGACTTACCATCTTTGTCACATTTACGCTAAAAATCGGATTGTAATCTTACTTTTATTGTTTGGTATTTATAATATTCTTATTTACCTTTCTTCTGCTTCCCCACATTTTTAAAATTTTGTTCATTTAAATATTTTCAATACATATTTTTCAGAACTCGGGGATATTTTGCTGGTTTTTATGTTTTCTGTCTTTTGTGATTATCTTCATCTTGGATACTTTCTCTTCAATTTTGTATAAAGGTAAAATATTAGACTTTCTTCCAATTGTACTTATTTGAATAAACATATATATATATACTGCTGGCCAACAAAATGCGACACCAAGAAGGAAGCATCCGATTGGCCTGAATTTCGCAGCATGCGTCGCCCGCGAGAGGACATGCAAACGATTAGCATTGCAGGGCATAAGCAAATCATGTGCGCCAGGCACGCCACCGAGAAATACTATAAGAAGGGTGCACAGAAGGCGGGGTGTAAGTAGTGGAAGTGTGTTGTGCTGCCGGACCTGTGCGTGGGAAGCTTCCTGATGCCTCGTCGCAGAATACAGCAGTCATTCCAGCACGTTTCGGAGTTCGACAGAGGACGAATAGTGGCTTATCGCGATAGCGATTTATCGTACCGAGACATCGGCGCCCGTGTGGGACGACATCCAGCCACAGTGAGGCGAGAATGGAATCAGTGGGTGCAGGAGGGACGGACGGACCGACGTGGGCGACTGCTGCGGCCGCGGCACACCACCGAACGAGAGGACCGCCATGTAGTGCGGTGGGCATTGACGGCTAGGACCGCCACATCACGAACGTTAGCGCAGGAATTCGGGTGTGTGGCGCAACAACAATACGTACCGTTCCACGTCGTCTTCAGGAGCGGGAACTTGTCGCACGGCGCCCATTGCTCCGATTACCATTGATGTTATACCACCGGTGAGTGCGGCAGCAGTGGGCCATTGAACGCCGCACCTGGACTACGGAATGGCACGACATTGTCTTCTTCGGCGAATCCCGCTTCTGCCTGCAACACCACGATGGTCGGATCCGCGTGTGGCGGCACCTCGGCGAGAGACTGTATGACGCCTGCATTATGCAACGCCATATCGGTCCGTCGCCTGGCGTTATGGTTTGGGGCGCAATTGGATATGACACCCGCACGCCTCTGATACGCATCGCCGGTACACTCAACAGCCACCGCTACATCTCCGACGTTTTGGAGCCTGTAGTCCTCCCTTACCTGCAGGACCTGTCAACTGCCACGCTTCACAGGACAATGCGCGCCCACACGTGGCACGCATCGTTCAACAATTCTTCACGACCCACCAGGCGTCACTGCTGCCGTGGCCCGCCTGTTCTCCCGATATGACGCCCATCGAACACGTCTGGTCGCAGATCGGAGACCGAGTGGTCCGGAAAGCACCACCCGCGGCTACGCCTGATGAACTGTGGCTACGTGTGGAAGCAGCCTGGACCGACATACCCCAAGCCCACATCCAAAGCCTCTTTCGTTCGATGCCGCGGCGTGTCGCGGCCGTTATTTTCAGCCATGGGGGCCACGCGAACTATTGATGTCTGCGTGTTCGTCAAGTCGCACGGGCCTGTAAGCTCAATCGTTTCATCTTTGTATCTGTTGTTATGTGTCCAGTAAATCTGGCTTTGCTATCTCGTGTCCTTCTTGGTGTTGCATTTTGGGTGACCAGCAGTGTATATATACACACAATACTGACGAAAGTCACTGGACACCTAGAGGAAAAACACAACATAGCATTACACCTTTGGCTACATCTTTTACAACTTTGGCCTTAATGTATGCACTGACCCTTCGAGGCATGCTTTCGACAAGGTTTTGGAACACATCGATAGGTATGCGCTTCCATTCAGTACATAATGCTGCTGTTAACTGTTGCATAATAGGAGGCCTTGGTTCCAAACTTCTTATGCGGCGCTCTATTTCATCCCATAGAGGCTCTATGGGATTAAGATCAGGGCTCTGTGCTGGCCAGTCCACACACGAATCGGAATTATCGTCAAAGCACGTCGTAACAAGTCTTGTTTTATGGCTAGGTGCATTATCCTGCTGGTACCAACAAGGCTCGGTTCCGTAGTATTGCCACAGAGTTTATAGGTCATAATTGTCCAGAATATCGGGGTAGACGTGCTGATTAACAGGTTTGTCCAGGATAACCAATGGGCCTGGACCATAACACGAAAAACACCCCCACACGAGTACACTGCCAGCTCCAAACTTGACCGTAGGAACAGTACACTGTGGTAAATAGCGTACCCCGGCTGCCACCATACCCATACACGTACACCAGACTGATGGATCGTGTATCTGGATTCATCAGTCCATAGGACCCGTTTCCATTGATCTACGGTCCACGATAAATGTTCTTTACACCATGCTAAACGACGAGTAGCATTCCGAGTGGAGATGAAAGGCTTATGAGCAGCCGCACGACCACGGTAACCCATGGAATGCATTTCTCTGCAAATGGTATGTGTACATACCGAGGTTCCAGCCTTTTTACTCACTTGTACACTGAGGTCTTGTGCAGTACTCCGTCGATTAGCTGTAACGACTCTCCTCAGGCTTCGACGTCCTCTATCACTGGTTTTCTCTGGTCTGCCGGTACGTTTTGCTGCTTCAGGCACGCCATGTGTCTTCCACTTATTCAATATATGTTAAACAGTTGACTTGGGTATGTTTAAACGCCTCTCGGTTTCTCGTATTATAACGAAGTGAATTTCTCCGTCATTTTTATCCGCGCCTGGGTTCGAACCCGGGTCCACTCATTCCGGAATAAGTTGCTCTACCAATTAAGCTACGCGGACATTGATTCTACTTGCTATCTGCCTTTATGTCGTGTGCGTCCTTCTGGCAGGTACGTCACATCTCCTGGTACGTTACAGTATGGACAACCCACTAATATAACACCCAACAATCTTTCCTTTCTCAAAGTCAGTTCTCACCCGTCGCGATATTTTCACTCAAATTCACAGTGCGATATGATCGCCGTCAGCTTCAGGCTTGTTTTTATACCGTTCGCAGCTGTACCGCGCATCTTAGCAACGCAGAAGATCCGTTCATTTGCTTTTGAAGGGGTGTCCAGTGACTTTTGTCGATATAGTGCATTATCATGAACCAAAGCAAATCAATGAAAGCAGAGGAAAAACTGATTCGGAAGAACCCAAGCCAGAGACCCAATAACAACAAGAAAAAGATCTGAAAATTAAGAAGTGAAAAAGATAAATTAAGGTAATAAAACATAATTAATAATACCAACATAGGAAAAATGAAAATCCCGATTGCAAACTACTTACACTGCTTAGATCCGAGAAATACACAGTGCGTCAAAGAATTTTTAGGACTGGGTCTGTAAAATGAAATAGAAACAAGAAATTATAATTTGTTTTGGTTTGTTATTCAAATTAAGTCCCTCCGGCTTCAGTACACTTGTTACAGCGATTTAATAATGATTCGAATGCCTGTTCCAGTTCACTTTGCGGAATTGCCTCCAAAGCACGCGTCGAAGCTGTTTGTAGGGTCGAAATATCATCAAAATAACACCCTTTTAACGTCATTTTAAGTTTTGGGAATAAAGAAAAGCCGCAGGGTGCTAAATCAGGCGAATACGGTGGATGATGCAACACACAGACGTTATTTTTCGCCACAAATCTACGAACAAGAAGTGAGTGTGATTGGGTGCATTATCGTGCAACAAACACCAACTGTTTTCATCCCGATATTCCGGACGAATGCGACGAATTTTGCCCATCAAACGCCTCAAAACATTTAAATAAAACTCACCAGTAATTGTTTGTCCACTTGGAACAAATTCTTTGTGGATAATAACCTTACTATCGAAGAATGTAATGAGCATTGTTTTGATTTTCGATGGAACTTTTCTTGTTTTTTTGGCTTGTGGCGAGTTTTTTTACTTCCATTCCGCACTTTGTCGCTTTGTTTTAGGATCATATTGAAAGCACCATGTTTCATCACCTGTAACAATCGCTTTTAAGAAGTTTGGATCATTTTCAGCGGCTGAAACGATGTCTCTGCAATGTGCACTTCTCCTTGATTTTTGTTCATTGGTTAACGTGTGTGGAACAAATTTAGCACAGACTTTTGTTTTGCCCAAATCTACATGCAGGATGGTTCGAATCGTTTCTTTGTTGATGTTTAAAGACTCTTCCATCATTCTTAGTGACGCACATCGATTGTTTGCCACGAAATCACGCACTTTTTCAATAATCTCAGGTGTCCTAGATGAACTTGGTCTTCCGGTATGCTTATCATCTTCTAGCGTCCAAAAAACGTTTGTGCCACAGGAAAACATTTGATCTACTTAAACAAAACTCACCGTAAACTTGTTTCATCATTTGGTACGTTTCCGAGGCACTGTCACCAAGTTTTGCGTTAAATTTAATAACAGCCCTTTGTTCCATCGTAATAATTGAACATAAAAAGAATTTGACTTCTCTAATGAACGGCCGTTTCTTTTGAGTTACTTTAACAACTGCGCAGTACTTTTTGCAGAAAGCAAGCAGATGGTCACGGTTTATAACGCATTCGCGATTACACTGGTGGCGCCACCGTAGGCTGAAATCTAGCGCCAGTCTTAAAAATTCTTTGACGCACTGTGTATGACACCTAAGTCTCAAAAATAAAAATAAAAATATATACAACCAAACACTACAACTAACTACGATTTAGATGCACATCCTAATGAAACATCAATAAAAAGAAAGAACAGCTATTTGAGATATTTCGCTTTTTGTGTTTAAAAGTTCTTCTTCCTTACGTTTTAGATACTTTAGATAGTTCAATATTATACTTTTTCCCATACTTTAAATAGTTTACTGCTTTATTTTTATACAACTTTGTTTTTAACATATTACTCCTTCCCATATTTTCAGTATTTTACTTTCCATATTTCCAATCTTTTACTTTTTTCCATATTTTCATTATTTCACTTTCCATATTTTCAATATCTTTCTTTCCGTATTTTTTATAATTTATTTTTCTCGATATTTTCAATAATTTACTTTCCATAATTTCTATATTTTACTTCCAATGTTTTCAGTATTTCAGTTCTCTTCATATTTTCAATATTTTACCTGTATCTACATCTTCAATACTTTGCTTCTTTTCATATTTTCAATATTTTACTTCCTTCCATATTTTCAATATTTCAGTTTCCGTATTTTCAATATTTATCTTTCCGTATTTTACTTCTCTTTATGCTTTCAATATTTTACTTTTTTTCATGCTTAATTTTATACTTCTGTGCATATTATCAAAATTTTACTTCCCATATTTTCAGTACTTTCTATCTATCTATATTTTCAATATTTTGCCTCTTTCCATATTTTAAACATTTTAATTCCTTCCATATTTTCAATATTTCAGCTTCCATATTTTCAATAGTATGGTTCTTTGCGTATTTTCAATATTTTTCTTTCCGTATTTTACTTCTCTCTATATTTTCATTATTTTGCTTTCCATATTTTCAATATTTTACCTATATCTATAATATAATTGCAATGTATTGCTCCTTTCTTATACTTTCAATATTTTACCTATATCTATAATATAATTGCAATGTATTGCTCCTTTCTTATATTTTCAATATTTTACCTATATCTATAATATAATTGCAATGTATTGCTTCTTTTCATATTTTCAATATTTTACCTATGTCTATTATACAATTGCAATGTATTGCTTCTTTTCATATTTTCAATATTTTACCTATATCTATAATATAATTGCAATGTATTGCTCCTTTCTTATATTTTCAATATTTTACCTATATCTATAATATAATTGCAATGTATTGCTTCTTTTCATATTTTCAATATTTTACCTATGTCTATTATACAATTGCAATGTATTGCTTCTTTTCATATTTTCAATATTTTACCTATATCTATAATATAATTGCAATATATTGCTTCTTTTCATATTTTCAATATTTTACCTATATCTATAATATAATTGCAGTGTATTACTTCTTTTCATATTTTCAATATTTTACCTATATCTATAATAAATTTGAAATATATTGCTTCTTTTCATATTTTCAATATTTTACCTATATCTATTATACAATTGCAATGTATTGCTTCTTTTCATATTTTCAATATTTTACCTATATCTATAATAAATTTGCAATATATATCTTTTTTTCATATTTTCAATATTTTACCTACATCTATAATATAATTGCAATATATTGCTTCTTTTCACATTTTCAATATTTTACCTATGTCTATAATATAATTGCAATGTATTGCTTCTTTTCACATTTTCAATATTTTACCTATGTCTATAATATAATTGCAATGTATTGCTTCTTTTCACATTTTCAATATTTTACCTATGTCTATAATATAATTGCAATGTATTACTTTTCATATTTTCAATATTTTACCTATATCTATAATATAATTGCAATATATTGCTTCTTTTCATATTTTCAATATTTTACCTATATCTATTATACAATTGCAATGTATTGCTTCTTTTCATATTTTCAATATTTTACCTATATCTATAATAAATTTGCAATATATTGCTTCTTTTCATATTTTCAATATTTTACCTACATCTATAAATAATTGCAATATATTGCTTCTTTTCACATTTTCAATATTTTACCTATGTCTATAATATAATTGCAATGTATTGCTTTTCATATTTTCAATACTTTACCTATATCTATAATATAATTGCAATATATTGTTTCTTTTCATATTTTCAATATTTTACCTATATCTATTATACAATTGCAATATATTGCTTCTTTTCATATTTTCAATATTTTACCTATGTCTATAATATAATTGCAATGTATTGCTTTTCATATTTTTAATATTTTACCTATGTCTATTATACAATTGCAATGTATTGCTTCTTTTCATATTTTCAATATTTTACCTATATCTATTATACAATTGCAATGTATTGCTCCTTTCTTATATTTTCAATATTTTACCTATATCTATAATAAATTTGCGATATATTGCTTCTTTTCATATTTTCAATATTTTACCTACATCTATAATATAATTGCAATATATTGCTTCTTTTCACATTTTCAATATTTTACCTACATCTATAATATAATTGTAATATATTGCTTCTTTTCACATTTTCAATATTTTACCTACATCTATAATATAATTGCAATATATTGCTTCTTTTCATATTTTCAATATTTTACCTACATCTATAATATAATTGCAATATATTGCTTCTTTTCATATTTTCAATATTTTACCTATATCTATAATATAATTGCAATATATTGCTTCTTTTCATATTTTCAATATTTACTTCTTTCCATATTTCCAATGTTTTACTTCTCTCCATATTTTCAATATTTTACTTCTTTCCATACCTTCAATATTTCACTTTTTCCAAATGTTTCATATTTTACTTCTCCCTATGTTTTTGATACTTTGCTTTCCATATTTTACCTGTTTCCATATTTTGACGGTCAGCATATTTCAACGAATTTTTATAACAAAGTTCATCAAAACATTTAAACTGACAGAAGAATTCTTTGCAAAGAGGCATTTCTTTAAGGGTGGCCATAGAATGTCAAGCGGTTCCCGTTTCAATTTAGTTGCTCTTTGAAAATACTGGTAACTTGTTTACTCCAGGTTAACGTAGTAAGTCGCGATGAAAATGCTACCTAGTTACAGAGGGTGAGTCGAAAGTGTTGCAATATTTTGATCACTTTATGTCTTCATACGTACCCTTACGACGAAAGCTGACTAGCATTCAAAGTATAGGCCATCGTGTTGCACCGTCTTTAGCCATCTGTCTGCCAGTTCTTCGATTCCGCGACAGTACCAGTTCTTGTCCTTCGAGGCGAAGAACTCATTCAACTCAGCTGCCAGCTCCTCCTGGTTCTTGAAGTGCTGCCCGCGATGGAACTACGTCATGGACTAGAACAAGTGATAATCCGACGGGGAAAGATCAGGAATATATGGTGGGTGTCGTATCAGTTCAATGCCCTCAAGTTCCATCAGTTCTTCTCGGGTCGATCGCGCGGTGTGAGGCCGAGCGTTGTCTGTTGCAGGAGACCGCGCTTTCTGTTCCCTAACACCGCGTACTTCTCCACCAAACGGTATACAACCGCTCCATCTGTTTACAGTAGAGGTTGGCGTTGATGGTCCGACCGTCTAGAACGAATTCTTAATGGATTACGCCTTCGAAATTCCACCAGGCGCAAAGTAACAGCTTGTGCTCGAAGCGCCTACGTTTCCCCGGGCTCAACTACTGCCGTTGTGCAAAGATTACAGAAATAGACCCACTTTTCATCGCACGTAACAATTCTATTCATGAAACGTACATCGCGCGGGTTATCTACGAGTTTCGTGCACACTTACACTTGGCGCTTTGCTTCAATTGGAGTCAGTTCGTGAGGTACAATGCGGCAGCTTGTAGACCTTGCCAAGGTCCTGAAGGTGGTTTGTGATATCCCCAGCTCGACTGATAATCTCCGAGTGCTGGTTATCCGATTTGCCTCTACGGCCTGGCGCACGGCCTCCGAATCCACGGGTCGCAGCCTACCGGACCTTGGCCGATCGTCGAGGATTCTATCATCTAAGTGAAGTTTCTTGAACCATCTGTTTGCAGTGCTGTGGTCCACGGAACCTTCCCCTTTCGCATGACAAATGTTTCGTGTTGCTTGTGCAGCGTTATGGCCGAGATCAAACTCCTAAAGCAAAAGTTCCCTAATTAACCGGTTGTGGCTGTTCATCTTTTAGGTGTCCCAACCACAGACAGAACGAAGACATGAAATTCTGCATACAGCAACGACTATCACTTTATATTCCTTTCGACTGACTGCAGTGCTCGCCTTGAACTAGTTTAAACACGTCACATACGCGCCGCAGCAAATGCGTTTATGCAAATATTGCAAAACTTTCGACTCCCCATCTGTAATAATGAGAAGTACGCTAGAAATACTGCATCGAAATGGTTCAATGTCCTTTAAAACAATTTATTTCTTTAATCTATTCAAGCATGGTTGTCTACAGGCTTGCACGTACCTTATTTTTTCTTCCGCAAACAGTATACAGCTTGATTCATAATTATTGTCGGGGTTTCCGTGGCCTGAGATGGTCAAACCGTAACCGACCAAATAAAACTGCCTACACCATAAAGAATTTCACCGCGGAAACTTTTATGTGGCAACATGATACCCGCTGAATTCACGTCATGCTTCAAAATGGCGACTGTTCAAGAAAAGGCAATGTGCGTACTCTGGCTCTGCGAAACAAACTCATACAGCAGAAAACGTTTCAGATATGTATCAATAATGTTACAATCTTTCATTTTCGTTACACTTTCTTACAATTACGTTTCAGCAACATCTACACTGGCGGAAAGTGAAAAAAGAACACCAAGAAGGAATTGGCGGACGATCATGAAATTTACATATGTTAATGAGGTCGAGTTTACGTAGGTGTGATGTTAATTTCGGGACCAACCGGTGAGCGCTTACGCCACAGCACGGCATAATATGCAAATTATCGTCGGTGGTATTTAAGGAGTACGGCGAAGTGAATGTAATCAGTCGTCGGCGTACGGACACTTGCGAAGACCCTGAAGAAGCTGCAATGCCTGGACATGGAAGACGTGCACGATTTCAGCAGTTATCGGACTTTGAGCGAGGTCTTCCAGTCGGACTCCGCGAGGGCGGGTGGTCGTATCGTCCTATTGCGGAGCGAATTGGACTGGAAGTACTGTTGGTGGTACGATGGTGGCGTAGATGGTCCGAGGAACATTCCCACACGAGAAGACGTGGAACCGGGAGTCACAGACGGACTGATGAGCGGACCGATCGACGCATAAGAAGAGCGGCGTTGTCAAGCAGAACATCAATTGTGACGCAAATCCGAGCTGCCGTTGCACCTGAGGTGACTGTGCGAACAATCCGCAACGGTCTACTGTATGCAGGACTACGTGCACGTGTGCCTCTGGCATGTGTACCTCTGACTCCAGCTCACCGTCAGGAACCGGCTGCAGTGGTGTCGCCAACGTCTGCACTGGCGAACGCAATGGCGATCTGTCGTGTTCAGCGATGAAAGCAGATTCTGCTTGGGAGCGTCCGATGGCCGTATGCGTGTTCGCAGACGCACAGGGGAGCGTCTCCACCCTTCTTGCATCCGCCAGCGACACACAGGGCCTACACCTGGTCTCCTGGTGTGGGGAGCGATCAGCTATAACTCCCGTACACAACTAGTGTTTGTACCGGGTACGTTAAACAGCACCTCCTACATCAACAACATCATTTAACCCGTTGTTGTGCCATCTGTAAGGTCGGTCCATTGTGGTGTTTTCCAGCAAGATAACGCACGCCCACACACAGCAGGTGCAACGCAACATGCACTTCAGGGTATGAGACAACTTCCATGGTTCACCGTATTTGTCCCCCATTGAGCACGTGTGGGATTTTATGGGACAACGACTTATCCGGTCTCCACGGCCAGCCACGACCATCCCCGATTGAGGCGTCCAGGTTGAGGATGCTTGGAACTCAATACCCCAAACTTACATTCAACATCTGTACGACAGACTCCATGCCAGAATTGCACAGTGTGACGCAGTTCATGGCGGTTCAACCTCGTACTAACCATGTTACATGGAAATGTTATTTTTGAGTTTACCAGCAAATACAGCTGTATTTTGCCATAATGTTTTGATCACGTTATCCTCTGTATTCCGTTATGTATAAATTTCGTTGTTATCAGACGTCTCCTTCTTGGTGTTCTTTTTTCACTTTCTAGCCACGACCATCCCCGATTTAGGCGTCCAGGTTGAGGATGCTTGGAACTCAATACCCCAAACTTACATCCAACATCTGTACGACAGACTCCATGCCAGAATTGCACAGTGTGACGCAGTTCATGGCGGTTCAACCTCGTACTAACCATGTTACATGGAAATGTTATTTTTCAGTTTACCAGCAAATACAGCTGTATTTTGCCATAATGTTTTGATCACGTTATCCTCTGTATTCCGTTATGTATAAATTTCGTTGGTATCAGGCGTCTCTTTCTTGGTGTTTTTTTTTCACTTTCCGCCAGTGTACTATCCGACGTTGGTTAAAGCACTTTCAAAAGACTGCTATTGCGCAGCATCAAAAAGCACCGGAAATACTTAGCACTTCGTAAGACGATGTCGATGGCGTCCAGGAAGCCTTTTCTCGAAGCGCTCAGAAGTCAACGAGACGAGCTGTGTCGCATTTAGGTATGCCACAAACGACTGTTTTGGGGGTTCTACCTAAGCGCCTACAACTCCATGCGTACAAAGTGCGGATTGTACAGGCTTTACAGTGGGACATCAAGCCCAGCCGTTTCCAATTCGCCTAAGACATTTTGTCCAAAGTCGAAGCCGTTGAACATTACCTGCGGACATGGACATTTAGTGATGATGCAACCTTTTCCTTCTCAAGGCGGGTACATCGGCATAACTGCAGAATATACGGCTCCGAAAAACCCTCACGCCATGCGAGAAGTCGACCGAAATAGTCAAAAGCTGAACGTCTGCTGCGCTTCGTTATGTTCGGAAGTGTGAACTGTATCATTATTTAGACTTACACTTCATTGGCAAAGATCACCGGACACCCCTTCAAAAGCAAATGAACGGATCCGCTGCATTGTTAAGATGTGCGGTACAGCTAAACGGTATAAAACAAGCCTGTAACTGACCACGATCATATCAGAGCCGCGAATGGCTTAGGGGTTAGCGAGTCAGACTATCAACGCAGTGTCCTCAGGTTTGAACCTGGGCTGATCTTTCGGAGATGGGGTGATTTACTAACAATCGCTGAATATCCGCAGTGCATCGGACGAGCATGTTAAGTGACGGCCCCCAGGCTGGACCCACTGGTTAAATGGGTCTCCTTTCCTATGCCCCCCCCCGGAAATTCTCTCACCCCTCTATGTGCAACATCGTACTTGTACGGTGGCGCCATCTACTGTACTCCAATCTCACTACAAACTGTTCTGTCAAAGTCGCTAAACTTGCTCTCATTCCTTCCGCTTCTGTGTCCCGCCCAAAACGCGATCTCGCTGTAGGTGGCTGGGACCTAAACTCTACTCACTGTGGACGGAAGTCCTACAAGGAGACGGTGGCGCCATCTACTGTACTCTAATCTCACTACAAACTGTTCTGTCAAAGTCGCTACACTTGCTCTCATTCCTTCCGTTTCTGTGTCCCGCCCAAAACGCGATCTCGCTGTAAGTGGCTGGGACCTAAACTCTACTCACTGTGGACGGAAGTCCTACAAGGAGACGGTGGCGCCATCTACTGTACTCTAATCTCACTACAAACTGTTCTGTCAAAGTCGCTAAACTTGCTCTCATTCCTTCCGTTTCTGTGTCCCGCCCAAAAGGCGATCTCGCTGTAGGTGGCTGGGACCTAAACTCTACTCACTGTGGACGGAAGTCCTACAAGGAGACGGTGGCGCCACCTAAACTCTACTCACTGTGGACGGAAGTCCTACAAGAAGACGGTGGCGCCATCTACTGTACTCTAATCTCACTACAAACTGTTCTGCCAAAGTCGCTAAACTTGCTCTCATTCCTTCCGTTTCTGTGTCCTGCCCAAAAGGCGATCTCGCTGTAGGTGGCTGGGACCTAAACTCTACTCACTGTGGACGGAAGTCCTACAAGAAGACGGTGGCGCCATCTACTGAACTCTAATCTCACTACAAACTGTTCTGTCAAAGTCGCTAGACTTGCTCTCATTCCTTCCGTTTCTGTGTCCTGCCCAAAAGGCGATCTCGCTGTAGGTGGCTGGGACCTAAACTCTACTCACTGTGGACGGAAGTCCTACAAGAAGACGGTGGCGCCATCTACTGAACTCTAATCTCACTACAAACTGTTCTGTCAAAGTCGCTAAACTTGCTCTCATTCCTTCCGTTTCTGTGTCCCGCCCAAAAGGCGATCTCGCTGTAGGTGGCTGGGACCTAAACTCTACTCACTGTGGACGGAAGTCCTACAAGAAGACGGTGGCGCCATCTACTGTACTCTAATCTCACTACAAACTGTTCTGTCAAAGTCGCTAGACTTGCTCTCATTCCTTCCGTTTCTGTGTCCTGCCCAAAAGGCGATCTCGCTGTAGGTGGCTGGGACCTAAACTCTACTCACTGTGGACGGAAGTCCTACAAGAAGACGGTGGCGCCATCTACTGAACTCTAATCTCACTACAAACTGTTCTGTCAAAGTCGCTAAACTTGCTCTGATTCCTTCCGTTTCTGTGTCCCGCCCAAAAGGCGATCTCGCTGTAGGTGGCTGGGACCTAAACTCTAATCACTGTGGACGGAAGTCCTACAAGAAAATGACAATACTGTGTGAGTAAAACCACGATCATATCGCACTGCGAGGTTGAGTGAAAATATCGCGGCGGGAGAGAACTGACTTTGAGAAAGGAAAGATTGTTGGGTGGTATGTTTGTGGGTTGTCCAAATGAGAAACCGAGAGGCGTTTAAACATACCCAAGTCAACTGTTTTGCATGTACTGAACATGTGGAAGACATGGCGCGTCTAAAGCAGCAAAACGCACCTGCAGACGAAAGAAAATTAGTGATAGAGGACGTCGAAGACTCAGGAGACCTCACTGTACAGGTAAGTAAAAATGCTGGAACCTCGGTATGTACACGTACCATTCGCAGAGAACTTCATCCCATGGGTTACCGTGGTCGTGCGGCTGCTCATAAGCCTTTCATCTCCACTCGGAATGCTACTCGTCCTTTAGCATGGTGTAAAGAACATTTATTGTGGATCGTAGATCAATGGAGTCCCATTTTCAATAGGGTTCATCCCCGGGTGGTCCCCTACCACATACTAAAATTTCATCAAAATCGAACCATTTTTACGCCAGTTATCGTGCGGACGAGAGGACAAAGCTGGGGTATATACGCGCTTCTTCAAGCTATGGTTGGAAAGCGTAAAAAAGGTTTTCTATGTAGTTTTTGAGGATTTCTGTTTTTTTTTTGTTTTTTTTTTTTTTTTTGCAAAACGCTATGTTTCAGTTTTCGTGGAGAAAAGGCTGAAATGCTATTTCCTGCATCTCGTTTTCCACTTTAGACTAGTTTAACATCCGTTTGATTCGAAGTAAGATATAAAGAAAACTTCCTTCAATTATTCTTCCTTGCTTCCAGAAAATGAGATTTATTTGCAAACGAAAAAGTGAGATGTCGTTTGAAACAAGACGAAACCACTCAACCTACTTTATAGGATGCCACACCCAAATGCAGTACCGTTCCTCGTGGATTAAAACCGTTATATGTTTTGTGCTGTGAATACGTAATAACATTCGTCGAATGTTCTCTGTAAGACAGGAAGAGATTAAGAAATATTCTGAGTCCGAAAACAAAAAAGCTGTTTACAGTGATTTTGATGATTTCGTGTTTTTTAAACTCGGAAGTATATAACAACCACTCGCACATAACTTAGGGCTACTGTTTCCAGAAATAGGAGACAGCCAGCACCGGACCACAAACACAAACCTCTTGCCTCATCGGGGATTCGAACTCGGACCCATTTCACAGGAATGATCCGAAGCCAGAGTCCGCTTGGTCATGGGATCGGCAAGTATGCTGTTTCAGAAAATAAAAAAAAAGCAGGTTTTCAGAACATCAAGTAGAAGTCATCGCTCTTTCCCCGTTTATATGTGAGTCACGGAAAAATTCTCATTGGCCACCACCGGGAGTCGAACCCAGGGTCTTCCAGTTACGCACAGGATACGCTTCCGCCACACCACAGCGGCCTCGAATTCCTCCAGACTCACACACGCTAACTGCCAAGCCAAGTTGGCAGGTTGCTTCTTGGAGCCCCGCACAATGCTGGGGATTCACCAAAGATGGTAAGCAGCAACTGAAGAAATAATTAGAAGGCGAATGAATAATTAATACAGACATTTAACGTGGACCAGGAACATCAAACAAAGATCTTCGCTCTTTCCACGTTTATAAGTGAGTCACGGAAAAATTCTCATTGGCCGTCACCGGGAGTCGAACCCAGGGTCTTCCAGTTACGCGCCGGATATGCTTCCCTACACCACAGCGGCCTCGAATTCCTCCAGACTCACACACGCTAACTGCCAAGCCAAGTTGGCAGGTTGCTTCTTGGAGCCCCACACAATGCTGGGGATTCACCAAAGATGGTAAGCAGCAAAACTGAAGAAATAATTAGAAGGCGAATGAATAATTAATACAGACATTTAACGTGGACCAGGAACATCAAACAAAGATCTTCGCTCTTTCCACGTTTATAAGTGAGTCACGGAAAAATCCTCATTGGCCGCCACCAGGAGTCGAACCCAGGGTCTTCCAGTTACGTGCCGGATATGCTTCCGCTACACCACAGCGGCCTCGAATTCCTCCAGACTCACACACGCTAACTGCCAAGCCAAGTTGGCAGGTTGCTTCTTGGAGTCCCACACAATGCTGGGGATTCACCAAAAATGGTAAGCAGCAACTGAACAAATAATTAGAAGGCGAATGAATAATTAATACAGACATTTAACGTGGACCAGGAACATCAAACAAAGATCTTCGCTCTTTCCACGTTTATAAGTGAGTCACGGAAAAATCCTCATTGGCCGCCACCAGGAGTCGAACCCAAGGTCTTCCAGTTACGCGCCGGATATGCTTCCGCTACACCACAGCGGCCTCGAATTCCTCCAGACTCACACACGCTAACTGCCAAGCCAATTTGGCAGGTTGCTCCTTGGAGCCCCGCACAATGCTGGGGATTCACCAAAGATGGTAAGCAGCAACTGAAGAAATAATTAGAAGGCGAATGAATAATTAATACAGACATTTAACGTGGACCAGGAACAACAAACGAAGATCTTCGCTCTTTCCACGTTTATAAGTGAGTCACGGAAAAATTCTCATTGGCCGCCACCGGGAGTCGAACCCTGTGTCTTCCAGTTACGCGCCGGATATGCTTCCGCTACACCACAGCGGCCTCGAATTCCTCCAGACTCACACACGCTAACTGCCAAGCCAAGTTGGCAGGTTGCTTCTTGGAGCCCCGCACAATGCTGGGGATTCACCAAAGATGGTAAGCAGCAACTGAACAAATAATTAGAAGGCGAATGAATAATTAATACAGACATTTGACGTGGACCAGGAACATCAAACAAAGATCTTCGCTCTTCTCACGTTTATAAGTGGGTCACGGAAAAATTCTCATTGGCCGCCACCGGGAGTCGAACCCTGTGTCTTCCAGTTACGCGCCGGATATGCTTCCGCTACACCACAGCGGCCTCGAATTCCTCCAGACTCACACACGCTAACTGCCAAGCCAAGTTGGCAGGTTGCTTCTTGGAGACCTGAACAATGCTGGGGATTCACCAAAGATGGTAAGCAGCAACTGAAGAAATAATTAGAAGGCGAATGAATAATTAATACAGACATTTAACGTGGACCAGGAACATGAAACAAAGATCTTCGCTCTTTCCACGTTTATAAGTGAGTCACGGAAAAATTCTCATTGGCCGCCACCGGGAATCGAACCTAGTAACTGTTTACCATCTTTGGTCAATCCCCAGCATTGTGCGGGGCTCCAAGAAGAAACCTGCCAACTTGGCTTGGCAGTTAGTCGTACGTGAGTCTGGAGGAATTCGAAGCCGCTGTGGTGCAGTGGAAGCATGTCTCGCGTGTAACTGGAAGACCCTGGGTTCGACTCCCGGTGGCGGCCAATGATAAATTTTTCGTGACTCACTTATAAATGTGGAAAGAGCGATGACTTCTATTTGATGTTCCTAATCTACGTGAATTGTGTGTGTATTAAGGTTTTGGGAAATAAAATTTTTTAAACTCGAAAATACTTGGGTATAGGCTTTAAAAGTTGGGTTTTTAGCTTACCACGAGGGTGTATCGAAAAGGAAAGTACACTATTTTTGGGGAAAGCAGTTTAAAAGATGCGCAAAACAAAACATATACACAGTGAAACTACATTTCTTGGCAATTTTTCAACATACACAGTGCGTCAAAGAATTTTTAAGACTGGGTCTGTAAAATGAAATAGAAACAAGAAATTATAATTTGTTTTGGTTTGTTATTCAAAATAAGTCCCTCCGGCTTCAGTACACTTGTTACAGCGATATAATAATGATTCGAATGCCTGTTCCAGTTCACTTTGCGGAATTGCCTCCAAAGGCAATTCCGCAAAGTGAAGGGAACTTTGCGGAATTGCCTTTGACACCCTTTTAACGTCCTTTTAAGTTTTGGGAATAAAGAAAAGTCACAGGGTGCTAAATCAGGCGAATACGGTGGATGATTCAACACACAGACGTTATTTGTCGCCAAAAATCTACGAACAAGAAGTGAGGTGTGACTGGGTGCATTATCGTGCAACAAACACCAACTGTTTTCATCCCGATATTCTGGACGAATGCGACGAATTCTGCCCATCAAACGCCTCAAAACATTTAAATAAAAATCACCAGTAATTGTTTGTCCACTTGGAACATATTCTTTGTGGATATTACCCTTACTATCGAAGAATGTAATGAGCATTGTTTTGATTTTTAATGGAACTTTTCTTGTTTTTGTAGTTTGTGGCGAGTTTTTTTACTTCCATTCCGCACTTTGTCGCTTTGTTTTAGGATCATATTGAAAGCACCATGTTTCATCACCTGTAACAATCGCTTTTAAGAAGTTTGGATCATTTTCAGCGGCTGAAATGATGTCTCTGCAATGTGCACTTCTCCTTGATTTTTGTTCATTGGTTAACGTGTGTGGAACAAATTTAGCACAGACTTTTGTTTTGCCGAAATCTTCATGCAGGATGGTTCGAATCGTTTCTTTGTTGATGTTTAAAGACTCTTCCATCATTCTTAGTGACGCACATCGATTGTTTGCCACGAAATCACGCACTTTTTCAATAATCTCAGGTGTCCTAGATGAACTTGGTCTTCCGGTATGCTTATCATCTTCTAGCGTCCAAAAAACGTTTGTGCCACAGAAAAACATTTGATCTACTTAAACAAAACTCACCGTAAACTTGTTTCATCGTTTGGTACGTAGGCACTTTTACCAAGTTTTGCGTTAAATTTAATAACAGCCCTTTGTTCCATCTTAATAATTGAACATGAAAAAAATTTGACTTCTCTAATGAACGGCCGTTTCGTTTGAGTTACTTTAACAACTGCGCAGTACTTTTGGCAGAAAGCAAGCAGATGGTCACGGTTAATAACACATTCGCGATTATACTGGTGGCGCCACCGTAGGCTGAAATCTAGCGCCAGTCTTAAAAATTCGTTGACGCACTGTGTAGGAATCTATACTCTCGATCATTCATCTAAGCGTGGTACCAGTTTTAGTACACCTTGGTTTCAAAATCGCTTTATTAGTATTCATCATAAAGAAACATAAGAGGGAGACGTACAGTATTGGGCGTCTCACTGGGAAATAATACAAAACTGTTAAAACATGATGGTATATACACTGCAATGACAATGGGGATGAATAACAAATGCTGCAAGCAAAGCTTATTGAATAAAAACTGCAGAAGTGACAGAGAGAAACACATCGTGTCACATGACATTGTCTGGGCATGATTTACAGGATAACACAGGCGAAACAATAGTACACAATTAGAAAAAGAACAGCACAAAGACCGCCGTGAAGGTAAAACATTACAAACATGAGATAAAAACACAGCGTGCACAATTGTGCAAGTTATTTAACGAGGGCACCAAAGCAACATAATACAGGCGGGGTGAAAGTAAGTAATGTACACGAGTAAGCATGAAAATACACTGAGATGGCTTTAGCATTCACAATTCAACGGTATAGCGTGGATTGCACGAGTCGTAGAGTGGAGGAGGGGCACCAGGGTGCCACGGAACTCAGCAAAGGAGGTGTAGAATGTCCTAGGGTACTGATAGGTGTAGCAGTCCAGAATGAACCGCAAACCATGGAGCGGCCGGCGCCCAGGTAGCATAGAAGGTGGCTTCTCGACGACTGGAAGAAGCCGACTGGTACTCCAGGCGGAGTCGAGAAAGCAATCGATCTTGAAAATGGCACAAAAGGGCCTGGTGTAAAGAGACCGGCGAGGAAACGCTGCGGAGTTGTTGAAGGTATACGTAAATAACGTGTTTAACCAGCACGAAAAGATAGGCACATACTGACGGAAGAGGCGTAGGTGGATGAGCCCGCAGAAGAAGATGTCTGTAGGCAGTGAACGGAAGATCTTGAGAACAAGAGCGACTGGCAATCCGGAAAGCCTGGTGGAGGAGAGGCATCAGGATGGGACAGTAAAGGTAGACGTGAGAAACGTCTGCCTCCTGTGCGCAGAAGGAGCAGAGAGGGAAGGAGAGAAGAGACATGCGAAAGAGAAAATACGGAACAGGGAGGCGATTAGGGGTCCTATACAAAATTTTCGTAAAAAGTTCAATGATTTACTTTTTTATTTTGAATTGGTATACTATCTCATGGTATTCCAACTTAGACCGTAGACGGTTTTGAAAGGAGTCGGAGCCCGGGGTCAAGGGGTCATATACAAAATTTTCGTAAAAAGTTCAATGATTTACTTTTTTATTTTGAATTGGTATACTATCTCATGGTATTCCAACTTAGACCGTACACGGTTTTTGAAAGGAGTCGGAGCCCGGGGCCAAGGGGTCCTATACAAAATTTTCTTGAAAAGTTCCGTTTTTTACTCGTTCCAACTGTAGGTTGAAGAAGCGTTTATGCTGCAGCTTTGTCCGTCCGCCCGCACGATAACTTGCGTAAAAATGGTTCGATTTCAATGAAATTTTAGTATATGATAGGGGAACACTGGGAACGAACCCTGATGAAAATGGGCGAAATGGGGTCAAAGGTCACGACATAAAAGCGGGATCCATTCCATTGCCCTTATGCGTCATAACTTGCGTAAATATGGTTCGATTTCAATGAAATTTTAGTATGTGGTACGGAACCACCCGGGGACGAACCCTATTGAAAATGGATGAAATGGGGTCAAAGGTCAGGACATAGGATTGGGATCCATTTCATCGCACTTATGCGTTATAACTTACGTAAAAAGTCTTCGACTGAGACAAAATTTTATCATGTTGTTCCGGAAGTTTTATTTACCGGTTCTGTTGAATATCATGGAAATGGGGTCAAAGGTCAGGTCATAGGAGCGAGATTTATTCTACAGGCATTATCCTCATAAATTGAGTAATAACTTGAGTAATGATTACTGGTATGTTGGAAAGCGTATCATAATCAAGGCATTGCATGATTTTACTAACTTGTTTACTTTTTTAGTTTGAATTCGAATTTAATACTTTTTGTTGTGATAAGTGCAAGAATTGATTTTTCTGTGACATGTGCTTTCCGGTGAAACACAATTCAGCATCGGTACTAAAGGTAAGTATTTCCATTCCTCTTCCTTCCTTTTTTTGTTTTCTAAAAGTACATTAACTGAATCATTTATTTTTTTATTTTTCACATTTTCAGTAATCTCGACTCTATAATCTCAATGAATTAAAATAAATTTACTGAAAAGTTACAGGAATCTCTTTTTCATTAATAAACTTTCACTCCCTGAACTTGGTAATTCCACGACTAGTAATATTTACCCGGGAAACACCGGGTACCCCTGCTATATGTACATAAAAAAATCAAACGGAAAACCTAAAAATGCTGTGTGCCCAAAGATTTTACAGAGAGTAAAATTCAAATGCAATGAAGAAATGAAATACAATATTAGGTACTGTTCCCGCGGTAAAAAATTTATCGGTTTCATTTGATATGTATAAATTGAGATAGTCAGTTATCGCCATATTCTCCCGGAACGCTTAGCAATTCAGCTAGTCTTAAGTAAAAATTTTAATTCAGAAAAACATGGTTACACACTTGAAAACCCGGGTTTTGTGCTTAGTATTCTGAAAACTCGATATTTTTTTTTATTTGAAAACTTACTGTTACAAATTTTAAAATGAAATTCTGGAATAAGTGTCTTTAAAATTCGATTTCTTAATTCCAGGATACTCTTCGCAACTGACTTTAAAAAACGGAGATTTGGTCTAAGTATCTTTTAAATTTGACACTTTCTTCGAAAGCTAGTGACTACAAACTTTGAAAATTTGGTGCTGGGCTTAGTATCTTGATAATTCGACTTTTCTTCGAAAGGTAGTGACTACAAACTTTAAAAATTTGGTGCTGGGCTTAGTATCTTGATTATTCGATTTTTCTTCGAAAGCTAGTGACTACAAACTTTGAAAATTTGGTCCTGTGCTTAGTATCTTGATAATTCGACTTTATTTCGAAAGCTAGTGACTACAAACTTTGAAAATTTGGTCCTGTGCTTAGTATCTTGATAATTCGACTTTTCTTCGAACGCTAGTGACTACAATCTTTGAAAATTTGGTCCTGTGCTTAGTATCTTGATAATTCGACTTTTCTTCGAAAGCTAGTGACTACAAACTTTAAAAATTTGGTGCTGGGCTTAGTATCTTGATTATTCGATTTTTCTTCGAAAGCTAGTGACTACAAACTTTAAAAATTTGGTGCTGGGCTTAGTATCTTGATTATTCGATTTTTCTTCGAAAGCTAGTGACTACAAACTTTAAAAATTTGGTGCTGGGCTTAGTATCTTGATTATTCGATTTTTCTTCGAAAGCTAGTGACTACAAACTTAAAACATTTGGTGCTGGGCTTAGTATCTTGATAATTCGACTTTTCTTCGAAAGCTAGTGACTACAAACTTTGAAAATTTGGTCCTGTGCTTAGTATCTTGATAATTCAACTTTTCTTCGAACGCTAGTGACTACAATCTTTGAAAATTTGGTCCTGTGCTTAGTATCTTGATAATTCGACTTTTCTTCGAAAGCTAGTGACTACAAACTTTGAAAATTTGGTCCTGTGCTTAGTATCTTGATAATTCGACTTTTCTTCGAACGCTAGTGACTACAAACTTTGAAAATTTGGTCCTGTGCTTAGTATCTTGATAATTCGACTTTTCTTCGAACGCTAGTGACTACAAACTTTAAAAATTTGGTCCTGAGCTCAGTATCTTGAAAATTCGATTTTTTCTTCGAAAGCTAGTGACTACAAACTCTGAAAATTCGGTCCTGTGTTTAGTATCTTGATAATTCGACTTTTCTTCGAACGCTAGTGACTACAAACTTTAAAAATTTGGTCCTGAGCTCAGTATCTTGAAAATTCGATTTTTTCTTCGAAAGCTAGTGACTACAAACTCTGAAAATTCGGTCCTGTGTTTAGTATCTTGATAATTCGACTTTTCTTCGAACGCTAGTGACTACAAACTTTGAAAATTTGGTCCTGTGCTTAGTATCTTGATAATTCGACTTTTCTTCGAACGCTAGTGACTACAAACTTTAAAAATTTGGTCCTGAGCTCAGTATCTTGAAAATTCGATTTTTTCTTCGAAAGCTAGTGACTACAAACTTTGAAAATTTGGTCCTGTGCTTAGTATCTTGATAATTCGACTTTTCTTCGAACGCTAGTGACTACAAACTTTGAAAATTTGGTCCTGTGCTTAGTATCTTGATAATTCGACTTTTCTTCGAACGCTAGTGACTACAAACTTTAAAAATTTGGTCCTGAGCTCAGTATCTTGATAATTCGATTTTTTCTTCGAAAGCTAGTGACTACAAACTTTGAAAATTTGGTCCTGTGTTTAGTATCTTGATAATTCGACTTTTCTTCGAACGCTAGGGACTACAAACTTTAAAAATTTGGTCCTGAGCTCAGTATCTTGAAAATTCGATTTTTTCTTCGAAAGCTAGTGACTACAAACTTTGAAAATTTGGTCCTGTGTTTAGTATCTTGATAATTCGACTTTTCTTCGAACGCTAGGGACTACAAACTTTGAAAATTTGGTCCTGTGCTTAGTATCTTGATAATTCGACTTTTCTTCGAACGCTAGGGACTACAAACTTTGAAAATTTGGTCCTGTGTTTAGTATCTTGATAATTCGACTTTTCTTCGAACGCTAGGGACTACAAACTTTGAAAATTTGGTCCTGTGCTTAGTATCTTGATAATTCGACTTTTCTTCGAACGCTAGGGACTACGAACTTTGAAAATTTGGTCCTGTGCTTAGTATCTTGATAATTCGACTTTTCTTCGAACGCTAGTGACTACAAACTTTGAAAATTTGGTCCTGTGCTTAGTATCTTGATAATTCGACTTTTCTTCGAACGCTAGGGACTACAAACTTTGAAAATTTGGTCCTGTGCTTAGTATCTTGATAATTCGACTTTTCTTCGATAGCTAGTGACTACGAACTTTGAAAATTTGGTCCTGTGCTTAGTATCTTGATAATTCGACTTTTCTTCGAACGCTAGTGACTACAAACTTTGAAAATTTGGTCCTGGGCTTAGTATCTTGAAACTTAGATTTTTGTCTTCGAAAGTTAGTGACTACAAATTTTAAAAGTTTGCTCTGGGTTTAGTATCTATAAAATTCGATTTTTTCTTCGAAAGCTAGTGACTACAAACTTTGAAAATTTGGTCCTGTGTTTAGTATCTTGATAATTCGACTTTTCTTCGAACGCTAGGGACTACAAACTTTGAAAATTTGGTCCTGTGCTTAGTATCTTGATAATTCGACTTTTCTTCGATAGCTAGTGACTACGAACTTTGAAAATTTGGTCCTGTGCTTAGTATCTTGATAATTCGACTTTTCTTCGAACGCTAGTGACTACAAACTTTGAAAATTTGGTCCTGTGCTTAGTATCTTGATAATTCGACTTTTCTTCGAACGCTAGGGACTACAAACTTCGAAAATTTGGTCCTGTGCTTAGTATCTTGATAATTCGACTTTTCTTCGATAGCTAGTGACTACGAACTTTGAAAATTTGGTCCTGGGCTTAGTATCTTGAAACTTAGATTTTTGTCTTCGAAAGTTAGTGACTACAAATTTTAAAAGTTTGGTCTGGGTTTAGTATCTTGAAAATTCGATTTTTTCTTCGAAAGCTCGTGAAAACAAACTTTTAAAGTTTGGTCCTGGGTTTAGTATCTTGAAAATTCGATTTTTTCTTCGAAAGCTCGTGAAAACAAACTTTTAAAGTTTGGTCCTGGGTTTAGTATCTTGAAAATTCGATTTTTTCTTCGAAAGCTCGTGAAAACAAACTTTTAAAGTTTGGTCCTGGGTTTAGTATCTTGAAAATTCGATTTTTTCTTCGAAAGCTCGTGAAAACAAACTTTTAAAGTTTGGTCCTGGGTTTAGTATCTTGAAAATTCGATTTTTTCTTCGAAAGCTCGTGAAAACAAACTTTTAAAGTTTGGTCCTGGGTTTAGTATCTTGAAAATTCGATTTTTTCTTCGAAAGCTCGTGAAAACAAACTTTTAAAGTTTGGTCCTGGGTTTAGTATCTTGAAAATTCGATTTTTTCTTCGAAAGCTCGTGAAAACAAACTTTTAAAGTTTGGTCCTGGGTTTAGTATCTTGAAAATTCGATTTTTTCTTCGAAAGCTCGTGAAAACAAACTTTTAAAGTTTGGTCCTGGGTTTAGTATCTTGAAAATTCGATTTTTTCTTCGAAAGCTCGTGAAAACAAACTTTTAAAGTTTGGTCCTGGGTTTAGTATCTTGAAAATTCGATTTTTTCTTCGAAAGCTCGTGAAAACAAACTTTTAAAGTTTGGTCCTGGGTTTAGTATCTTGAAAATTCGATTTTTTCTTCGAAAGCTCGTGAAAACAAACTTTTAAAGTTTGGTCCTGGGTTTAGTATCTTGAAAATTCGATTTTTTCTTCGAAAGCTCGTGAAAACAAACTTTTAAAGTTTGGTCCTGGGTTTAGTATCTTGAAAATTCGATTTTTTCTTCGAAAGCTCGTGAAAACAAACTTTTAAAGTTTGGTCCTGGGTTTAGTATCTTGAAAATTCGATTTTTTCTTCGAAAGCTCGTGAAAACAAACTTTTAAAGTTTGGTCCTGGGTTTAGTATCTTGAAAATTCGATTTTTTCTTCGAAAGCTCGTGAAAACAAACTTTTAAAGTTTGGTCCTGGGTTTAGTATCTTGAAAATTCGATTTTTTCTTCGAAAGCTCGTGAAAACAAACTTTTAAAGTTTGGTCCTGGGTTTAGTATCTTGAAAATTCGATTTTTTCTTCGAAAGCTCGTGAAAACAAACTTTTAAAGTTTGGTCCTGGGTTTAGTATCTTGAAAATTCGATTTTTTCTTCGAAAGCTCGTGAAAACAAACTTTTAAAGTTTGGTCCTGGGTTTAGTATCTTGAAAATTCGATTTTTTCTTCGAAAGCTCGTGAAAACAAACTTTTAAAGTTTGGTCCTGGGTTTAGTATCTTGAAAATTCGATTTTTTCTTCGAAAGCTCGTGAAAACAAACTTTTAAAGTTTGGTCCTGGGTTTAGTATCTTGAAAATTCGATTTTTTCTTCGAAAGCTCGTGAAAACAAACTTTTAAAGTTTGGTCCTGGGTTTAGTATCTTGAAAATTCGATTTTTTCTTCGAAAGCTCGTGAAAACAAACTTTTAAAGTTTGGTCCTGGGTTTAGTATCTTGAAAATTCGATTTTTTCTTCGAAAGCTCGTGAAAACAAACTTTTAAAGTTTGGTCCTGGGTTTAGTATCTTGAAAATTCGATTTTTTCTTCGAAAGCTCGTGAAAACAAACTTTTAAAGTTTGGTCCTGGGTTTAGTATCTTGAAAATTCGATTTTTCTTCGAAAGCTCGTGAAAACAAACTTTTAAAGTTTGGTCCTGGGTTTAGTATCTTGAAAATTCGATTTTTTCTTCGAAAGCTCGTGAAAACAAACTTTTAAAGTTTGGTCCTGGGTTTAGTATCTTGAAAATTCGATTTTTCTTCGAAAGCTCGTGAAAACAAACTTTTAAAGTTTGGTCCTGGGTTTAGTATCTTGAAAATTCGATTTTTTCTTCGAAAGCTCGTGAAAACAAACTTTTAAAGTTTGGTCCTGGGTTTAGTATCTTGAAAATTCGATTTTTTCTTCGAAAGCTCGTGAAAACAAACTTTTAAAGTTTGGTCCTGGGTTTAGTATCTTGAAAATTCGATTTTTTCTTCGAAAGCTCGTGAAAACAAACTTTTAAAGTTTGGTCCTGGGTTTAGTATCTTGAAAATTCGATTTTTTCTTCGAAAGCTCGTGAAAACAAACTTTTAAAGTTTGGTCCTGGGTTTAGTATCTTGAAAATTCGATTTTTTCTTCGAAAGCTCGTGAAAACAAACTTTTAAAGTTTGGTCCTGGGTTTAGTATCTTGAAAATTCGATTTTTTCTTCGAAAGCTCGTGAAAACAAACTTTTAAAGTTTGGTCCTGGGTTTAGTATCTTGAAAATTCGATTTTTTCTTCGAAAGCTCGTGAAAACAAACTTTTAAAGTTTGGTCCTGGGTTTAGTATCTTGAAAATTCGATTTTTCTTCGAAAGCTCGTGAAAACAAACTTTTAAAGTTTGGTCCTGGGTTTAGTATCTTGAAAATTCGATTTTTTCTTCGAAAGCTCGTGAAAACAAACTTTTAAAGTTTGGTCCTGGGTTTAGTATCTTGAAAATTCGATTTTTTCTTCGAAAGCTCGTGAAAACAAACTTTTAAAGTTTGGTCCTGGGTTTAGTATCTTGAAAATTCGATTTTTTCTTCGAAAGCTCGTGAAAACAAACTTTTAAAGTTTGGTCCTGGGTTTAGTATCTTGAAAATTCGATTTTTTCTTCGAAAGCTCGTGAAAACAAACTTTTAAAGTTTGGTCCTGGGTTTAGTATCTTGAAAATTCGATTTTTTCTTCGAAAGCTCGTGAAAACAAACTTTTAAAGTTTGGTCCTGGGTTTAGTATCTTGAAAATTCGATTTTTTCTTCGAAAGCTCGTGAAAACAAACTTTTAAAGTTTGGTCCTGGGTTTAGTATCTTGAAAATTCGATTTTTTCTTCGAAAGCTCGTGAAAACAAACTTTTAAAGTTTGGTCCTGGGTTTAGTATCTTGAAAATTCGATTTTTTCTTCGAAAGCTCGTGAAAACAAACTTTTAAAGTTTGGTCCTGGGTTTAGTATCTTGAAAATTCGATTTTTTCTTCGAAAGCTCGTGAAAACAAACTTTTAAAGTTTGGTCCTGGGTTTAGTATCTTGAAAATTCGATTTTTTCTTCGAAAGCTCGTGAAAACAAACTTTTAAAGTTTGGTCCTGGGTTTAGTATCTTGAAAATTCGATTTTTTCTTCGAAAGCTCGTGAAAACAAACTTTTAAAGTTTGGTCCTGGGTTTAGTATCTTGAAAATTCGATTTTTTCTTCGAAAGCTCGTGAAAACAAACTTTTAAAGTTTGGTCCTGGGTTTAGTATCTTGAAAATTCGATTTTTTCTTCGAAAGCTCGTGAAAACAAACTTTTAAAGTTTGGTCCTGGGTTTAGTATCTTGAAAATTCGATTTTTTCTTCGAAAGCTCGTGAAAACAAACTTTTAAAGTTTGGTCCTGGGTTTAGTATCTTGAAAATTCGATTTTTTCTTCGAAAGCTCGTGAAAACAAACTTTTAAAGTTTGGTCCTGGGTTTAGTATCTTGAAAATTCGATTTTTTCTTCGAAAGCTCGTGAAAACAAACTTTTAAAGTTTGGTCCTGGGTTTAGTATCTTGAAAATTCGATTTTTCTTCGAAAGCTCGTGAAAACAAACTTTTAAAGTTTGGTCCTGGGTTTAGTATCTTGAAAATTCGATTTTTTCTTCGAAAGCTCGTGAAAACAAACTTTTAAAGTTTGGTCCTGGGTTTAGTATCTTGAAAATTCGATTTTTTCTTCGAAAGCTCGTGAAAACAAACTTTTAAAGTTTGGTCCTGGGTTTAGTATCTTGAAAATTCGATTTTTTCTTCGAAAGCTCGTGAAAACAAACTTTTAAAGTTTGGTCCTGGGTTTAGTATCTTGAAAATTCGATTTTTCTTCGAAAGCTCGTGAAAACAAACTTTTAAAGTTTGGTCCTGGGTTTAGTATCTTGAAAATTCGATTTTTGTCTTCGAAAGCTCGTGAAAACAAACTTTTAAAGTTTGGTCCTGGGTTTAGTATCTTGAAAATTCGATTTTTTCTTCGAAAGCTTCCTGGGTTTAGTATCTTGAAAATTCGATTTTTTTCATTCGAAATCTCCTGGCTACATACATCATACATACACTGACCGAAAAAAAAATCCCAACACCACGAAAAAATAGTTGTAGAGGAATGAAATGGCGGCAATACATTTGTATAGGTAACATATTTAATCGATTAAGGTTTCAAGATCACAGCTTAATGTAAGCGTGAGAAGAGCCATTTTAAATGGGAAATGCTGGTACATTAATAACCGCTGTAACCGCCAGAATGTTGAATGCAAGCACGCAAACGTTCCTGCATTGTGTCGTACAGGTGCTGGATGTCAGTTTGTGGGATGGAGTTCCATGCCTGTTGCACTTGGTCGGTCAATACAGGGACGGTTAATGCTGGTTGGGGGTGACGCTGGAGTTGTCGTCCAATGATGTCCCATACGTGCTCGATTGGTGAAAGATCTGGTGATCTAGCAGGCCACGGCAACATGTCGACACTCTGTAGAGCATGTTGGGTTACAACAGCGGTATGCGGGCGAGCGTTATCCTGTTGGAAAACACCCCCTGGAATGCTGTTCATGAATGGCAGCACAACAGGTTGAATCACCAGACCGACGTACAACTGTGCCCCGTCAGGGTGCGTGGGATAACCACGAGAGTGCTCCTGCTGTCATAGGAAATTGCTCCCCAGACCATAACTCCAGGTGTAGGTCCAGTGTGTCTCGGCCGCAGACAGGTTGGTTGCAGGCGCTCACCTGGCCTCCTAAGCAACACACGGCCATCACTGGCACCCAGGCAGAACCGGCTTTCATCAGAAAACACAACAGATCTCCACTCAGTCCTCCAATGAGCTCTAGCTTGACACCACTGACGTCCCAAACTGCAGTGGTTTGGAGTAAGTGGAATGCACGCTACAGGGCGTCTGGCTCGGAGCTGTCCTTCAATTAACCGATTTGTAACAGTTCGTTGTGTCACTGTGGTGGCAACTGCAGCTCGAATTGCTGCCGCAGACGCGGTACGATGCGCCACGGCCATACGCCGTACACGGCTGTCTTCCCTCTCAGTAGTGCCACGTGGCCGTCCGGAACCCGGTGTTCTTGAGGCAGTACGTTCCCTTGACCACCGCTGCCAACAATCATTCACAGTGGCTACATTCCTTCCAAGTCGTTCTGCAATATTGCGGAAAGGAAAATCCACCTTCTCGTAGCCCTATTACACGACCTCGCTCAAACTCCGTGAGCTGTTGATAATGGCTTCTTCGTCTTCTTAAAGGCATTCTTGACTAACATCAACACACTACGTCGAATCTCAACGATAACTAACGCTCACGAACGTTACAGCGCGTATTTACAGCAAACCTGCTTTGCATGTTCCGAGGGGCGCTACTAGCGCCACACGTATGCGCCGAGCGCGAAATTTGCATAGACGTCATCTTACAGATGTACTCTCACCGCCTACCAACTGTCGTTTATCTAACACAACCCCTTCTTGGTGTTTGGATTTTTTTTTCCGTCAGTGTACTTTAAAGTAACGAAGTTCGGAGATGAGTATCTTTAATATTAGGTGTTTTAAATTCGAAAACTCCAGACTATGTACTTAAAATATTGGGTTTCGAGCTCAGCACCTTAAAAATTCCATTTTTTTCAATTTATAAACTCCTGGCTACTGCATGATTTGAAAGAGCAGTTTATCTTTAATACACTACATTGATGTTGTTATCAAAAACACAATGGTTTTACTGTATCTTCAGGTTGCGAGAGGAAGTGAGATATGTTTTTGAACATTGTGAGTGGCTGTGTTCTTTATGATTACCTTTGCTTGGTTCATGAATTATGAAAAATCAACCGAACTAAAGAAAAGAAGGTACAGATGTGGAGAGATGGGTGTGTATTTGAGTGCCGTCCGTCGACCGACAGATAGATTGCAGCACAGCTTTCAGCCGACTTGTGGAACCACAAGTTCGGATATTTCCGCGTGATCATCTATTCGCCCCAAATCAGGATTTCAAAGTGGGACACTTACTTGAAGGAATCAGCGGGAGTCTTTTCTGGGCCTTAGGGGAAGCCGCAAGAAAGAGAAATAAACTTTCATTCGGAAGATTTAAGATTCCCTGCACGCCCTGCTCTTCAAGTGAACTGAATTCCTTTGACCAGTGTCGTCCATGAGAAAGACATATGCCTCTTGGAAAATGGGTGCGCGCGTGCGTCAAAACGTGGGGAGGAAACTTAGGGTTGGCGAAAGTCCTAAATCAGAGGAGAAAACTAAAGAAAAGAAGGGAAGCAAAAGATAATTTTGGAGTGAACTTATCTTCCTGACGCTCATTTCACCGAAAGGTCGTTTTATTTAAGTAATATATCTGAAGAAAGAAAGTTCACTTTACCGGATTACTCATTTCGCAGACAGGATTTTGTATCGAATGGTTCATTTTACAGACAGGGTACTTCGCCTAGAACTTCCTTTTCTTCATCAAAATGTCATTTGAACGAAGGATCGCTTTATTTTTGGCCGTTTTAACGAAATCATCACTTTACCAATGTGTTATTCCACCGAAAAGTTCACTTTGCTTATTAAACTGTTTATTTCATCGAAAGGTTATTTCACCTGAAACTTCATTCAATAGAAACTTCACCTTGCCTAAAACGTCATTCAGTCGAAACGCCATTTCACCTAAAACATGCTTCGATCGAAACGGATATTCACCTAAAACTTTGTTCAATCGAAATTTGAATAACTTCATTCAATAGAAACGCCATTTCACCAAATATTTCGTTCAATCGAAACATAAATTCACCAAAAATTTCCTTTAATCTAAACGTAAATTTACTAAAAACTTCATTCAATCGAAACGTCATCTCACCTAAAACTTCATTCAGTCGAAACGCCATTTCACATAAAACATGCTTCGATCGAAACGTAAATTCACCCAAAACTTTGTTCAGTCGAAATTTATATTCACCTATAACTTCGTTCAATAGAAACGCCATTTTACCAAGTACTTTGTTCAATCGAAACGGAAATTCACCTAAAACTTCCTTTAATCGAAACGTAAATTTACTAAAAAGTTCATTCAATCGAAACGTCATCTCACCTAAAACTTCTTTCTGTCTTTTTCTTTTCTTTGATTGGAGGTTTAACGACCACCGTGAGCAACTCAATGGGCTATAAGCAGTCGCCCGTCCCTAATTTAGGGTCACTGGTTCCAGGGAAGGGAGAGAGCCAGTGCCGTAAGACAAACACAACATCCATGCCTGACCAGGATTCGAACCCGGAGCCCTTACGGACGAATGATCAGAAGCCAACGCCCTAGACCACTGCGCCACCGGGGCGGCCCTAAAACTTCATACAGTCGAAACGTCATTTCACCGAAAACATGCTTCGATCGAAACGTAAATTCACCCAAAACTTTGTTCAGTCGAAATTTATATTCACCTATAACTTCGTTCAATAGAAACGCCATTTAACCAAATACTTTGTTCAATCGAAACGGAAATTCACCTAAAACTTCCTATAATCGAAACGTAAACTTACTAAAAACTTCATTCAATCGAAACGTCATCTCATCTAAAACTTCATTCAGTAGAAACGCCATTTCACGAAACGCACTATGCCTTATCTGTCCAGGCCGGCCGCTTATACACTGGTGTGCAAAAATTAAGGATGAAGAGGAGAAATTAGCATAACAGCGGAACGAGCAGGCAGAACGGACCGAAAGACCACTCAGGAGATAGACTAGGGTACGGTACGTTAGGGCATGCGCATATATGCAGCATCACGTAGAGGGGGGGGTCGGAAGGATATAAAGCACACGGGCGGTGTACTCTCAGCCATTCGGTGAAAGCTATTGCACGGTGTACATCGGTTTCAACGACGTCGAGTCGCTGCCACCGTGTGATATGGCCAGCAGACAATCCAGTAGACGACATCTGGATGACTTTACCCGAGGTCGCGTCATTGGGAAGTTGGAAGAAGGTCGAAGTGTGACTAGTGTGGCCGAGGAGTTCGGGATCGCTCACAGCATCGTTTCACGAGCTTGGAGAGCATTTCAAACGACAGGAACAGCTATTCGAGAGTTCAGCAGTGGTCGTCCACGAGCAACCACGGCGGCGGACGACCGGTATATTGTCCTACAGGCGAGAAGAGACAGCGGGGGAAATCGCAAGGCACATGCAACAGACAATTGGACGTCCGTTATCTCGTTTTACCGTGGCCAGGAGGCTGCACAAAGTGGTCTATTTGCACGACGACCAGTACGGTGTGTGCCATTAACGCCTGCTCATCGGAGACGGCGGTTTCTGTGGTGCCAGGATCACAAGAACTGGACACATCAGCAATGGGGTGGAGTTATCTTTACGAATGAGAGCCGATTTAGTCTGACGAGCGATTCTGGACGTATACACATCTGGAGAGAGCAGGGAACACGCAATCACTCCTCCAACATCATCGAAAGGGACCGGTTTGGAGGTGGCGGAGTTCTCGTTTGGGGCGTATCATGCTTGGTAGCCGTACTGACCTCCACATCTTCCAAGGAGGTTCAGTCACTGGTGTCCGCTATTGTACCAAAGTTCTCCTGCCTCACGTGCGTCTGTTTAGAGGTACTGTTAGTTCTGAGTTCCTCTTCATGGACGACAACGCTACACCTCATAGTACAGTGGCTGTCGCAAAGCGGTTGGAGAGTGAAGATATTCAACGCATGGATTGACCGGCAAGGTCCCCAGACCTAAATCCAATCGAACACGTGTGGGTCCTTCTCGGCAAACGCTTGGCAGCACGTCACCAGCCGCCAGCAACGATTCCGCAGCTGCGATTGGCGCTACAAGAGGAATGGGCCACGATGCCTCAACAGCTCCTTGACAACCTCGTCCTCAGCATGGACAGACGTTGTAAATCCTGCAACGCAGTCAGGGGTGATCATATCCCCTACTAAAGACTGGATTTTTCTTGGCAGGCGCCTGTCACATGGAGGTTTCTGTCTTCTGTCCAGTTGTGCTCGAAGCTACCTTTTCAATAAAGTGCCTTTGTATCCTTTGGATTCCTTGTTTGGACGGTTTTGCTCACTTGTCCCATATTCTTACATCTTGGGGATCTTATGGTATGATTTGAGTCAATGTGGAGCACTTCTGCACGACGTTACATTCGAAAAACCGTCTCGTTCTTAATTTTTGCACGCCAGTGTATCTCCATGTGGTCGACTTTGTCACGTGCGCTTTATGGCGCGCCTGGGCGGGTACACTCTGATTCCGGGGGGGGGTCATTTTATACCGACACGACTCCGTATAAAACTGAGAGCAGAATTTTGCAAAATCGGAATATGCAAAATTATTTTGCGATCCTCTTCGGCTTCTTCAGTTAGCTTACCTATCTGATATTTTTGAACATTTGAGTCCTCTCAATAAAGGTTTATCAGGCCGTAATGTTAATATAATAACAGGTAGGGACAGAATCAATGGCTTCATTAAGAAAATCTACTTCCGGTCAACTACACTTGCAAAACAGATTGGATTCATTCCAGAGCGTTGAACTAATTATGGAGGAAATAGCTATCGATGCTACGATAGATATAAAGCCTATATTTTTAAATATGGAAATAAGCTTGCAAGATTTAAAACAAGTGCTTAGCTTGGAATCTTTTCCTGAAGAAACCCAAAACAGCAGCAATAATTACAGATGGATATTGAATTCGTTTTTGGAAAATCCCACAGAATCGGCAAGAGTTCCAACATACACAGTGCGTCAAAGAATTTTTACAACTGGCGCTAAATTTCAGCCTACGGTGGCGCCACCAGTGTAATCGCGAATGCGTTATAAACCGTGACCATCTGCTTGCTTTCTGCCAAAAGTACTGCGCAGTTGTTAAAGTAACTCAAACGAAATGGCCGTTCATTAGAGAAGTCAAATTTTTTTCATGTTCAATTATTAAGATGGAACAAAGGGCTGTTATTAAATTTAACGCAAAACTTGGTAAAAGTGCCTCGGAAACGTACCAGATGATGAAACAAGTTTACGGTGAGTTTTGTTTAAGTAGATCAAATCTTTTCCTGTGGCACAAACGTTTTTTGGACGCTAGAAGATGATAAGCATACCGGAAGACCAAGTTCATCTAGGACACCTGAGATTATTGAAAAAGTGCGTGATTTCGTGGCAAACAATCGATGTGCGTCACTAAGAATGATGGAAGAGTCTTTAAACATCAACAAAGAAACGATTCGAACCATCCTGCATGAAGATTTGGGCAAAACAAAAGTCTGTGCTAAATTTGTTCCACACACGTTAACCAATGAACAAAAATCAAGGAGAAGTGCACATTGCAGAGACATCATTTCAGCCGCTGAAAATGATCCAAACTTCTTAAAATCGATTGTTACAGGTGATGAAACATGGGGTTTTCAATATGATCCTAAAACAAAGCGACAAAGTGCGGAATGGAAGTCAAAAAACCTGCCACAAGCCAAAAAACAAGAAAAGTTTCATCGAAAATCAAAACAATGCTCATTACATTCTTCGATAGTAAGGGATCCACAAAGAATTTGTTCCAAGTGGACAAACAATTACTGGTGAGTTTTATTTATCTGTTTTGAGGCGTTTGATGGGCAGAATTAGTCGCATTCGTCCAGAATATCGGGATGAAAACAGTTGGTGTTTGTTGCACGATAATGCACCCAGTCACACCTTACTTCTTGTTCGTAGATTTTTGGCAAAAAATAACGTCTGCGTATTGAATCATCCACCGTATTCGCCTGATTTAGCACCCTGCGACTTTTCTTTGTTCCCAAAACTTAAAATGACGTTAAAAGGGTGTTATTTTGATGATATTTCGACCATACAAACAGCTTCGACGCGTGCTTTGGAGACAATTCCGCAAAGTGAACTGGAACAGGCATTCGAATCATTATTAAATCTTTGTAACAAGTGTATTGAAGCCGGAGGGACTAATTTTGAATAACAAACCAAAACAAATTATAATTTCTTGTTACTACTTCATTTTTCAGACCCAGTCTTAAAAATTCTTTGACACACTGTGTATGTGAAGGAAAAATTGATTGAAACTTGAATTTTTCTCGAAGAGTGTAGAGTAGTTTTGTATTTAAAGCCGGGCTTACAAACGAGGCTTTAAAATTTTTGATACCATTTGTAACATCGTTGTTATGCGAGCTAAGTTTTTCCTGTATGGCTGCAATTAAAACGAAAAAGCGAAATCGATTTGAACTCCGAAATGACTTAATCGTAACTGTGTGGAATACAGAGCCAAGATTTGAGATGATGGTTGCCGAAAAACAAGCACATGCATCACACTAATACACTATATTGACAAAAGTCACCGCGCACCCCTTCAAAAGCAAATGAACGTGACCCGCTGCGTTGTTGAGATGCATCTGACCGCGATCATATCGCACTGTGAGGTTGAGTGAAAATGTCGCTGAAATGACTTAGAGAAAGGAAAGATTGTTGGGTGTTATATTAGTGGGTTGTCCATAAGAGAAACCGAGAAGCGTTTAAACATACCCAAGTCTACTTTTTTTGGATGTATTGAATAAGTGGAAGACACATGGCGTGCCTGAAGCAGCAAAACATACCGGTAGACCAAAGAAAATGAGTGATAGAGGACGTCGAAGCCTCAGGAGAGTCGTTGCAACTAATCGACGGACAAGACCTCAGTGTACAGGTGAGTAAAAATGCTGAAACCTTGATATGTATACCAACCATTTGCAGAGAACTTCATTCCATGGGTTACGGTGGTCGTGCGGCTGCTCATAAGCCTTTCATCTCCAATGGGAACGGTACTCGTCGTTTAGCATGGTGTAAAGAACATTTATCGTGGACCGTAGATCAATGGAAACGGGTCCTATGGACTGATGAATCCAGATACACGATCCATCAGTCTGATGGCGGCAGCTAGGAGAACGCTATTTACCACAGTTTATTGTTCCTACGGTCAAGTTTGGAGCAGGCAGTGTACTCGTGCGGGGTTGTTTTTCGTGGCATGGTCCCGTCCCATTGGTTATCGTGTACAAACCTGTTAACCAGCAGGTCTACCTCGATATTCTAGACAATTATGCCCTACTAACTCTGTGGCATTACTATGGAATCGAGCCTTGTTCGTTATAGCAGGATAATGCACCGAGCCATAAAGCAAGGACAGTTACGACGTGGTTTGACGATAATTCCGTATCGTGTGTGGACTGGCCAGTTCAGAGCCCTGATCTTAATCCCATAGAGTACCTATGGGATGAATTAGAGCGCCGCATAAGAAGTTTGGAACCAAGGCCTACTACTAAGCAACAGTTAGCGGCAGCATTATGTACTGAATGGAAGCGCATACCTATCGCTATGTTCCAAAACCTTGTCGAAAGCATGTCTGGAAGGGTAAGTGCATGCATTAAGGCCAAATGAGGAAGAACACCTGTAACGTTCCAGGAGATGTGACTTACCTGCCCGAAGGACGCACACGACATAAAGACAGATAGGAATCAGAATAAAACGCCCGCGTAGCTCAATTGGTAGAGTGACTTATTCCGGAATGAGGGGACCCGGGTTCGAATCCTGGCGTGGATAGACATGACGGAGAAATTTACTTCGTTATACACCGTACTAATGTATATCAATAAATGCAATGTGTGTTTCACTTCTAGGTGTCCGGTGACTTTTGTCAATATAGTGTATATACGAGGGTAGATCGAAAAGTAAAGCTTACTATTTTTTGAGGAAACATTTTAATAGATATGCGAAACAAAACATATATACAGGGTAACTACATTTTTTTGCGATTTTTCAGCATAAGACCCAAAACGCTGGTGAGATTAGTTTGAGTATACCTTGTACGTAAAAGTCCGTTTTCTGGGCGTAAAGGCACCTGCAGACAACGATTTGACTTCGTCAGCCGAATCGAAGCGTTGGCCGCCCCGGTGGCGCAGTGGTCTAAGCGATGGCCTCTGATTATTCGTCCGTAAGGGATCCGGGTTCGAATCCCGGTGAGGCATGGATGTTGTGTTTGTCTTACGGTACTGGCTCTCTCCCTTCCCTGGAACCAGTGACCCTAAATTAGGGACGGGCGACTGCTTATAGCCCATTGAGTTGCTCACGGTGGTCGTAAAACCTTTAAACCTTCAATTGCAGCCCCGGTGGCGCAGTGGTCTAAGCGATGGCCTCTGATTATTCGTCCGTAAGGGGTCCGGGTTCGAATCCCGGTGAGGCCTGGATGTTGTGTTTGTCTTACGGCACTGGCTCTCTCCCTTCCCTGGAACCAGTGACCCTAAATTAGGGACGGGCGACTGCTTATAGCCCATTGAGTTGCTCACGGTGGTCGTTAAACCTTTAAACCTTCAATTGCAGACCCGGTGGCGCAGTGGTCTAAGCGATGGCCTCTGATTATTCGTCCGTAAGGGGTCCGGGTTCGAATCCCAGTGAGGCATGGATGTTGTGTTTGTCTTACGGCACTGGCTCTCTCCCTTCCCTGGAACCAGTGACCCTAAATTAGGGACAGGCGATTGCTTATAGCCCATTGAGTTGCTCACGGTGGTCGTTAAACCTTTAAACCTTTAAACCTTCAATTGCAGCCCCGGTGGCGCAGTGGTCTAAGCGATGGCCTCTGATTATTCGTCCGTAAGGGGTCCGGGTTCGAATCCCGGTGAGGCATGGATGTTGTGTTTGTCTTACGGCACTGGCTCTCTCCCTTCCCTGGAACCAGTGACCCTAAATTAGGGACGGGCGATTGCTTATAGCCTATTGAGTTGCTCACGGTGGTCGTTAAACCTTTAAACCTTTAAACCTTCAATTGCAGCCCCGGTGGCGCAGTGGTCTAAGCGATGGCCTCTGATTATTCGTCCGTAAGGGGTCCGGGTTCGTATCCCGGTGAGGCATGGATGTTGTGTTTGTCTTACGGCACTGGCTCTCTCCCTTCCCTGGAACCAGTGACCCTAAATTAGGGACAGGCGATTGCTTATAGCCCATTGAGTTGCTCACGGTGGTCGTTAAACCTTTAAACCTTTAAACCTTCAATTGCAGCCCCGGTGGCGCAGTGGTCTAAGCGATGGCCTCTGATTATTCGTCCGTAAGGGGTCCGGGTTCGAATCCCGGTGAGGCATGGATGTTGTGTTTGTCTTACGGCACTGGCTCTCTCCCTTCCCTGGAACCAGTGACCCTAAATTAGGGACGGGCGACTGCTTATAGCCCATTGAGTTGCTCACGGTGGTCGTAAAACCTTTAAACCTTCAATTGCAGCCCCGGTGGCGCAGTGGTCTAAGCGATGGCCTCTGATTATTCGTCGGTAAGGTGTCCGGGTTCGAATCCCAGTGAGGCATGGATGTTGTGTTTGTCTTACGGCACTGGCTCTCTCCCTTCCCTGGAACCAGTGACCCTTAATTAGGGACAGGCGATTGCTTATAGCCCATTGAGTTGCTCACGGTGGTCGTTGAACCTTTAAACCTTTAAACCTTCAATTGCAGCCCCGGTGGCGCAGTGGTCTAAGCGATGGCCTCTGATTATTCGTCCGTAAGGGGTCCGGGTTCGAATCCCGGTGAGGCATGGATGTTGTGTTTGTCTTACGGCACTGGCTCTCTCCCTTCCCTGGAACCAGTGACCCTAAATTAGGGACGGGCGATTGCTTATAGCCCATTGAGTTGCTCACGGTGGTCGTTAAACCTTTAAACCTTTAAACCTTCAATTGCAGCCCCGGTGGCGCAGTGGTCTAAGCGATGGCCTCTGATTATTCGTCCGTAAGGGGTCCGGGTTCGAATCCCGGTGAGGCCTGGATGTTGTGTTTGTCTTACGGCACTGGCTCTCTCCCTTCCCTGGAACCAGTGACCCTAAATTAGGGACGGGCGACTGCTTATAGCCCATTGAGTTGCTCACGGTGGTCGTTAAACCTTTAAACCTTTAAACCTTCAATTGCAGCCCCGGTGGCGCAGTGGTCTAAGCGATGGCCTCTGATTATTCGTCCGTAAGGGGTCCGGGTTCGAATCCCGGTGAGGCATGGATGTTGTGTTTGTCTTACGGTACTGGCTCTCTCCCTTCCCTGGAACCAGTGACCCTAAATTAGGGACGGGCGACTGCTTATAGCCCATTGAGTTGCTCACGGTGGTCGTTAAATCTCCAATCAAAAAAAAAAAAAAAAAAGGACCAAACATATGAACGCCGGAAGGAGCCAGATTCGAACTGTCCAGTAGGTACTGGAGCACCTTTCAGACAAATTGCACAATTTTGTCACGAACGTGCTGTACAACATGTGGGAGAACGTTGTCATGAAGCAGTCTGACATCTGCAACGTCTCTGTTAGGTCTTTTGTCAGGAAATGCACGACGCAACTCTGTCAATGTGTTAGCGTAGATTTTCGAATTCACACTGATTCCCCGTGGGATCAAAGTCCACCAGGAGAGCGCCATGCATGTCCCACAAAACCGTCATCAGGACTTTTTGTTCAGATTGGGCAGCCCTGAAGTTTTTTTTTTTTTTTTTTTTTTTTTGGTAATGGGGAGTCGGAGTGTCTCCAAACCATACTGGCCTTTTTTTGTTTCGGGTGTGTAGTGGTATTCCCAGGACTCAACACCTGTCACTACACCTGACATAAATTAAAGTTCTTCTTCTGCGCAACGCATCAAGTGGTCCAACGAGGACATCATTCTTTGTCTCTTCTGGTTGTCTGTCAAGTTCTTAGGCATCCATCTTACACTGACCTTGCGAATCCGGCAAAAACCATCTCTGCAAGGGCCAACTGCGTTGGACAAGAGCACGTGGATGAGCGGGGTCATCGTCGGCTAGCTCGTATTGTAACAGCGGATAGACGGGCCACAGTGCAAACAATCACTCTGCAATTTAACGCTGGTGCACAAAAACGTTTAAGCAGCCACACCATCCAGAACCATCTCCTCGCTTCGGGGTACAGAAGACATCGTCCCACGAGGGTACCGCTGTTGACTGCACATCACAGGGTGCAAAGATTCGAATGGGCGCGGGAACATCGCTACTGGATCCTAGACATGTGGGAAAATGTTGCCTGGACTGATGAGTCGAGATTCACGTTGGTACATGCGGATGGCAGGATACGAGCACGGCGGAAACCACATGAAGCGATGGATCCTTCTTGCCAGCAGGGTACTCTTCAAGCTGGTAGGGGTGGCATTCTAGTCTGGGGAGTGTTTACGTGGACTGAAATGGGACTCCTGGTATGTGTGACATCGTCCCTCATAGGTCAACGTTACCGGGATATCCTGGACGACCATTTGCTCCCGTTTGTGCGTCTTCAACATCCCACACCTCATCCTGCAACAAGACAATGCAGCTCCCGAATTGTATCCGAATGGTTGGATGAATACTCCACCGACGTGACCTCGCTTTCTTGGCCAGCTAGGTCACCTGACCTCAATCCCATCGAGCACATCTGGGATGCCATCATAAGAAATGACCCCTCTCCATGAAATCTTCGTGGAACTGTGGGAGCTTGTTCAGGGGTCATGGATCCGTATGGCTTCCCAACGCTTCCGGTGTCTTGTCGTGTCCATGCCGAGAAGATTCGCCGCCGTCATAAGGGCGAAAGGTGGTGCTACACGTTACTAGACAGGTATCTCTAATTCAATTGCTCTTCAGTGTAAATGAGGATGTGCGGCACAGTTGTCTAGAAGCAGCAGTACTTTTCACTTCCGTTGCAGTTCCGCATCCCAACATATTAGCCATTTCTGGAAAATATCAGAAGTCGGCCATGCATTCTTGTTGGCATTATACGGAACAGGTAAACTGTCCATTCTAATCTCTATGAAGCATTTAGACTTAGTTGCTTTCGTTTATCATTTCTTTACACGTTTGAGCAGCACCACGTGATGAATTGGATTTTTGTAAATCCCCTATGATACAAAGTTTTGAAAATACATGGGAAATATATCTCCCCACACACACTATCAGAAGCAAAAAGGATTTTACAAGTCGGTATTTTGCAAGCGGAGGTACAATCTTTATAGATATTTTCATTCTTCCTCCTAGCGGGAGTATTGAACGTTATTTTGAGGAAAAAAAGGTACACTTAAATGTTTTCCACGGTGAATGGCATCTCACTGAAAAAGAAATTTTTCAATTAAGTCATTAGAAGCGTAGACACGACTATGTCATAACACATCTTTGTCCCTGTCCCGTTACTCCGGAGTAAGTCACTCTCCCAACTGAGTTACGCTGACAGATTTGTCGTCTTGACACGTGCTGTCACCTCTGTAGTACGTAATAACTGCAAACATATTAAAAACAAAAATGTGCCCTTATGCCCTCTAAGAACAAAGATTTTGTCACAAAATATTGCAGTATGCATACAAAATATTCATCGTCGTGTAATCTAACGCAAAAAGAATTTTTTAAATCCGATTTTTTAGAAGCAGATATTTCGGGAAATATACGATATGTTTTCACGTCCCCTACCGATGACATCATGCATAATTCCAAATAGAAACTGAGCGTAAATTGGCCTTGGTGGTAAGGAGTATCGGAAAGTAAAAATAATCTTTCGAACCGTTTTCCCGAATCTGTAATTTCGTTCCATCTGCGTTTACGCCCCCTAGCGGCGGGGTGAAGCATTGGAGATAGCTCAAATCTTATGGATCGCTCTTTTCTCAGTTCAGATGTTTGACTGCAAAAGGTATTTTATCCACAAACGGAAGAACTCACATAGTGTTTTCAAAACACGTGCTAAAAACTGAATAAACAAGTCAGTAAAATCATGCAATGCGTTGATTATGATACGCTTTCCAACATAACAGAAATCCTTACTCAAGTTAGGTGGATAATGGCTGTGGAATAAATCTCGCTCCTGTGTCCTGACCTTTGACCCCATTTCGATGATATTCAACAGAACCGGTTCAGTACACCTCAAGAATAACATACTAACGTTTCGTCGTGATAGAAGCAGTTTTACGCAAGTTATGAGAATAATGGCTGTGGAATAAATCTTGCTTTTGTGCAATGACCTTTGACCCCATTTCGTTGATATTCAACAGAACCGGTTCACTATACCTCCGGGACAACATGATAACGTTTTGACGCAATCGAAACATTTTTAGGTAAGTTATGATGCACAAGGGCAATGGAATGGATACCACTTCAGTGTCCTGACCTTTGACCCCCATTTCACCCATTTTCAATAGGGTTCGTGCCCAGGTGGTTCCCTACCACATACTAAAATTTCATCGAAATCGAACCATATTTACGCATGTTATGAGGCATAAAGGCAATGGAATGGATTCCACTTTTATGCCCTGACCTTTGACCCCATTTCGCCTATTTTCAATAGGGTTCGTGCCCAAGTGATTCCCTACCACATACTAAAATTTCATTGAAATCGAACCATATTAACGCAAGTTAGGACGCATAAGGTCAATTGAATGAATCCCGCTCTTATGGCGTGACCTTTGACCCCATTTCGCCCATTTTCAATAGGGTTCGTCCCCTGGTGGTCCCCTACCACATACCAAAATTTCGTCGACATCGAACCATTTTTACGTGAGTTATCGGACGGACGGACAGACAAAGCTGGATCCTACGGTTGGAAAGCGTAAACAAGAAAGATGACACCGAATTTTCGGGTGTAATAAGCACGTCTTTTGAATCCGTTCAATGTAAATTTAAGAAAGCTGTTCAAAGTCAATGAAACCGGTGTGGAAAATAGCACTATCTGACCGAAGAAAGAATTTTTTCAATCGAGTTTTTAATCCAGCATATATTGCTGTAAACGGATTGCTGATCTTACGCCCTCTGGTTGCATACTGGTGCGTTAAGACATTTTTGAAATTACATGAGAAACATTTCGCAGAGGAAACGCTCTCCAACAAAGAAACAATTTTTCAAATAAGACTGTTAGAAGCAGAGATATCGACAAATATACGATATGCATCTACGTACCCTGGCGGGAGAAACATGCATTATTTTAAGGAGAAATATTCCGAAATGTTTTATTGACGTCAGTAGTATCGTCCCACAAATGAATTTTTTTCAGTCAAGATTTTAGAAGCTCAGATTTTGCTTCAGAAGCAGAAATTAAGACTTACGCCCCCTGGTGCTAAACAAGTTTTACCAAAATTTAGAAATTACATGCAAAGATTTCGCATCAGAAGCTGTATCCGGTACAGAAAGAATTTTTCAAATCGGAGTTTTAGAAGCAGAGATATCGGGGGAAATGTACTTTACCTTTACGCTCCCTAGCGGAAAGTCTGTGAATTATTTGAAAATTTTGAAATTATATGAAAAACACGCCGCACCTGAAACTAACGAATCAAGAATGATTTTTTCAAATCGGATCATTAGAAGCAGATATGTTGCCAAAAATTAGACATACATCTACGACTCTAGCGGAGAAAGCATGCTATATTTTAAGAAAAAAATATTCCGAAAAGGTTTATAGACTTGAATGGCATCGGTCCACAAACGAAGTTTTTCAATCGAGATTTTAAAAGCTCAGATTTTGTGGCAAGTACATCAGAAGCAGAAATTAACACTTACGCCCACTGGTGGCCTAACCATTCTCTACCAAAAATTAGAAAATATATGCAAGAGATATCGCATCAAGAGCTGTATTCGCTGAGGAAAAACGTTTTCGGAATTTTAGACAGATATCGGTGGAATTACAATTTAGTTTTACGCCACTAACGGGAAATCCATGCGCAACTTGAAAAAATGTCTATAGATATTCTAAAATACTTTCCGACATAAATGGAATCGAATGATGAAATAATTTTTCAATCGGATGTTTAGAAGCAGATATATGGAATAAAATATATTTTGGAATCTATATCATCTGCATTTAAACTCATGTAAACTCGCGCAATGCATTAATTATGATACGCTTTCCAACATACCAGAGTAATGATTTCTGGTATGTTGGAAAGCAACATACCAGAAATCATTGCTCATTCCATGACTGTGGAATAAATCTCGCTCCTGCGCCCTGACCTTTGACCCCATTTCAATGATATTCAACAGAACGGGTTGAGTAACCCTCCGCAACAACATACTAAAGTTTTGTCGCAAGAGAAGCAATTTAACGTAAGTTATGATGCATAAAGGCGATGGAATGGACCCCGCTCTTATGTCCTGACCTTTGACCCCATTTCTCCTAGTTTCAATAGGGTTCGTCCCCAGGTGATCTTCTACCACATACTAAAATTTAATCGAAATCGAACCATTTTTACGCGAGTTATCGTGCGGACTGGAGGACAAAGCTGGAACATATACGCTTCTTCAACTTACGGTTGGAAAGCGTAAAAATGACGTGCTAAAAAACTATCAGCACGAAGAGTTTAGCAAGAAATCAAACATTGTTATCATTTTAATCGATACCTACATCTGATAGATAAAAATAAATTTTTGGTCTGTTTTTCGTCGGAGCATGGCACGAACTACTGGGTAGTTAGTCCTTATAAGAAACAAGTTAGTAAAATCATGCAATGCATTGATTATGATACCCTTTCCAACATACCAGAAAATATTACTCAAGTTATGAGGATAATGGCTGTGGAATAAATCTCGCTCCTGTGTCCTGACCTTTGACCCCATTTCGATGATATTCAACAGAACCGGTTCAGTACACCTCAAGAATAACATACTAACGTTTCGTCGTAATAGAAGCAGTTTTACGCAAGTTATGAGAATAATGGCTGTGGAATAAATTTTGCTTTTGTGCAATGACCTTTGACCCTATTTCGTTTATATTCAACAGAACCGGTTCACTATACCTCCGGAACAACATGATAACGTTTTGTCGCAATCGAAACATTTTTTGGTAAGTTATGATGCACAAGGGCAATGAAATGGATCTCACTCCAGTGTTCTGACCTTTGATCCCGTTTCGCCCATTTTCAATAGGGTTCGTCCCCAGTGGCTCCCTACCATATACTAAAATTTCATCGAAATCGAACCATTTTTACGCAAGTTATGACGGATAAGGGCAATGGAACAAATCCCGCTCTTATGTCCTGCATGACCTTTAACCCCATTTCGCCCATTTTCAACAGGGTTCGTTCCCAGGTGGTTCCTTACCACATACTTAAATTTCATTGAAATCGAACCATTTGTACGCAAGTTATGATGCATAAAAGCAATGGAATGAATCCCGCTCCTATGTCCTGACCTTTGCCCCCAATTCATTTATTTTCAATAGCTTTCGTTCCCAGGTGGTTCTCTACCACATACTAAAATTTCATTGAAATTGAACCATATTTACGCAAGTTATGACGCATAATGGCAATTGAATGGATCCCCCTTTTTTGGCGTGACCTTTGACCCCACTTCACCCATTTTCAATAGAGTTCGTCCCCTACCACATGCCAAAATTTCATCGAAATCGAACCATTTGTACGCAAGTTATGATGCATAAAAGCAATGGAATGGATCCCGCTCCTATGTCCTGACCTTTGCCCCCAATTCATTTATTTTCAACAGCTTTCGTTCCCAGGTGGTTCTTTACCACATACTAAAATTTCATTGAAATTGAACCATATTTACGCAAGTTATGACGCATAATGGCAATTGAATGGATCCCCCTTTTTTGGCGTGACCTTTGACCCCACTTCACCCATTTTCAATAGAGTTCGTCCCCTACCACATGCCAAAATTTCATCGAAATCGAACCATTTGTACGCAAGTTATGATGCATAAAAGCAATGGAATGGATCCCGCTCCTATGTCCTGACCTTTGCCCCCAATTCATTTATTTTCAACAGCTTTCGTTCCCAGGTGGTTCTCTACCACATACTAAAATTTCATTGAAATTGAACCATATTTACGCAAGTTATGACGCATAATGGCAATTGAATGGATCCCCCTTTTTTGGCGTGACCTTTGACCCCACTTCACCCATTTTCAATAGAGTCCGTCCCCTACCACATGCCAAAATTTCATGGAAATCGAACCATTTGTACGCAAGTTATGATGCATAAAAGCAATGGAATGGATCCCGCTCCTATGTCCTGACCTTTGCCCCCAATTCATTTATTTTCAATAGCTTTCGTTCCCAGGTGGTTCTCTACCACATACTAAAATTTCATTGAAATTGAACCATATTTACGCAAGTTATGACGCATAAGGGCAATTGAATTGATCCCCCTTTTTTGGCGTGACCTTTGACCCTACTTCACCCATTTTCAATAGGGTTCGTCCCCTACCACATGCCAAAATTTCATCGAAATCGAACCATTTGTACGCAAGTTATGATGCATAAAAGCAATGGAATGGATCCCGCTCCTATGTCCTGACCTTTGCCCCCAATTCATTTATTTTCAATAGCTTTCGTTCCCAGGTGGTTCTCTACCACATACTAAAATTTCATTGAAATTGAACCGTATTTACGCAAGTTATGACGCATAATGGCAATTGAATGGATCCCCCTTTTTTGGCGTGACCTTTGACCCTACTTCACCCATTTTCAATAGGGTTCGTCCCCTACCACATGCCAAAATTTCATTGAAATCGAACCATTTGTACGCAAGTTATGATGCATAAAAGCAATGGAATGGATCCCGCTCCTATGTCCTGACCTTTGCCCCCAATTCATTTATTTTCAATAGCTTTCGTTCCCAGGTGGTTCTCTACCACATACTAAAATTTCATTGAAATTGAACCATATTTACGCAAGTTATGACGCATAAGGGCAATTGAATTGATCCCCCTTTTTTGGCGTGACCTTTGACCCTACTTCACCCATTTTCAATAGGGTTCGTCCCCTACCACATGCCAAAATTTCATCGAAATCGAACCATTTTTACGTGAGTTATCGTGCAGACAGACGGATGGAAAAAGCTGGAGCATATTGGCTTCTTTAACCTACGGTTGGAAAGTGTAAAAAGTACGTCGACAATGGCCATGATTTCGTAATAGTCACGTGATTTCATTTTCACCTGAATCATTTTGATGGCGACGGCTTTAATTAATCTCCGTTCTGCTCCATATTCGCACAAAGTGACGTGTGTAAGAAACACGATTTGATTACAAATGTTTCAATGACAAGCTGAGAAAGGTGTTGCCTATTGGCTTCATGGACTTTGTGGAAAAACCGTTAAATCACTTTCCGCTCTGCTGGTTCAGAGAGTAAAAATCTGGAAGAGCCATCAGGTTGGGTCATCTTCAATCTTCCTTCATCCATACTTTCAGAGGAAATAGAGCACAGCGTCTTCTACGCAGTTCATATTTACCGGCAGTTCGCCGTATCCTTATGAAAGCGATCATGGCGGGCGTCAATTTCACAAAAGCACAAAGGGGGATCGATGTAAAACTTCCGTACCTTCCTGTTCTACCCGCGTTAAAACATTTGTCCGAACCTTCTTTTCAATTGCAGCTGTTTCGAAATATTTGACATGGGGAAAAGACAAAAGTCTTCCTAGTACCTTGTAGCACGAATTTTCATGGAAAAACAAGAAAGGTGTCATCAATTTTTTTATTTTAATGAACACCTCTTTAGAATATTTTGCGACACGAGATTAAAATTGCAAAACAGTTATTTAGGAAATGGAAAACTACGTATTGTTTAAATTACGCAGTAGCGGCGAGGTTATTCGTAGTGAATGGAACTGGTTAAGACAACAATCAAAACTGGATTTCTTCAATCGATAAAACATCCACATGTAGAAATAACTTATAAGCTGGATTTCTTAAATCGATAGAATATCAACATATCGAAATAACTACTTATCAACCTCATTTCTTTAATCGATAAAACATCCACATATCGAAGTAATTACTTACCCCAACTATTTCTTCAATTAATAAGACATCCACATATAGAAATAACTACTTATTCCAACTATTTCTTTAATCGATAAAACATCCACATGTAGAAATAACTTATAAGCTCGATTTCTTGAATCGATAGCATATCAACATATCGAAATAACTACTTATCAACCTCATTTCTTTAATCGATAAAACATCCACATATCGAAGTAATTACTTACCCCAACTATTTCTTCAATTAATAAGACATCCACATATAGAAATAACTACTTATTCCAACTATTTCTTTAATCGATAAAACATCCACATGTAGAAATAACTTATAAGCTCGATTTCTTGAATCGATAGCATATCAACATATCGAAATAACTACTTATCAACCTCATTTCTTTAATCGATAAAACATCCACATATCGAAGTAATTACTTACCCCAACTATTTCTTCAATTAATAAGACATCCACATATAGAAATAACTACTTATTCCAACTATTTCTTTAATCGATAAAACATCCACATGTAGAAATAACTTATAAGCTCGATTTCTTGAATCGATAGCATATCAACATATCGAAATAACTACTTATCAACCTCATTTCTTTAATCGATAAAACATCCACATATCGAAGTAATTACTTACTCCAACTATTTCTTCAATTAATAAGACATCCGCATATAGAAATAACTACTTATTCCAACTATTTCTTTAATCGATAAAACATCCACATGTAGAAATAACTTGTAAGCTGGATTTCTTGAATCGATAGCATATCAACATATCGAAGTAACTACTTATCAACCTCATTTCTTTATTCGATAAAACATCCACATATCGAAGTAATTACTTACTCCAACTATTTCTTCAATTAATAAGACATCCGCATATAGAAATAACTACTTATTCCAACTATTTCTTTAATCGATAAAACATCCACATGTAGAAATAACTTATAAGCTCGATTTCTTGAATCGATAGCATATCAACATATCGAAATAACTACTTATCAACCTCATTTCTTTATTCGATAAAACATCCACATATCGAAGTAACTACTTATTCTAACTATTTCTTCAATTAATAAGACATCCAAATATAGAAATAAATACTTATTCCAACTATTTCTTTAATCGATAAAACATCCACATGTAGAAATAACTTATAAGCTCGATTTCTTGAATCGATAGCATATCAACATATCGAAATAACTACTTATCAACCTCATTTCTTTAATCGATAAAACATCCACATATCGAAGTAATTACTTACTCCAACTATTTCTTCAATTAATAAGACATCCGCATATAGAAATAACTACTTATTCCAACTATTTCTATAATCGATAAAACATCCACATGTAGAAATAACTTGTAAGCTGGATTTCTTGAATCGATAGCATATCAACATATCGAAATAACTACTTATCAACCTCATTTCTTTAATCGATAAAACATCCACATATCGAAGTAATTACTTACTCCAACTATTTCTTCAATTAATAAGACATCCGCATATAGAAATAACTACTTATTCCAACTATTTCTTTAATCGATAAAACATCCACATGTAGAAATAACTTGTAAGCTGGATTTCTTGAATCGATAGCATATCAACATATCGAAATAACTACTTATCAACCTCATTTCTTTAATCGATAAAACATCCACATATCGAAGTAACTACTTATTCCAACTATTTCTTCAATTAATAAGACATCCACATATAGAAATAACTACTTATTCCAACTATTTCTTTAATCGATAAAACATCCACATGTAGAAATAACTTATAAGCTCGATTTCTTAAATCGATAGCATATCAACATATCGAAATAACTACTTATCAACCTCATTTCTTTAATCGATAAAACATCCACATGTAGAAATAACTTATAAGCTCGATTTCTTAAATCGATAGCATATCAACATATCGAAATAACTACTTATCAACCTCATTTCTTTAATCGATAAAACATCCACATGTAGAAATAACTTATATGCTCTTTTTCAGTTCTGTGGAGGTCTCATTTACGCTTTCCAACCGTAGGTTGAAGAAGCGTATATGCTCCAGCTTTGTCCGTCTGTCTGTCCGTCCGCACAATAACTCGCGTAAAAATGGTTCGATTTTGATGAAATTTTAGTATGTGGTAGAGAACCACCTGGGGAGGAGTCGTATTGAAAATGGGCGAAAAGGTGTGAAAGGTCAGGACACAGGAACGGGATCCATTCCATTGCCCTTATGCGTCGTAACTTACGTAAATATGCTTCGATTGCAAAAACACTTTAGTATGTGGTAGGGTACTACTTTGGGACGAATCCTATTGAAATGGGCGAAATGGAGTCAAAGGTCCAGACATGGGAGCGGGATCCATTCCATTGTCCTTATGCGTCATAACTTACGTAAAAATCCTTCGATTTCGACAAAACGTTATCACGTTGTTCCGGAGGTATACTGAACCCATTCTGTTAAATATCATTGAAATGGGGTCAAAGGTCAGGACACAAGTGCGAGATTTGTTCCGCAGCCATTATCCTCTTAACTTGACTAAAAATGCTTCGATTGCAACAACACTTTAGTATGTGGTACGGGACTACTTTGGAACGAATCCTGTTGAAAATGGGGGAAATGTTAAGACATGGAAGCGGGATCCATTCCATTGCCCTTATGCGTCATAACTTGCGTAAAAATGATTCGATTTCAAAGAAATTCTAGTATTTTGTAGGGGACCACATGGGCACGAACCCTATTGAAAATGGGCGAAATGGGGTCAAAGGTCAGGACATAGTAGCGCGATCCATTCCATCGCCCTTATGCGTCATAACTTACGTAAATATGCTTCGATTGCAACAACACTTTAGTATGTATTAGGGGACTACTTTGGGACAAACCCTATTGAAAATGGGCGAAATGGAGTCAAAGGTCACGACATGGGAGCAGGATCCATTCCATTGCCCTTATGCGTCATAACTTACGTAAAAATGCTTCGACTGCGACAAAACTTTATCACGTTGTTCCGGAGTTATACTGAACCAATTCTGTTAAATAACATCTAAATGGGGTCAAAGGTCAGGACACAGGAGCGATATTTGTTCCGCAGCCATTATCCTCTTAACTTGACTATAAATGCTTCGATTGCAACAACACTTTATTGTGTGGTACGGGACTACTTTGGAACGAATCCTGTTGAAAATGGGTGAAATGGAGTGAAATGTTAAGACATGGAAGCGGGATCCATTCCATTGCCCTTATGTGTCATAACGTGCGTAAAAATGGTTCGATTTCAAAGAAATTCTAGTATTTTGTAGGGGACCACATGGGCACGAACCCTATTGAAAATGGGGGAAATGGGGTCAAAGGTCAGGACATAGTAGCGCGATCCATTCCATCGCCCTTATGCGTCATAACTTACGTAAAAATCCTTCGCTTGCGATAAAACTTTATCACGTTGTTCCGGAGGTATACTGAACCCATTCTGTTAAATATAATTGAAATGGGGTCAAAGGTCAGGACACAAGAACGAGATTTGTTCCACAGCCAGTATCCTCATAACTTGACTAAAAATGCGTCGATCGCTACAACACTTTAGTATGTTCTTCCGGAGGTATACTGAATCGGTTCTGTTGAATATAATCAAAATGGGGTCAAAGGTCAGGGCACAGGAGCGCGATTTAATCTACAGCCAATATCCTCATAACTTGAGTAATGATTTCTGGTATGTTGGAAAGCGTATAATAATCAATGCATTACATGATTTTACTAACTGGTTTAATTATGTAATCTATGCCCTTTGGATTTCTTACCCGTTTGTTATTCATTCGCAAAACGTGTTTACTCTTTTTTGCATGGAGTGTTCTTCATGAATCGATCTGATTCGTATCATGTGCTGTTCGTATATACAGCCGATTTATATCATTTATTTATGCCTTTTTTTTTTTTCACGGATTTCGCTTGAATTTACTAAATGTAGTTATTTTGTCATGAAAGAAATACGGGATTACGCCATATAATACAAATTTTGAAGATGACAATCCGATTTTTGGCGTAAATGTGACAAGGACGGTAAGTCAGATAATATCCGAAAACTTCAAAATTTTCATCGGCCTGGAGCGGGACTCGAGCCCGCGTCTCCCAGATAACGCCTAGGTATGCTAACCACTACACCACCCAGAACGACCAAGTTTCAAGTTTCCGATCAATTTGAATTTAACCATCACAGGATTCGCTAGTCGAAGCAACCGGCATTCATGTTTAGCGAATCTGGAGGTTAATAATCCTAACCCGTGTTTGCCCGGAGAAGCAGATAAATCATGAAAGAAATACGGGATTACGCCATATAATACAAATCTTGAAGATGACAATCCGATTTTTGGCGTAAATGTGACAAGCATGGTAAGTCAGATAATATCCGAAAACTTGAAAATTTTCATCGTCCTGGAGCGGGACTCGAGCCCGCGTCTCCCAGAAAAGGCCCGGGTATGCTAACCACTACACCACCCAGAACGACCAAGTTTCAAGTTTCCGATCAATTTGAATATAACCATCACAGGATTCGCTAGTCGAAGCAACCGGCATTCATGTTCAGCGAATCTGGAGGTTAAGAATCTTATCCCGTGTTTGCCCGGAGAAGCAGATAAATCATGAAAGAAATACGGGATTACGCCATATAATACAAATTTTTGAAGATGACAATCCGATTTTTGGCGTAAATGTGACAAGCATGGTAAGTCAGATAATATCCGAAAACTTGAAAATTCGTCTCCCAGATAGCGCTCGGGTATGCTAACCACTACACCACCCAGAACGACCAAGTTTCAAGTTTCCGATCAATTTGAATATAACCATCACAGGATTCGCTAGTCGAAGCAACCGGCATTCATGTTTAGCGAATCTGGAGGTTAAGAATCTTATCCCGTGTTTGCCCGGAGAAGCAGATAAATCATGAAAGAAATACGGGATTACGCCATATAATACAAATTTTGAAGATGACAATCCCAATTTTGGCGTAAATATGACAAGAAAATTTTCAAGTTTTCGGATATTATCTGACTCATCCTTGTCATATTTACGCCAAAAATCGGATTGTCATCTTAAAAATTTGTAGTTATTTTGTTTCTCCTTAGTGAAAGCCAAGAAGCGTGAATTGTTTCTATTCGCCAAATCACCGTGCGATCTGGCAATCTATTCCTTGGCAAGTTTGTTCTTTCTGCTTTCTATTTCGCACAACATATGCCCTTAAGGCTTAGAAGGAGCCATCCATAAACAGGATGATTAGGTAATGTGGAACAGATCAGCTTGATAAAATACTGACCTGGAATTTTTAGAAAAAGATATACACTAAAGTGTCATCCTTAAGACGTCCTATTGCTCAGGACAAAATGGCGCTTGCCAGAACTTGATTTCGAAGCTGTGACGAGGTATTGATGAATCGAGGAAAATGTTTGAACAGCGCTATACTGCAAAGGAATACTCGCCAGCTGAATTCTTCTCGCAATCAAAGAAAGTTAAATCCCCGAGCTGGAAAATTAGCACAGATTCTTTTTTTCATATTTTTTTTGTCGTATTCTCTTTAAGGTTTGTTTTCGTAAAGGTTAAACACGTCTCAGGGAATTTCTTTTCCTCTTGACGACATCTGTTTATGCAGAAAATCGCTCGAGGAGGAAAGTGGCGCGCAAAGTAGGCCAATCTTGCATCTCTCGATGAAGTTAACGCCCTCTGTTAGGAACACACCCCTTTTATCTTCGGCTAAAACTGGTGAGAGTTGTTCACAGAAGGAGAGAGAGAGAGAGTTTTAATAAGTCGCAATTTATGATACAATCAGCGAACAGAAACAAAGATAATTACCTCAACCCTATAAATAGGACTTAACCTCCGGGTCTATCAGCAGAAATCATTTTCGTTCAGCGTGTAATTATTTAAAAAAAATTATCGCGAGCACTATTTTAAGAACAACTGTTTTGGTGCAACCCCGAATTAACAAGTTATCACACATGGCACAAAAATCTAACAAACTGAAAATTTGTATCTGAATACCAAGTACGCCTTTCTTATCATATAAATAGGTCCTAAAGAATTTTTTTAATGTTTTGGTATGGTCTTCCAAAATAGCTCTGGGGTGGGCATGAAAAAATAGTATTGTTTTTAACATATAAACTATACAAAAATTAATGACTGTTTATACAACTTTTTTTCTTAATGTTTTGGTATTTATTTATTTGATTTTATTTATTGAAATATTCTGCAAAACAACTAATAATTCAATACATGGCAGTAATTATGCAATATACTCAACCACAATAAAACTACAGTAGTGGCCAAAATTGTGGAAACCTTTTGGAAATAGTATGTTTTTGAGGTTTGATGCTCATACACCCCTTATTTTTGGAGTAATACCATAAAATTATATATCAGTTGTGACGTGTATGAACCGCAGGACGCACATGAGATAAAAGCAGCGAGAGCATGCGTCCGCGTGGCTCAATTGGGAGAGCAACTTACTCCGGAGTGAGGGGTTCCGGGTTCGATGTCCGGCGTGGACAAAAATGATGGAGAAATTTATTTCATCATACAATGGAAAGATAATATAATCAAGAATGTAATGCAATGACTTTTATGAAGGATTTTGTATTAGAACAGCAGTTATAAAGAAGAAAAGTGAAACACATAGAAAACATGAGATATACAAAAATTCTCACCATGTCAGTTAATACTTAGTTGGGTAACCTTTAGCGTTAATTACCACCTTACAACGCCTTCCCATGGAGTGAACCAAGTTTTTTAGTTCTGCGGCTGTTATAATGTGAAACCAAGATTGAATTATTGCTTCTATTAATTGGGTTTTATTGCTGGGTTGCTTCTGACTAACAAGTTTCTTTAATCGGCTCCATAGATTTTCAATGGGGTTAAGGTCTGGGCTGTTCTCAGGCCATTCCAGCAATGGAATATGATTATCTTGAAACCACGTTTTGCACACAGCAGCAACATGACATGGAGCTGAATCCTGTTGAGATATAAATGCTTCATTATCTTGGAAAAGATCACGTGCGGGAGGCTTCAGTTTGGGCTCAAGTATTTCATTAATGTATTTTTGGCCATTTATGTTCCCATTAATCACGCAAATTCTGCCCTCACCTTTTGATGTCATACAACCCCAAATCATAACACTAACTGGGTGTTTCACGGTACATGAAATGCAATCAGGATGCAAATCTTCTCCGATTCTTCTCCTTACGTATTTTATGCCATCACTCCCAAACAGGGAGATTTTGGTCTTATAACTCCAAATAACACTGCCCCATTGTTCCGCTGTCCAGTTAAAATGGGTTTTAGCCCAGTTTAATCTTTCCAACCTTTGCTTGAGAGATAAAAACGGCTTTTTTCGTGGAATTCTAGCTTTTAGACCAAATTCCTGCAGTCTGCGCCGAACAGTCCTTGCACTCAACTTCACATTGCATTGCGCCATTTCATCTTGTAAACACCCAGATGATTTTCTTCTGTCACCTAGGCACAGTCTCTTAATTCCTCTATCATCACTTGCTGCTGTGCACCTTTTCCTGCCTTTACCAGTCTGGTTTTGTAGTGACTGAGTCTCCTTATACCTCTTCAAAAATTTGGAAATGCCTCCGTTAGTTAAGTTTCCACCACTTTTTCTTCTAATTTCTTCATAACTGAAGCCTTCTTCACTTAATAGTACTACGTTACATCGCTTTCTGGGTGACCAGTTAACTCTTTGCGCCATTTCTTTAATTTTATTACGTTTTCCAAGCTCACTAAATGGAAGAACACAAAAAAACCAACAAACTTGATAGCAATCACGTAACACACTGACAAATGTCCTCCTCTCAGCTCCAATAAATGACATCAATAGCTGAATCCTACTGTGACCTGATTGGCCCATTGCCAAAACAAGATCACACCTGGTTGTGTCTCTAAACACTCTCATTGGCTATACACAGTGAGTCAAAGAATTTTTAAGACTGGGTCTGTAAAATGAAATAGAAACAAGAAATTATAATTTGTTTTGGTTTGTTATTCAAAATAAGTCCCTCCGGCTTCAATACACTTGTTACAGCGATTTAATAATGATTCGAATGCCTGTTCCAGTTCACTTTGCGGAATTGCCTCCAAAGCACGCGTCGAAGCTGTTTGTAGGGTCGAAATATCATCAAAATAACACCCTTTTAACGTCATTTTAAATTTTGGGAACAAAGAAAAGTCGCAGGGTGCTAAATCAGGCGAATACGGTGGAGGATTCAACACAAAGACGCGTTATTTTTTGCCAAAAATCTACGAACAAGAAGTGAGGTGTGGCTGGGTGCATTATCGTGCAACAAACACCAACTGTTTTCATCCCGATATTCTGGACGAATGCGATGAATTATGCCCATCAAACGCCTCAAAACATTTAAATAAAACTCACCAGTAATTGTTTGTCCACTTGGAACAAATTCTTTGTGGATAATTCCCTTACTATCGAAGAATGTTAAGAGCATTGTTTTGATTTTCGATTGAACTTTTCTTGTTTTTTTGGCTTGTGGCGAGTTTTTTGACTTCCATTCCGCACTTTGTCGCTTTGTTTTAGGATATTATTGAGAACCCCATGTTTCATCACCTGTAACAATCAATTTTAAGAAGTTTGGATCATTTTCAGCGGCTGAAATGATGTCTCTGCAATGTGCACTTCTCCTTGATTTTTGTTCATTGGTTAACGTGTGTGGAACAAATTTATCACAGACTTTTGTTTTGCCCAAATCTTCATGCAGGATGGTTCGAATCGTTTCTTTGTTGATGTTTAAAGACTCTTCCATCATTCTTAGTGACGCACATCGATTGTTTGCCACGAAATCACGCACTTTTTCAATAATCTCAGGTGTCCTAAATGAACTTGGTCTTCCGGTATGCTTATCATCTTCTAGCGTCCAAAAATCGTTTGTACCACAGGAAAACATTTGATCTACTTAAACAAAACTCACCGTAAACTTGTTTCATCATTCGGTACATTTCGGAGGCACTTTTACCAAGTTTTGCGTTAAATTTAATAACAGCCCTTTGTTCCATCTTAATAATTGAACATGAAAAAAATTTGACTTCTCTAATGAACGGCCGTTTCGTTTGAGTTACTTTAACAACTGCGCAGTACTTTTGGCAGAAAGCAAGCAGATGGTCACGGTTTATAACGCATTCGGGATTACACTGGTGGCGCCACCGTAGGCTGAAATCTAGCGCCAGTCTTAAAAATTCTTTGACGCACTGTGTATTCAAATGAAGGAAAGCTACTTCATATCAACCTAAGCAAGCTGTACTCCCTTTTCTGATTATTTGGCTATAACTTTTCATAGAATACAGATAATTGAACAAGCTTTGTTGCATTACACTCTTGATGAAATTATCTTTCCATTGATATATAGTTTCATGGTATTACTCCAAAAACAAAAGTGGTGATATGAGCCATCAAACCTCAGAAATACACTTTTTCCAAAAGGTTTCCACAATTTTGGCCACTACTGTATATGAAATATTAAGTAATTAGTCAAAAATATTCACTATACATGAGTACCATTTTAAATATTTCATAAACTGCTCAACAAGCGATACATGTAGAGTTAGTATTGTAAACACATAAATTATTAGTGGCGCCGTGAATCGCCCCGGTGAAAGGCATGAAGCCAGGGAAAAAGGTTTTATTAAAAAAGCCTTGATCCCCAAGTGACAGGCAAAGAGCCCGAAACAGAAAATGTGCAGTATAACACGGGTTAGTCATAGGAACTACCACAATAAGAATATCATAAACTATATCCAGCATACAACAATATATGAACACGTACAAAACAAACCATCTAATACATAATGCGAAGTTATTTAAATATTACAAAGTCTTGACAAGCCAAAACGCCGAAAGTTAAACTAATGAAAAAGGTCAAGTATTAGGTGTGAAACTTAATTCTCCACATCAAACGAAGATCTTCGCTCTTTCCATGTTTATAAGTGAGTCACAGAAAAATTCTCATTGGCCGCCACCGGGAGTCGAACTCAGGGTCTTCCAGTTACCCACGTTAAATGTCTGTATTAATTATTCATTCTCCTTCTAATTATTTCTTCAGTTGCTGCTTACCATCTTTGGTGAATCCCCAGCATTGTACGGGGCTCCAAGAAGCAACCTGCCAACTTGGCTTGGCAGTTAGCGTGTGTGAGTCTGGCGGAATCCGAGGCCGCTGTGGTGTAGCGGAAGCATATCCGGCGCGTAACTGGAAGACCCTGAGTTCGACTCCCGGTGGCGGCCAATGAGAATTTTTCCGTGACTCACTTATAAACGTGGAAAGAGCGAAGATCTTTGTTTGATGTTCCTGGTCCACGTTAAATGTCTGTATTAATTATTCATTCTCCTTCTAATTATTTGTTCAGTTGCTGCTTACCATCTTTGGTGAATCCCCAGCATTGTGCGGGGCTCCAAGAAGCAACCTGCCAACTTGGCTTATCAGTTAGCGTGTGTGAGTCTGGAGGAATTCGAGGCCGCTGTGGTGTAGCGGAAGCATATCCGGTGCGTAACTGGAAGACCCTGGGTTCGACTCCTGGTGGCGACCAATGAGGATTTTTCCGTGACTCACTTATAAACGTGGAAAGAGCGAAGATCTTTGTTTGATGTTCCTGGTCCACGTTAAATGTCTGTATTAATTATTCATTCTCCTTCTAATTATTTGTTCAGTTGCTGCTTACCATCTTTGGTGAATCCCCAGCATTGTGCGGGGCTCCAAGAAGCAACCTGCCAACTTGGCTTATCAGTTAGCGTGTGTGAGTCTGGAGGAATTCGAGGCCGCTGTGGTGTAGCGGAAGCATGTCCGGCGCGTAACTGGAAGACCCTGGGTTCGACTCCCGGTGGCGGCCAATGAGAATTTTTCCGTGACTCACTTATAAACGTGGAAAGAGCGAAGATCTTTGTTTGATGTTCCTGGTCCACGTTAAATGTCTGTATTAATTATTCATTCGCCTTCTAATTAATTCTTCAGTTGCTGCTTACCATCTTTGGTGAATCCCCAGCATTGTGCGGGGCTCCAAGAAGCAACCTGCCAACTTGGCTTGGCAGTTAGCGTCTGTGAGTCTGGAGGAATTCGAGGCCACAGTGGTGTAGCGGAAACATGTCCGGCGCGTAACTGGAAGACCCTGGGTTCGACTCCCGGTGGCGGCCAATGAGAATTTTTCCGTGACTCACTTATAAACGTGGAAAGAGCGAAGATCTTTGTTTGATGTTCCTGGTCCACGTTAAATGTCTGTATTAATTATTCATTCGCCTTCTAATTATTTCTTCAGTTGCTGCTTACCATCTTTGGTGTATCCCCAACATTCTGCGGGGCACCAAGAAGCAACCTGCCAACTTGGCTTGGCAGTTAGCGTGTGTGAGTCTGGAGGAATTCAAGGCCGCTGTGGTGTAGCGGAAGCATATCCGGCGCGTAACTGGAAGACCCTGGGTTCGACTCCCGGTGGCGACCAATGAGGATTTTTCCGTGACTCACTTACAAACGTGGAAAGAGCGAAGACCTTTGTTTGATGTTCCTGGTCCACGTTAAATGTCTGTATTAATTATTCATTCGCCTTCTAATTATTTCTTCAGTTTCTGCTTACCATCTTTGGTGAATCCCCAGCATTGTGTGGGACTCCAAGAAGCAACCTGCCAACTTGGCTTGGCAGTTAGCGTGTGTGAGTCGGGAGGAATTCGAGGCCGCTGTGGTGTAGCGGAAGCACATCCGGCGCGTAACTGGAAGACCCTGGGTTCGACTCCCGGTGGCGGCCAATGAGAATTTTTCCGTGACTCACTTATAAACGTGGGAAGAGCGAAGATCTTTGTTTGATGTTCCTGGTCCACGTTAAATGTCTGTATTAATTATTCATTCGCCTTCTAATTATTTCTTCAGTTTCTGCTTACCATCTTTGGTGAATCCCCAGCATTGTGCGGGGCTCCAAGAAGCAACCTGCCAAATTGGCTTGGCAGTTAGCGTGTGTGAGTCTGGAGGAATTCGAGGCCGCTGTGGTGTAGCGGAAGCATATCCGGCGCGTAACTGGAAGACCCTGGGTTCGACTCCCGGTGGCGGCCAATGAGAATTTTTCCGTGACTCACTTATAAACGTGGAAAGAGCGAAGATCTTTGTTTGATGTTCCTGGTCCACGTTAAATGTCTGTATTAATTATTCATTCGCCTTCTAATTATTTCTTCAGTTTCTGCTTACCATCTTTGGTGAATCCCCAGCATTGTGCGGGGCTCCAAGAAGCAACCTGCCAACTTGGCTTGGCAGTTAGCGTGTGTGAGTCTGGAGGAATTCGAGGCCGCTGTGGTGTAGCGGAAGCATATCCGGCGCGTAACTGGAAGACCCTGGGTTCGACTCCCGGTGGCGGCCAATGAGGATTTTTCCGTGACTCACTTATAAACGTGGAAAGAGCGAAGATCTTTGTTTGATGTTCCTGGTCCAAGTTAAATGTCTGTATTAATTATTTGAGGTATTGCCTCCTGTTCGCGTTTCAGCTGAAAGAAGTGCCCAGAAAATGATTTGTGTTGCTTTGGGTAAGGCTCGTGTTTCCTACAGTTCGTGTAAGGAGTGGTTCCAGCGGTTTAAGCAGGGAAATTTCGATCTCCGTGATGCAGAACGTTCGGGACAGCCACAGAGCGTTGACGATGACGAACTGTAACAACTGTTGGACGCAGATTCCTGTCGCACACAGTCAAAGCTCGCCCAGTAACTCGGAGTAACACGGTAAGCCATTGCAAAGCGCCTGCACAAGCTTGGACGGATTCACAAAAAGGGCAGTTGGGAGCCCCACCAACTCACAGCTGCGAACAAGTCTAGGCGCTACGATGTTGCTGTGTCCTTTCTCTCCAGATTCAAGAAGAAGTATTTCCTCCAGAGGATTTTGACCTGTGGAGGAAATGCTTCTATTGCGACAAAACTTTAGTATGTTGTTCCGGAGGTATACTAAACCAATTCTGTTTAATATCATCGAAATGGGGTCAAAGGTCAGGACCGAGACCCAGATTTATTCCACAGCCATCATCCTCATAACTTGAGTAATGATTTCTGGTATGTTGGAAAGCGTATCATAATCAATGCATTGCATGATTTTACTAACTTGTATGGTTTTGTGTGTTGTAATACTTCGAAACCAACGTCTGGAGTAAACAAGCAGGAATCTTATTGTTTTGTCACTAAAATTAAGGACAAGTTGTCCAAAAATACTGCTTAAATGTTTCGGTATATCGTCGGCCAGTTAAACTAAGCTCTGGAATAAACAAAATAAAAATCCTGTTGCTTTTTCAGAAAAGTTAAGTACCAAATGTCCGAAACAATTGTTTAAATGTTTTTATGTTACGAGCTTTCAAACTAAGATTTGGTGTAAAGGCATTATAATCTTATCGCTTTGAACATACACTCTCTACCAACAAGTAATTGGTCACCTGTGATAGCAAAGGAAAACGAAGTTTATTCACCTTCAATAGTCGGTGGATTACAGCTGCGACCCTCCGGGGCATACTCTCAACCAGGCGTTGTACGACGGCTAGCGGTATTTTCTTCCACTCGGCTTGGAGAAGACAGGTCAGTTCCTTCACCGATTTCGGACGGTGTCCTTAAGTCGACGCTCCAACTCGTCCCAGAGGTGCTCGATAAGGTTAAGGTCCGGGGCCAGTCCATTCGATTAACCCCATTGTCAACATACCAAGCCATGATGGACCTCGCAACATGACAAGTGGCATTGTCATCCTGAAAGTAACATGAGTCCACCCCGTAAAACTGCCACAACGTAGGAAGCGCATGGTCATCCAAAATGGTGACCATGCCACCTGTCATGTTGCGAGGTCCATCATGGCTTGGTATGTTGACAATGGGGTTAATCGAATAGGTCTCGGCGTTGAGTCTACCAGGAAATACTACAAACACTCGTTTTGCACTCACGGTTGTTCAGATTAACCGCGATACTGTCAAAAGTGTTCACCTGTTCACAAGAAAACAATTTTTGAAATGTTCAGTGCAAACCACTGCTATATGTTCTTTATATATTTGAATAGATCTCGTCGAGAGCTTTAAAACGATGCCACGCACGGTCGTTATGCACTGGCGGTTGTCCAGATAAACCGCGATATTGTCAAAACTGATCACCGGTCCACAAGAAAACAATTTTTTAAATGTTCAGTTTAAACCACTGCTATATGTTCTTTATATATTTGAATAGATCTCGTGGAGAGCTTTAAAACGATGCCACGCACGGTCGTTATGCACTGGCGGTTGTCCAGATAAACCGCGATATTGTCAAAACTGATCACCTGTTCACAAGAAAACAATTTTTGAAATGTTCAGTTCAAACCACTGCTATATGTTCTTTATATATTTGAATAGATCTCGTCGAGAGCTTTAAAACGATACAACGCACACTCGTTTTGCACTCACGGTTGTCCAGATAAACCGCGATATTGTCAAAAGTGTTCACCGGTCTACAAGAAAACAATTTTTTAAATGTTCAGTTCAAACCACTGCTATATGTTCTTTATATATTTGAATAGATCTCGTCGAGAGCTTTAAAACGATACCACGCACACTCGTTTTGCACTCACGGTTGTCCAGATAAACCGCGATATTGTCAAAAGTGTTCACCTGTTCACAAGAAAACAATTGTTTAAATCTTTAGTTCAAACCACTGCTGTATGTTCTTTATATATTTGAATAGATCTCGTCGAGAGCTTTAAAACGATACCACGCACACTCGTTTTGCACTGGCGGTTGTCCAGATAAACCGCGATATTGTCAAAAGTGTTCACCTGTTCACAAGAAAACAATTTTTTAAATGTTCAGTTCAAACCACTGCGAAATGTTCTTTATATATTTGAATAGATCTCGTCGAGAGCTTTAAAACGATACCACGCACACTCGTTTTGCACTCACGGTTGTCCAGATAAACCGCGATATTGTCAAAAGTGTTCACCGGTCTACAAGAAAACAATTTTTTAAATGTTCAGTTCAAACCACTGCTATATGTTCTTTATATATTTGAATAGATCTCGTCGAGAGCTTTAAAACGATACAACGCACACTCGTTTTGCACTCACGGTTGTCCAGATAAACCGCGATATTGTCAAAAGTGTTCACCGGTCTACAAGAAAACAATTTTTTAAATGTTCAGTTCAAACCACTGCTATATGTTCTTTATATATTTGAATAGATCTCGTCGAGAGCTTTAAAACGATACCACGCACACTCGTTTTGCACTCACGGTTGTCCAGATAAACCGCGATATTGTCAAAAGTGTTCACCTGTTCACAAGAAAACAATTGTTTAAATCTTTAGTTCAAACCACTGCTGTATGTTCTTTATATATTTGAATAGATCTCGTCGAGAGCTTTAAAACGATACCACGCACACTCGTTTTGCACTGGCGGTTGTCCAGATAAACCGCGATATTGTCAAAAGTGTTCACCTGTTCACAAGAAAACAATTTTTTAAATGTTCAGTTCAAACCACTGCGAAATGTTCTTTATATATTTGAATAGATCTCGTCGAGAGCTTTAAAACGATACCACGCACAGCCATTTTGCGCCGACGGTTGTTGAGATAGACTGAGTCAAACGCGGCAGCACGCCCAAAATGTCGCATCATCTTCCCCACGCACACGATGTACTGCACAGTACGCGAATTGGATTCGATTCTGTATAGGAATATGCCAACACGATTAGTGTACGGCATGTATTTTTAACGGTATAGCGATTTCAACTGAGACCTACTGGTTTTTTTTATTATTATTATTGGAGGTTTAACGACCATCGTGAAGAACTCAATGGGCTATAAGCAGTCGCCCGACCAATTTAGGGTCACTGGTTCCAGGGAATGGAGAGGGCCAGTGCCGTAAGACAAACACAACAGGCCTCACCGGGATTCGAACCCGGACCCCTTTCGGACGAGTAATCAGAAGCCATCGCTTAGACTACTGCGCCAGCGGGGCGGAGGACCTACTTTTGCGAATGGCGGACGGCAGTAAATCGCCCCATACCATCTGCGCAGTTAAAGTAGTCCTACGCCAAAAATGAAGCTGTGTTCTCCCCCCCCACTTTGTTCGATGATTTCGTTTTGAACAATTTCGCTTGCGATGTTTTCGCATTCTCTGAATTCACCTGGAGCCGACGTGTTCTGTCTTTTACGCTTTCCAACCGTAGGTTGAAGAAGCATATATGTGCCGCCCCGGTGGCGCAGTGGTCAAAGGCGTTGGACTCTGATCATTCGTCCGAACGGGGTCCGGGTTCGAATCCCGGTCAGGCATGGATGTTGTGTTTGTCTTACGGCACTGGCTCTCTCCCTTCCCTGGAACCAGTGACCCTAAATTAGGACGGGCGACTGCTTATAGCCCATTGAGTTGCTCACGGTGGTCGTTAAACCTCCAATCAATCAATGGATGTTGTGTTTGTCTTACGGCACTGGCTCTCTGCCTTCCCTGGAACCAGTGACCCTAAATTAGGGACGGGCGACTGCTTATAGCCCATTGAGTTGCTCACGGTGGTCGTTAAACCTCCAATCAATCAATGGATGTTGTGTTTGTCTTACGGCACTGGCTCTTTCCCTTCCCTGGAACCAGTGACCCTAAAATTAGGGACGGGCGACTGCTTATAGCCCATTGAGTTGCTCACGGTGGTCGTTAAACCTCCAATCAATCAATGGATGTTGTGTTTGTCTTACGGCACTGGCTCTCTGCCTTCCCTGGAACCAGTGACCCTAAATTAGGGACGGGCGACTGTTTATAGCCCATTGAGTTGCTCACGGTGGTCGTTAAACCTCCAATCAATCAATGGATGTTGTGTTTGTCTTACGGCACTGGCTCTTTCCCTTCCCTGGAACCAGTGACCCTAAAATTAGGGACGGGCGACTGCTTATAGCCCATTGAGTTGCTCACGGTGGTCGTTAAACCTCCAATCAATCAATGGATGTTGTGTTTGTCTTACGGCACTGGCTCTTTCCCTTCCCTGGAACCAGTGACCCTAAATTAGGGACGGGCGACTGCTTATAGCCCATTGAGTTGCTCACGGTGGTCGTTAAACCTCCAATCAATCAATGGATGTTGTGTTTGTCTTACGGCACTGGCTCTTTCCCTTCCCTGGAACCAGTGACCCTAAATTAGGGACGGGCGACTGCTTATAGCCCATTGAGTTGCTCACGGTGGTCGCTAAACCTCCAATCAATCAATGGATGTTGTGTTTGTCTTACGGCACTGGCTCTCTCCCTTCCCTGGAACCAGTGACCCTAAATTAGGGACGGGCGACTGCTTATAGCCCATTGAGTTGCTCACGGTGGTCGTTAAACCTCCAATCAATCAATGGATGTTGTGTTTGTCTTACGGCACTGGCTCTCTCCCTTCCCTGGAACCAGTGACCCTAAATTAGGGACGGGCGACTGCTTATAGCCCATTGAGTTGCTCACGGTGGTCGTTAAATCTCCAATGTATCAATGGATGTTGTGTTTGTCTTACGGCACTGGCTCTCTCCCTTCCCTGGAACCACTGACCCTAAATTAGGGACGGGCGACTGCTTATAGCCCATTGAGTTGCTCACGGTGGTCGTTAAACCTCCAATCAATCAATGGATGTTGTGTTTGTCTTACGGCACTGGCTCTCTCCCTTCCCTGGAACCAGTGACCCTAAATTAGGGACGGGCGACTGCTTATAGCCCATTGAGTTGCTCACGGTGGTCGTTAAACCTCCAATGTATCAATGGATGTTGTGTTTGTCTTACGGCACTGGCTCTCTCCCTTCCCTGGAACCAGTGACCCTAAATTAGGGACGGGCGACTGCTTATAGCCCATTGAGTTGCTCACGGTGGTCGTTAAACCTCCAATCAATCAATGGATGTTGTGTTTGTCTTACGGCACTGGCTCTCTCCCTTCCCTGGAACCAGTGACCCTAAATTAGGGACGGGCGACTGCTTATAGCCCATTGAGTTGCTCACGGTGGTCGCTAAACCTCCAATCAAAAAAAAAAAAAAAAAAAAAAAGCGTATGTGCTCCAGCTTTTTCCGTCCGTCCGTCCGTCTGCCTGTCGGCACGATAAGTCACGTAAAAATTGTTCAATTTCGATGAAATTTTAGTATGTGGTAGGGGACCACTGGGGACGAACCCTATTGAAAATGGGTGAAGTGGGGGTCAAAGGTCACGCCATAAGAGCAAGATCCATTCAATTGCCCTTATGCGTCGTAACTTGCGTAAATATGGTTCCATTTCAATGAAGTTTTAGTATGTGGTAGGGGACCACCTGGGAACGAATCCTATAGAAAATAAATGAAATGGGGTCAAAGGTCAAGACATAGGAGCGGGATCCATTCCATTGCTTTTATGCATCATAACTTGCGTAAAAATTGTTCGATTTTAATGAAATTTTAGTATGTGGTAGGGGACCCCCTGGGAACGAATCCTATTGAAAATAAATGAAATGGGTTCAAAGGTCAGGACATAGGAGCGGGATCCATTCCATTGCTTTTATGCATCATAACTTGCGTAAAAATTGTTCGATTTTAATGAAATTTTAGTATGTGGTAGGGGACCCCCTGGGAACGAATCCTATTGAAAATAAATGAAATGGGTTCAAAGGTCAGGACATAGGAGCGGGATCCATTCCATTGCTTTTATGCATCATAACTTGCGTAAAAATTGTTCGATTTTAATGAAATTTTAGTATGTGGTAGGGGACCCCCTGGGAACGAATCCTATTGAAAATAAATGAAATGGGTTCAAAGGTCAGGACATAGGAGCGGGATCCATTCCAATGCCTTTATGCATCATAACTTGCGTAAAAATGGTTCGATTTCGATGAAATTTTGGTATGTGGTAAGGAACCACCTGGGAACGAAACCTATTGAAAATGGGCGGAATGGGGTCAAAGGTCAGGACATAACAGCGGGATCCATTTCATTGCCTTTATGCGTCATAACTTGCGTAAATATGGTTCGATTTCGATGAAATTTTGGTATGTGGTAGGGAACCACTGGGCACGAACCCTATTAAAAATAGGCGAATTTGCTCAAAGGTCAGTCAGGGCATAAGAGCCGAATTTATTCCATTGCCCTTATGCGACATAACTTTCGTAAAAATGGTTCGATTTCGATGAAATTTTGGTATGTGGCAAGGAACCACCTGGGAACGAAACCTATTGAAAATGGGCGGAATGGGGTCAAAGGTCAGGACATAAAAGCGGGATCCATTTCATTGCTTTTATGCGTCATAACATGCGTAAATATGGTTCGATTTCGATGAAAGTTTGGTATGTGGTAGGGAACCACTGGGCACGAACCCTATTGAAAATGGGCGAATGGGGTCAAAGGTCAGGCAGGGCATAAGAGCCGGATTTTTTCCATTGCCCTTATGCGTCATAACTTGCTTTAAAATGGTTCGATTCCGATTAAATATTAGTATTTGGTAGGGAGCCACAGGGGACGAACCCTATTGAAAATGGGCGAAATGGGGTCAAAGGTCAGGACACTGGAGTGGGATCTATTCCATTGCCCTTGCGCATCATAGCATCATAAGTTACCTAAAAATGTTTCGATTGCGACAAAACGTTATCATGTTGTTCCGGAGGTATAGTGAGCCGGTTTTGTTGAATATCAACGAAATGGGGTCAAAGGTCATTGCACAAAAGGCCGCCCCGGTGGCGCAGTGGTCTAAGCGATGGCCTCTGATCATTCGTCCGAACGGGGCCCGGGTTCGAATCCCGGTGAGGCACGGATGTAGGGTTTGTCTTACGGCACTGGCTCTCTGCCTTCCCTGGAACCAGTGACCCTAAATTAGGGACGGGCGACTGCTTATAGCCCATTGAGTTGCTCACGGTGGTCGTTAAACCTCCAATCAATCAATGGATGTGGTGTTTGTCTTACGGCACTGGCTCTCTGCCTTCCCTGGAACCAGTGACCCTAAATTAGGGACGGGCGACTGCTTATAGCCCATTGAGTTGCTCACGGTGGTCGTTAAACCTCCAATTAATCAATGGATGTGGTGTTTGTCTTACGGCACTGGCTCTCTCCCTTCCCTGGAACCAGTGACCCTAAATTAGGGACGGGCGACTGCTTATAGCCCATTGAGTTGCTCACGGTGGTCGTTAAACCTCCAATCAATCAATGGATGTGGTGTTTGTCTTACGGCACTGGCTCTCTGCCTTCCCTGGAACCAGTGACCCTAAATTAGGGACGGGCGACTGCTTATAGCCCATTGAGTTGCTCACGGTGGTCGTTAAACCTCCAATTAATCAATGGATGTGGTGTTTGTCTTACGGCACTGGCTCTCTCCCTTCCCTGGAACCAGTGACCCTAAATTAGGGACGGGCGACTGCTTATAGCCCATTGAGTTGCTCACGGTGGTCGTTAAACCTCCAATCAAAAAAAAAAAAAAAAAATCGCACAAAAGCAAGATTTATTCCACAGCCATTATCCTCATAACTTGAGTCATTATTTCTGGCATGTAGGAAAGCGTATTATAATCAATGCATTGCATGATTTTACTAACTTGTTTTCGGAATATCCTTGAAATCAAGAAACTTTATACTTTTGTTTGGAATCGCGATGTCGCTACACTCCCTTAAATTGCATTTAGGTTTTCTTCCTAAAGATGTCGAGACTTCCGGGCATCTCGATTTTTGCGCGTGCAGTTGACCTGAGTTCATTGAAAGGCTTTTGAAAGGGCGTCCAACCGCTTTTCCGGTGTCCCCCTAACAAAAGCGACATAATGCGATGACCTTTAGCGTCTGCGTCCGCCATGTTCGTTTTTCCTTCCTTTTCAATGCTGCGCAGTGTCGTGTCGCCGTGTTTTACGCAAGTTTCAGAACTCGCATGTTCGTGAGCTTTATTCACGCCTTGGTGCAGATGGTTAAGTAAGAGATCTTTAAGAGCAAGGCGACCCAAATACACTTTCTCTTCCGCGACTTTTCATTCCAAGGCAGCGAGCAGAGTTTATGACCAGAACAAAATGGCGTTCTAATTACCAGAGGTTCGACGATTTCGTCATCTTCAAACCGTCACAGATTTTTGAAGTGCAGATGCTTTTACTGCCTGTATGATTTCGGCTACTTAGACATGCTTCACCAAGCAAAGAGAAATTCAACTCAGTAGTTCGCCTCGTGGAGAGGAGGCGGGAGGGGGTGGATGCTCAAGGAGAATGATTGGGGCACCTTGGTGAACTCCACACGGGAATTTGGTTCAATAGTAAGCTAAATCAAGCGAACAAAATTAACAAAAAAAACCAACATTTCTAATCCCTATAGCAACTAAACAGCAAAATTTGAATATTTAAATAGGTACATCTCAACACAAAGGAACCTTCTAATATCCTCATATATAGATCCTATCCACGTACTGAGAGAACTAATTGAAAGAGCGAGGGAATATGAACTTCCATTGTGCATGGCTTTTATCGATTATGAAAAAGCCTTTGATTCGGTGAAACCATCAGCAGTTACAATGGCTCTGAAAACCTGCGGTATTGAAGATGCATACATTAATATTATTAATAACATCTATGAAAATGCAAGTGCAAAGATTCGGCTGTTTGAAAATACAACACACATAAAAATTGGAAAGGGAGTGAGACAAGGTGACACCATATCTCCGAAGCTCTTTAATGCCACATTGGAAAATGTCTTTCAATCACTGAACTGGGAAAACAAAGGGATAAAGATTAATGGAGATTATCTAACCCACCTTCGTTTTGCTGATGACGTAGTCATTTTTGCAACTACCCCATCAGAGCTGCAGAGTATGATCCAGGAACTTGCTGACAAGAGTAAAGAAGTGGGATTAAAAATGAACTTTCAGAAGACAAAAGTGATGTTCAATGCTTTTACAAGAAATGCAGATTTATCGATTGATGGAGAAAAGCTGGAGATAACAGACACGTACGTTTATCTTGGACAGCAGATATCAAGTGAGGGTCACATTGATGAAGAAATTAATCGGCGTACAAAACTTGCCTGGAGAGCTTTTGGAAGAAACAGCATAATTTTCAAGAGCAATATGCCATTATGTCTTAAAAGAAAAGTGTTTGATCAATGCATCCTTCCAGTGCTTACGTATGGTGCAGAGACGTGGACCTTAACTAAAAGAGACATACAAAGGCTGCAGACAACTCAAAGAGGCATGGAGAGGTGCATACTTGGTGTAACCAGGAGAGATAAGTAGAGGAACTCGTGGATCCGAAAAATGACAAGACATCATGATCAGAGTTAAATCCCTGAAATGGCAATGGGCTGGACATACTGCCAGAAGGACAGACACAGCCGAAATTTTAGATTGGATTCCAAGGGACAGGAAAAGAGCCAGAAAAAGACCACATGGGAGATGGGTGGATGAAATTCGTAAATATGTGGGAGTGACATGGAGGAGACTGGCACAAGACAGACCGTTGTGGAGGAAACTTGGGGAGACCTTCGTCCAGCAGTGGATTGATAATGGTTGACAATGATGATGATGATACACTGGTGTGCAAAAATTAAGAACGAAGAGGAGAAATTAGCATAACAGCGGAACGAGCAGGCAGAACGGACCGAAAGACCACTCAGGAGATAGACTAGGGTACGGTACGGTGGGGAACGCACATATATGCAGCATGACGTAGGGGGAGTGTCGAAACATTATCCGCGGGTGGCCCAGTGGGCAACGTTCGTGCCTGTTACGGAGAAGACCTCGGGTTCGATCCCAGGTAGGTACGAACGCTCGAACCACTAAATATCCGCCGTGCGTCGGATGGGCACGTTAAGCCGTTGGACCCCGGGTACTGGCCCCACGGTAATAAATAAGGGCGTCTTCCTCCCCCTTTCTACTTCGCTTTCGTGTCACTTTCCTATCGGCCAATCTAGCCCAAATCTCCTAGCTTCCTATTTCAAGGGGTTGTTTAAGACCTGGGGTCAGACACTCCCTTCCTAAAATCCTCTACATATGATCATGATGATGCTCAGCAATTCGGTGAAAGCTATTGCACGGTGTACATCGGTTTGAACGACGTCGAGTTGCTGCCACCGTGTGATATGGCCAACAGGCAATCCAGTGGACGACATCTGGATGACTTTACCCGAGGTCGCGTCATTGGGAAGTTGGAAGAAGGTCAAAGTGTGACTAGTGAGGCCGAGGAGTTGGGGATCGCTCACAGCATCGTTTCACGAGCTTGGAGAGCATTTCAAACGACAGGAACAGCTATTCGAGAGTTCAGTAGTGGTCGTCCACGAGCAACCACTGCGGCGGACGACCGGTATATTGTCCTACAGGCGAGAAGAGACAGCGGGAGAAATCGCAAGGCACATGCAACACACAACTGGACGTCGGTTATCGCGTTTTACCGTGGCCAGGAGGCTGCACAAAGGTGGTCTATTTGCACGACGACCAGTACGGTGTGTGCCCTCAACGCCTGCTCATCGGAGACGGCAGTTTCTTTGTTGCGAGGAACACAAGAACTGGACACATCAGCAATGGGGTCGAGTTCTCTTTACGGATGAGAGCCGATTTATTCTGACGAGCGATTCTGGACGTATACACATCTGGAGAGAGCAGGGAACACGCAATCACACCTCCAAAATCATCGAAAGGGACCGGTTTGGAGGTGGCGGAGTTCTCGTTTGGGGCGTATCATGCTTGGTAGCCGTACTGACCTCCACATCTTCCAAGGAGGTTCAGTCACTGGTGTCCGCTATTGTACCGAGGTTCTCCTGCCTCACGTGCGTCTGTTTAGAGGTACTGTTAGTTCTGAGTTCCTCTTCATGGACGACAACGCTACACCTCATCGTGCAGTGGCTGTCGCAGAGGTGTTGGAGAGTGAAGATATTCAACGCATGGATTGGCCCGCAAGGTCCCAGGACCTAAATCCAATCGAACCCGTGTAGGACCTTCTTGGGAGACGCTTGGCAGCACGTCAGCAGCAACGATTCCGCAGCTGCGATTGGCGCTAACAAGAGGAATGGGCCGCAATGCCTCAACAGGGCCTTGACAACCTCGTCCTCAGCATGGACAGACGTTGTAAATCCTGCAACGCAGTCAGGGGTGATCATATCCCCTACTAAAGACTGGATTTTTCTTGGCAGCCGCCTGTAAGATGGACGTTTCTGTCTTCTGTCCAGTTGTGCTCGAAGCTACCTTTTCAATAAAGTGCCTTTGTATCCTTTGGATTCCTTGTTTGGACGGTTTTGCTCACTTGTCCCATATTCTTACATCTTGGGGATCTTATGGTATGATTTGAGTCGACGTGGAGCACTTCTGCACGACGTTACATTCGAAAAACATCTCGTCCTTAATTTTGGCACGCCAGTGTATTATCATTATTATTTTTTTATTTATTTATTTTTTTTGATTGAGGGTTTAACGACCACCGTGAGCAACTCATCGGCTGTAAGCAGTTGCTCATCCCTAATTGAGGGTCATTGGTTCCAGGAAAGGTAGAGAGCCAGTGCGGTAAGACAAACACAACATCCATGCCTCACCGGGATTCGAACCCGGACCTTTTTCGGACGAATGATCAGAGGCCATCGGTTAGACCACTGCGCCACCTGCGCTGCGCAAAAATTTAACTGTCCGTCCGTCCGTCTGTCTGTCGGCACGATAACTAGCGTAAAAGTGGTTCGATTTCGATGAAATTTTAGTATGTCGTAGGGGACCACCTGGGAACGAACCTTCTTGAAAATGGGTGAAGTGGGTTCGAAGGTCACGGCATAGGAGCGGGATCCATTCCATTGCCCTTATGCCTCATAGCTTGCGTAAATATGGTTCGATATCAATGAAATTTTAGTATATTGTAGGGGACCACCTGGGAATGAACCCCATTGAAAATGGGTGAAGTGGGGTCAAAGGTCACGGCATAGGAGCGGGATCCATTCCATTGCCCTTATGCGTCATAACTTGCGTAAATATGGTTCAATATCAATGAAATTTTAGTATATTGTAGGGGACCACCTGGGAATGAACCCCATTGAAAATGGGTGAAGTGGGGTCAAAGGTCACGGCGTAGGAGCGGGATCCATTCCATTGCCCTTATGCGTCATAACTTGCGTAAATATGGTTCAATATCAATGAAATTTTAGTATATTGTAGGGGACCACCTGGGAATGAACCCTATTGAAAATGGGTGAAGTGGTGGATCAAAGGTCAGGACATAGGAGCGGGATGCATTCCATTGCCCTTACGCATCATAAGGTGCGTAAAAATGGTTCGATTTCGATGAAATTTTAGTATATTGTAGGGGACCACCTGGGAATGAAACCTATTGAAAATGGGTGAAGTGGGGTCAAAGGTCACGCCATAAGAGCGGGATCCATTCAATTGCCCTTATGCGCCATAACTTGCGTAAATATGGTTCGATTTCAATGAAATTTTAGTATGTGGTAGGGGACCACCTGGAGAGGAACCCTATTGAAAATGGGATAAATGTGGTCAAAGTTCAGGACATAGGATCAGGATCTATTCCACTGCTCTTATTCGTCATAACTAATGTTTAAAAAAGGTTCGATTTCGATGAAATTTTTGCATGTGCTAGGGGACCACCTGTGGACAAACCTATTAAAAATGGGCGAAATGGGGTCAAAGGTCCGGATATAGGAGTGGAATCACTTCCATCGCCATTTTGCGTCATAACTTAAGTAAAAATGCTTCGATTTTTGGTGAAATGTTAGTATGTTGTAGGGGCCTGCCTGGGGACGAATCCTGTTAAAAATGGGCGAAATGGTGTCAAAGGTCAGGATATAGGAGTGGAATCACTTCCATCGCCATTATGCGTCATAACTTAAGTAAAAATGCTTCGATTTGGGTGAAATGTTAGTATGTTGTAGGGGCCTGCCTGGGGACGAATCCTGTTAAAAATGGTCGAAATGGGGTCAAAGGTTAGGACACAGGAGCGAGATCTAGTGCACAGCCTTTATGCATCATAACTTACGTAAAATTGCTTCGATTGCGGCAAAACTTTACCATGTTATTTTGGAGGTATACTGAACAGGTTCTGTTGAATATCATCGAAATGGGGTCAAAGGTCAGGGCACACGACCGAGATTTATCCCGCAGCCATTATTCTTATAACTTGAGTAATGATTTCTGGTAAGTTGGAAAGCGTATCATAATCAATGCATTGGATGATTTTACTAACTTGTTGTTTGTACTCCAAAGATGAGATAGGACGAGTGCATCGCAGGGCTAATGAAGTCTTTAATCCTGATTGTGTCGAAGATGTTGTTCAAGCTGGATGGGGCAAGGAAAAAAACGTTTTGTTAATTCAACAAAAATATTTGTTGAATTCGCAAAATTATTTACTTGAAAATTATTGTTGATTCAACAAAATGTATTGTTCATTTAACAAAATGATTAGGTCGATTTTGGGGAATCTGTTTCATCCAAGAAAACATATTGTTATCGTTAAACACAATAAGTTTTGTTACTATAACAATATGTTTTGCTGCAGCAACAAAACATTTTGTCATGATAACAATATGTTTTGTTGGATGAAACAAATTCCCAAAAATCGACCTATCATTTTGTTAAATGAACAAAACGTTTTGTCATGATAACAATAAATTTTGTTAAATCAACGATAATTTTCAACAAAACAATTTTCCATATTCAACAAACATTTTTGTTGTCTGTATATCGACAAACATTTTTGTTGATTCAACAAAATTTTTGTTGAATTAACGAAACGTTTTTCTTAGTGGGTTCTGTGATGTTTGGGGGTGTTTTTCGTACCACGAAATGGGCACTTTCATTGCAGTGATGATTAATTTTAACCAGCATGCGTACCTACGCATTCTGAATGACGAAGTATTGCCCTTTGCCCAGCATGCGTACCTCCGCATTCTGAATGACGAAATGTTGCCCTTTGCCCTACATTCTGAATGACGAAGTGTTGCCCTTTGCCCAGCATGCGTACCTCCGCATTCTGAATGACGAAATGTTGCCCTTTGCCCTACATTCTGAATGACGAAGTGTTGCCCTTTGCCCAGCATGCGTACCTCCGCATTCTGAATGACGAAGTGTTGCCCTTTGCCCAGCATGCGTACCTCCGCATTCTGAATGACGAAGTGTTGCCCTTTGCCCAGCATGCGTACCTCCGCATTCTGAATGACGAAGTGTTGCCCTTTGCCCTACATTCTGAATGACGAAGTGTTGCCCTTTGCCCAGCATGCGTACCTCCGCATTCTGAATGACGAAGTGTTGCCCTTTGCCCAGCATGCGTACCTCCGCATTCTGAATGACGAAGTGTTGCCCTTTGCCCAGCATGCGTACCTCCGCATTCTGAATGACGAAGTGTTGCCCTTTGCCCAGCATGCGTACCTCCGCATTCTGAATGACGAAGTGTTGCCCTTTGCCCAGCATGCGTACCTCCGCATTCTGAATGACGAAATGTTGCCCTTTGCCCTACATTCTGAATGACGAAGTGTTGCCCTTTGCCCAGCATGCGTACCTCCGCATTCTGAATGACGAAGTGTTGCCCTTTGCCCAGCATGCGTACCTCCGCATTCTGAATGACGAAGTGTTGCCCTTTGCCCAGCATGCGTACCTCCGCATTCTGAATGACGAAGTGTTGCCCTTTGCCCTACATTCTGAATGACGAAGTGTTGCCCTTTGCCCAGCATGCGTACCTCCGCATTCTGAATGACGAAGTGTTGCCCTTTGCCCAGCATGCGTACCTCCGCATTCTGAATGACGAAGTGTTGCCCTTTGCCCAGCATGCGTACCTCCGCATTCTGAATGACGAAGTGTTGCCCTTTGCCCAGCATGCGTACCTCCGCATTCTGAATGACGAAGTGTTGCCCTTTGCCCTACATTCTGAATGACGAAGTGTTGCCCTTTGCCCAGCATGCGTACCTCCGCATTCTGAATGACGAAGTGTTGCCCTTTGCCCAGCATGCGTACCTCCGCATTCTGAATGACGAAGTGTTGCCCTTTGCCCAGCATGCGTACCTCCGCATTCTGAATGACGAAGTGTTGCCCTTTGCCCAGCATGCGTACCTCCGCATTCTGAATGACGAAGTGTTGCCCTTTGCCCAGCATGCGTACCTCCGCATTCTGAATGACGAAGTGTTGCCCTTTGCCCAGCATGCGTACCTCCGCATTCTGAATGACGAAGTGTTGCCCTTTGCCCAGCATGCGTACCTCCGCATTCTGAATGACGAAGTGTTGCCCTTTGCCCAGCATGCGTACCTCCGCATTCTGAATGACGAAGTGTTGCCCTTTGCCCAGCATGCGTACCTCCGCATTCTGAATGACGAAGTGTTGCCCTTTTGCCCAGCATGCGTACCTCCGCATTCTGAATGACGAAGTGTTGCCTTTTGCCCAGCATGCGTACCTCCGCATTCTGAATGACGAAGTGTTGCCCTTTGCCCAGCATGCGTACCTCCGCATTCTGAATGACGAAGTGTTGCCCTTTTGCCCAGCATGCGTACCTCCGCATTCTGAATGACGAAGTGTTGCCCTTTGCCCAGCATGCGTACCTCCGCATTCTGAATGACGAAGTGTTGCCTTTTGCCCAGCATGCGTACCTCCGCATTCTGAATGACGAAGTGTTGCCCTTTGCCCAGCATGCGTACCTCCGCATTCTGAATGACGAAGTGTTGCCTTTTGCCCAGCATGCGTACCTCCGCATTCTGAATGACGAAGTGTTGCCTTTTGCCCAGCATGCGTACCTCCGCATTCTGAATGACGAAGTGTTGCCCTTTGCCCAGTCGCATCACTCCTTGTATTGTCGGATCGCTGCATACGTCATGTCGTTTCCGTTTACAGGGTCGCCTACAGCGCCACATTTGCATAACGCCAGCTGTCTCTAATTCAATTGCTCTTCAGTGTATATATTAATTGTATAAGGTTTTTTACTGTGAGTCCTATTTTGGGAGAACGGCTGAACGTAAAGATATGGTTGAGGTATCAAAATAAAGCTCTTACCATGTAGATGCGCCAGACGAAGAGAAAAATGAGATTGGGGGCAACTGTTCGGGCGTTGTGGGGCGGCAAAGTTCCCATATAAAGTATATGGGAGAAGCGTGCGGTTGACTCACGCGCTGTCGAAGGCGGCAGCATGGAGGGACTGAGATAGTCCAAAGTCCGAAGTCTCCTCTTTTCTGAGCGAACCGTTGCGCAAAGTAAGGCTAACAGGCATTGGTATCAAAGTTCTTCTAATCGGGACAGCGAACACTCTCGAAGACCTGATTGCGTGATGCCGTTGGATTGTGTGATGTATATATACAATTTAATATTCATTCGATCCAGTTTATTCACGTAGGTAAGACGTTACCCGTTATGTAAAGATGTAAATGAACATTCCGTTTACCATTGTTAGCGAAAATATTACTGGCGACTGCTTATAGCCCATTGAGTTCACACTGTGGTCGTTAAACCTTCAGCCCAAAAGAAAAAGAAATCAGGAACCTGCCTTTACTGTAGTGGTTGAATGAATTTGTCAATCAAATAAAGTTCACATTTGTTGTTAAATATGAGCTTATTCTTTAAAAAAAGAGAAAAAAAATTACCCGTCGTTTCCGACGGGTTTCGTCTAGTATTGTTAATAATGCTAGCCTATTCAAAGTATTGCCCATCACTTTCCATTCATTTCCGCCATCTTTCAACCCTTTGGTAAAATCCATTTTGGAAAACGTTCCTGAGGCTCTCGCTTCACCTATGAGTTCACAGCCAGTTTAACGTCTGTTGCATTGTCAAAACGTTCCCCACGAAGGGTGTTTCTCAAAGATGCAAACAGGAAAAAGCCTGAGGGAGCGAAATCGGGACTGTAGCGGAGTTGGGGCATCAAAATCCACCCCATTTTGGCAATAGCCTGTGAAGTCTCCATTGCGGTGTGGGGAGGTGCGTTATCATGGTGTAAAACAACACTATGACGTGTAATGTCACGTCTTTTCCTTTTGATAGCTTCCTTTAGCTCCTTCAATGTCTGCACATCATCATCATCATCATCGTTGTCAACCATTATCAATCCACTGCTGGACGAAGGTCTCCCCAAGTTTCCTCCACGACGGTCTGTCTTGTGCCAGTCTCCTCCATGTCACTCCCGCATATTTTCGAATTTCATCCACCCATCTCCCATGTGGTCTTTTTCTGGGTCTTTTCCTGTCCCTTGGAATCCAATCTAAAATTTCGGCTGTGTCTGTCCTTCTGGCAGTATGTCCAGCCCATTGCCATTTCAGGGATTTAACTCTGATCATGATGTCTTGTCATTTTTCGGATCCACGAGTTCCTCTTCTTATCTCTATTGGTTACACCAAGCATGCACCTCTCCATGCTACTTTGAGTTGTCTGCAGCCTTTGTATGTCTCTTTTAGTTAAGGTCCACGTCTCTGCACCATACGTAAGCACTGGAAGGATGCATTGATCAAACACTTTTCTTTTAAGACATAATGGCATATTGCTCTTGAAAATTATGCTGTTTCTTCCAAAAGCTCTCCAGGCAAGTTTTGTACGCCGATTAATTTCTTCATCAATGTGACCCTCACTTGATATCTGCTGTCCAAGATAAACGTACGTGTCTGTTATCTCCAGCTTTTCTCCATCAATCGATAAATCTTCATTTCTTGTAAAAGCATTGAACATCACTTTTGTCTTCTGAAAGTTCATTTTTAATCCCACTTCTTTACTCTTGTCAGCAAGTTCCCGGATCATACTCTGCAGCTCTGACGGGGGAGTTGCAAAAATGACTACGTCATCAGCAAAACGAAGGTAGGTTAGATAATCTCCATTATTCTTTATTCCTTTGTTTTCCCAGTTCAGTGATTGAAAGACATTTTCCAATGTGGCATTAAAGAGCTTCGGAGATATGGTGTCACCTTGTCTCACTCCTTTTCCAATTTTTATGTGTGTTGTATTTTCAAACAGCCGAATCTTTGCACTTGCATTTTCATAGATGTTATTAATAATATTAATGTATGCATCTTCAATACCGCAGGATTTCAGAGCCATTGTAACTGCTGATGGTTTCACCGAATCAAAGGCTTTTTCATAATCGATAAAAGCCATGCACAATGGAAGTTCATATTCCCTCGCTCTTTCAATTAGTTCTCTCAGTACGTGGATATGATCTATTGTGCTGTAGCCACTCCTGAATCCAGCTTGTTCTCTCGGTTGAGCCATGTCCAGTGTCACCTTCAAGCGGTATGAAAGAACTTTAGTGAAGATTTTATAAACCACTGATAGGAGGCTGATAGGTCTGTAGTTTTCGAGATCCTCAATGTCACCTTTCTTATGTAGCAGGATCATTGTAGCGGTGTTCCAATCCTCAGGAATCTTTCCTTCATTAAGGCATCGAGTGAAAATTTGGGCGAGTACTGTTTCGATTTCTCCACTTGCTTCTTGTATGATGTCTACAGTAATTCCATCTTCTAATGGAGCTTTTCCCCGCTTCATGTTCTTGATTGCATGTGCAACTTCTGCTGGAAGGACTGGAGGAACTCTGGTACTGGTATCTTTCATGATGTCTGGAGTGCATGTATCATCCCTTTCATATAATTTGGAGTAGAAATCTTTCACTCTTGTCAAAATTTCGCCTCTATTTCTTGTTACAGAACCATCTTGTTTTCTCAGTGCCATAATCTGTTTTCTTCCCTTACTGAGATGTCCCTTTGCTATCTTTAGGCTTTGGTTGTTTTCAATTGCTTTCCTCACTAGTTCACAGTTGAATTTCCTTACGTCTTCAGTGATACTTTTTCGTACTGTCTTGCATAGCTCTATATATTCCACCTTGGAAGTCACATCTTCTTTTCTCAGTGCCATAATCTGTTTTCTTCCCTTACTGAGATGTCCCTTTGCTATCTTTAGGCTTTGGTTGTTTTCAATTGCTTTCCTCACTAGTTCACAGTTGAATTTCCTTACCTCTTCAGTGATACTTTTTCGTACTGTCTTGCATAGCTCTATATATTCCACTTTGGAAGTCACATCTTCTTTTCTCAGTGCCATAATCTGTTTTCTTCCCTTACTGAGATGTCCCTTTGCTATCTTTAGGCTTTGATTGTTTTCAATTGCTTTCCTCACTAGTTCACAGTTGAATTTCCTTACGTCTTCAGTGATACTTTTTCGTACTGTCTTGCATAGCTCTATATATTCCACCTTGGAAGTCACATCTTCTTTTCTCAGTGCCATAATCTGTTTTCTTCCCTTACTGAGATGTCCCTTTGCTATCTTTAGGCTTTGGTTGTTTTCAATTGCTTTCCTCACTAGTTCACAGTTGAATTTCCTTACGTCTTCAGTGATACTTTTTCGTACTGTCTTGCATAGCTCTATATATTCCACCTTGGAAGTCACATCTTCTTTTCTCAGTGCCATAATCTGTTTTCTTCCCTTACTGAGATGTCCCTTTGCTATCTTTAGGCTTTGGTTGTTTTCAATTGCTTTCCTCACTAGTTCACAGTTGAATTTCCTTACGTCTTCAGTGATACTTTTTCGTACTGTCTTGCATAGCTCTATATATTCCACCTTGGAAGTCACATCTTCTTTTCTCAGTGCCATAATCTGTTTTCTTCCCTTACTGAGATGTCCCTTTGCTATCTTTAGGCTTTGGTTGTTTTCAATTGCTTTCCTCACTAGTTCACAGTTGAATTTCCTTACCTCTTCAGTGATACTTTTTCGTACTGTCTTGCATAGCTCTATATATTCCACTTTGGAAGTCACATCTTCTTTTCTCAGTGCCATAATCTGTTTTCTTCCCTTACTGAGATGTCCCTTTGCTATCTTTAGGCTTTGGTTGTTTTCAATTGCTTTCCTCACTAGTTCACAGTTGAATTTCCTTACGTCTTCAGTGATACTTTTTCGTACTGTCTTGCATAGCTCTATATATTCCACTTTGGAAGTCACATCTTCTTTTCTCAGTGCCATAATCTGTTTTCTTCCCTTACTGAGATGTCCCTTTGCTATCTTTAGGCTTTTTTTTTTTTTTTTTTTTTTTTTTTTTTTTTTTGATTGGAGGTTTAACGACCACCGTGAGCAACTCAATGGGCTATGAGCAGTCGCCCGTCCCTAATTTAGGGTCACTGGTTCCAGGGAAGGGAGAGAGCCAGTGCCGTAAGACAAACTCAACACCCATGCCTCACCGGGATTTTTATTTTGATTGGAGGTTTAACGACCACCGTGAGCAACTCAATGGGCTATAAGCAGTCGCCCGTCCCTAATTTAGGGTCACTGGTTCCAGGGAAGGGAGAGAGCCAGTGCCGTAAGACAAACACAACATCCATGCCTCACCGGGATTCGAACCCGGACCCAGTTCGGACGAATGATCAGAGGCCATCGCTTAGACCACTGCGCCACCGGGGCAGCTTTGGTTGTTTTCAATTGCTCTCCTCGCTAGTTCACAGTTGAATTTCCTTTTGCGTCTTCAGTGATACTTTTTCGTACTGTCTTGCATAGTTTTATATATTCCACTTTGGAAGTCACATCTTCTTTAGTTGTCCTCAACAAATTATCAGGGAAAACCAAAATGTTCATGCAAAAAAAATATCATCATAGTACATATCAGTAAAGTTTCATTAAAATCCCTTAAAATTTCAAAACAATTATTGAGGAGGCATTACTTTCAGAATGATTTAGTGTTTGCTTTGTTCGAGACCGACGTGAGGTATTTGGCCAAGCATGGCCAATGGCATCGCGATAATAAATAATAATTAATTAACGATGTCAGATTTCTCAGCAGACCGCAACCGGCAGATGAAAACTCAATTCATTAAATGTGATAGATTCGTTAACGCTAATAAGTTTCTGCGTGGTCTGCCGCAAATCTCCGCCCATAAAGGTGTGTTGTAAGCAAAACTCCCTTTATTTCAACCTTTAGCATTCACTCAACCATGCAGTGAAGATTTCCTTGACGTTTCCACATAAAGAGGAAATTAAAACATCTTTTTCCCTTCGTCAAATCAAGTACACTTAACCACAAAAAACTTTTACAACCACACAAAGGCTGCATACGCAAGAGATTTCCTTTGTTTGTTTGCATTGCCTCGCATAAATAAAATTCATTATGACCTAAAAATGCAATATCTGCTTACAAAACGCGCACTCCAGTTTATAATTACTGTCTCCTTGTCATGTCCAGGTGTAGCAATACATAAACACACACTTTTACGATGGGAAAACTCCTATCCATTTCCTCTGCTTCTTTGGTAGCTTTGTATTGCTAAATTCTGGCTATCTTAGACAAAGAAATTTTTTGAATGGACAGAAATTAAATCAAATCTTGAGAAAAGCCCAATGAATGAAACGGCCTTCATGCTTAGAATCTTTTCAAAATTACACTTCATGACTTCTCTTTGGTAGAGTAGGTTTTAGATTAGAAATCATCCAGTAGGTTTAAATCAAATGTTGTTGGAATTAGAGGGTTATGTGAAATACAAATTTGCGCTTGATGAAAATCGTATCGGCGCCTCCTCACTCCGGAGTAAGTTACTCTCCCAACGGAGTTAGACGGACAGAATACATCCCTGCAGATTTGTCGTCTTGATACGTGCTCATGTTATCGCTTTCTCTGTCTGTAGACACCATATCTCTGCAACTATTAGTCCGATTTGAAAAATTATTTTTGCATTAGGGAGCTTGAAATGCGCGAATGATGATCCTTGATTTCGTTTTTTCCTAAGACATATAATTTCGCCGCTAGAGGACGTAAATGCTCATGACGTCAAAATCAAAATATACATATTTTATTCCACATACACTGCCGGAAAATGAAAAAAGAACACCAAGAAGAAATTGGCGGACGAACATGAAATTTCTATAAATTAATGGGGTTGAGTTTACGTAGGTGTGATGTTAATTTCGGGACCACCGGGTGACCGCTTACGCCACAGCACGGCATAATATGCAAATTATCGTCGGTGGTATTTAAGGACTACGGCGAAGTGAATGTAATCAGTCGTCGGCGTGCGGACACGTGCGAAAACCCAGAAGAAGCTGCAATGCCTGGACATGGAAGACGTGTACCATTTCAGCAGTTATCGGGCTTTGAGCGAGGTCGTCTAGTCGGACTCCACGAGGCCGGGTGGTCGTATCGTCCTATTGCGGAACGAATTGGACGGTGGTGGTACGATGGTGGCGTAGATGGTCCGAGGAATATTCCCACACGAGAAGACGTGAAACCGGAAGCCACAGACGGACTGATGAGCGGACCGATCGACGCATAAGAAGAGCGGCGTTGTCAAGCAGAACATCCACTGCGACGCAAATCCGAGCTGCCCTTGCACCTGAGGTGACTGTGCGAACAATCCGCAACCGTCTACTGGATGCAGGACTACGTGCACGTGTGCCTCTGGCATGTGTACCTCTGACTCCAGTCCACCGTCAGGAACGGCTGCAGTGGTGTCACCAACGTCTGCACTGGAGAACGCAATGGCTATCTGTCGTGTTCAGCGCTGAAAGCAGATTCTTCTTGGGAGCCTCCGATGGCCGTATGCGTGGTCGCAGAAGCACAGGGGAGCGTCTCCACCCTTCTTGCATCCGCCAGCGACACACAAGGCCTACACCAGGTCTCCTGGTGTGGGGAGCGATCAGCTATCACTCCCGTACACAACTAGTGTTTGTACCGGGTACGTTAAACAGCACCTCCTACATCAACAACATCATTCAGCCCGTTGTTGTGCCATTTGTAAGGTCAGTCCATCGTGGTGTTTTCCAGCAAGATAACGCACGCCCACACACGGCATGTGAACGCAACATGCACTTCAGGGTGTGAGACAACTTCCATGGCCTGCACGTTCACCGGATTTGTCCCCCATTGAGCACGTGTGGGAATTTATGGGACAACGACTTATCGGGTCTCCACAGCCAGCCACGACCATCCCCGATTTAGGCGTCCAGGTTGAGGATGCTTGGAACTCAATACCTCAAACTTACATCCAACATCTGTACGACAGACTCCATGCCAGAATTGCACAGTGTGGCGCAGTTCATGGCGGTTCAACCTCGTACTAACCATGTTACATGGAAATGTTGTTTTTCAGTTTACCAGCAAATACAGCTGTATTTTGCCATAATGTTTTGATCACGTTATCCTCTGTATTCCGTTATGTATAAATTTCGTTGGTATCAGACGTCTCCTTCTTGGTGTTCTTTTTTCACTTTCTAGCCACAACCATCCCCGATTTAGGCGTCCAGGTTGAGGATGCTTGGAACTCAATACCCCAAACTTGCATCCAACATCTGTACGACAGACTCCATGCCAGAATTGCACAGTGTGACGCAGTTCATGGCGGTTCAACCTCGTACTAACCATGTTACATGGAAATGTTATTTTTCAGTTTACCAGCAAATACAGCTGTATTTTGCCATAATGTTTTGATCACGTTATCCTCTGTATTCCGTTATGTATAAATTTCGTTGGTATCAGACGTCTCCTTCTTGGTGTTCTTTTTTCACTTTCTAGCCACGACCATCCCCGATTTAGGCGTCCAGGTTGAGGATGCTTGGAACTCAATACCCCAAACTTACATCCAACATCTGTACGACAGACTCCATGCCAGAATTGCACAGTGTGACGCAGTTCATGGCGGTTCAACCTCGTACTAACCATGTTACATGGAAATGTTATTTTTCAGTTTACCAGCAAATACAGCTGTATTTTGCCATAATGTTTTGATCACGTTATCCTCTGTATTCCGTTATGTATAAATTTCGTTGGTATCAGACGTCTCCTTCTTGGTGTTCTTTTTTCACTTTCTAGCCACAACCATCCCCGATTTAGGCGTCCAGGTTGAGGATGCTTGGAACTCAATACCCCAAACTTGCATCCAACATCTGTACGACAGACTCCATGCCAGAATTGCACAGTGTGACGCAGTTCATGGCGGTTCAACCTCGTACTAACCATGTTACATGGAAATGTTATTTTTCAGTTTACCAGCAAATACAGCTGTATTTTGCCATAATGTTTTGATCACGTTATCCTCTGTATTCCGTTATGTATAAATTTCGTTGGTATCAGACGTCTCCTTCTTGGTGTTCTTTTTTCACTTTCCAGCCACGACCATCCCCGATTGAGGCGTCCAGGTTGAGGATGCTTGGAACTCAATACCCCAAACTTACATCCAACATCTGTACGACAGACTCCATGCCAGAATTGCACAGTGTGACGCAGTTCATGGCGGTTCAACCTCGTACTAACCATGTTACATGCAAATGTATTTTTCAGTTTACCAGCAAATACAGCTGTATTTTGCCATAATGTTTTGATCGCGTTATCCTCTGTATTCCGTTATGTATAAATTTCGTTGGTATCAGACGTCTCCTTCTTGGTGTTCTTTTTTCACTTTCTAGCCACGACCATCCCCGATTTAGGCGTCCAGGTTGAGGATGCTTGGAACTCAATACCCCAAACTTACATCCAACATCTGTACGACAGACTCCATGCCAGAATTGCACAGTGTGACGCAGTTCATGGCGGTTCAACCTCGTACTAACCATGTTACATGGAAATGTTATTTTCAGTTTACCAGCAAATACAGCTGTATTTTGCCATAATGTTTTGATCACGTTATCCTCTGTATTCCGTTATGTATAAATTTCGTTGGTATCAGACGTCTCCTTCTTGGTGTTCTTTTTTCACTTTCTAGCCACGACCATCCCCGATTTAGGCGTCCAGGTTGAGGATGCTTGGAACTCAATACCCCAAACTTACATCCAACATCTGTACGACAGACTCCATGCCAGAATTGCACAGTGTGACGCAGTTCATGGCGGTTCAACCTCGTACTAACCATGTTACATGGAAATGTTATTTTTCAGTTTACCAGCAAATACAGCTGTATTTTGCCATAATGTTTTGATCACGTTATCCTCTGTATTCCGTTATGTATAAATTTCGTTGGTATCAGACGTCTCCTTCTTGGTGTTCTTTTTTCACTTTCTAGCCACAACCATCCCCGATTTAGGCGTCCAGGTTGAGGATGCTTGGAACTCAATACCCCAAACTTGCATCCACCATCTGTACGACAGACTCCATGCCAGAATTGCACAGTGTGACGCAGTTCATGGCGGTTCAACCTCGTACTAACCATGTTACATGGAAATGTTATTTTTCAGTTTACCAGCAAATACAGCTGTATTTTGCCATAATGTTTTGATCACGTTATCCTCTGTATTCCGTTATGTATAAATTTCGTTGGTATCAGACGTCTCCTTCTTGGTGTTCTTTTTCACTTTCCAGCCACGACCATCCCCGATTGAGGCGTCCAGGTTGAGGATGCTTGGAACTCAATACCCCAAACTTACATCCAACATCTGTACGACAGACTCCATGCCAGAATTGCACAGTGTGACGCAGTTCATGGCGGTTCAACCTCGTACTAACCATGTTACATGGAAATGTTATTTTTCAGTTTACCAGCAAATACAGCTGTATTTTGCCATAATGTTTTGATCACGTTATCCTCTGTATTCCGTTATGTATAAATTTCGTTGGTATCAGACGTCTCCTTCTTGGTGTTCTTTTTTCACTTTCTAGCCACGACCATCCCCGATTTAGGCGTCCAGGTTGAGGATGCTTGGAACTCAATACCCCAAACTTACATCCAACATCTGTACGACAGACTCCATGCCAGAATTGCACAGTGTGACGCAGTTCATGGCGGTTCAACCTCGTACTAACCATGTTACATGGAAATGTTATTTTTCAGTTTACCAGCAAATACAGCTGTATTTTGCCATAATGTTTTGATCACGTTATCCTCTGTATTCCGTTATGTATAAATTTCGTTGGTATCAGACGTCTCCTTCTTGGTGTTCTTTTTTCACTTTCTAGCCACAACCATCCCCGATTTAGGCGTCCAGGTTGAGGATGCTTGGAACTCAATACCCCAAACTTGCATCCAACATCTGTACGACAGACTCCATGTACCAGAATTGCACAGTGTGACGCAGTTCATGGCGGTTCAACCTCGTACTAACCATGTTACATGGAAATGTTATTTTTCAGTTTACCAGCAAATACAGCTGTATTTTTGCCATAATGTTTTGATCACGTTATCCTCTGTATTCCGTTATGTATAAATTTCGTTGGTATCAGACGTCTCCTTCTTGGTGTTCTTTTTTCACTTTCTAGCCACGACCATCCCCGATTTAGGCGTCCAGGTTGAGGATGCTTGGAACTCAATACCCCAAACTTACATCAACATTTTTACGACAGACTCCATGCCAGAATTGCACAGTGTGACGCAGTTCATGGCGGTTCAACCTCGTACTAACCATGTTACATGGAAATGTTATTTTTCAGTTTACCAGCAAATACAGCTGTATTTTGCCATAATGTTTTGATCACGTTATCCTCTGTATTCCGTTATGTATAAATTTCGTTGGTATCAGACGTCTCCTTCTTGGTGTTCTTTTTTCACTTTCTAGCCACGACCAACCCCGATTGAGGCGTCCAGGTTGAGGATGCTTGGAACTCAATACCCCAAACTTACATCCAACATCTGTACGACAGACTCCATGCCAGAATTGCACAGTGTGACGCAGTTCATGGCGGTTCAACCTCGTACTAACCATGTTACATGGAAAGGTTATTTTTCAGTTTAGCAGCAAATACAGCTGTATTTTGCCATAATGTTTTGATCACGTTATCCTCTGTATTCCGTTATGTATAAATTTCGTTGGTATCAGACGTCTCCTTCTTGGTGTTCTTTTTTCACTTTCCGCCAGTGTATTTGCTTCTAAGCATCTGATTGAAAAAAATATTTTATCTTTTGATTCCTTATATGTCGAAGAGTATTTTAGGTGTAGTTGTTTTTTCAACTTAAACATAGATTTTCCGCTAGGGGGCGTAAAAATAAATTACGTTTTTCCAGACGTCTCTTCTTTTAAAACTCCGATTTGAAAAAAAATTTTCAGCGGACACAGCTAGTAATAAGAAATATTTTTCATATAATTTAAAATTTTTGGTATAAAATGGTTTGGCCACCAGGGGGCGTAAGTGTTAATTTTGGTTTTTGATGTATTTGCCATAAAGTCTGAGCTTCTACAATCTCGATTGAAAAATTCTTTCGTGAACCGATGCTACTCACGTCGACAAACCTTTTACGGAATATTTTCTTCTTAAAATAATGCATGGTTTCTACGCCAGGAGGCGAAGATATATATCTTATTTTTGTCAATATCTCTGTGCCGCCCCGGTGGCGCAGTGGTCTAAGGCGTTGGCCTCTGATCATTCGTCCGTAAGGGGTCCGGGTTCGAATCCCGGTCAGGCATGGATGTTGTGTTTGTCTTACGGCACTGGCTCTCTCCCTTCCCTGGAACCAGTGACCCTAAATTAGGGACGGGTGACTGCTTATAGCCCATTTGAGTTGCTCACGGTGGTCGTTAAACCTCCAATTAAAAAAAAAAAAAAAAAAAAAATATCTCTGATTCTGGGAGTCCGATTTGAAAAAGTCCTTTGTCGGATAGTATTTCCGATACGAAATGTTTCTCATATAAATTCAAAATTTCCAAGTAAATCATTTGCTTCTAAAACTCCGATTTGAAACTTTTTTTTTCTGTATCGCATACAGTTCCGGATGGAAAATGTTTTTCACATAATTTCTAATATTTGGTAAAGAATGGTTTGGCCACCAGAGGGCGTAAGTGTTAATTTCGGCTTCTGATGTATTTGCAGCAAAATCTGAGCTGGTGAAATCTCGACTAATTTTTTTTTTTCTTATCGGAAAACTTTTTGAGAATACTTTGTTCCTAAAATAATGTCTGGTTTTCCCTTCAGGGAGAGTAAATTCATAGCTTATATTTGTCCACATCTCTGCTTCCAAGAGTCCCATTTAAAAAATTATTTCTTTGTTGGAGAACGTTTCCGCTGTGAAATGTTCTCATATAAAGTCAAATTCTTCTTACAAGTCTGAAATGTTCTCATATAAATTCAAATTCTTCTTACAAGACTGAAATGTTCTCATATAAATTCAAATTCTTCTTACAAGTCTGAAATGTTCTCATATAAATTCAAATTCTTCTTACAAGACTGAAATGTTCTCATATAAATTCAAATTCTTCTTACAAGTCTGAAATGTTCTCATATAAATTCAAATTCTTCTTACAAGACTGAAATGTTCTCATATAAATTCAAATTCTTCTTACAAGTCTGAAATGTTCTCATATAAATTCAAATTCTTCTTACAAGTCTGAAATATTCTCATATAAATTCAAATTCTTCTTACAAGTCTGAAATGTTCTCATATAAATTCAAATTCTTCTTACAAGTCTGAAATATTCTCATATAAATTCAAATTCTTCTTACAAGTCTGAAATATTCTCATATAAATTCAAATTCTTCTTACAAGTCTGAAATGTTCTCATATAAATTCAAATTCTTCTTACAAGTCTGAAATGTTCTCATATAAATTCAAATTCTTCTTACAAGTCTGAAATGCTCTCATATAAATTCAAATTCTTCTTACAAGTCTGAAATGTTCTCATATAAATTCAATTCTTCGCACAAGTCTGCAACCAGATGGCGTAAGCTCGCGATTCCGTTTATACAACAATATCTGCAGGATTAAAAACCTGATTGAAAAATATTTTGTTTTCCATACCGATTCCACTGACTTTGAATAACTTTGATAAATTTAATTTGCGTCAGAACGGATTCAAAAGACGTGCTCATTACATCCGAAAATTAGATGTACCTTTCTTGTTTTTCTTTTCTTTTTTTTAAGCGAAGTAGGAAGTTCTTTAATCAATTCCAGACGATGTGTTCCACACATCGTAATGAAAGAACAAAGATAGAAGAACCCTAAGGCCAGAACATCAATTTTTACGTTCTGTCGCCAATATGAAAACACAAATTTGCCCGTGGCGCAGATCAAGACGCGCCCCCTTACTCCGGAGTAAGTTGCTCTCCCAACTAAGCTAGACGGACAGAATGTATCCCTGCAACACGTGCTTTACGTCTGTAGGACGTCGCAGTTCACACATTTTTAAAACATTTTTGATACGAAATTACAGAAAACAAAAGATGTTCAAAGAATCGAAATTGGCAACAGCGCATTAGATGAACGCGAAAGAAACATCTGCTACGGTTAAATATCGTCTGCTAAGAAAATGGCGCAAGTAAACAAGCTGTGGATAGAATATTATATTTTTGATCTTTACGAAGAGAAGTATTCGTATTCTGTAATTAAAAAAACGTTGTGAAAATCATTTGTAAGTGTGAAATAAGCCACATTATTTAAAAGTTAGTAAAATCATGCATTGATTATGATACACTTTCCAACGTACCAGAAACCATTACTCAAGTTATGAGGATAATGGTTGTTGAATAAATCTCACTCCTGTGCCCTGATATTTAACCCCATTTCGATTATATTAAAAGGAATTGGTTCAGTATTTCCCCGGAACAACACACTAACGTTTTGTCGCAATACAAGCATTTTTACGTAAGTTATGACGCATAAGAGCAATGGAACGGATCCCGCCCCTATGTCATGACTTTTGATTCCATTTTACCCATTTTCAATAGGGTTCGTCCCGAAGTATAGTCCCCTACAACATACTAAACTTTCAGGGAAATCGAACCATTTTTACGCGAGTTATCTAGCGGACAGACAGACAGACGGACAAAGCTGAAGCATATACGCTTCTTCAACCTACGGTTGGAAAGCGTAAAAAAAACGGAGAAAGAGCGATGACTTTGTCTATTTACATTGTCTCTACTTATACACAGTGCGTCAAATAATTTTTGAGACTGGCGCTAGATTTCGGCCTACTGTGGCGCCACCAGTGTATTCGCGAACGCGTTATAAACCGTGACCATCTGCTTGCTTTCTGCCTAAAGTACTGCGCAGTTATTAAAGTAACTCAAACGAAACAGCCGTTCATTAGAGAAGTCAAATTTTTTTCATGTTCAATTATTAAGATGGAACAAAGGGCTGTTATTAAATTTAACGCAAAACTTGATAAAAGTGCCTACGTACCAAATGATGAAACAAGTTGGTAAAAGTGCCTCGGAAACGAACCAAATGATGAAACAAGTTTACGGTGAGTTTTGTTTAAGTAGATCAAATGTTTTCCTGTGGCACAAACGTTTTTTGGACGCTAGAAGATGATAAGCATACCGGAAGACCAAGTTCATCTAGGACACCTGAGATTATTGAAAAAGTGCGTGATTTCGTGGCAAACAATCGATGTGCGTGACTAAGAATGATGGAAGAGTCTTTAAACATCAACAAAGAAACGATTCGAACCATCCTGCATGAAGATTTGGGCAAAACAAAAGTCTGTGCTAAATTTGTTCCACACACGTTAACCAATGAACAAAAATCAAGGAGAAGTGCACATTGCAGAGACATCATTTCAGCCGCTGAAAATGATCCAAACTTCTTAAAATCGATTGTTACAGGTGATGAAACATGGTGCTTTCAATATGATCCTAAAACAAAGCGACAAAGTGCGGAATTGAAGTCAAAAAACTCGCCACAAGCCAAAAAAAAAAGAAGAAAAGCTCCATCGAAAATCAAAACAATGCTCTTTACATTTTTCGATAGTAAGGGTGTTATCCACAAAGAATTTGTTCCAAGTGGACAAACAATTACTGGTGAGTTTTATTTAATTGTTTTGAGGCGTTTGATGGGCAGAATTCGTCGCATTCGTCCAGAAAATCGAGATGAAAACAGTTGGTGTTTGTTGCACGATAATGCACCCAGTCACACCTCACTTCTTGTTCGTAGATTTTTGGCGAAAAATAACATCTGTGTGTTGAATCCTCCACCGTATTCGCCTGATTTAGCACCCTGCGACTTTTCTTTGTTTCCAAAACTTAAAATGACGTTAAAAGGGTGTTATTTTGATGATATTTCGACCCTACAAACAGCTTTGACGCGTGCTTTGGAGGCAATTCCGCAAAGTGAACTGGAACAGGCATTCGAATCATTATTAAATCGCTGTAACAAGTGTATTGAAGCCGGAGGGACTTATTTTGAATAACAAACCAAAACAAATTATAATTTCTTGTTTCTATTTCATTTTACAGACCCAGTCTTAAAAATTATTTGACGCACTGTGTATGGCAGATTTTAACCATTTCTCTCACCCTTTGGATTTATTAGTTATAATTAAATAGCTTGTGCCGTTAAGCTCCACCAGATGAAGACGTCTCAATTGATGAGCACATTCCTACGGATTAGTAAAATCAGATGCTGACAGATAAATACGTTTTGTTCGTTTTACAAATGTATCACATAATATCGTTATAAATGCACAATATGGAGTAAGATATTTGAAATAAAGATCAATAATTGAAAATATTTTGTGAAATTAACACATGCATCTTCTCTAACTAATGGGTAAATTAGTGCTTTCTTCTGTTGCACAGTGAGTTAATTTGTCAGTGTGTTCCTGCGCTTGATGTGTTAAACGCCACATCTCGGATACAGTATACGAGAAATAATAATGGTTTTTGATGTTTATTTGACAAACACGCCATACGAATCCATGGCACAACTGGAAATCCCTGAAATGTAGATAAACAGATGTTTTTCAAATTTCTTTGTATTAATGAACAAGTTAGTAAAATCATGCAATGCATTGATTATGATACGCTTTCCAACATACCAGAAATTATTACTCAAGTTATGAGGATAATGGCTGTGGAATAAATCTCGCTCCTGTGTCCTGACCTTTGACCCCATTTCGATTATATTCAACAGAACCGGTTCAGTATACCTCAAGAATAACATACTAAAGTTTTGTCGCAATAGAAGCAGTTTTACGCAAGTTATGAGAATAATGGCTGTGGAATAAATCTTGTTTTTGTGCAATGACCTTTGACCCCATTTCGTTGATATTCAACAGAACTGGTTCACTATACCTCCGGAACAACATGATAACGTTTTGTCGCAATCGAAACATTTTTAGGTAAGTTATAATGCACAAGGGCAATGGAATGGATCCCACTCCAGTGTCCTGACCTTTGACCCCATTTTGCCCATTTTCAATTGGGTTCGTCCCCAGTGGCTCCCTACCACATACTAAAATTTCATCGAAATCGAACCATTTTTACGCAAGTTATGACGCATAAGGGCAATGGAACAAATCCCGCTCTTATGTCCTGCATGACCTTTAACCCCATTTCGCCCCATTTTCAATAGGGTTCGTGCCCAGGTGGTTCCCTACGACATAATACAATTTTATCGAAATCGAACCATATTTACGCATGCATGTTATGACGCATAAAGGCAATGAAATGGATCCCGCTTTTATGTCCTGACCTTCGACCCCATTTCATCCATTTTCAATAGGGTTCGTCCCCAGTGGTTCCCTACCACATACTAAAATTTCATCGAAATCGAACCGTATTTACGCATGTTATGACGCATAAAGGCAATGGAATAAATCCCGCTGTTATGCCCTGCCTGACCTTTGACTCCATTTCGCCCATTTTCAATAGGGTTCGTGCCCATTGGTTCCCTACCACATACTAAAATTTGATCGAAATCGAACCATATTTACGCATGTTATGACGCATAAAGGCAATGAAATGGATCCCGCTTTTATGTCCTGACCTTTGACCCCATTTCATCCATTTTCAATAGGGTTCGTCCCCAGTGGTTCCCTACCACATACTAAAATTTGATCGAAATCGAACCATATTTACGCATGTTATGACGCATAAAGGCAATGAAATGGATCCCGCTTTTATGTCCTGACCTTTGACCCCATTTCATCCATTTTCAATAGGGTTCGTCCCCAGTGGTTCCCTACCACATACTAAAATTTCATCGAAATCGAACCGTATTTACGCATGTTATGACGCATAAAGGCAATGAAATGGATCCCGCTTTTATGTCCTGACCTTTGACCCCATTTCATCCATTTTCAATAGGGTTCGTCCCCAGTGGTTCCCTACCACATACTAAAATTTCATCGAAATCGAACCGTATTTACGCATGTTATGACGCATAAAGGCAATGAAATGGATCCCGCTTTTATGTCCTGACCTTTGACCCCATTTCATCCATTTTCAATAGGGTTCGTCCCCAGTGGTTCCCTACCACATACTAAAATTTGATCGAAATCGAACCATATTTACGCATGTTATGACGCATAAAGGCAATGAAATGGATCCCGCTTTTATGTCCTGACCTTTGACCCCATTTCATCCATTTTCAATAGGGTTCGTCCCCAGTGGTTCCCTACCACATACTAAAATTTCATCGAAATCGAACCGTATTTACGCATGTTATGACGCATAAAGGCAATGAAATGGATCCCGCTTTTATGTCCTGACCTTCGACCCCATTTCATCCATTTTCAATAGGGTTCGTCCCCAGTGGTTCCCTACCACATACTAAAATTTCATCGAAATCGAACCGTATTTACGCATGTTATGACGCATAAAGGCAATGGAATAAATCCCGCTGTTATGCCCTGCCTGAACTTTGACTCCATTTCGCCCATTTTCAATAGGGTTCGTGCCCATTGGTTCCCTACCACATACTAAAATTTGATCGAAATCGAACCATATTTACGCATGTTAGACGCATAAAGGTAATGGAATGGATCCCGCTCCTATGTCCTGACCTTTGACCCCCCTTTCGCCCATTTTCGTTACGGTTCGTCCCCAGGAGGTACCTACGACATGCTAAAATTTAATCGAAATCGAAGCATTTTCACGAAAGTTAAGACGAATAAGGGCAATGGAATGGATCCCTCTCCTATGTCGTTACCTTTGACTCCATTTCGTACATTTCCAATAGGGTTCGTACCCAGTGATCCCCTACAACATACTAAAATTTAATCGAAATCGAAGCATTTTCACGAAAGTTAAGACGAATAAGGGCAATGGAATGGATCCCTCTCCTATGTCGTTACCTTTGACTCCATTTCGTACATTTCCAATAGGGTTCGTACCCAGTGATCCCCTACAACATACTAAAATTTAATCGAAATCGAACCATTTTTACGTGAGTTATCGTGCGGACGGACAGAAGAACAAAGCTGGAACATATGCACTTTTTCAACCTACGGTTGGAAAACGTAAAAAACGAAATCAAAACAAGAAAGATGACACCGAATTCTTGGTGTAACGAGCTCTTCTTTTGAAAGATTAAATATTCTTTTTTAATCTTGCAAAAATAAAAAATGTCTTTTGATTAAAATTTTCTTTTGAATTTCTTTTCAGAATATTTCATATATGTTCCAACTCAAAAAGAATCTTTCGAACAGGATTTTTAGAAAAGAGGGAGAAAACAGTGAAAATTCCCAGAGGAAACATACACCTAACAGATATTACATTATGACCACCCCCATCCTAGAGCATAGAATATTTCATATATGTTACAAGTACGTAGCACTGAAACATTGAGACTTTTCAGATACGTTGCGCAATGTAACAGGAATGTTTCAGGAACCTTACGGTTATGTCAAAATGTCCTCAAACGTTACATAACTTTCAAACATAACCGATACGTTAGAGTGAAAGGTCTTTGTAACTTGAACATACCAACTTCATGTTACTGTTACGTATTTGAAAGATATTTGTAACTTCGTTGCATTACGGTTACGTATTTGAAAGATGTTTTTTTACATCATCGTATTATTTTTACGTCCTTACTACGATGAACATTATAGTTTTAATCAACTTTGTAAAATCACAAAAAAAATATTCCTCTCGGCAGCTGTTAGTAGATAGAAAGGGTGGATCCGGCGCCAAGGATACATCCTTCTAGGAGAAGGAGGGAGGGGCGTGGCCTGTCGCCGTAAACAGAAGGACTAGGGGCGTGGCTTGCGGCAAAAGGAGCAGGGGCGTGGCTTGTGACAGGAGGCGCTAGTGTGTTGGGTCGATGCTGATGTGCGGCCCCCTAGCGGTGTTTTTTGGAACTTTATTATTACGTTGGACGGGCTCAGGCTGACATACTTCAAGCTCGGATGGCTCGGGCTGACATACTTCAAGCTCGGATGGGCTCGGGCTCATATATTTCAAACTCGGATGGCTCGGGCTGACGTACTTCAAGCTCGGATGGGCTCGGGCTAACATACTTCAAGCTCGGTTGGGCTCGCGCTGACATACTTCAAGCTCGGATGTGCTCGGGCTCATATATTTAAAACTCGGATGGCTCGGGCTGACGTACTTCAAGCTCGGATGGGCTCAGGCTGACATACTTCAAGCTCGGTTGGGCTCGCGCTGACATACTTCAAGCTCGGATGGGCTCGGGCTGACATACTTCAAGCTCGGATGAGCTCGCGCTGACATACTTCAAGCTCGGATGTGCTCGGGCTGACATACTTCAAGCTCGGATGGGCTGGCGCTGACATACTTCAAGCTCGGATGGGCTGGCGCTGACATACTTCAAGCTCGGATGGGCTCGGGCTCATATATTTCAAACTCGGATGGGCTCGGGCTGACGTACTTTAAGCTCGGGCTGACATACTTCAAGCTCGGTTGGGCTCGGGCTGACATACTTCAAGCTCGGATGTGCTCGGGCTCATATATTTAAAACTCGGATGGCTCGGGCTGACGTACTTCAAGCTCGGATGTGCTCGGGCTCATATATTTAAAACTCGGATGGCTCGGGCTGACGTACTTCAAGCTCGGATGGGCTCGCGCTGGCATACTTCAAGCTCGGATGTGCTCGGGCTGACATACTTCAAGCTCGGATGGGCTCGCGCTGACATACTTAAAGCTCGGATGGGCTCGGGCTGACATACTTCAAGCTCGGATGGGCTCGGGCTCATATATTTCAAACTCGGATGGGCTCGGGCTGACGTACTTTAAGCTCGGATGGGCTCGGGCTGACATACTTCAAGCTCGGTTGGGCTCGGGCTGACATACTTCAAGCTCGGATGTGCTCGGGCTCATATATTTCAAACTCGGATGGCTCGGGCTGACGTACTTCAAGCTCGGATGGGCTCGGGCTGACGTACTTTAAGCTCGGATGGGCTCGGGCTGACATACTTCAAGCTCGGTTGGGCTCGGGCTGACATACTTCAAGCTCGGATGTGCTCGGGCTCATATATTTCAAACTCGGATGGCTCGGGCTGACGTACTTCAAGCTCGGATGGGCTCGCGCTGACATACTTCAAGCTCGGATGTGCTCGGGCTGACATACTTCAAGCTCGGATGGGCTCGGGCTCATATATTTCAAACTCGGATGGCTCGGGCTGACGTACTTCAAGCTCTGATGGGCTCGGGCTAACATACTTCAAGCTCGGTTGGGCTCGCGCTGACATACTTCAAGCTCGGATGTGCTCGGGCTCATATATTTCAAACTCGGATGGCTCGGACTGACGTACTTCAAGCTCGGATGGGCTCGGGCTGACATACTTCAAGCTCGGTTGGGCTCGCGCTGACATACTTCAAGCTCGGATGTGCTCGGGCTGACATACTTCAAGCTCGGATGGGCTGGCGCTGACATACTTCAAGCTCGGATGGGCTCGGGCTCATATATTTCAAACTCGGATGGGCTCGGGCTGACGTACTTTAAGCTCGGATGGGCTCGGGCTGACATACTTCAAGCTCGGTTGGGCTCGGGCTGACATACTTCAAGCTAGGATAGGCTCTGGTTGACATACTTCAAACTCGAATGGGATCGGGCTGACATACTTCATGCTCGAATGGGGTCGGGCTGTCATACTTCATGCTCGAATGGGGTCGGGTTGACATACTTCAAGCTCAGATGGGCTCGGGTTGACATACTTCAAGCTCGGATGGGCTCGGGTTGACATACTTCTAGCTCAGATGGGCTCGGGTTGACATACTTCAAGCTCGGATGAGATCGGCCTGACATACTTCAAGCTCGGATGGGTTCGGGCTCTTAAAATTGAGCTCGAACTCAGCTCTGGTGTGCATGTCCGGTGGATGTTTTTCTGGTATGACCTGGGACTGCTGGTACCAGTGGATGGGTTCCTTAACACCAGTGGCCACCTGTCCATTCTCGCTGACCACATGCATCCCTTCATGTTGGACGCTTACCATGATGATGATGATGATGGTGTCTACCAACAGGACAACGCGCCGTTCCACGTCACTAAGGGGATGCGTTAACTGGTTCCAGGGAAACAACAGCGATGTCTCCGTTCTCCCTTGGCCGGTGAAATCGCCCCAACCTCAATGCCCGTACAGCTCTTGTGGGACTACTTGAATCCACGTCTCTACCCACAACCACGTGATCTCCGGGACCTCCGTGCTCTGCTGCAGTCCGAATGGGCACGTGTGCCTCTGGCAACTTTCCAAGGTCTCATTGCGTCCACGCACGCCGTCTAACTCCTGTCATCCGGGCCAAGGGTGGTTATTCCCATTATTAGGTAGGAGGTCGTATTATTCTGATACGACGTGTAACGTATACTCTATATTCACTTTCCTTTTTATTTTACTATCTCTGGTTATTTTATTTTACTATGTAAATTATCTTCTTACTGAACGAGATGTTATTTCTCCCGATGAATGAGATCTGGCAATGAGTGTAAGTCATGACGTGGTGGTAGCCAGTATATATATAGGCGCGTTCATCGATAGCGAACGGGGAGTGTTGGTTTATGTGAAGGACAGCGTTTGTTATTGTACGGAGAGATTTACGTGTTATTTGAGTAGCGGTGTATGTTGATACCAGTTGAAGTTGATAATAAAAAGATTCGAGTAAGTACGTCTTTCTCAATTAATAGTTTTTGTCAGACCTCTGTCTGGCTGTTAGGTTTATATCGTTAGTTTTTTACCATTAACAACCAGCGTTAAGACTATACATTCTAATTACTACACTACTAGCAGGAGACTATATTCATGTTCTTAATTAACTAGTAACAACAACCATTTGAATTCACTATTTGAAGCTCAGTAGGAAAGCTTCATTATTATCATTAGCTTAGCGTAAAGAAAATAAAGCTAATTCATTATAATGTTAATGAACATTACGGCATGAGACGTTTTTATTTCCCCTTCAGTATACATTATTATTTATTCCCTGTCATTAGACATGTTAATGAAAATTACGGCATTAGTCGTTTTTATTTCCTATTAGACATGTTAATGAACATTACGGCATTAGATGTTTCCATTTCCCATTAGACATGTTAATGAACATTACGGCATTAGACGTTTTTATTTCCCATTAGAAATGTTAATAAACATTACGGAATTAGACGTTTTTATTTCCCATTACACATGTTAATGAACATTACGGCATTAAACGTTTTTATTTCCCCTTCAGAAGACATTATTATTTATTCCCTGTCATTAGACATGTTAATGAACATTACGGCATGAGACGTTTTTATTTCCCCTTCAGTAGACATTATTATTTATTCCCTGTCATTAGACATGTTAATGAACATTACGGCATTAGATGTTTCTATTTCCCATTAGACATGTTAATGAACATTACGGCATTAAACGTTTTTATTTCCCCTTCAGTAGACATTATTATTTATTCCCTGTCATTAGACATGTTAATGAACATTACGGCATTAGATGTTTCTATTTCCCATTAGACATGTTAATGAACATTACGGCATTAAACGTTTTTATTTCCCCTTCAGAAGACATTATTATTTATTCCCTGTCATTAGACATGTTAATGAACATTACGGCATGAGACGTTTTTATTTCCCCTTCAGTAGACATTATTATTTATTCCCTGTCATTAGACATGTTAATGAACATTACGGCATTAGATGTTTCTATTTCCCATTAGACATGTTAATGAACATTACGGCATTAAACGTTTTTATTTCCCCTTCAGTAGACATTATTATTTATTCCCTGTCATTAGACATGTTAATGAACATTACGGCATTAGATGTTTCTATTTCCCATTACACATGTTAATGAACATTACGGCATTAAACGTTTTTATTTCCCCTTCAGAAGACATTATTATTTATTCCCTGTCATTAGACATGTTAATGAACATTACGGCATGAGACGTTTTTATTTCCCCTTCAGTAGACATTATTATTTATTCCCTGTCATTAGACATGTTAATGAACATTACGGCATTAGATGTTTCTATTTCCCATTAGACATGTTAATGAACATTACGGCATTAAACGTTTTTATTTCCCCTTCAGTAGACATTATTATTTATTCCCTGTCATTAGACATGTTAATGAACATTACGGCATTAGATGTTTCTATTTCCCATTAGACATGTTAATGAACATTACGGCATTAAACGTTTTTATTTCCCCTTCAGAAGACATTATTATTTATTCCCTGTCATTAGACATGTTAATGAACATTACGGCATGAGACGTTTTTATTTCCCCTTCAGTAGACATTATTATTTATTCCCTGTCATTAGACATGTTAATGAACATTACGGCATTAGATGTTTCTATTTCCCATTAGACATGTTAATGAACATTACGGCATTAAACGTTTTTATTTCCCCTTCAGTAGACATTATTATTTATTCCCTGTCATTAGACATGTTAATGAAAATTACGGCATTAGATGTTTCTATTTCCCATTACACATGTTAATGAACATTACGGCATTAAACGTTTTTATTTCCCCTTCAGAAGACATTATTATTTATTCCCTGTCATTAGACATGTTAATGAACATTACGGCATTAGATGTTTCTATTTCCCATTACACATGTTAATGAACATTACGGCATTAAACGTTTTTATTTCCCCTTCAGAAGACATTATTATTTATTCCCTGTCATTAGACATGTTAATGAACATTACGGCATGAGACGTTTTTATTTCCCCTTCAGTAGACATTATTATTTATTCCCTGTCATTAGACATGTTAATGAACATTACGGCATTAGATGTTTCTATTTCCCATTAGACATGTTAATGAACATTACGGCATTAAACGTTTTTATTTCCCCTTCAGTAGACATTATTATTTATTCCCTGTCATTAGACATGTTAATGAACATTACGGCATTAGATGTTTCTATTTCCCATTACACATGTTAATGAACATTACGGCATTAAACGTTTTTATTTCCCCTTCAGTAGACATTATTATTTATTCCCTGTCATTAGACATGTTAATGAACATTACGGCATTAGATGTTTCTATTTCCCATTACACATGTTAATGAACATTACGTCATTAAACGTTTTTATTTCCCCTTCAGAAGACATTATTATTTATTCCCTGTCATTAGACATGTTAATGAACATTACGGCATGAGACGTTTTTATTTCCCCTTCAGTAGACATTATTATTTATTCCCTGTCATTAGACATGTTAATGAACATTACGGCATTAGATGTTTCTATTTCCCATTAGACATGTTAATGAACATTACGGCATTAAACGTTTTTATTTCCCCTTCAGTAGACATTATTATTTATTCCCTGTCATTAGACATGTTAATGAACATTACGGCATTAGATGTTTCTATTTCCCATTACACATGTTAATGAACATTACGTCATTAAACGTTTTTATTTCCCCTTCAGAAGACATTATTATTTATTCCCTGTCATTAGACATGTTAATGAACATTACGGCATGAGACGTTTTTATTTCCCCTTCAGTAGACATTATTATTTATTCCCTGTCATTAGACATGTTAATGAACATTACGGCATTAGATGTTTCTATTTCCCATTAGACATGTTAATGAACATTACGGCATTAAACGTTTTTATTTCCCCTTCAGTAGACATTATTATTTATTCCCTGTCATTAGACATGTTAATGAAAATTACGGCATTAGATGTTTCTATTTCCCATTACACATGTTAATGAACATTACGGCATTAAACGTTTTTATTTCCCCTTCAGAAGACATTATTATTTATTCCCTGTCATTAGACATGTTAATGAACATTACGGCATTAGATGTTTCTATTTCCCATTACACATGTTAATGAACATTACGGCATTAAACGTTTTTATTTCCCCTTCAGAAGACATTATTATTTATTCCCTGTCATTAGACATGTTAATGAACATTACGGCATGAGACGTTTTTATTTCCCCTTCAGTAGACATTATTATTTATTCCCTGTCATTAGACATGTTAATGAACATTACGGCATTAGATGTTTCTATTTCCCATTAGACATGTTAATGAACATTACGGCATTAAACGTTTTTATTTCCCCTTCAGTAGACATTATTATTTATTCCCTGTCATTAGACATGTTAATGAACATTACGGCATGAGACGTTTTTATTTCCCCTTCAGTAGACATTATTATTTATTCCCTGTCATTAGACATGTTAATGAAAATTACAGCATTAAATGTTTCTATTTCCCATTAGACATGTTGTAACGTATACTCTATATTCACTTTCCTTTTGATTTTACTATCTCTGGTTATTTTATTTTACTATGTAAATTATCTTCTTACTGAATGAAATATTATTTCACCCGATGAATGAGATCTGGCAATGAGTGTAAGTCATGACGTGGTGGTAGCCAGTATATATATAGGCGCGTTCATCGATAGCGAGGGAGATTGAAGTTATTCCTCACACGTAGGACGAAAGCAAAAAATTTAATAGCAGTTTTGGGTACAAAAAAAAAAAAAAAAAAAAAAAGGGCCATTTTAGGGGCCGAGCAAAATGTTGCATAAAAGACATCTCTTTTGTACTGAATATTCTGCTCCTAACCAAACAAGGTGTTGTTGGTCTTGTCCTATACATTAAAATTTGTTGTTGTTGTTTACAGATTAAAGAAAAAACAAAACAACAACAACAAACGAAAAAAAAAACAAAAAAAAAACAACGGCTCGTTTAAGGGCCGAGCAAAGTTTTGCGTAACAGACATCTCTTTACGCATTAGTCCTGAAAAAAAAATAATATTATTATTTAAACAAAACAGGACTAAACTTTTTCCGCTGTTGCACATAATTGTGTAACAAGCAGGCAAGTAGCAAAGGTATATAAAAAAAAAAAAAAAAATTATGAATGATTGGCCCATAAACTACCGGCTTCCTAAATAAGGAACAAAAAGAATCCTGGTTGTGGCTTTTTTTTTTTTTTTTTCTCGGTTGTTTACTCAAAATGAGTATCTTAAACCTCGATCGGTGTAATTTTGTGATCACACCACCTTAGCTATGGTTACTCTGACATGCCTGTCAAGAATCAACAAAAGTAAACCTGTGAAAAAATTCTGTAAACCAATGGGGAAAAATCTTTTCTCTCATTGGCTGGCGAGCAACACTGAGCAAATAGCCAGTGTTCAAAGACGATTTTTCTCTGGGAAAGATGCTCTGTGTGTGATGTTTTTTTTTTTTTCCAGGTTCCCCTCTCCCGAGTCCTTTCCTTCATTTCCCCCTGTACTCTTCTGTGGCACAGGTGTACCGGGCATTTTTCTGCGGAGAGAAATATCACTTGAAATGGCTTGTTGTTACAGGTAAGTATGTAGGGCATCTTACAACTTCACTTCTTAACGGGTAACCGTCTACTCCCTCTCCTCTAATATTTCCATACTTTTCTTTCGTACTATTCTATCAGGGAAATCTGTTCCCAAATATCTAATAATCCTCTTTTTCACCTCACAAAAGGCGCAGAGCGCTGAGGGTTCGGGTCTCTCAACCTCAGATAGGAAATCTCTCTCGGCGGCGTTATTATAACTAGCGAGGGAGAGCGTTTGGTGTTGTACGGAGAGATTTTGTTGTTATAAGGAGAGCTTTTGTTGTTATAGGGAGATCGTTTGTTGTTATACTAGAGGAGAGAGTTTCGTTCTATGCCATTAGTTTGATTCTTCATTATTGTGAAACAAGTTGTGTGTGTGTGTTTTGGACGACCAAGAGTTGCATAGCATAATAAAAAAAGCTTGTAGTAAGTACGTCTTTCTCAATTCATAGTTTTTGTCAGACCTCTGTCTGGCTGTTAGGTTTATATCGTTAGTTTATTACCATTAACAAGCAGCGTTAAGGCTTTATTCATTCTAATTACTGCTGCAACATTACTACCAGTTATAAGTTTGCTCAATACTATTACTACACTACTAGCAGGAGACTTTATTCATGTTCTTAATTAACTAGTAACAACAACCATTTGAATTCACTATTTGAAGCTCAGTAGGAAAGCTTCATTATTATCATTAGCTAGCTGGTAGAAAGAGCTTATTCATTATAATTAGCTTAGCGGAAAGCAAATAAAGCTAATTCATTATAGACTGTGTATATTCTTAGGTTTTTCATTCCTGAAATCCATACTTGTGGCATACTGATTTACCAAGAACTAGGGTCTAGACGAAACCCGTCGAAATCGACGGTTAGTTTTTTTTTTTTTTTTTTTTTACTGAAGGTTTAACGATCAGCGTGAGCAACTCAATGGGCTATATGCAGTCGCCCGTAATATTTTTACCAACAATGGTCAACGGAATGTTTATTTACATCTTTACATAACGCGTAACGTCTTACCTACGTGAATAAACTGGATCGAATGAATATTAAATTGTATATATACATCACGCAATCCAACGGTGTAACGCAATCAGGTCTTCCAGAGTGTTCACTGTTCCGATTAGAAGAACTTTGATACCAATTCCTGCTATCCTTACTTTGCGCAACGGTTCGCTCAGAAAGGAGAATACTTCGGACTTTGAACTATCTCATTCCCTCCATGCCTCCGCCTTCAACAGAGCGTGAATCAACCGCACGCCTCTCCCATATACTCTATATGGGAACTTTGCCGCCCCACAACGCCCGAACCGTTGCCCCAATCTCATTTTTCTCTTCGTCTGGCGCATCTACGTGGTAAGAGCTTTATTTTGATACCTCAACCATATCTTTACGTTCAGCCGTTCTCCCAAAATAGGACTCACAGTAAAAAAAAATTAGAGAATTAATATATACACTGAAGAGCAATTGAATTAGAGACAGCTGGCGTTATGCAAATATGGCGCTGTGGGCGGCCCTGTAAACGGAAACGACACGACGTATGCAGCGATCCGACATTATAAGGAGTGATGCGACGGGAATCAGTAACAGTCGGACGCAGTATGGGTAAAACGAAGGATCTAAGAGCATTTAATCGTGGGAAAATTGTCGGGGCCCGACGAATGGGTCACTCCATCTCGGAAGTCGTGCAGACACTGGTATTTTCACGAGCCACTGTGTCACGGGTGCACCGTGAGTACATCGAATCCGGTAAAACCATCCCTGCAAGGGCCAACTGCCGTGGACAACAGCGTGTGGATGAGCGGAGTCATCGTCGGCTACCTCGTATTGTAACAGCTGATAGACGCTGGTGCACAAAAACGTGTAAGCAGCCACACCTTCCGGAACCATCTCCTCGCTATGGGGTACAGAAGCCATCGTCCCACGAGGGTACCGCTGCTGACCGCACATCACAGGGTGCAAAGATTAGCATGGGCACGGGAACATCGCCACTGGATCCTAGACATGTGGGAAAATGTTTCCTGGACTCATGAGTCGAGATTCACGTTGGTACATGCGGATGGCAGGATACGAGCACGGCGCAAACCACATGAAGCGATGGATCCTTCTCGCTAGCAGGGTACTCTTCAAGCTGGTGGGGGTGGCATTCTCGTCTGGGGACTGCTTACGTGGGCTGAAATGGGACCCCTTGGTACGTGTGACATCGTCCCTCACCGGTCAACGTTACCGGGATATCCTGGACGACCATTTGCTCCCGTTTGTGCATCTTCAACATCCCACTGGGGACCTCATCCTGCAACAAGACAATGCAGCTCCCGAATTGTATCCGAATCGTTGGATGAACACTACACCGACGTGACCTCGCTTCCTTGGCCAGCTAGGTCACCTGAACTCAATCACATCGAGCACATCTGGGATGCCATCGAGAGAGATGTTCTAGGCTCCGACCCCCTCTATCAAATCTTCGTGAATTGTGGGAGCTTGTTCAGGGGTCGTGGATCCAACGCTTCCGGTGTCTTGTCGAGTCCATGCCGAGACGAATCGCCGCCGTCATCAGGGCAAAAGGTGGTGCTACACGTTACTAGACAGGTATCTCTAACTCAATTTCTGTTCAGTGTAGATTGGCATATGACAATACTGATTGCTCGGAAAAGGATATGGTGGACAAGTTGTATGTGTCACTGTATTCTTACTATTCGTCCGAGATAGGTCTGGGTTCGAATCCTGATGGCGTGTTTCGCTTACGGCGTTGGATATCTCTCTTCGGTGAAAACAATGGCTCTAAGTAAGGTACGAGCCAATGCATACAGTCTGTTGACTTTATGTGGTACTTCAGCACACAAAAAAACAAGAAAGATGACACCGAATTTTCGGGTGTAATAAGCACGTCTTTTGAATCCGTTCTGACGCAAATTAAATTTATCAAAGCTATTCAAAGTCAATGGAACCGGTATGGAAAACAATAGATCTGACCAAAGAAAGAAAATTTTCAATCGGGTTTTTAATCCTTCAGATATTGCTGTAAACGGAATCGTGAGCTTACGAACTATTAGAAACAGAGATATCGACAAAAATAAGATGTGACTTTACGCCCCCTGGTAGGAAAACCATGCATTATTTTAGGAAGAAGGTATTCTCAAAAGGTTTATCCATATAAGTGGTATTGGTCCAAGAAAAGAAAAATTAGTCGAGTTTTCAGGAGCCCAGATTTTGCAACAAATACTTCAGAAGCAGAAATTAACACATATGACCCCTGGTGGCCAAACCATTCTTTAACAAACAATGGAAATTACGTGAAAAATATTTTCCGTCAGGTCTTGTATGCGATACAGGAAGAATTTTTCAAATCGGAGTTTTAGGAGCAGAGATATGGGGGAAAACGCAATTTACCTTTAAGCCCCCTAACGGAAAGTCTATGAATTATTGAAAATTTTGAATTTATAGGAAAAACATGTCACACTAGAAACACTATCCAACAAAGAGGGATTTTTTTAAAGCGGACTCTTAGAAGTCGAGATATTGACAAAAATAAGATATACATCTGCGCCCCCTGGCGTAGAAACAGTGCCCTATTTTAAGAAGAAAATGTTTCTAAAAGGTTTGTCGACATGAGTAGTATCGATCTACAAACGATGTCATTTTTATCGAGAATTTAGAAGCTCATATTTTACTACAAATACATCAGAAGCGGAAATTAAGGTTTACGCCCCCTGGTGGCCAAACCATTTTTTTACAAAAATTAGAAATTATGTGCAAACGATTTCCCATTAGGAGCTGTATGCGATGCAGAAAGAATTTTTCAGATCGGATATTTAGAAGCAGAGATATAGGGGGAAACGCAATTTACCTTTACGCCCCCTAGCGGAAAATCTATGAATTACGTGAAAATTTTGAAATTATATGAAAAACATGCGACACGGAAAACACTAACCAACAAAGAAGGAAGTTTTCAAATCGGACTCCTAGAAGTCGAGATATTGAGAAAAATAAGATATTCATCTACGCCCCCTGGCGGAGAAACTGTGGAATATTTTATAAAGAAAATATTCCGAAAAGGTTTATCGATGTGAGTGGCATCAGTCCAGGAAATAATTTTTCAATCGATATTTTAGAAGCTCAGATTTTATGGCAAATACATCAGAAGCAAAAATTAACACTTACGCCCCCTGGTGGCCAAAGTATTCTTTACCAAAAATTCGAAATTATATGCAAAAGATTGTGTATCAGGAGATGTATCCGTTGAATTTTTTTTTTTTTTTTTTCAAATCGGAGTTTTAGAAGAAGAGTTATCGGGAAAAATGCAATTTACTTTTACGCCCCTAGCGGAAAATATATGCTTAATTTGAAAAAGAAACTATATCCAAAATACTCTTCGACATAAATGGAATGGAAAGATGAAAGATTTTTTTTCAATCGGATGTTTAGAAGCAAATATGTGGAATAAAACGTATTTTTGAATTCGACATCATCTGCATTTACGCCCTCTAGCGGCGAAATTGCACATCGTAAAAAAAAAAAAAAAAACGAAATGAAGGATCATTGTTCGCATATTTCAAGCTTTCGAATGCAAAAATAATTTTTCAAATTGGACGACTAATAGTTGCTGAGATACCGTGGGGACGGACGGACGGACGGACAGACGGACGGACAGACGGACAAACCGATAACATAAGCACGATCTTTTTTTACAAAAGACGTGCTAAAAAAGATTAGCTTCCACTCCTAGAAATGGAATGCTTTGTTTCCACAAATTTAAGGTAAGCACTTTTTAATTTTCTTAGTGAGTGTTTAAAGATGCGTGAATGTCAACCAAAAACAATCATTGAACGAGTTTTAAAAAAACTACTGCTTTCGATCGATCAATATTCACGCTTTAGTGCGTTTCGTTTTTCTGGCAGTGTCATCTTTAACTTCGAATGTAGGTTAAGTAGTTGTCAATGCTATATTTAAATTTTCGCAGAGTGATAGGAGAAGGAAACAAAATAGCGGGCAATTTTGACCATGAAATTTTCCTTCAAAGCTAAATCATTAGGAAGGCGAGATGGTAGAATGGAAGTCTTCTACTGAGATCTGTTTTCGCCTGTGAAAGTATAGTGAAACCACGAAAGTAAAAAAAAAACAAAGGGCTGAAGAATTTAGAAACAGCAACAAAACTTCGAGGAAAATCCTTTTCACCAACAATGAAAACTTTTTCTTTCTTTTCTCAGCTCAATAGAAAGCAATCACTAGTTCCATTTCATGGCGTTGGGTTTTAAAAAAGAAGCAACATCTTTGCACTGAAGACAGAAAAAGAGGTTGAACATCAACAAAACTCAACTGCAAGATAGTGCTTTCGTAGTAAAGCAAGGTACAGGGCTTGTCCAAAATAATGGAAACACCTTGAAACAGTAGGTGTTACGCACCTAATATGGTGTAGGAGCACCTTTGGCATTTAAAACTGCTTGAATCCTCCTTGGAATTGACACATATAATAAGTCTTGTATGGTGGTTGATTGATTGATTGATTGGAGGTTTAACGACCACCGTGAGCAACTCAATGGGCTATAAGCAGTCGCCCGTCCCTAATTTAGGGTCACTGGTTCCATTGAAGGGAGAGAGCCAGTGCCGTAAGACAAACACGACATCCATTGATTGATTGGAGGTTTAACGACCACCGTGAGCAACTCAATGGCCTATAAGCAGTCGCCCGTCCCTAATTTAGGGTCACTGGCTCCAGGGAAGGGAGAGAGCCAGTGCCGTAAGACAAACACAACATCCATTGATTGATTGGAGGTTTAACGACCACCGTGAGCAACTCAATGGGCTATAAGCAGTCGCCCGTCCCTAATTTAGGGTCACTGGTTCCATTGAAGGGAGAGAGCCAGTGCCGTAAGACAAACACAACATCCATTGATTGATTGGAGGTTTAACGACCACCGTGAGCAACTCAATGGCCTATAAGCAGTCGCCCGTCCCTAATTTAGGGTCACTGGCTCCAGGGAAGGGAGAGAGCCAGTGCCGTAAGACAAACACAACATCCATTGATTGATTGGAGGTTTAACGACCACCGTGAGCAACTCAATGGGCTATAAGCAGTCGCCCGTCCCTAATTTAGGGTCACTGGCTCCAGGGAAGGGAGAGAGCCAGTGCCGTAAGACAAACACGACATCCACGCCTCACCGGGATTCGAACCCGGACCCCCGTTTTGACGAATGATCAGAGGCCATCGCTTAGACCACTGCGCCACCGGGGCGGCCTTGGATGGTGGTAAGTGGTATGTTGTACCATTCTTACTGCAAAAACTGCTCCAATTTCTTGAGAGAAGCCGGAGGAGGATAACGGGATCGCACTATGTTTTCCAACACAGACCACAGGGGCTCAATAATGTTTAAATCCGGTGATTGTGCAGGCCAGGGAAGGTGTGCAATTTCATCCTCATGTTCCTCAAACCATGATTCGACTTCTGTGAATCTGTAAATTATCATCTTGAAAGTTGCAATCCCCTGACGGAAACAATGTCTGCGCCATTGAATGCACAGGGTCGGCCAAAAGAGTGACATAGTCACCGCTAGTGAGGTGATACACTGCCGGACAATTGCTAAGGACGGATGACAATAGCAACGATAGCAACCATAAAATGGAAGGCAGGAAAATGTGGAAATTAGCATAAGTGCGGGATACAGTAAGACGTGTTGTGAGTATGCAAATTTTGGATTGCCGAACTTGTTCGTGACGTCATAGCGCTGATAAGAGATAGAAAGGATTTGACGCGTATTGACCGTTGTTGTTCAAACGCAAAGTTGAAAGGGAAAGAATCAATTGACGAACTTGCAATTTTCAGTATGTCTTCCCGACATCACCTAGATGATTTTACGCGTGGCCATATTATTGGCAAGATTGAAGAAGGGCGAAAAATAACAGATGTTGCCAGGGAGTTCGACGTCAGCCACAGTGTTGTTTCAAGGCTTTGGAAATCATTTCAAACAAATGGAGAGTGTAGCAAACGTCACGGGGGAGGTCGTGTTCGCAGTACGACACCTGCAGAAGATCGGTACATAGTGCTATCAACAAAAAGACACCGGCGCAGCACAGCTAGTGAGGTAGCAAATCAGTTTATGGCTGCTACTGGCAAGCGGATCTCCCGAAAAACTGTCGCCAGACGTTTGCATGAAGGAGGACTATACGCCCGCCGTCCTGTTGTGTGCATCCCATTGTCCAGACGTCACCGTACCGCCCGTTTGCAATGGTGCCATCAACATCGCAATTGGACTGATAACGACTGGTCTGCTGTCCTCTTCTCAGATGAGAGTAGATACAGTCTATCGTCTAATTGTCGACGACAACTGATCTGGCGTGATAGTGGTACTGCATATTGTCCAGCAAACATACAGGATATCCGACATGTAGTGTCATGGTATGGGCTGGCATCATGATCAATGGCCGTACGTCCCTCTATGTGCTTCCAACTGGGACTATGACTGCCCAACGATACATTAATGATGTTCTGCTACCTCATGTTCGCATGTTCCGTGGTGCTGTCGGTGATAGATTCATTTTCATGGACGACAACGCAACATGTCATCGAACAGTCGCTGTCCAGGAGTGTCTTGAGAGCGAGGATATTCAACGCCTCGTATGGCCAGCACGTTCTCCAGATCTGAATCCCATTGAAAATGTGTGGGATGCTTTGGGGAGGAGTCTTGCTGGTCGCCAATGCCCTCCAATAAACAAGGACACCCTCATCCGTGCACTGACAGAGGAATGGGATAAATTTCCCCAACAGCTGCTTGATAATGTTGTGCAAAGCATGACACGACGTGTGGAATCTTGCATCGTCCTCCATGGTGGCCATATCCCGTATTGACATCTTACGCCGGAACGCCTGCGGACGGTAATTGGATTTTTTTCACGTTTACGTATTCTGCACAAAATGGCCTGTTTGTCAATTGAACACGTTCCAAAGCCTTCTGGATTTCAGAGCACAATAAATTGTCTTTCTTGTAATGTCCTGGCATTCTGACATTATTTTATTTCACTTGGCATCCAACCACACTTACTTTTTTATGCGCTATATAGCCGTTTATGATCCGTCCTTAGCAATTGTCCAGCAGTGTAATAGGGCCTGCTGTAAACCACGAGATCATGGCCCAAACCATTACGGAACCGCTCCCATGTTTCACTGTAGGAAGGAGACAGTCTGGGTTGTAGGCTTCTGCGGGGGATATCTGCACGTGAACCCGTCCTGTGGTAGGGAATAGTGAGAAACTTGATTCATCGGAAAACAAGACTTGTTTCAATTGATACGCAGTCCGCGTTTTATGTTCCTGGCGCAACTGTAGTCTCTGTTTCATATTCAGCTGTGACACCAGGGGTTTTGCAATCGCAGGTCTGCCGTAAATATTGTGCTTATACAATTCCCTTCACACGGTATGGGTCGATACTGGGTTTTGGAGATGTGCATTAAGCTCAGCAGTCACTTTCGTCGCCTTGGTCTTCCTCCTTGCGGTGCCAATCCTCTTTAATGTCCTCCTGTCTCTCGCAGGGACTTTGGTGTTCCTTCCAGAGTTGTGTCTCGCAGACGATGTTGCGCCGTGAACATTGTATGCTGTCATGACCTTCGACACGGTAACTCTCGATATCCCCAATACCTGCGCCACTGTGGTTACCAACGCACCAACCAGACGGGCTTCTACAATCATACCCTCTTTGGAACTCCGACAGCTTACTCATTCTGCCTTCACCTGGAACGAAATTATGCAAACACCGATTCACAATGCAATTACAGAGACCTTTGATGCTACGAGGGGTGTTCAAATGAAAAGGTACGAAGCGTCATAAGAACATAACCGTTAACATATTTGCCTATGCCGCTATGGGAGAACGTAGCGACACATCTAGGGATGCGATTGGAGTCGCCGGCGCGGATCGGAGCATGCGCGGGCGCCCGCATGCGCAGGAGAGAGCAGAGGCTCTTATAAAGAGCGCCGTCCAATTGACGCGGCAGTGTGTGTGTGAGGACAGGATGGCGTTCACATTGCAAAATTCGACGATTGAGGAGCAGCGAGGCGTTATCCGATTTCTGACAGCCGAAAGTGTTAAACCGGCGGGCTATTCATCGCGGAGGGTGTGGTTCTGCTCCATGATAACGCGCGTCTACACGTCTCCAGGGTCACACACGCAGAACTGGCCAAGTTCCAGTGGGAGCAGCTTGACCATCCGCCCTAGAGCCCGGACATGTCGCCCTGCGATTTCCATGTGTTTGGTCTCCTGAAAAAACATCTGAAAGGGATGCGCTTCCACTTTGGACGACGAACTCAAGGACGCTGTGCAGGACTGGGTCTCGTCACGGCCACAGGAATTCTGGGAACAAGGAATCCTTCGGCTCGTTAATCAATGGGATCGTTGTGCTTCGGCCTATGGTGTATACTTTGAATAAAGTCTTCATTTATACCCACAGTGTCGTTTCGTACCTTTTCATTTGAACACTATAACCAACACTTTTTTACAAAAAAAATATTACCGACAGTAGCTAACAAAAGTATTTGTGGAAACACTTTTTCGACCATAATATTTTTTTCTGCTGGACCAAATCGGGTCATTTTGGTATATGATATGTGTTATTCAGTTGTAAAACATGACCCATATGCAGATGGATCGGAAACCTTAACACAGATCAGGTACCGAGCTTAATCGCAAAGATCATACAAATTGATCAACAAAGTAGGTGTGTATCGCATTCATTTAATGCAACGATAACAGAAAACAAGTACGAGAGAACGACTAAATAATAACTAATACTTGGTTGGATAACCACGAGACTTAACAACAGCTGCACAACGGGCCGGCATCGAGTCCACTAGCTTCTCGACGGTGACCTGCGGAATTCCCGCCCATTCTGCAGACAGCTGGTCGAACTTCTGGCACCTATTCCGGCAGGTTTTCTTCGCACATCGTCTCCACATGTGCTCGATGAAGTTGAGGTCTGGAGATTTGCTTGGCCAGTCTAGAAGTGTGACCTGTTGCTGCTGGAAGGCTGTCTTCGCTACTCTGGAGGTGTGCTTCGGGTCGTTGTCTCGCTGCATGATCCATCCGGGTGGCATGTTCTGTTTTGCCCATGGGAAGACATCGTTGATGAGCATGTTCGTGTAGCTCTGGCCGGTCATTATTCCTTCAATCTTGATGATGGGGCCCATTCCATTGTGAGAGAAGGCACCGTAAACCATGAGTGATCCTCCTCCGTGCTTGACAGTCGGCTAAATGAACTGTGGGCTGAATCTCTGGCCACATGGAAGTCGTACATATCTGATGCCATCACTTTCGAACAAGTTGAACTTGCTCTCGTCGGTGAAAAGCACCTTACTCCAGTCCGCCGCGGTCCAGTGTCGATGACGCGGGTCTGGCTCGTCGATTCTTGACTCCGTTGAGTGGTTTCTTGGCGGGGGGGGGTCTTCCATTCAATCCACCAGCAATGAGTCGTCGGGAGATGGTCATTCGGCTGACGTTCCGGTCGTCGCTGTCGCGGAATTCGATGGCGATGTCCACAGCAGTCAAGGTGGGATCAGCACGAGATCGAAGGTGGTGGATGCGTCTGTCCTGACGCAACGTAGTGGAACGAGGCCTACCACATCGCGGACTGTTCTCGACGGCCCCAGTCTTCTTATAACGTTGCAGGATAGCTGAAATGGACTGGTGTCGGATCTTCAGGGCCCTCGCAATGTCGGTGACGCGCATTCCGGATTCCATCATGTTCACGGCCGCCTGAAGAGCTCCAACAGGGATATATCCGCCTTTTCACCCATTTCTGAAAATCCTAAGATTGTCTTATTATCACACTGCACATCACAAAACCCACAAAAATCACAAGAAAAACATAAATACATGGGGGAAACAAATGGGTAATAATTGGCGACTCTTCAATATGACCCATTTCGAACGGCAAATTCGCTCTGAGCGAAATACAAACTACGCGACGTTGTAACCCACGAATCAACACATATCATATCCAAAAATGACGCGATTTGGTCCAGCAGAAAAAAAAATTATGCTCGAAAAAGTGTTTCGCCAAATACTTTTGTTCGCTACTGTACATGTTCGTGTTGCTCCAAAAAGCAGCACATACCAAAATCACTCTTTTGAGCGATGTGTTTCCATTATTTTGGACAATCCCTGTATTTCAGAAGTGATACGAGAGAAAAAAATAAAGGCTATCAATACGATGCTGATAAGTTCTCGTCTAAACCAAGAAGGAAATGGGGTAGAACAGTGGTCTCAAACTTAGATCCTTGTAAAGGCCACTTTCCAGTTTTGGAGGAATTCAGGGGGCCACATGAATAATAATAAGTTTCTGATAAATAAAAATCAATTTTACAATACTATGCTAATGGTTTGGCACTACAGTCGAATATTGTTTCTAATTAGCGGTAAATAGTAAAAACAAACGCTTCGTCAATCACTGAAAACAATCGCTTTTATGTAACAATTATTTTTCACTTAAATCTTAAAACAATCACGATTTTACCAACTGAACACGGTAAACAAAATGATATTAGGCAGAATTTGTTCAATGTACCTCCGGAACAACATACTAAAGTTTTGTCGCAATACAAGCATTTTTTGTCAAGTTATGAGGAATAAATCTCGCTCCTGTGCCCTGACCTTTGACCCCATTTTGCAGATATTAAACAGAACTGGTTCAGTATACCTCCGGAACAACATACTAAAGTTTTGTCGCAATACAAGCATTTTTTGTCAAGTTATGAGGAATAAATCTCGCTCCTGTGCCCTGACCTTTGACCCCATTTTGCAGATATTAAACAGAACTGGTTCAGTATGCCTCCGGAACAACATACTAAAGTTTTGTCGCAATACAAGCATTTTTTGTCAAGTTATGAGGAATAAATCTCGCTCCTGTGCCCTGACCTTTGACCCCATTTTGCAGATATTAAACAGAACTGGTTCAGTATACCTCCGGAACAACATACTAAAGTTTTGTCGCAATACAAGCATTTTTTGTCAAGTTATGAGGAATAAATCTCGCTCCTGTGCCCTGACCTTTGACCCCATTTTGCAGATATTAAACAGAACTGGTTCAGTATACCTCCGGAACAACATACTAAAGTTTTGTCGCAATACAAGCATTTTTTGTCAAGTTATGAGAAATGAATCTCGCTCCTGTGCCCTGACCTTTGACCCCATTTTGCAGATATTAAACAGAACTGGTTCAGTATACCTCCGGAACAACATACTAAAGTTTTGTCGCAATACAAGCATTTTTTGTCAAGTTATGAGGAATGAATCTCGCTCCTGTGCCCTGACCTTTGACCCCATTTTGCAGATATTAAACAGAACTGGTTCAGTATACCTCCGGAACAACATACTAAAGTTTTGTCGCAATACAAGCATTTTTTGTCAAGTTATGAGGAATAAATCTCGCTCCTGTGCCCTGACCTTTGACCCCATTTTGCAGATATTAAACAGAACTGGTTCAGTATACCTCCGGAACAACATACTAAAGTTTTGTCGCAATACAAGCATTTTTTGTCAAGTTATGAGGAATAAATCTCGCTCCTGTGTCCTGACTTTTGACCCCATTTTGCAGATATTAAACAGAACTGGTTCAGTATACCTCCGGAACACCATACTAAAGTTTTGTCGCAATACAAGCATTTTTTGTCAAGTTATGAGGAATAAATCTCGCTCCTGTGTCCTGACTTTTGACCCCATTTTGCAGATATTAAACAGAACTGGTTCAGTATACCTCCGGAACAACATACTAAAGTTTTGTCGCAATACAAGCATTTTTTGTCAAGTTATGAGGAATAAATCTCGCTCCTGTGCCCTGACCTTTGACCCCATTTTGCAGATATTAAACAGAACTGGTTCAGTATACCTCCGGAACACCATACTAAAGTTTTGTCGCAATACAAGCATTTTTTGTCAAGTTATGAGGAATAAATCTCGCTCCTGTGTCCTGACTTTTGACCCCATTTTGCAGATATTAAACAGAACTGGTTCAGTATACCTCCGGAACAACATACTAAAGTTTCGTCGCAATACAAGCATTTTTTGTCAAGTTATGAGGAATAAATCTCGCTCCTGTGCCCTGACCTTTGACCCCATTTTGCAGATATTAAACAGAACTGGTTCAGTATACCTCCGGAACAACATACTAAAGTTTTGTCGCAATACAAGCATTTTTTGTCAAGTTATGAGGAATAAATCTCGCTCCTGTGCCCTGACCTTTGACCCCATTTTGCAGATATTAAACAGAACTGGTTCAGTATACCTCCGGAACAACATACTAAAGTTTTGTCGCAATACAAGCATTTTTTGTCAAGTTATGAGGAATAAATCTCGCTCCTGTGCCCTGACCTTTGACCCCATTTTGCAGATATTAAACAGAACTGGTTCAGTATACCTCCGGAACACCATACTAAAGTTTTGTCGCAATACAAGCATTTTTTGTCAAGTTATGAGGAATAAATCTCGCTCCAGTGCCCTGACCTTTGACCCCATTTTGCAGATATTAAACAGAACTGGTTCAGTATACCTCCGGAACAACATACTAAAGTTTTGTCGCAATACAAGCATTTTTTGTCAAGTTATGAGGAATAAATCTCGCTCCTGTGCCCTGACCTTTGACCCCATTTTGCAGATATTAAACAGAGCTGGTTCAGTATACCTCCGGAACAACATACTAAAGTTTTGTCGCAATACAAGCATTTTTTGTCAAGTTATGAGGAATAAATCTCGCTCCTGTGCCCTGACCTTTGACCCCATTTTGCAGATATTAAACAGAACTGGTTCAGTATACCTCCGGAACACCATACTAAAGTTTTGTCGCAATACAAGCATTTTTTGTCAAGTTATGAGGAATAAATCTCGCTCCAGTGCCCTGACCTTTGACCCCATTTTGCAGATATTAAACAGAACTGGTTCAGTATACCTCCGGAACAACATACTAAAGTTTTGTCGCAATACAAGCATTTTTTGTCAAGTTATGAGGAATAAATCTCGCTCCAGTGCCCTGACCTTTGACCCCATTTTGCAGATATTAAACAGAACTGGTTCAGTATACCTCCGGAACAACATACTAAAGTTTTGTCGCAATACAAGCATTTTTTGTCAAGTTATGAGGAATAAATCTCGCTCCTGTGCCCTGACCTTTGACCCCATTTTGCAGATATTAAACAGAACTGGTTCAGTATACCTCCGGAACAACATACTAAAGTTTTGTCGCAATACAAGCATTTTTTGTCAAGTTATGAGGAATAAATCTCGCTCCAGTGCCCTGACCTTTGACCCCATTTTGCAGATATTAAACAGAACTGGTTCAGTATACCTCCGGAACAACATACTAAAGTTTTGTCGCAATACAAGCATTTTTTGTCAAGTTATGAGGAATAAATCTCGCTCCTGTGCCCTGACCTTTGACCCCATTTTGCAGATATTAAACAGAGCTGGTTCAGTATACCTCCGGAACACCATACTAAAGTTTTGTCGCAATACAAGCATTTTTTGTCAAGTTATGAGGAATAAATCTCGCTCCTGTGCCCTGACCTTTGACCCCATTTTGCAGATATTAAACAGAACTGGTTCAGTATACCTCCGGAACAACATACTAAAGTTTTGTCGCAATACAAGCATTTTTTGTCAAGTTATGAGGAATAAATCTCGCTCCAGTGCCCTGACCTTTGACCCCATTTTGCAGATATTAAACAGAACTGGTTCAGTATACCTCCGGAACAACATACTAAAGTTTTGTCGCAATACAAGCATTTTTTGTCAAGTTATGAGGCATAAATCTCGCTCCAGTGCCCTGACCTTTGACCCCATTTTGCAGATATTAAACAGAACTGGTTCAGTATACCTCCGGAACAACATACTAAAGTTTTGTCGCAATACAAGCATTTTTTGTCAAGTTATGAGGAATAAATCTCGCTCCAGTGCCCTGACCTTTGACCCCATTTTGCAGATATTAAACAGAACTGGTTCAGTATACCTCCGGAACAACATACTAAAGTTTTGTCGCAATACAAGCATTTTTTGTCAAGTTATGAGGAATAAATCTCGCTCCTGTGCCCTGACCTTTGACCCCATTTTGCAGATATTAAACAGAACTGGTTCAGTATACCTCCGGAACACCATACTAAAGTTTTGTCGCAATACAAGCATTTTTTGTCAAGTTATGAGGAATAAATCTCGCTCCAGTGCCCTGACCTTTGACCCCATTTTGCAGATATTAAACAGAACTGGTTCAGTATACCTCCGGAACAACATACTAAAGTTTTGTCGCAATACAAGCATTTTTTGTCAAGTTATGAGGAATAAATCTCGCTCCAGTGCCCTGACCTTTGACCCCATTTTGCAGATATTAAACAGAACTGGTTCAGTATACCTCCGGAACAACATACTAAAGTTTTGTCGCAATACAAGCATTTTTTGTCAAGTTATGAGGAATAAATCTCGCTCCAGTGCCCTGACCTTTGACCCCATTTTGCAGATATTAAACAGAACTGGTTCAGTATACCTCCGGAACAACATACTAAAGTTTTGTCGCAATACAAGCATTTTTTGTCAAGTTATGAGGAATAAATCTCGCTCCTGTGCCCTGACCTTTGACCCCATTTTGCAGATATTAAACAGAACTGGTTCAGTATACCTCCGGAACACCATACTAAAGTTTTGTCGCAATGCAAGCATTTTTTGTCAAGTTATGAGGAATAAATCTCGCTCCAGTGCCCTGACCTTTGACCCCATTTTGCAGATATTAAACAGAACTGGTTCAGTATACCTCCGGAACAACATACTAAAGTTTTGTCGCAATACAAGCATTTTTTGTCAAGTTATGAGGAATAAATCTCGCTCCAGTGCCCTGACCTTTGACAGCATTTTGCAGATATTAAACACAACTGGTTCAGTATACCTCCGGAACAACATACTAAAGTTTTGTCGCAATACAAGCATTTTTTGTCAAGTTATGAGGAATAAATCTCGCTCCAGTGCCCTGACCTTTGACAGCATTTTGCAGATATTAAACACAACTGGTTCAGTATACCTCCGGAACAACATACTAAAGTTTTGTCGCAATACAAGCATTTTTTGTCAAGTTATGAGGAATAAATCTCGCTCCTGTGCCCTGACCTTTGACCCCATTTTGCAGATATTAAACAGAACTGGTTCAGTATACCTCCGGAACAACATACTAAAGTTTTGTCGCAATACAAGCATTTTTTGTCAAGTTATGAGGAATAAATCTCGCTCCTGTGCCCTGACCTTTGACCCCATTTTGCAGATATTAAACAGAGCTGGTTCAGTATACCTCCGGAACAACATACTAAAGTTTTGTCGCAATACAAGCATTTTTTGTCAAGTTATGAGGAATAAATCTCGCTCCAGTGCCCTGACCTTTGACAGCATTTTGCAGATATTAAACACAACTGGTTCAGTATACCTCCGGAACAACATACTAAATTTTTGTCGCAATACAAGCATTTTTTGTCAAGTTATGAGGAATAAATCTCGCTCCTGTGTCCTGACCTTTGACCCCATTTTGCAGATATTAAACAGAACTGGTTCAGTATACCTCCGGAACAACATACTAAAGTTTTGTCGCAATACAAGCATTTTTTGTCAAGTTATGAGGAATAAATCTCGCTCCTGTGCCCTGACCTTTGACCCCATTTTGCAGATATTAAACAGAACTGGTTCAGTATACCTCCGGAACAACATACTAAAGTTTTGTCGCAATACAAGCATTTTTTGTCAAGTTATGAGGAATAAATCTCGCTCCTGTGCCCTGACCTTTGACCCCATTTCGCAGATATTAAGCAGAACTGGTTCAGTATACCTCCGGAACAACATACTAAAGTTTTGTCGCAATAGAAGCATTTTTAGTCAAGTTATGAGGATAATGGCTGTGGAATAAATCTCGCTCTGTGCCCTGACCTTTGACCCCATTTCGATGATATCAGACATAATTTGTTCAGTATACTTCCAGAACAATATACTAAAGTTTTGTTGCAATTGAAGCATTTTTAGTCAAGCATTTTTAGTCAAGTCGCGATTACACTGGTGTCGCCACCAGTGTAATCGCGAATGTATCATAAACCGTGACCATCTGCTTGCTTTCTGCCAAAAGTACTGCGCAGTTGTTAAAGTAACTCAAACGAAACGGCCGTTCATTAGAGAAGTCAAATTTTTTTCATGTTCAATTATTAAGATGGAACAAAGGGCTGTTATTAAATTTAACGCAAAACTTGGTAAAAGTGCCTCGGAAACGTACCAAATGATGAAACAAGTTTACGGTGAGTTTTGTTTAAGTAGATCAAATGTTTTCCTGTGGCACAAACGTTTTTGGACGCTAGAAGATGATAAGCATACCGGAAGACCAAGTTCATCTAGGACACCTGAGATTATTGAAAAAGTGCGTGATTTCGTGGCAAACAATCGATGTGCGTCTCTAAGAATGATGGAAGAGTCTTTAAACATCAACAAAGAAACGATTCGAACCATCCTGCATGAAGATTTGGGCAAAACAAAAGTCTGTGCTAAATTTGTTCCACACACGTTAACCAATGAACAAAAATCAAGGAGAAGTGCACATTGCAGAGACATCATTTCAGCCGCTGAAAATGATCCAAACTTCTTAATATCGATTGTTACAGGTGATGAAACATGGTGCTTTCAATATGATCCTAAAACAAAGCGACAAAGTGCGGAATGGAAGTCAAAAAACTCACCACAAGCCAAAAAAACAAGAAAAGTTCCATCGAAAATCGAAACAATGCTCATTGCATTCTTCGATAGTAAGGGTATTATCCACAAAGAATTTGTTCCAAGTGGACAAATAATTACTGGTGAGTTTTATTTAAATGTTTTGAGGCGTTTGATGGGCAGAATTCGTCGCATTCGTCCAGAATATCGGGATAAAACCAGTTGGTGTTTGTAGCACGATAATGCACCCAGTCACACCTCACTTCTTGTTCGTAGATTTTTGGGGAAAAATAACGTCTGTGTGTTGAATCTTCCACCGTATTCGCCTGATTTAGCACCCTGCGACTTTTCTTTGTTCCCAAAACTTAAAATGGCGTTAAAAGGGGTGTTATTTTGATGATATTTCGACCCTACAAACAGCTTCGGCGCGTGCTTTGGAGGCAATTCCGCAAAGTGAACTGGAACAGGCATTCGAATCGTTATTAAATCGCTGTAACAAGTGTCTTGAAGCCGGAGGGACTTATTTTGAATAAGAAACCAAAACAAATTATAATTTCTTGTTTCTATTTCATTTTACAGACCCAGTCTTAAAAATTCTTTGACGCACTGTATAAACGGAAATTTCTGGGAAACACGAGCAGTTACCGGCAACTTTGCTGCACGTTAGTTTCAGAAATTTTCAGCACTTCTGTTTTACAGTGTACAGTACTTTTTTGTTGACACGAAGTATTGTGGGAACATTTTTAGTCGCGATATATATTTTTTTAAATTATTAACCGTGTTATTTTTAAAGATACGGTTTCTATTCATCTTTTTCTTTCCACTTGAATGAACGATTTAACGCAATCATTGATGTCATCAACAGGTCCTCTTGACGTTACGTTTTCGAAGAGGAAGTAGCAGCTTTTGAGTATGTGGTCTACATAATGGACGTTACCGAAATGGAACATACAGGTCTGTATCATTAGCATTGGTCGAAAGTATGCAAAGAAGGAAATATATTTCACTCTTCATCAAACACGGATTTCGAACAAAAACCACAACACCCCTAAAAGCGAAACCTTTAAACTGGTCATTCATCAATACGGACTTCACTTCTTTTCCTTTACATATTTCCTCCTTTTAACACTACAAACAATTCGCATCCTATTTTGAAACTGCCATGATGATTTTTATCAAGAGTAGGTAGATTGCATCTTAGAAACTGTTATTTCTTCTTCTTTTTTTAAAGTTTAGCATTTGACACAGTTTTAAAATGTCGTACACGCCTTTGAAATATCTATTTGTGTCACTCGTAACAAAACAAAAGGGTGTAATTTACCTGTATATAAATTAAAGGTCCTTCTTTCCAACCGTAAGTTGAAGAAACGTATATATTCCAGCTTTGTCTGTCTGTCTGTCTGTCCGTCTCCCTGCCTCTCCGCACGTTAACCCGCGTAAAAATGGTTCGGTTTTGCTGAAATTTTAGTATGTGGTAGGGTACCACCTGGGAACGAACCCTATTGAAAATGGACGAAATGGGGTCAAAGGTCAGGACACAGGAAGGAATCCATTCCATTGCCTTTATGCGTCATAACTTGCGTAAAAATGTTTCGATTTCGAGAAACATTTAATATGTGGTAGGGGACAACTTGGGAAGGAACCCTATTGAAAATGGAAGAAATGGGGTCAAAGGTCAGGACACAGGAGGGAATCCATTCCATTGCCTTTATGCGTCATAACTTGCGTAAAAATGTTTCGATTTCGACAAACATTTAATATGTGGTAGGGGACAACTTGGGAAGGAACCCTATTGAAAATGGAAGGAATGGGGTCAAAGGTCAGGACATAGGAGGGGATCCATTCCATTGCCTTCATGCGTCATAACTTGCGTAAAAATGTTTCGATTTCGACAAACATTTAATATGTGGTAGGGGACAACCTGGGAAGGAACCCTATTGAAAATGGAAGGAATGGGGTCAAAGGTCAGGACATAGGAGGGGATCCATTCCATTGCCTTTATGCGTCATAACTTGCGTAAAAATGTTTCGATTTCGGCAAACATTTAATATGTGGTAGGGGACAACTAAGAGAAGGAACCCTATTGAAAATGGAAGAAATGGGGTCAAAGGTCAGGACATAGGAAGGGATCCATTCCATTGCCTTTATGCGTCATAACTTGCGTAAAAATGTTTCGATTTCGACAAACATTTAATATGTGGTAGGGGACAACTTGGGAAGGAACCCTATTGAAAATGGAAGAAATGGGGTCAAAGGTCAGGACATAGGAAGGGATCCATTCCATTGCCTTCATGCGTCATAGCTTGCGTAAAAATGTTTCGATTTCGACAAACATTTAATATGTGGTAGGGGACAACTTGGGAAGGAACCCTATTGAAAATGGAAGAAATGGGGTCAAAGGTCAGGACATAGGAGGGGATCCATTCCATTGCCTTTATGCGTCATAACTTGCGTAAAAATGTTTCGATTTCGACAAACATTTAATATGTGATAGGGGACAACTTGGGAAGGAACCCTATTGAAAATGGAAGAAATGGGGTCAAAGGTCAGGACATAGGAAGGGATCCATTCCATTGCCTTTATGCGTCATAACTTGCGTAAAAATGTTTCGATTTCGACAAACATTTAATATGTGGTAGGGGACAACTTGGGAAGGAACCCTATTGAAAATGGAAGAAATGGGGTCAAAGGTCAGGACATAGGAGGGGATCCATTCCATTGCCTTTATGCGTCATAACTTGCGTAAAAATGTTTCGATTTCGACAAACATTTAATATGTGGTAGGGGACAACTTGGGAAGGAACCCTATTGAAAATGGAAGAAATGGGGTCAAAGGTCAGGACATAGGAGGGGATCCGTTCCATTGCCTTTATGCGTCATAACTTGCGTAAAAATGTTTCGATTTCGACAAACATTTAATATGTGGTAGGGGACAACTTGGGAAGGAACCCTATTGAAAATGGAAGAAATGGGGTCAAAGGTCAGGACATAGGAGGGGATCCGTTCCATTGCCTTTATGCGTCATAACTTGCGTAAAAATGTTTCGATTTCGACAAACATTTAATATGTGGTAGGGGACAACTTGGGAAGGAACCCTATTGAAAATGGAAGAAATGGGGTCAAAGGTCAGGACATAGGAGGGGATCCATTCCATTGCCTTTATGCGTCATAACTTGCGTAAAAATGTTTCGATTTCGACAAACATTTAATATGTGGTAGGGGACAACTTGGGAAGGAACCCTATTGAAAATGGAAGAAATGGGGTCAAAGGTCAGGACATAGGAGCGAGATTTGTTCCACAACCATTGTCCTCATAACTTGACTAAAAAGGCTTCTATTGCGACAAAACTTTAGTATGTTGTTCCATAGGTACACTAAACCAATTCTGTTTAATATATTTTTTTGAAATGGGTCCAACTAACAGTCACTTTTGGGTTCAAGTGACCCAAAAGTGACTGTTAGTTGGCCCCATTTTTTAAAAAAAATTGCTGTATGCTTTGCATTTAATAAATATCAAACGGTCGAGTCACATTATTGTGACCACCATCTAATATCCAGAGTGATCGCCGTGTGCAGCGCGGACAGCAGCTAGACGAGCTGGGAGTGACTCAGTAAGGTGCTGGAAGGTGTTCACAGGAGCCATGCTCACTGCAGTGCATGTGACAGCTGCTGGAGGATTCATAAAGCGAACAACACCATCTAGATGGTCCCACAGATGCTCAACTGGGTTTAAGTCTGGGGAATAAGGTGGCCAGTGCCTTCCACAGGTATGAGTGGATGATGAGAATGCCACTAAAACATTCCCTAAACCATAACGCTGCCCCGAGCAACTTGTGTTCTCCCAGCAATGGTTGAAGAGTTTTTGCTCTCTGGTGTTTCTCGCCTTATACGCCAACGCCCATCCGTTCGATGAAGCACAAAACGTGACTCATCGGAGAGGAAATCCTTTACCAATCAGTGGAGCTCCAATTCCGATACTGCCGTGCAAATGTAAACGTTTTCTGTCGATGCACCTTCGTTAGCAGAGGTGCACTGATCATTCGTCTGCATCGGGGACCCATACGCAGCAGGGTTAGCTGAACTGTCGTTTTAGACACGCTTCCGGTATCCCCCTGGTTCATTTCGCCAGTGAGTTGCTCCACTGTAGCGTGTCGATAGGCCCTCACGCACCTTCTCAGCCGACGTTCACCTCTCACATCGATGTCACGTGCTGCTCCGCAGTTTCCACGTCGCTTATTCGCAGTGATGCCATTTCTCCAAAGATGATACACTTTGACCACAGCAGCACGCGAACAGTTCACAAACCGCGCTGTTTCAGAAATACTGCTACTCTTGACCCGAAGGCCGATAATCATCCCTTTTTGCAAATCTGATAAACATCTCCTTTTATCCATGACAGCAACGAGAGATATGCCTTCAGATCATGATCATGATCATATGTAGAGGATTTTAGGAAGGGAGTGTCTGACACCAGGTCTTAAACAACCCTTAAAAATAGGAAGCTAGGTGATTTGGGCTAGAGTGCCCGATAGGAAAGTGACACAGAAGCGAAGTAGAAAGGGGGAGGAACACGTTCTTATTTATTACCGGGGGGGCAGTACCCGGGGAGGTTTAACAACTACCGTATTTAGGAAGGGAGTGTCTGACCCCAGGTCTTAAACAACCCTTAAAATAGGAAGCTAGGTGATTTGGGCTAGAGTGCCCGATATTGACACAGAAGCGAAGTAGAAAGGGGGAGGAAGACGCCCTTATTTATTACCGGGGGGGGGGGGGCAGTACCCTGGGAGGTTTAACAACTACCGTATTTAGGAAGGGAGTGTCTGACCCCAGGTCTTAAACAACCCTTAAAAATAGGAAGCTATGAGATTTGGGCTAGAGTGCCCGATAGGAAAGTGACACGGAAGCGAAGTAGATAGGGGGAGGAAGACGCCCTTATTTATTACCGTAGGGGGGAAGTACCCGGGTAGGTTTAACAACCACCGTATTTAGGAACGGAGTGTCTGACCCCAGGTCTTAAACAACCCTTAAAATAGGAAGCTAGGAGATTTGGGCTAGAGTGCCCGATAGGATAGTGACACGGAAGCGAAGTAGAAAGGGGGAGGAACACGCCCTTATTTATTACCGGGGGGAGTACCCGGGGGTAGTACCCGGGGAGGTTTAACAACCACCGTATTTAGGAAGGGTGTGTCTGACCCCAGGTTTTAAACAACCCTAAAAAATAGGAAACTATGAGATTTGGGCTAGAGTGCCCGATAGGAAAGTGACACGGACGCGAAGTAGAAAGGGGGAGGAATACGCCCTTATTTATTACCGGGGGGCCAGTACCCGGGGTCCGACGGCTTAACGTGCCCATCCGACGCACGGCGGATATTTAGTGGATCGAGCGTTCATACCTGGCTGGGATCGAACTTGAGGTCCTTTCCGCGGCAGTCACGAACGTTGCCCACTAGGCCACCCGCGGTGCTTGTTTTCAGAATGCCTACAGCACACCTTATATACTCTCCAAGCAAGTTCACGACACGTGCCTTCTTCCATTGGCTACATGCTGTTGACGTGAAAAGTAGATGGTCTCAATAATGTGTCTCGACTGTGTAAATTTACTCTAGAACTTCAAAATAATCTTGTAGTGTTAGTTGATATCGGTTATCAGCGGAATTTTTCATTTTGTAAACGTACAATACAGCAAAAGTCACATATAAAATGAGAATTCGGATTTAAGTATCCCATGTTTACGGTAACATGTTTGTACAGACACCACAAGACGTCTTTAGAAATCTTGTAGCTTCGACGCCTCGCTGGGTAAGTAGCATAAAAAAATATCAAGCAGATGGTCATAATGATTTGGTCACTCGGTGTATATACTGACGTGCAGTGATATTTAACGTTACGTGAAGGGTATTACAGGGTGTTATGACGAAATAAATTTCTCCATCATTTTTATGCCAGGGACGGGATTCGAACCCGAAACTCTCGGCTCCGGAGCTACGAGTGCTATATCCACAGTACACTGAAGAGCAATTGAATTAGAGATACCTGTCTAGTAACGTGTAGCACCACCTTTCGCCCTGATGACGGCGGCGATTCGTCTCGGCAAGACACCGGAAGCGTTGGGAAGCCATACGGATCCACGACCCCTGAACAAGCTCCCACAGTTCACGAACATTTGATGGGGGGCGGTGGGTCAGAGCCTCGAACATCTCTCTCGATGGCATCCCAGATGTGCTCGATGGGATTGAAGTCAGGTGGCCAAGGAAACGAGGTCACGTCGGCGGAGTGTTCATCCAACCATGCGGATACAATTCGGGAGCTGCATTGTCTTGTTGCAGGATGAGGTCCCCAGTGGGATGTTGAAGACGCACAAACGGGAGCAAATGGTCGTCCAGGATATCCCGGTAACGTTGACCTGTGAGGGACGATGTCAGACGTACCAGGGGTCCCATTTCAGCCCACGTAAACAGTCCCCAGACGAGAATGCCACCCCCACCAGCTTGAAGAGTACCCTGCTGGCAAGAAGGATCCATCGCTTCATGTGATTTGCACCGTACTCGTAACCTGCCATCCGCATGTACCAACGTGAATCTCGACTCATTAGTTCAGGCAACATATAACGAAGTAAATTTCTCCGTCATTTTTATCCGCGCCAGGATTCGAACCCGGGTCCCCTCATTCCGGAATAAGTTGCTCTACCAATTGAGCTACGCGGACGTTTTATTCTGATTCCTATCTGCCTTTATGTCGTGTGCGTCCTTCTGGCAGGTACGTCACATCTCCTGGTACGTTACAAACATTTTTTCACATGTCTAGGGTCCAGTGGCGATGTTCCCACCCTCATGATAATCTTTGCACCCTGTGATGTGCGGTCAGCAGCGGTACCCTCGTGGGACGATGGCTTCTGTACCCCACAGCGAGGAGATGGTTCTGGATGGTATGGCTGTTTAAACGTTTTTGTGCATCAGCGTTAAACTGCCGAGTGATTTCTTGCACTGTGGCCCGTCTATCCGCTGTTACAATGCGAGCTAGCCAACGATGATCCCGCTCATCCACACGTGTTGTGCACCGCAGTTGGCCCTTGCAGGGATGGTTTTACCGGATTCGATGTACTCACGGTGCACCCGTGACACAGTGGCTTGTAAAAATACCAGTATCTGCACGACTTCCGAGATGGAGTGAACGATACCACGATCAAATGCGCTTAGATCCTTCGTCTTACCTATACTGCGTCCGACTCTTACTGATTCCCGTCGCATCACTCCTTATATTGTCGGATCGCTGCATACGCCATGTCGTTTCCGTTTACAGTGCCGCCCACAGTGCCACATTTGCATAACGCCAGCTGTCTGTAATTCAATTGCTCTTCAGTGTATATCCTACTGTAGTTTGGATACAAAAAGCGAGCGGTGCTTTGGTTTGCCAACGCATTCGTTCTGGTATAAAGAAGTGAATTTCTCCGTCATTTTTATCCGCGCCAGGATTCGAACCCGGGTCCACTCATTCCGGAATAAGTTGCTCTACCACTTGAGCTACGCGGACATTTTATTCTGATTCCTATCTGCCTTTATGTCGTGTGCGTCCTTCTGGCAGGTACGTCACATCTCCTAGTACGTTACATCATCTCCCCCTTATTTTTTTTTTTTTTTTTTTTTTCGAAGTGCTGCTCTTATTTTTCCTATCTCGCGGTGTGGAAATAACATCACACCATTGCGAGATTGTGAACGGTCGGGTCATCCGGATAGTTCGGGCGCCATTATAACGAAGTGAATTTCTCCGTCATTTTTATCCGCGCCAGGATTCGAACCCGGGTCCCCTCATTCTGGAATAAGTTGCTCTACCAATTGAGCTACGCGGACGTTTTATTCTGATTCCTATCTGCCTTTATGTCGTGTGCGTCCTTCTGGCAGGTACGTCACATCTCCTAGTACGTTACACTTGTTATGTTGATATTTTGGAATTCCCGCCATGGACACTTTTTTCCATGAACTCTGCAACCTTTTAGTAATAAAATCTGGGATTAATTACAAATTGTTACTTGTTCCGCGATTAAAAAAAAAAGGAACTGATCATTGTGGTTGGAACTGTAGATTTTACCTGTTGAGTCTGCCTATTAAGCAAAGTTAATCTGATCGTAACACAGTGCTAGTTAGTGGAATCATAATAGTTTATTATCGAGAGGTAATTTTAAGCAACCATTGAGAGACTGTTATTTTTATAGCTAAATTCATCGTCCTTTATTTCTTCCTGTTATGTATTCAAAAGAATAAGGTTTCGACTTACAAAGATGAGAGGTTTATTGATCCCAAAGTAAATTGTTCCACTTTCTAGCGATTAATTTCCCATCCGTATTCCGATTTCTCACAAGAGGTGATTTCTGTTGATGCTTCCGACAGGAGAGACTTTGTTCAATAATCATCCTTTTTAGCGTAAGACAGAAAAAAAAAAAAAGTTTGTTGAAGTCGTTGTCTAAGTATTGGATCGTAACATCAGCTATTTTTACATAACTATTTGTTCATTTCCTAGTGAAGAGCATTTCTTTTGTCGTCTCGAGAAACGCATTTCATTGTATGACTCCGGCTCGTAAATAATTTCCTTTGTCATCGGCATTGTTGAAAATGAAACATGCAAAACTATATCGGTTTGAGATCGGCGATATGGAGAACCTATTGTTGGTGGCCTCCTTCGATGGGAGGCGTAGACTTCAAACCTTTCAAAGGTCAAACACCGGCACAACCAACTGAACAGACTCCCTGTCTCAATTGCAAGCCTTTTGAGAATGAAATTGGGTGGTCAAGTGAATCGCAAACAATCGTGCAAAATATTTCAATGGCACCGACTGAGTCTTCTGAAAGGAAGAATTATTCTGCGATGGATTTTTGATTGAGGTGGACGCTAGATGCTTTGGGTCGAGGATTAATAAGTGTCAAATACCACAAATAAAGCGTGGAATTTGATTGACACTATTATTCAGCCGATACGTCTTGGCATACATTTTATTGACACGAAAGCTTTTACTTAATTCGTTCTCAAACAAAGATCTTCGCTCTTTAGCAGGTTGCTTCTTGGAGCCCCGCACAATGCTGGGGATGCACCAAAGATGGTAAGCAGCAACTGAAGAAATAATTAGAAGGCGAATGAATAATTAATACAGACATTTGACGTGGACCAGGAACATCAAACAGAGATCTTCGCTCTTTCCATGTTTATAGGTGAGTCACGGAAAAATTCTCATTGGTCGCTACCGCGAATCGAACCCAGTGTCTTCCAGTTACGCGCCGGATATGCTTCCGCTACACCACAGCGGCCTCGAATTCCTCCAGACTCACACACGCTAACTGCCAAGCCAAGTTGGCAGGTTGCTTCTTGGAGTCCCACACAATGCTGGGGATTCACCAAAGATGGTAAGCAGCAACTGAAGAAATAATTAGAAGGCGAATGAATAATTAATACAGACATTTAACGTGGACCAGGAACAACAAACGAAGATCTTCGCTCTTTCCATGTTTATAGGTGAGTCACGGAAAAATTCTCATTGGTCGCTACCGCGAATCGAACCCAGTGTCTTCCAGTTACGCGCCGGATATGCTTCCGCTACACCACAGCGGCCTCGAATTCCTCCAGACTCACACACGCTAACTGCCAAGCCAAGTTGGCAGGTTGCTTCTTGGAGACCCGCACAATGCTGGGGATTCACCAAAGATGGTAAGCAGCAACTGAAGAAATAATTAGAAGGCGAATGAATAATTAATACAGACATTTAACGTGGACCAGGAACAACAAACGAAGATCTTCGCTCTTTCCACGTTTATAAGTGAGTCACGGAAAAATTCACATTGGCCGCCACCGGGAGTCGAACCCAGGGTCTTCCAGTTACGCGCCGGATATGCTTCCGCTACACGTCAGCGGCCTCGAATTCCTCCAGACTCACACACGCTAACTGCCAAGCCAAGTTGGCAGGTTGCTTCTTGGAGCCCCGCACAATGCTGGGGATTCACCAAAGATGGTAAGCAGCAACTGAAGAAATAATTAGAAGGCGAATGAATAATTAATACAGACATTTAACGTGGACCAGGAACATCAAACAAAGATCTTCGCTCTTTCCACGTTTATAAGTGAGTCACGGGAAAATTCTCATTGGCCGCCACCGGGAGTCGAACCCAGGGTCTACCAGTTACGCGCCGGATATGCTTCCGCTACACCACAGCGGCCTCGAACTTCTCCAGACTCACACACGCTAACCGCCAAGCCAAGTTGGCAGGTTGCTTCTTGGAGCCCCGCACAATGCTGGGGATTCACCAAAGATGGTAAGCAGCAACTGAAGAAATAATTAGAAGGCGAATGAATAAAAAATAATAAAGATAAAGATTCGGCAAGTTTTCGCACTCCACTGAGAGGCTTTCTCAATGCAATGGTAGACATAAATAGACATAAAAATGCATTTTTATGTCTACCATTGCCTTGACAAGACCTCCCAGTGGAGTGCAAAAGCTTGGCGAATCTTTATACTTACTACGCCGCAAAAATTAACTGATTTAATACGCTATTTGCATCTCTTGAGTACTTAAATTCTACATTATTCAAAGTATTTCTTATAACGCTTGTATGCAACATTTATTGGCTGATCATTCACTGTAAACTGATGAACACCTTGCAAATCTACTGGTCCATAGAAAGTATACTGAATGTTTATACACTGGCGGAAAGTGCAAAAAGAACACCAAGAAGGAATTGGCGGACGATCATGAAATTTACATATGTTAATGGAGTCGAGTTTACGTAGGTGTGATGTTAATTTCGGGACCAACCGGTGAGCGCTTACGCCACAGCACGGCATAATATGCAAATTATCGTCGGTGGTATTCAAGGAGTACGGCGAAGTGAATGCAATCAGTCGTCGGCGTACGGACACGTGCGAAGACCCTGAAGAAGCTGCAATGCCTGGACATGGAAGACGTGTACGATTTCAGCAGTTATCGGACTTTGAGCGAGGTCGTCTAGTCGGACTCCGCGAGGCCGGGTGGTCGTATCGTCGTATTGCGGAACAAATTGGACGGTGGTGGCACGATAGTGGCGTAGATGGTCCGAGGAACATTCTCACACGAGAAGACGTGGAACCGGGAGTCACAGACGGTCTGATGAGCAGACCGATCGACGCATAAGAAGAGCGGCGTTGTCAAGCAGAACATCCACTGCGACGCAAATCCGAGCTGCCGTTGCACCTGAGGTGACTGTGCGAACAATCCGCAACCGTCTACTGGATGCAGGACTACGTGCACATGTGTACCTCTGACTCCAGCCCACCGTCAGGAACGGCTGCAGTGGTGTCACCAACGTCTGCACTGGAGAACGCAATGGCGATCTGTCGTGTTCAGCGATGAAAGCAGATTCTGCTTGGGAGCCTCCGATGGCCGTATGCGTGTTCGCAGACGCCCAGGGGAGTGTCTCCACCCTTCTTGCATCCGCCAGCGGCACACAGTGCCTACACCTGGTCTCCTGGTGTGGGGAGCGATCAGCTATCACTCCCGTACACAACTAGTGCTTGTACCGGGTGCGTTAAACAGCACCTCCTGCATCAACAACATCATTTAGCCCGTTGTTGTGCCATTTGTAAGGTCGGTCCATCGTGGTGTTTTCCAGCAAGATAACGCACGCCAACACACGGCACGTGCAACGCAACATGCACTTCATGGTGTGAGACAACTTCCATGGTTCACCGTATTTGTCCCCCATTGCGCACGTGTGGATTTTATGGGACAACGACTTATCCGGTCTCCACGGCCAGCCACGACCATCCCCGTTTTACGCGTCCAGGTTGAGGATGCTTGGAACTCAATACCCCAAACTTACATCCAACATCTGTACACCAGACTCCATGCCAGAATTGCACAGTGTGACGCAGTTCATGGCGGTTCAACCTCGTACTAACCATGTTACATGGAAATGTTATTTTTCAGTTTACCAGCAAATACAGCTGTATTTTGCCATAATGTTTTAATCACGTTATCCTCTGTATTCCGTTATGTATAAATTTTGTTATTATCAGACGTCTCCTTCTTGGTGTTCTTTTTTCACTTTCTAGCCACGACCATCCCCGATTTAGGCGTCCAGATTGAGGATGCTTGGAACTCAATACCCCAAACTTACATCCAACATCTGTACGACAGACTCCATGCCAGAATTGCACAGTGTGACGCAGTTCATGGCGGTTCAACCTCGTACTAACCATGTTACATGGAAATGTTGTTTTTCAGTTTACCAGCAAATACAGCTGTATTTTGCCATAATGTTTTGATCACGTTATCCTCTGTATTCCGTCATGTATAAATTTCGTTGGTATCAGACGTCTCCTTCTTGGTGTTCTTTTTTCACTTTCTAGCCACGACCATCCCCGATTGAGGCGTCCAGGTTGAGGATGCTTGGAACTCAATACCCCAAACTGACATCCAACATCTGTAGGACAGACTCCACGCCAGAATTGCACAGTGTGACGCAGTTCATGGCGGTTCAACCTCGTACTAACCATGTTACATGGAAATGTTATTTTTCAGTTTACCAGCAAATACAGCTGTATTTTGCCATAATGTTTTGATCACGTTATCCTCTGTATTCCGTTATGTATAAATTTTGTTATTATCAGACGTCTCCTTCTTGGTGTTCTTTTTTCACTTTCTAGCCACGACCATCCCCGATTTAGGCGTCCAGATTGAGGATGCTTATAACTCAATACCCCAAACTTACATCCAACATCTGTACGACAGACTCCATGCCAGAATTGCACAGTGTGACGCAGTTCATGGCGGTTCAACCTCGTACTAATCATGTTACATGGAAATGTTGTTTTTCAGTTTACTAGCAAATACAGCTGTATTTTGCCATAATGTTTTGATCACGTTATCCTCTGTATTCCGTCATGTATAAATTTCGTTGGTATCAGACGTCTCCTTCTTGGTGTTCTTTTTTCACTTTCTAGCCACGACCATCCCCGATTGAGGCGTCCAGGTTGAGGATGCTTGGAACTCAATACCCCAAACTGACATCCAACATCTGTAGGACAGACTCCACGCCAGAATTGCACAGTGTGACGCAGTTCATGGCGGTTCAACCTCGTACTAACCATGTTACATGGAAATGTTATTTTTCAGTTTACCAGCAAATACAGCTGTATTTTGCCATAATGTTTTGATCACGTTATCCTCTGTATTCCGTTATGTATAAATTTCGTTGGTATCAGACGTCTCCTTCTTGGTGTTCTTTTTTCACTTTCTAGCCACGACCATCCCCGATTGAGGCGTCCAGGTTGAGGATGCTTGGAACTCAATGCCCCAAACTTACATCCAACATCTGTACGACAGACTCCATGCCAGAATTGCACAGTGTGACGCAGTTCATGGCGGTTCAACCTCGTACTAACCATGTTACATGGAAATGTTATTTTTCAGTTTACCAGCAAATACAGCTGTATTTTGCCATAATGTTTTGATCACGTTATCCTCTGTATTCCGTTATGTATAAATTTCGTTGGAATCAGACGTCTCCTTCTTGGTGTTCTTTTTTAACTTTCTAGCCACGACCATCCCCGATTTAGGCGTCCAGGTTGAGGATGCTTGGAACTCAATACCCCAAACTTACATCCAACATCTGTACGACAGACTCCATGCCAGAATTGCACAGTGTGACGCAGTTCATGGCGGTTCAACCTCGTACTAACCATGTTACATGGAAATGTTATTTTTCAGTTTACCAGCAAATACAGCTGTATTTTGCCATAATGTTTTGATCACGTTATCCTCTATATTCCGTTATGTATAAATTTCGTTGGTATCAGACGTCTCCTTCTTGGTGTTCTTTTTTCACTTTCTAGCCACGACCATCCCCGATTTAGGCGTCCAGGTTGAGGATGCTTGGAACTCAATACCCCAAACTTACATCCAACATCTGTACGACAGACTCCATGCCAGAATTGCACAGTGTGACGCAGTTCATGGCGGTTCAACCTCGTACTAACCATGTTACATGGAAATGTTATTTTTCAGTTTACCAGCAAATACAGCTGTATTTTGCCATAATGTTTTGATCACGTTATCCTCTGTATTCCGTTATGTACAAATTTCGTTGGTATCAGACGTCTCCTTCTTGGTGTTCTTTTTTCACTTTCTAGCCACGACCATCCCCGATTTAGGCGTCCAGGTTGAGGATGCTTGGAACTCAATACCCCAAACTTACATCCAACATCTGTACGACAGACTCCATGCCAGAATTGCACAGTGTGACGCAGTTCATGGCGGTTCAACCTCGTACTAACCATGTTACATGGAAATGTTATTTTTCAGTTTACCAGCAAATACAGCTGTATTTTGCCATAATGTTTTGATCACGTTATCCTCTGTATTCCGTTATGTATAAATTCCGTTGGTATCAGATGTCTCCTTCTTGGTGTTCTTTTTTCACTTTCTAGCCACGACCATCCCCGATTGAGGCGTCCAGGTTGAGGATGCTTGGAACTCAATACCCCAAACTTACATCCAACATCTGTACGACAGACTCCATGCCAGAATTGCACAGTGTGACGCAGTTCATGGCGGTTCAACCTCGTACTAACCATGTTACATGAAAATGTTATTTTTCAGTTTACCAGCAAATACAGCTGTATTTTGCCATAATGTTTTGATCACGTTATCCTCTGTATTCCGTTATGTATAAATTTCGTTGGTATCAGACGTCTCCTTCTTGGTGTTCTTTTTTCACTTTCTAGCCACGACCATCCCCGATTTAGGCGTCCAGGTTGAGGATGCTTGGAACTCAATACCCCAAACTTACATCCAACATCTGTACGACAGACTCCATGCCAGAATTGCACAGTGTGACGCAGCTCATGGCGGTTCAACCTCGTACTAACCATGTTACATGGAAATGTTATTTTTCAGTTTACCAGCAAATACAGCTGTATTTTGCCATAATGTTTTGATCACGTTATCCTCTGTATTCCGTTATGTATAAATTTCGTTGGTATCAGACGTCTCCTTCTTGGTGTTCTTTTTTCACTTTCTAGCCACGACCATCCCCGATTTAGGCGTCCAGGTTGAGGATGCTTGGAACTCAATACCCCAAACTTACATCCAACATTTTTACGACAGACTCCATGCCAGAATTGCACAGTGTGACGCAGTTCATGGCGGTTCAACCTCGTACTAACCATGTTACATGGAAATGTTATTTTTCAGATTACCAGCAAATACAGCTGTATTTTGCCATAATGTTTTGATCACGTTATCCTCTGTATTCCGTTATGTATAAATTTCGTTGGTGTCAGACGTCTCCTTCTTGGTGTTCTTTTTTCACTTTCCCCCAGTGTATATCAGCAGCTGCCGTTGTAGTATGATGCAACACCGACAGAAAGTTGACTAATGCAGACAGTACCTGACGCAATCGGCAGAAATCTCCTAATACCAACAAGTGGCCTTAATGAATTCATACACTCAACATGATTAGGAACATCAAACAGAAGTAATCGCTGTTTCCTCGTATATAACTGAGGAACAGAAAAATTCTCATCTGCCGCCACCGTGAATCGAACCCAGGGTCTTCCAGTAACGCGCCGGACACACTACCACTGCACCACAGCAACCACGAATTCTCCAGATTCACAGGTGTTTAACTGCCAAACCACATGGCTGGTTGCTTCATGTAGCCCCGCACAATACTGGGGATTCACCAAAGATGGAAAGCAGCAACTGAACAAATAACTAGGAGACGAATAATAAATTATTTCATACACTCCACGTGGATAACGAGCATCAAACAGAACTCATCTCTCATTCCGCGTTTACTAGTGAGTCACAGAAGAAGGCTCATTGGCCGCCACCGGGAATCGAACCCAATGTCTTCCAGTTACCCGCCGGACATGCTACCACTGCACCACAGCCGCCTGGATTCCCGGTGAGTGCCGATAAGAATTTTTCCGTGACTCACTTATTAACGTGAAATGAACGATGACTTCTGTTTGGTGTTCCTAATTAACGTCAATTGTGTGTATTAATTATTCATTCGCCTTCTAATTATTTCTTCAGTTGCTGCTTACCATCATTGGTGAATCCCCAGCATTGTGCGGGGCTCCAAGAAGCAACCTGCCAACTTGGCTTGGCAGTTAGCGTGTGTGAGTCTGGAGGAATTCGAGGCCGCTGTGGTGTAGCGGAAGCATATCCGGCGCGTAACTGGAAGACCCTTGGTTCGACTCCCGGTGGCAGCCAATGAGAATTTTTCCGTGACTCACTTATAAACGTGGAAAGAGCGAAGATCTTTGTTTGATGTTCCTGGTTCGCGTTAAATGTCTGTATTCATTATTCATTCGCCTTCTAATTATTTCTTCAGTTGCTGCTTACCATCTTTGGTCAATCCCCAGCATTGTGCGGGGCTCCAAGAAGCAACCTGCCAACTTGGCTTGGCAGTTAGCGTGTGTGAGTCTGGAGGAATTCGAGGCCGCTGTGGTGTAGCGGAAGCATATCCGGCGCGTAACTGGAAGACCCTGGGTTCGACTCCCGGTTGCGGCCAATGAGAATTTTTCCGTGACTCACTTATAAACGTGGAAAGAGCTAAGATCTTTGTTTGATGTTCCTGGTTCGCGTTAAATGTCTGTATTCATTATTCATTCGCCTTCTAATTATTTCTTCAGTTGCTGCTTACCATCTTTGGTGAATCCCCAGCATTGTGCGGGGCTCCAAGAAGCAACCTGCCAACTTGGCTTGGCAGTTAGCGTGTGTGAGTCTGGAGGAATTCAAGGCCGCTGTGGTGTAGCGGAAGCATATCCGGCGCGTAACTGGAAGACCCTGGTTTCGACTCCCGGTGACGGCCAATGAGAATTTTTCCGTGACTCACTTATAAACGTGGAAAGAGCGAAGATCTTTGTTTGATGTTCCTGGTCCACGTTAAATGTCTGTATTAATTATTCATTCGCCTTCTAATTATTTCTTCAGTTGCTGCTTACCATCTTTGGTGAATCCCCAGCATTGTGCGGGGCTCCAAGAAGCAACCTGCCAACTTGGCTTGGCAGTTAGCGTGTGTGAGTCTGGAGGAATTCGAGGCCGCTGTGGTGTAGCGGAAGCATATGCGGCGCGTAACTGGAAGACCCTGGGTTCGACTCCCGGTTGCGGCCAATGATAATTTTTCCGTGACTCACTTATAAACGTGGAAAGAGCGAAGATCTTTGTTTGATGTTCCTGGCCCACGTTAAATGTCTGTATTAATTATTCATTCGCCTTGTAATTATTTCTTCAGTTGCTGCTTACCATCTTTGGTGAATCCCCAGCATTGTGTGGGGCTCCAAGAAGCAACCTGCCAACTTGGCTTGGCAGTTAGCGTGTGTGAGTCTGGAGGAATTCCAGGCCGCTGTGGTGCAGTGGTAGCATGTCCGGCGCGTAACTGGAAGACACTGGGTTCGTGATTGACTTATTAACGTGGAGAGAGCGATGACTTCTGTTAGGGGTCTTAAACTTTTGCAAATTTTTCTGTATAAGCTTACAAAATTATGTTTTAAAGCAACGGTTGTAATTATGAACTACGTTTTACGGTTTTTTCCTAGGTAAAACTTTGGGAAAAGATAGAATTATTACTCCAGGAAACTCAGGGAAATCCAAAATGGTACATTCTCATATCGAATTGGTACAAATTAAATCCCAGAGGGGGATATTAAAGCTGTTCTACTTTTATTTCGGAACTAATGATTTGTGGGTTAAAACTGCACGCTCTACGCTTTTCCTGTTTGTAAATAAAACACGAACACGATAGAAGTGGAATGAAATAACTGAAGCAACCATTGACAAAGAATTTGGAAGAATAAAAATTTAAGAGAGCGGAAGGTTTATTTATATTTTCTTGAGGTCGCACGTCTTAAAGTCAGTTGGAAGCGTTCTGGGAGTGTGTGTGTGTGGATTAGAATCGTGAGTCATCAGTCGATCAAAACAAAAAATCAGGTAAGAAAAAGGAAGTACAAACAATATTGTCGGGGTCAGCCTCACGTTTCACAATTCAGGAAGTCTATCTTAACGATGGCAAGTGCAAAAATGCGAGTAAGTCTCTTCATGTCTTTCGATTGGGGAGTGAACAAATGTGCCGTTGCGGACAGTAAAAAAACGAAAAAAAATGGAAGCCCTCCTTCTCAAAGAGGCCCACGATTTATTATTAAGGACACACGTAATTGAAACAGATTCTTTAGCAGAGGTTAGAGGAAAAGTTAAAATTAGCCTCGCCTAGGCTGAGGATTGAGGCAGGAGGGGAAAAAAAAATATCAAAATTGGTGTTGGACGAGTTCGGGGTGTTATAATTAAGTAGACTGGTCGTTCTCGACCTGCCAATGAACCCTCCGGGCGCTAATTAACTCACGGCTGTTTAAAATGGTAGCTTATCTCAAATGAAAGTGCTCGTGAGGTATATCATCTGGTTTACCTTAAGGCTATAGGCAGTGCTGGAAATGGAAATTTTGCGGATATTTAGCTAAAAATCATTCGCGAAAAATACCTTCGCCAAAAAAATCTCCCAAAAGTAAGAAACAAAATTACAAGGAGGCTCAGTTCAGCCGTCAGTTTGAAACTTAGGACTACGACTTGCAGATCAGAGAGTTGAAATCAGCTGGTCGAATATGGTTTCAAAGCACTTATTTAATTTGTTTTAGCCAACACAGGTTTATAATATGAAAAGTAGCTTACATAATTTATTCTGTATACATTGCGAACACAAAGCACATCGATACACGAATTACCCAATGTGGTGCTCTGTCTTCTTGGGCTTCTTACATTCCACATCGCTTGTTCTTGCCTCTCGTTATGATTTTCTTCACTTTTGCTTGAGTTCATTCTGCGAATGCCGCGGCATTGTGGAAAATGTAAACACCCGTTCACACGAAAACATTTTTTTTTATTTTAGTTTAAATCATTGCGATATGTCTTTATATATTTGAATAGATCTCGTCGAGAGCTTTAAAACGATACCACGCAGAGTCGTTTTGCACTCGCGGTTGCCCAGATAAACCGCGATATTGTCAAAACTGATCACCGGTTCACAAGAAAACAATTTTTTAAATGTTCAGTTCAAACCAATGCGATATGTTTTTATATATTTGAATAGATCTCGTCGAGAGCTTTAAAACGATACCACGCAGAGTCGTTTTGCACTCGCGGTTGCCCAGATAAACCGCGATATTGTCAAAACTGATCACCGGTTCACAAGAAAACAATTTTTTAAATGTTCAGTTCAAACCAATGCGATATGTTTTTATATATTTGAATAGATTTTGTCGAGAGCTTTAAAACGATACCACGCACAGTCGTTTTGCACTCGCGGTTGCCCAGATAAACCGCGATATTGTCAAAACTGATCACCGGTTCACAAGAAAACAATTTTTTAAATGTTCAGTTCAAACCAATGCGATATGTTTTTATATATTTGAATAGATCTCGTCGAGAGCTTTAAAACGATACCACGCACAGTCGTTTTGCACTCGCGGTTGCCCAGATAAACCGCGATATTGTCAAAACTGATCACCGGTTCACAAGAAAACAATTTTTTAAATGTTCAGTTCAAACCAATGCGATATGTTTTTATATATTTGAATAGATCTCGTCGAGAGCTTTAAAACGATACCACGCACAGTCGTTTTGCACTCGCGGTTGCCCAAATAAACCGCGATATTGTCAAAACTGATCACCGGTTCACAAGAAAACAATTTCTTAAATGTTCAGTTCAAACCACTGCGATATGTTTTTTATATATTTGAATAGATCTCGTGGACAGCTTTAAAACGATACCACGCACAGTCGTTTTGCACTCGCGGTTGCCCAGATAAACCGCGATATTGTCAAAACTGATCACCGGTTCACTAGAAAACAATTTTTTAAATGTTCAGTTCAAACCAATGCGATATGTTTTTATATATTTGAATAGATCTCGTCGAGAGCTTTAAAACGATACCACGCAGAGTCGTTTTGCACTCGCGGTTGCCCAGATAAACCGCGATATTGTCAAAACTGATCACCGGTTCACAAGAAAACAATTTTTTAAATGTTCAGTTCGAACCAATGCGATATGTTTTTATATATTTGAATAGATCTCGTCGAGAGCTTTAAAACGATACCACGCAGAGTCGTTTTGCACTCGCGGTTGCCCAGATAAACCGCGATATTGTCAAAACTGATCACCGGTTCACAAGAAAACAATTTTTTAAATGTTCAGTTCAAACCAATGCGATATGTTTTTATATATTTGAATAGATCTCGTCGAGAGCTTTAAAACGATACCACGCAGAGTCGTTTTGCACTCGCGGTTGCCCAGATAAACCGCGATATTGTCAAAACTGATCACCGGTTCACAAGAAAACAATTTTTTAAATGTTCAGTTCAAACCAATGCGATATGTTTTTATATATTTGAATAGATCTCGTCGAGAGCTTTAAAACGATACCACGCAGAGTCGTTTTGCACTCGCAGTTGCCCAGATAAACCGCGATATTGTCAAAACTGATCACCGGTTCACAAGAAAACAATTTTTTAAATGTTCAGTTCAAACCAATGCGATATGTTTTTATATATTTGAATAGATCTCGTCGAGAGCTTTAAAACGATACCACGCAGAGTCGTTTTGCACTCGCGGTTGCCCAGATAAACCGCGATATTGTCAAAACTGATCACCGGTTCACAAGAAAACAATTTTTTAAATGTTCAGTTCAAACCAATGCGATATGTTTTTATATATTTGAATAGATCTCGTCGAGAGCTTTAAAACGATACCACGCACAGTCGTTTTGCACTCGCGGTTGCCCAAATAAACCGCGATATTGTCAAAACTGATCACCGGTTCACAAGAAAACAATTTTTTAAATGTTCAGTTCAAACCAATGCGATATGTCTTTATATATTTGAATAGATCTCGTCGAGAGCTTTAAAACGATACCACGCAGAGTCGTTTTGCACTCGCGGTTGCCCAGATAAACCGCGATATTGTCAAAACTGATCACCGGTTCACAAGAAAACAATTTTTTAAATGTTCAGTTCAAACCAATGCGATATCTTTTTATATATTTGAATAGATCTCGTCGAGAGCTTTAAAACGATACCACGCAGAGTCGTTTTGCACTCGCGGTTGCCCAGATAAACCGCGATATTGTCAAAACTGATCACCGGTTCACAAGAAAACAATTTTTTAAATGTTCAGTTAAAACCAATGCGATATGTTTTTATATATTTGAATAGATCTTGTCGAGAGCTTTAAAACGATACCACGCACAGTCGTTTTGCACTCGCGGTTGCCCAGATAAACCGCGATATTGTCAAAACTGATCACCGGTTCACAAGAAAACAATTTTTTAAATGTTCAGTTCAAACCAATGCGATATGTTTTTATATATTTGAATAGATCTCGTCGAGAGCTTTAAAACGATACCACGCACAGTCGTTTTGCACTCGCGGTTGCCCAGATAAACCGCGATATTGTCAAAACTGATCACCGGTTCACAAGAAAACAATTTTTTAAATGTTCAGTTCAAACCAATGCGATATGCTTTTATATATTTGAATAGATCTCGTCGAGAGCTTTAAAACGATACCACGCACAGTCGTTTTGCACTCGCGGTTGCCCAAATAAACCGCGATATTGTCAAAACTGATCACCGGTTCACAAGAAAACAATTTTTTAAATGTTCAGTTCAAACCACTGCGATATGTTTTTTATATATTTGAATAGATCTCGTGGACAGCTTTAAAACGATACCACGCAGAGTCGTTTTGCACTCGCGGTTGCCCAGATAAACCGCGATATTGTCAAAACTGATCACCGGTTCACAAGAAAACAATTTTTTAAATGTTCAGTTCAAACCAATGCGATATGTTTTTATATATTTGAATAGATCTCGTCGAGAGCTTTAAAACGATACCACGCAGAGTCGTTTTGCACTCGCGGTTGCCCAGATAAACCGCGATATTGTCAAAACTGATCACCGGTTCACAAGAAAACAATTTTTTAAATGTTCAGTTCGAACCAATGCGATATGTTTTTATATATTTGAATAGATCTCGTCGAGAGCTTTAAAACGATACCACGCAGAGTCGTTTTGCACTCGCGGTTGCCCAGATAAACCGCGATATTGTCAAAACTGATCACCGGTTCACAAGAAAACAATTTTTTAAATGTTCAGTTCAAACCAATGCGATATGTTTTTATATATTTGAATAGATCTCGTCGAGAGCTTTAAAACGATACCACGCAGAGTCGTTTTGCACTCGCGGTTGCCCAGATAAACCGCGATATTGTCAAAACTGATCACCGGTTCACAAGAAAACAATTTTTTAAATGTTCAGTTCAAACCAATGCGATATGTTTTTATATATTTGAATAGATCTCGTCGAGAGCTTTAAAACGATACCACGCAGAGTCGTTTTGCACTCGCGGTTGCCCAGATAAACCGCGATATTGTCAAAACTGATCACCGGTTCACAAGAAAACAATTTTTTAAATGTTCAGTTCAAACCAATGCGATATGTTTTTATATATTTGAATAGATCTCGTCGAGAGCTTTAAAACGATACCACGCAGAGTCGTTTTGCACTCGCGGTTGCCCAGATAAACCGCGATATTGTCAAAACTGATCACCGGTTCACAAGAAAACAATTTTTTAAATGTTCAGTTCAAACCAATGCGATATGTTTTTATATATTTGAATAGATCTCGTCGAGAGCTTTAAAACGATACCACGCACAGTCGTTTTGCACTCGCGGTTGCCCAAATAAACCGCGATATTGTCAAAACTGATCACCGGTTCACAAGAAAACAATTTTTTAAATGTTCAGTTCAAACCAATGCGATATGTCTTTATATATTTGAATAGATCTCGTCGAGAGCTTTAAAACGATACCACGCAGAGTCGTTTTGCACTCGCGGTTGCCCAGATAAACCGCGATATTGTCAAAACTGATCACCGGTTCACAAGAAAACAATTTTTTAAATGTTCAGTTCAAACCAATGCGATATGTTTTTATATATTTGAATAGATCTCGTCGAGAGCTTTAAAACGATACCACGCAGAGTCGTTTTGCACTCGCGGTTGCCCAGATAAACCGCGATATTGTCAAAACTGATCACCGGTTCACAAGAAAACAATTTTTTAAATGTTCAGTTCAAACCAATGCGATATGTTTTTATATATTTGAATAGATCTTGTCGAGAGCTTTAAAACGATACCACGCACAGTCGTTTTGCACTCGCGGTTGCCCAGATAAACCGCGATATTGTCAAAACTGATCACCGGTTCACAAGAAAACAATTTTTTAAATGTTCAGTTCAAACCAATGCGATATGTTTTTATATATTTGAATAGATCTCGTCGAGAGCTTTAAAACGATACCACGCACAGTCGTTTTGCACTCGCGGTTGCCCAGATAAACCGCGATATTGTCAAAACTGATCACCGGTTCACAAGAAAACAATTTTTTAAATGTTCAGTTCAAACCAATGCGATATGTTTTTATATATTTGAATAGATCTCGTCGAGAGCTTTAAAACGATACCACGCACAGTCGTTTTGCACTCGCGGTTGCCCAAATAAACCGCGATATTGTCAAAACTGATCACCGGTTCACAAGAAAACAATTTCTTAAATGTTCAGTTCAAACCACTGCGATATGTTTTTTATATATTTGAATAGATCTCGTGGACAGCTTTAAAACGATACCACGCACAGTCGTTTTGCACTCGCGGTTGCCCAGATAAACCGCGATATTGTCAAAACTGATCACCGGTTCACAAGAAAACAATTTTTTAAATGTTCAGTTCAAACCAATGCGATATGTTTTTATATATTTGAATAGATCTCGTCGAGAGCTTTAAAACGATACCACGCAGAGTCGTTTTGCACTCGCGGTTGCCCAGATAAACCGCGATATTGTCAAAACTGATCACCGGTTCACAAGAAAACAATTTTTTAAATGTTCAGTTCAAACCAATGCGATATGTTTTTATATATTTGAATAGATCTCGTCGAGAGCTTTAAAACGATACCACGCAGAGTCGTTTTGCACTCGCGGTTGCCCAGATAAACCGCGATATTGTCAAAACTGATCACCGGTTCACAAGAAAACAATTTTTTAAATGTTCAGTTCAAACCAATGCGATATGTTTTTATATATTTGAATAGATCTCGTCGAGAGCTTTAAAACGATACCACGCAGAGTCGTTTTGCACTCGCGGTTGCCCAGATAAACCGCGATATTGTCAAAACTGATCACCGGTTCACAAGAAAACAATTTTTTAAATGTTCAGTTCAAACCAATGCGATATGTTTTTATATATTTGAATAGATCTCGTCGAGAGCTTTAAAACGATACCACGCAGAGTCGTTTTGCACTCGCGGTTGCCCAGATAAACCGCGATATTGTCAAAACTGATCACCGGTTCACAAGAAAACAATTTTTTAAATGTTCAGTTCAAACCAATGCGATATGTTTTTATATATTTGAATAGATCTCGTCGAGAGCTTTAAAACGATACCACGCACAGTCGTTTTGCACTCGCGGTTGCCCAGATAAACCGCGATATTGTCAAAACTGATCACAGGTTCACAAGAAAACAATTTTTTAAATGTTCAGTTCAAACCAATGCGATATGTTTTTATATATTTGAATAGATCTCGTCGAGAGCTTTAAAACGATACCACGCAGAGTCGTTTTGCACTCGCGGTTGCCCAGATAAACCGCGATATTGTCAAAACTGATCACCGGTTCACAAGAAAACAATTTTTTAAATGTTCAGTTCAAACCAATGCGATATGTTTTTATATATTTGAATAGATCTCGTCGAGAGCTTTAAAACGATACCACGCAGAGTCGTTTTGCACTCGCGGTTGCCCAGATAAACCGCGATATTGTCAAAACTGATCACCGGTTCACAAGAAAACAATTTTTTAAATGTTCAGTTCAAACCAATGCGATATGTTTTTATATATTTGAATAGATCTCGTCGAGAGCTTTAAAACGATACCACGCACAGTCGTTTTGCACTCGCGGTTGCCCAAATAAACCGCGATATTGTCAAAACTGATCACCGGTTCACAAGAAAACAATTTCTTAAATGTTCAGTTCAAACCACTGCGATATGTTTTTTATATATTTGAATAGATCTCGTGGACAGCTTTAAAACGATACCACGCACAGTCGTTTTGCACTCGCGGTTGCCCAGATAAACCGCGATATTGTCAAAACTGATCACCGGTTCACAAGAAAACAATTTTTTAAATGTTCAGTTCAAACCAATGCGATATGTTTTTATATATTTGAATAGATCTTGTCGAGAGCTTTAAAACGATACCACGCACAGTCGTTTTGCACTCGCGGTTGCCCAGATAAACCGCGATATTGTCAAAACTGATCACCGGTTCACAAGAAAACAATTTTTTAAATGTTCAGTTCAAACCAATGCGATATGTTTTTATATATTTGAATAGATCTCGTCGAGAGCTTTAAAACGATACCACGCAGAGTCGTTTTGCACTCGCGGTTGCCCAGATAAACCGCGATATTGTCAAAACTGATCACCGGTTCACAAGAAAACAATTTTTTAAATGTTCAGTTCAAACCAATGCGATATGTTTTTATATATTTGAATAGATCTCGTCGAGAGCTTTAAAACGATACCACGCACAGTCATTTTGCACTCGCGGTTGCCCAGATAAACCGCGATATTGTCAAAACTGATCACCGGTTCACAAGAAAACAATTTTTTAAATGTTCAGTTCAAACCAATGCGATATGTTTTTATATATTTGAATAGATCTCGTCGAGAGCTTTAAAACGATACCACGCAGAGTCGTTTTACACTCGCGGTTGCAAAGATAAACCGCGATATTGTCAAAACTGATCACCGGTTCACAAGAAAACAATTTTTTAAATGTTCAGTTCAAACCAATGCGATATGTTTTTATATATTTGAATAGATCTCGTCGAGAGCTTTAAAACGATACCACGCAGAGTCGTTTTGCACTCGCGGTTGCCCAGATAAACCGCGATATTGTCAAAACTGATCACCGGTTCACAAGAAAACAATTTTTTAAATGTTCAGTTCAAACCAATGCGATATGTTTTTATATATTTGAATAGATCTCGTCGAGAGCTTTAAAACGATACCACGCAGAGTCGTTTTGCACTCGCGGTTGCCCAGATAAACCGCGATATTGTCTAAACTGATCACCGGTTCACAAGAAAACAATTTTTTAAATGTTCAGTTCAAACCAATGCGATATGTTTTTATATATTTGAATAGATCTCGTCGAGAGCTTTAAAACGATACCACGCACAGTCGTTTTGCACTCGCGGTTGCCCAGATAAACCGCGATATTGTCAAAACTGATCACCGGTTCACAAGAAAACAATTTCTTAAATGTTCAGTTCAAACCACTGCGATATGTTTTTATATATTTGAATAGATCTCGTGGACAGCTTTAAAACGATACCACGCAGAGTCGTTTTGCACTCGCGGTTCCCCAGATAAACCGCGATATTGTCAAAACTGATCACCGGTTCACAAGAAAACAATTTTTTAAATGTTCAGTTCAAACCAATGCGATATGTTTTTATATATTTGAATAGATCTCGTCGAGAGCTTTAAAACGATACCACGCAGAGTCGTTTTGCACTCGCGGTTGCAAAGATAAACCGCGATATTGTCAAAACTGATCACCGGTTCACAAGAAAACAATTTTTTAAATGTTCAGTTCAAACCAATGCGATATGTTTTTATATATTTGAATAGATCTCGTCGAGAGCTTTAAAACGATACCACGCAGAGTCGTTTTGCACTCGCGGTTGCCCAGATAAACCGCGATATTGTAAAAACTGATCACCGGTTCACAAGAAAACAATTTTTTAAATGTTTAGTTCAAACCAATGCGATATGTTTTTATATATTTGAATAGATCTCGTCGAGAGCTTTAAAACGATACCACGCAGAGTCGTTTTGCACTCGCGGTTGCCCAGATAAACCGCGATATTGTCAAAACTGATCACCGGTTCACAAGAAAACAATTTTTTAAATGTTCAGTTCAAACCAATGCGATATGTTTTTATATATTTGAATAGATCTTGTCGAGAGCTTTAAAACGATACCACGCACAGTCGTTTTGCACTCGCGGTTGCCCAGATAAACCGCGATATTGTCAAAACTGATCACCGGTTCACAAGAAAACAATTTTTTAAATGTTCAGTTCAAACCAATGCGATATGTTTTTATATATTTGAATAGATCTCGTCGAGAGCTTTAAAACGATACCACGCAGAGTCGTTTTGCACTCGCGGTTGCCCAGATAAACCGCGATATTGTCAAAACTGATCACCGGTTCACAAGAAAACAATTTTTTAAATGTTCAGTTCAAACCAATGCGATATGTTTTTATATATTTGAATAGATCTCGTCGAGAGCTTTAAAACGATACCACGCACAGTCGTTTTGCACTCGCGGTTGCCCAAATAAACCGCGATATTGTCAAAACTGATCACCGGTTCACAAGAAAACAATTTCTTAAATGTTCAGTTCAAACCACTGCGATATGTTTTTTATATATTTGAATAGATCTCGTGGACAGCTTTAAAACGATACCACGCACAGTCGTTTTGCACTCGCGGTTGCCCAGATAAACCGCGATATTGTCAAAACTGATCACCGGTTCACAAGAAAACAATTTTTTAAATGTTCAGTTCAAACCAATGCGATATGTTTTTATATATTTGAATAGATCTCGTCGAGAGCTTTAAAACGATACCACGCAGAGTCGTTTTGCACTCGCGGTTGCCCAGATAAACCGCGATATTGTCAAAACTGATCACCGGTTCACAAGAAAACAATTTTTTAAATGTTCAGTTCAAACCAATGCGATATGTTTTTATATATTTGAATAGATCTCGTCGAGAGCTTTAAAACGATACCACGCAGAGTCGTTTTGCACTCGCGGTTGCCCAGATAAACCGCGATATTGTCAAAACTGATCACCGGTTCACAAGAAAACAATTTTTTAAATGTTCAGTTCAAACCAATGCGATATATTTTTATATATTTGAATAGATCTCGTCGAGAGCTTTAAAACGATACCACGCAGAGTCGTTTTGCACTCGCGGTTGCCCAGATAAACCGCGATATTGTCAAAACTGATCACCGGTTCACAAGAAAACAATTTTTTAAATGTTCAGTTCAAACCAATGCGATATGTTTTTATATATTTGAATAGATCTCGTCGAGAGCTTTAAAACGATACCACGCAGAGTCGTTTTGCACTCGCGGTTGCCCAGATAAACCGCGATATTGTCAAAACTGATCACCGGTTCACAAGAAAACAATTTTTTAAATGTTCAGTTCAAACAAATGCGATATGTTTTTATATATTTGAATAGATCTCGTCGAGAGCTTTAAAACGATACCACGCACAGTCGTTTTGCACTCGCGGTTGCACAAATAAACCGCGATATTGTCAAAACTGATCACCGGTTCACAAGAAAACAATTTCTTAAATGTTCAGTTCAAACCACTGCGATATGTTTTTTATATATTTGAATAGATCTCGTGGACAGCTTTAAAACGATACCACGCAGAGTCGTTTTGCACTCGCGGTTGCCCAGATAAACCGCGATATTGTCAAAACTGATCACCGGTTCACAAGAAAACAATTTTTTAAATGTTCAGTTCAAACCAATGCGATATGTTTTTATATATTTGAATAGATCTCGTCGAGAGCTTTAAAACGATACCACGCAGAGTCGTTTTGCACTCGCGGTTGCCCAGATAAACCGCGATATTGTCTAAACTGATCACCGGTTCACAAGAAAACAATTTTTTAAATGTTCAGTTCAAACCAATGCGATATGTTTTTATATATTTGAATAGATCTCGTCGAGAGCTTTAAAACGATACCACGCACAGCCGTTTTGCACTCGCGGTTGCCCAGATAAACCGCGATATTGTCAAAACTGATCACCGGTTCACAAGAAAACAATTTCTTAAATGTTCAGTTCAAACCACTGCGATATGTTTTTATATATTTGAATAGATCTCGTGGACAGCTTTAAAACGATACCACGCAGAGTCGTTTTGCACTCGCGGTTGCCCAGATAAACCGCGATATTGTCAAAACTGATCACCGGTTCACAAGAAAACAATTTTTTAAATGTTCAGTTCAAACCAATGCGATATGTTTTTATATATTTGAATAGATCTCGTCGAGAGCTTTAAAACGATACCACGCAGAGTCGTTTTGCACTCGCGGTTGCAAAGATAAACCGCGATATTGTCAAAACTGATCACCGGTTCACAAGAAAACAATTTTTTAAATGTTCAGTTCAAACCAATGCGATATGTTTTTATATATTTGAATAGATCTCGTCGAGAGCTTTAAAACGATACCACGCAGAGTCGTTTTGCACTCGCGGTTGCCCAGATAAACCGCGATATTGTAAAAACTGATCACCGGTTCACAAGAAAACAATTTTTTAAATGTTTAGTTCAAACCAATGCGATATGTTTTTATATATTTGAATAGATCTCGTCGAGAGCTTTAAAACGATACCACGCAGAGTCGTTTTGCACTCGCGGTTGCCCAGATAAACCGCGATATTGTCAAAACTGATCACCGGTTCACAAGAAAACAATTTTTTAAATGTTCAGTTCAAACCAATGCGATATGTTTTTATATATTTGAATAGATCTTGTCGAGAGCTTTAAAACGATACCACGCACAGTCGTTTTGCACTCGCGGTTGCCCAGATAAACCGCGATATTGTCAAAACTGATCACCGGTTCACAAGAAAACAATTTTTTAAATGTTCAGTTCAAACCAATGCGATATGTTTTTATATATTTGAATAGATCTCGTCGAGAGCTTTAAAACGATACCACGCAGAGTCGTTTTGCACTCGCGGTTGCCCAGATAAACCGCGATATTGTCAAAACTGATCACCGGTTCACAAGAAAACAATTTTTTAAATGTTCAGTTCAAACCAATGCGATATGTTTTTATATATTTGAATAGATCTCGTCGAGAGCTTTAAAACGATACCACGCACAGTCGTTTTGCACTCGCGGTTGCCCAAATAAACCGCGATATTGTCAAAACTGATCACCGGTTCACAAGAAAACAATTTCTTAAATGTTCAGTTCAAACCACTGCGATATGTTTTTTATATATTTGAATAGATCTCGTGGACAGCTTTAAAACGATACCACGCACAGTCGTTTTGCACTCGCGGTTGCCCAGATAAACCGCGATATTGTCAAAACTGATCACCGGTTCACAAGAAAACAATTTTTTAAATGTTCAGTTCAAACCAATGCGATATGTTTTTATATATTTGAATAGATCTCGTCGAGAGCTTTAAAACGATACCACGCAGAGTCGTTTTGCACTCGCGGTTGCCCAGATAAACCGCGATATTGTCAAAACTGATCACCGGTTCACAAGAAAACAATTTTTTAAATGTTCAGTTCAAACCAATGCGATATGTTTTTATATATTTGAATAGATCTCGTCGAGAGCTTTAAAACGATACCACGCAGAGTCGTTTTGCACTCGCGGTTGCCCAGATAAACCGCGATATTGTCAAAACTGATCACCGGTTCACAAGAAAACAATTTTTTAAATGTTCAGTTCAAACCAATGCGATATATTTTTATATATTTGAATAGATCTCGTCGAGAGCTTTAAAACGATACCACGCAGAGTCGTTTTGCACTCGCGGTTGCCCAGATAAACCGCGATATTGTCAAAACTGATCACCGGTTCACAAGAAAACAATTTTTTAAATGTTCAGTTCAAACCAATGCGATATGTTTTTATATATTTGAATAGATCTCGTCGAGAGCTTTAAAACGATACCACGCAGAGTCGTTTTGCACTCGCGGTTGCCCAGATAAACCGCGATATTGTCAAAACTGATCACCGGTTCACAAGAAAACAATTTTTTAAATGTTCAGTTCAAACAAATGCGATATGTTTTTATATATTTGAATAGATCTCGTCGAGAGCTTTAAAACGATACCACGCACAGTCGTTTTGCACTCGCGGTTGCACAAATAAACCGCGATATTGTCAAAACTGATCACCGGTTCACAAGAAAACAATTTCTTAAATGTTCAGTTCAAACCACTGCGATATGTTTTTTATATATTTGAATAGATCTCGTGGACAGCTTTAAAACGATACCACGCAGAGTCGTTTTGCACTCGCGGTTGCCCAGATAAACCGCGATATTGTCAAAACTGATCACCGGTTCACAAGAAAACAATTTTTTAAATGTTCAGTTCAAACCAATGCGATATGTTTTTATATATTTGAATAGATCTCGTCGAGAGCTTTAAAACGATACCACGCAGAGTCGTTTTGCACTCGCGGTTGCCCAGATAAACCGCGATATTGTCAAAACTGATCACCGGTTCACAAGAAAACAATTTTTTAAATGTTCAGTTCAAACCAATGCGATATGTTTTTATATATTTGAATAGATCTCGTCGAGAGCTTTAAAACGATACCACGCAGAGTCGTTTTGCACTCGCGGTTGCCCAGATAAACCGCGATATTGTCAAAACTGATCACCGGTTCACAAGAAAACAATTTTTTAAATGTTCAGTTCAAACCACTGCGATATGTTTTTATATATTTGAATAGATCTCGTCGAGAGCTTTAAAATGATACCACGCAGAGTCGTTTTGCACTCGCGGTTGCCCAGATAAACCGCGATATTGTCAAAACTGATCACCGGTTCACAAGAAAACAATTTTTTAAATGTTCAGTTCAAACCAATGCGATATGTTTTTATATATTTGAATAGATCTCGTCGAGAGCTTTAAAACGATACCACGCAGAGTCGTTTTGCACTCGCGGTTGCCCAGATAAACCGCGATATTGTCAAAACTGATCACCGGTTCACAAGAAAACAATTTTTTAAATGTTCAGTTCAAACCAATGCGATATGTTTTTATATATTTGAATAGATCTTGTCGAGAGCTTTAAAACGATACCACGCACAGTCGTTTTGCACTCGCGGTTGCCCAGATAAACCGCGATATTGTCAAAACTGATCACCGGTTCACAAGAAAACAATTTTTTAAATGTTCAGTTCAAACCAATGCGATATGTTTTTATATATTTGAATAGATCTCGTCGAGAGCTTTAAAACGATACCACGCAGAGTCGTTTTGCACTCGCGGTTGCCCAGATAAACCGCGATATTGTCAAAACTGATCACCGGTTCACAAGAAAACAATTTTTTAAATGTTCAGTTCAAACCAATGCGATATGTTTTTATATATTTGAATAGATCTTGTCGAGAGCTTTAAAACGATACCACGCACAGTCGTTTTGCACTCGCGGTTGCCCAGATAAACCGCGATATTGTCAAAACTGATCACCGGTTCACAAGAAAACAATTTTTTAAATGTTCAGTTCAAACCAATGCGATATGTTTTTATATATTTGAATAGATCTCGTCGAGAGCTTTAAAACGATACCACGCAGAGTCGTTTTGCACTCGCGGTTGCCCAGATAAACCGCGATATTGTCAAAACTGATCACCGGTTCACAAGAAAACAATTTTTTAAATGTTCAGTTCAAACCACTGCGATATGTTTTTTATATATTTGAATAGATCTCGTGGACAGCTTTAAAACGATACCACGCACAGTCGTTTTGCACTCGCGGTTGCCCAGATAAACCGCGATATTGTCAAAACTGATCACCGGTTCACAAGAAAACAATTTTTTAAATGTTCAGTTCAAACCAATGCGATATGTTTTTATATATTTGAATAGATCTCGTCGAGAGCTTTAAAACGATACCACGCAGAGTCGTTTTGCACTCGCGGTTGCCCAGATAAACCGCGATATTGTCAAAACTGATCACCGGTTCACAAGAAAACAATTTTTTAAATGTTCAGTTCAAACCAATGCGATATGTTTTTATATATTTGAATAGATCTCGTCGAGAGCTTTAAAACGATACCACGCACAGTCGTTTTGCACTCGCGGTTGCCCAAATAAACCGCGATATTGTCAAAACTGATCACCGGTTCACAAGAAAACAATTTCTTAAATGTTCAGTTCAAACCACTGCGATATGTTTTTTATATATTTGAATAGATCTCGTGGACAGCTTTAAAACGATACCACGCACAGTCGTTTTGCACTCGCGGTTGCCCAGATAAACCGCGATATTGTCAAAACTGATCACCGGTTCACAAGAAAACAATTTTTTAAATGTTCAGTTCAAACCAATGCGATATGTTTTTATATATTTGAATAGATCTCGTCGAGAGCTTTAAAACGATACCACGCAGAGTCGTTTTGCACTCGCGGTTGCCCAGATAAACCGCGATATTGTCAAAACTGATCACCGGTTCACAAGAAAACAATTTTTTAAATGTTCAGTTCAAACCAATGCGATATGTTTTTATATATTTGAATAGATCTCGTCGAGAGCTTTAAAACGATACCACGCAGAGTCGTTTTGCACTCGCGGTTGCCCAGATAAACCGCGATATTGTCAAAACTGATCACCGGTTCACAAGAAAACAATTTTTTAAATGTTCAGTTCAAACCAATGCGATATATTTTTATATATTTGAATAGATCTCGTCGAGAGCTTTAAAACGATACCACGCAGAGTCGTTTTGCACTCGCGGTTGCCCAGATAAACCGCGATATTGTCAAAACTGATCACCGGTTCACAAGAAAACAATTTTTTAAATGTTCAGTTCAAACCAATGCGATATGTTTTTATATATTTGAATAGATCTCGTCGAGAGCTTTAAAACGATACCACGCAGAGTCGTTTTGCACTCGCGGTTGCCCAGATAAACCGCGATATTGTCAAAACTGATCACCGGTTCACAAGAAAACAATTTTTTAAATGTTCAGTTCAAACAAATGCGATATGTTTTTATATATTTGAATAGATCTCGTCGAGAGCTTTAAAACGATACCACGCACAGTCGTTTTGCACTCGCGGTTGCACAAATAAACCGCGATATTGTCAAAACTGATCACCGGTTCACAAGAAAACAATTTCTTAAATGTTCAGTTCAAACCACTGCGATATGTTTTTTATATATTTGAATAGATCTCGTGGACAGCTTTAAAACGATACCACGCAGAGTCGTTTTGCACTCGCGGTTGCCCAGATAAACCGCGATATTGTCAAAACTGATCACCGGTTCACAAGAAAACAATTTTTTAAATGTTCAGTTCAAACCAATGCGATATGTTTTTATATATTTGAATAGATCTCGTCGAGAGCTTTAAAACGATACCACGCAGAGTCGTTTTGCACTCGCGGTTGCCCAGATAAACCGCGATATTGTCAAAACTGATCACCGGTTCACAAGAAAACAATTTTTTAAATGTTCAGTTCAAACCAATGCGATATGTTTTTATATATTTGAATAGATCTCGTCGAGAGCTTTAAAACGATACCACGCAGAGTCGTTTTGCACTCGCGGTTGCCCAGATAAACCGCGATATTGTCTAAACTGATCACCGGTTCACAAGAAAACAATTTTTTAAATGTTCAGTTCAAACCAATGCGATATGTTTTTATATATTTGAATAGATCTCGTCGAGAGCTTTAAAACGATACCACGCACAGCCGTTTTGCACTCGCGGTTGCCCAGATAAACCGCGATATTGTCAAAACTGATCACCGGTTCACAAGAAAACAATTTCTTAAATGTTCAGTTCAAACCACTGCGATATGTTTTTATATATTTGAATAGATCTCGTGGACAGCTTTAAAACGATACCACGCAGAGTCGTTTTGCACTCGCGGTTGCCCAGATAAACCGCGATATTGTCAAAACTGATCACCGGTTCACAAGAAAACAATTTTTTAAATGTTCAGTTCAAACCAATGCGATATGTTTTTATATATTTGAATAGATCTCGTCGAGAGCTTTAAAACGATACCACGCAGAGTCGTTTTGCACTCGCGGTTGCAAAGATAAACCGCGATATTGTCAAAACTGATCACCGGTTCACAAGAAAACAATTTTTTAAATGTTCAGTTCAAACCAATGCGATATGTTTTTATATATTTGAATAGATCTCGTCGAGAGCTTTAAAACGATACCACGCAGAGTCGTTTTGCACTCGCGGTTGCCCAGATAAACCGCGATATTGTAAAAACTGATCACCGGTTCACAAGAAAACAATTTTTTAAATGTTTAGTTCAAACCAATGCGATATGTTTTTATATATTTGAATAGATCTCGTCGAGAGCTTTAAAACGATACCACGCAGAGTCGTTTTGCACTCGCGGTTGCCCAGATAAACCGCGATATTGTCAAAACTGATCACCGGTTCACAAGAAAACAATTTTTTAAATGTTCAGTTCAAACCAATGCGATATGTTTTTATATATTTGAATAGATCTTGTCGAGAGCTTTAAAACGATACCACGCACAGTCGTTTTGCACTCGCGGTTGCCCAGATAAACCGCGATATTGTCAAAACTGATCACCGGTTCACAAGAAAACAATTTTTTAAATGTTCAGTTCAAACCAATGCGATATGTTTTTATATATTTGAATAGATCTCGTCGAGAGCTTTAAAACGATACCACGCAGAGTCGTTTTGCACTCGCGGTTGCCCAGATAAACCGCGATATTGTCAAAACTGATCACCGGTTCACAAGAAAACAATTTTTTAAATGTTCAGTTCAAACCAATGCGATATGTTTTTATATATTTGAATAGATCTCGTCGAGAGCTTTAAAACGATACCACGCACAGTCGTTTTGCACTCGCGGTTGCCCAAATAAACCGCGATATTGTCAAAACTGATCACCGGTTCACAAGAAAACAATTTCTTAAATGTTCAGTTCAAACCACTGCGATATGTTTTTTATATATTTGAATAGATCTCGTGGACAGCTTTAAAACGATACCACGCACAGTCGTTTTGCACTCGCGGTTGCCCAGATAAACCGCGATATTGTCAAAACTGATCACCGGTTCACAAGAAAACAATTTTTTAAATGTTCAGTTCAAACCAATGCGATATGTTTTTATATATTTGAATAGATCTCGTCGAGAGCTTTAAAACGATACCACGCAGAGTCGTTTTGCACTCGCGGTTGCCCAGATAAACCGCGATATTGTCAAAACTGATCACCGGTTCACAAGAAAACAATTTTTTAAATGTTCAGTTCAAACCAATGCGATATGTTTTTATATATTTGAATAGATCTCGTCGAGAGCTTTAAAACGATACCACGCAGAGTCGTTTTGCACTCGCGGTTGCCCAGATAAACCGCGATATTGTCAAAACTGATCACCGGTTCACAAGAAAACAATTTTTTAAATGTTCAGTTCAAACCAATGCGATATATTTTTATATATTTGAATAGATCTCGTCGAGAGCTTTAAAACGATACCACGCAGAGTCGTTTTGCACTCGCGGTTGCCCAGATAAACCGCGATATTGTCAAAACTGATCACCGGTTCACAAGAAAACAATTTCTTAAATGTTCAGTTCAAACCAATGCGATATGTTTTTATATATTTGAATAGATCTCGTCGAGAGCTTTAAAACGATACCACGCAGAGTCGTTTTGCACTCGCGGTTGCCCAGATAAACCGCGATATTGTCAAAACTGATCACCGGTTCACAAGAAAACAATTTTTTAAATGTTCAGTTCAAACCACTGCGATATGTTTTTATATATTTGAATAGATCTCGTCGACAGCTTTAAAACGATACCACGCACAGTCGTTTTGCACTCGCGGTTGCCCAGATAAACCGCGATATTGTCAAAACTGATCACCGGTTCACAAGAAAACAATTTCTTAAATGTTCAGTTCAAACCACTGCGATATGTTTTTTATATATTTGAATAGATCTCGTGGACAGCTTTAAAACGATACCACGCACAGTCGTTTCGCACTCGCGGTTGCCCAGATAAACCGCGATATTGTCAAAACTGATCACCGGTTCACAAGAAAACAATTTCTTAAATGTTCAGTTCAAACCACTGCGATATGTTTTTCATATATTTGAATAGATCTCGTCGAGAGCTTTAAAACGATACAACGCACAGTCGTTTTGCACTCGCGGTTGCCCAGATAAACCGCGATATTGTCAAAACTGATCACCGGTTCACAAGAAAACAATTTTTTAAATGTTCAGTTCAAACCAATGCGATATGTTTTTATATATTTGAATAGATCTCGTCGAGAGCTTTAAAACGATACCACGCACAGTCGTTTTGCACTCGCGGTTGCCCAAATAAACCGCGATATTGTCAAAACTGATCACCGGTTCACAAGAAAACAATTTCTTAAATGTTCAGTTCAAACCACTGCGATATGTTTTTTATATATTTGAATAGATCTCGTCGAGAGCTTTAAAACGATACCACGCACAGTCGTTTTGCACTCGCGGTTGCCCAGATAAACCGCGATATTGTCAAAACTGATCACCGGTTCACAAGAAAACAATTTTTTAAATGTTCAGTTCAAACCAATGCGATATGTTTTTATATATTTGAATAGATCTCGTCGAGAGCTTTAAAACGATACCACGCAGAGTCGTTTTGCACTCGCGGTTGCCCAGATAAACCGCGATATTGTCAAAACTGATCACCGGTTCACAAGAAAACAATTTTTTAAATGTTCAGTTCAAACCAATGCGATATGTTTTTATATATTTGAATAGATCTCGTCGAGAGCTTTAAAACGATACCACGCACAGTCGTTTTGCACTCGCGGTTGCCCAGATAAACCGCGATATTGTCAAAACTGATCACCGGTTCACAAGAAAACAATTTTTTAAATGTTCAGTTCAAACCACTGCGATATGTTTTTATATATTTGAATAGATCTCGTCGAGAGCTTTAAAACGATACCACGCACAGTCGTTTTGCACTCGCGGTTGCCCAGATAAACCGCGATATTGTCAAAACTGATCACCGGTTCACAAGAAAACAATTTTTTAAATGTTCAGTTCAAACCACTGCGATATGTTTTTATATATTTGAATAGATCTCGTCGAGAGCTTTAAAACGATACCACGCACAGTCGTTTTGCACTCGCGGTTGCCCAGATAAACCGCGATATTGTCAAAACTGATCACCGGTTCACAAGAAAACAATTTTTTAAATGTTCAGTTCAAACCAATGCGATATGTTTTTATATATTTGAATAGATCTCGTCGAGAGCTTTAAAACGATACCACGCACAGTCGTTTTGCACTCGCGGTTGCCCAGATAAACCGCGATATTGTCAAAACTGATCACCGGTTCACAAGAAAACAATTTTTTAAATGTTCAGTTCAAACCAATGCGATATGTTTTTATATATTTGAATAGATCTCGTCGAGAGCTTTAAAACGATACCACGCACAGTCGTTTTGCACTCGCGGTTGCCCAGATAAACCGCGATATTGTCAAAACTGATCACCGGTTCACAAGAAAACAATTTTTTAAATGTTCAGTTCAAACCACTGCGATATGTTTTTATATATTTGAATAGATCTCGTGGACAGCTTTAAAACGATACCACGCACAGTCGTTTTGCACTCGCGGTTGCCCAGATAAACCGCGATATTGTCAAAACTGATCACCGGTTCACAAGAAAACAATTTTTTAAATGTTCAGTTCAAACCACTGCGATATGTTTTTTATATATTTGAATAGATCTCGTGGACAGCTTTAAAACGATACCACGCACAGTCGTTTTGCACTCGCGGTTGCCCAAATAAACCGCGATATTGTCAAAACTGATCACCGGTTCACAAGAAAACAATATCTTAAATGTTCAGTTCAAACCACTGCGATATGTTTTTCATATATTTGAATAGATCTCGTCGAGAGCTTTAAAACGATACCACGCACAGTCGTTTTGCACTCGCGGTTGCCCAGATAAACCGCGATATTGTCAAAACTGATCACCGGTTCACAAGAAAACAATTTTTTAAATGTTCAGTTCAAACCACTGCGATATGTTTTTATATATTTGAATAGATCTCGTCGAGAGCTTTAAAACGATACCACGCACAGTCGTTTTGCACTCGCGGTTGCCCAGATAAACCGCGATATTGTCAAAACTGATCACCGGTTCACAAGAAAACAATTTCTTAAATGTTCAGTTCAAACCACTGCGATATGTTTTTCATATATTTGAATAGATCTCGTGGACAGCTTTAAAACGATACCACGCACAGTCGTTTCGCACTCGCGGTTGCCCAGATAAACCGCGATATTGTCAAAACTGATCACCGGTTCACAAGAAAACAATTTTTTAAATGTTCAGTTCAAACCAATGCGATATGTTTTTCATATATTTGAATAGATCTCGTCGAGAGCTTTAAAACGATACCACGCACAGTCGTTTTGCACTCGCGGTTGCCCAGATAAACCGCGATATTGTCAAAACTGATCACCGGTTCACAAGAAAACAATTTTTTAAATGTTCAGTTCAAACCAATGCGATATGTTTTTATATATTTGAATAGATCTCGTCGAGAGCTTTAAAACGATACCACGCACAGTCGTTTTGCACTCGCGGTTGCCCAGATAAACCGCGATATTGTCAAAACTGATCACCGGTTCACAAGAAAACAATTTCTTAAATGTTCAGTTCAAACCACTGCGATATGTTTTTATATATTTGAATAGATCTCGTCGACAGCTTTAAAACGATACCACGCACAGTCGTTTTGCACTCGCGGTTGCCCAGATAAACCGCGATATTGTCAAAACTGATCACCGGTTCACAAGAAAACAATTTTTTAAATGTTCAGTTCAAACCACTGCGATATGTTTTTATATATTTGAATAGATCTCGTGGACAGCTTTAAAACGATACAACGCACAGTCGTTTTGCACTCGCGGTTGCCCAGATAAACCGCGATATTGTCAAAACTGATCACCGGTTCACAAGAAAACAATTTTTTAAATGTTCAGTTCAAACCACTGCGATATGTTTTTATATATTTGAATAGATCTCGTGGACAGCTTTAAAACGATACCACGCAGAGTCGTTTTGCACTCGCGGTTGCCCAGATAAACCGCGATATTGTCAAAACTGATCACCGGTTCACAAGAAAACAATTTTTTAAATGTTCAGTTCAAACCACTGCGATATGTTTTTATATATTTGAATAGATCTCGTCGACAGCTTTAAAACGATACCACGCACAGTCGTTTTGCACTCGCGGTTGCCCAGATAAACCGCGATATTGTCAAAACTGATCACCGGTTCACAAGAAAACAATTTTTTAAATGTTCAGTTCAAACCACTGCGATATGTTTTTATATATTTGAATAGATCTCGTGGACAGCTTTAAAACGATACCACGCACAGTCGTTTTGCACTCGCGGTTGCCCAGATAAACCGCGATATTGTCAAAACTGATCACCGGTTCACAAGAAAACAATTTTTTAAATGTTCAGTTCAAACCACTGCGATATGTTTTTATATATTTGAATAGATCTCGTCGAGAGCTTTAAAACGATACCACGCACAGTCGTTTTGCACTCGCGGTTGCCCAGATAAACCGCGATATTGTCAAAACTGATCACCGGTTCACAAGAAAACAATTTTTTAAATGTTCAGTTCAAACCACTGCGATATGTTTTTATATATTTGAATAGATCTCGTCGAGAGCTTTAAAACGATACCACGCACAGTCGTTTTGCACTCGCGGTTGCCCAGATAAACCGCGATATTGTCAAAACTGATCACCGGTTCACAAGAAAACAATTTTTTAAATGTTCAGTTCAAACCACTGCGATATGTTTTTATATATTTGAATAGATCTCGTCGAGAGCTTTAAAACGATACCACGCACAGTCGTTTTGCACTCGCGGTTGCCCAGATAAACCGCGATATTGTCAAAACTGATCACCGGTTCACAAGAAAACAATTTTTTAAATGTTCAGTTCAAACCACTGCGATATGTTTTTATATATTTGAATAGATCTCGTCGACAGCTTTAAAACGATACCACGCACAGTCGTTTTGCACTCGCGGTTGCCCAGATAAACCGCGATATTGTCAAAACTGATCACCGGTTCACAAGAAAACAATTTCTTAAATGTTCAGTTCAAACCACTGCGATATGTTTTTCATATATTTGAATAGATCTCGTGGACAGCTTTAAAACGATACCACGCACAGTCGTTTTGCACTCGCGGTTGCCCAGATAAACCGCGATATTGTCAAAACTGATCACCGGTTCACAAGAAAACAATTTTTTAAATGTTCAGTTCAAACCACTGCGATATGTTTTTATATATTTGAATAGATCTCGTCGAGAGCTTTAAAACGATACCACGCACAGTCGTTTTGCACTCGCGGTTGCCCAGATAAACCGCGATATTGTCAAAACTGATCACCGGTTCACAAGAAAACAATTTTTTAAATGTTCAGTTCAAACCACTGCGATATGTTTTTATATATTTGAATAGATCTCGTCGACAGCTTTAAAACGATACCACGCACAGTCGTTTTGCACTCGCGGTTGCCCAGATAAACCGCGATATTGTCAAAACTGATCACCGGTTCACAAGAAAACAATTTTTTAAATGTTCAGTTCAAACCACTGCGATATGTTTTTATATATTTGAATAGATCTCGTCGAGAGCTTTAAAACGATACCACGCAGAGTCGTTTTGCACTCGCGGTTGCCCAGATAAACCGCGATATTGTCAAAACTGATCACCGGTTCACAAGAAAACAATTTTTTAAATGTTCAGTTCAAACCAATGCGATATGTTTTTATATATTTGAATAGATCTCGTCGAGAGCTTTAAAACGATACCACGCAGAGTCGTTTTGCACTCGCGGTTGCCCAGATAAACCGCGATATTGTCAAAACTGATCACCGGTTCACAAGAAAACAATTTTTTAAATGTTCAGTTCAAACCACTGCGATATGTTTTTATATATTTGAATAGATCTCGTCGAGAGCTTTAAAACGATACCACGCACAGTCGTTTTGCACTCGCGGTTGCCCAGATAAACCGCGATATTGTCAAAACTGATCACCGGTTCACAAGAAAACAATTTTTTAAATGTTCAGTTCAAACCACTGCGATATGTTTTTATATATTTGAATAGATCTCGTGGACAGCTTTAAAACGATACCACGCACAGTCGTTTTGCACTCGCGGTTGCCCAGATAAACCGCGATATTGTCAAAACTGATCACCGGTTCACAAGAAAACAATTTTTTAAATGTTCAGTTCAAACCACTGCGATATGTTTTTATATATTTGAATAGATCTCGTCGAGAGCTTTAAAACGATACCACGCACAGTCGTTTTGCACTCGCGGTTGCCCAGATAAACCGCGATATTGTCAAAACTGATCACCGGTTCACAAGAAAACAATTTTTTAAATGTTCAGTTCAAACCACTGCGATATGTTTTTATATATTTGAATAGATCTCGTCGAGAGCTTTAAAACGATACCACGCAGAGTCGTTTTGCACTCGCGGTTGCCCAGATAAACCGCGATATTGTCAAAACTGATCACCGGTTCACAAGAAAACAATTTTTTAAATGTTCAGTTCAAACCACTGCGATATGTTTTTCATATATTTGAATAGATCTCGTCGAGAGCTTTAAAACGATACCACGCACAGTCGTTTTGCACTCGCGGTTGCCCAGATAAACCGCGATATTGTCAAAACTGATCACCGGTTCACAAGAAAACAATTTTTTAAATGTTCAGTTCAAACCACTGCGATATGTTTTTCATATATTTGAATAGATCTCGTCGAGAGCTTTAAAACGATACCACGCACAGTCGTTTTGCACTCGCGGTTGCCCAGATAAACCGCGATATTGTCAAAACTGATCACCGGTTCACAAGAAAACAATTTTTTAAATGTTCAGTTCAAACCACTGCGATATGTTTTTTATATTTGAATAGATCTCGTCGAGAGCTTTAAAACGATACCACGCACAGTCGTTTTGCACTCGCGGTTGCCCAGATAAACCGCGATATTGTCAAAACTGATCACCGGTTCACAAGAAAACAATTTTTTAAATGTTCAGTTCAAACCACTGCGATATGTTTTTATATATTTGAATAGATCTCGTCGAGAGCTTTAAAACGATACCACGCACAGTCGTTTTGCACTCGCGGTTGCCCAGATAAACCGCGATATTGTCAAAACTGATCACCGGTTCACAAGAAAACAATTTTTTAAATGTTCAGTTCAAACCACTGCGATATGTTTTTTATATATTTGAATAGATCTCGTGGACAGCTTTAAAACGATACCACGCACAGTCGTTTTGCACTCGCGGTTGCCCAGATAAACCGCGATATTGTCAAAACTGATCACCGGTTCACAAGAAAACAATTTCTTAAATGTTCAGTTCAAACCACTGCGATATGTTTTTCATATATTTGAATAGATCTCGTCGAGAGCTTTAAAACGATACCACGCACAGTCGTTTTGCACTCGCGGTTGCCCAGATAAACCGCGATATTGTCAAAACTGATCACCGGTTCACAAGAAAACAATTTTTTAAATGTTCAGTTCAAACCACTGCGATATGTTTTTATATATTTGAATAGATCTCGTCGAGAGCTTTAAAACGATACCACGCACAGTCGTTTTGCACTCGCGGTTGCCCAGATAAACCGCGATATTGTCAAAACTGATCACCGGTTCACAAGAAAACAATTTTTTAAATGTTCAGTTCAAACCACTGCGATATGTTTTTATATATTTGAATAGATCTCGTCGAGAGCTTTAAAACGATACCACGCACAGTCGTTTTGCACTCGCGGTTGCCCAGATAAACCGCGATATTGTCAAAACTGATCACCGGTTCACAAGAAAACAATTTTTTAAATGTTCAGTTCAAACCACTGCGATATGTTTTTTATATATTTGAATAGATCTCGTGGACAGCTTTAAAACGATACCACGCACAGTCGTTTTGCACTCGCGGTTGCCCAGATAAACCGCGATATTGTCAAAACTGATCACCGGTTCACAAGAAAACAATTTCTTAAATGTTCAGTTCAAACCACTGCGATATGTTTTTTATATATTTGAATAGATCTCGTCGACAGCTTTAAAACGATACCACGCACAGTCGTTTTGCACTCGCGGTTGCCCAGATAAACCGCGATATTGTCAAAACTGATCACCGGTTCACAAGAAAACAATTTTTTAAATGTTCAGTTCAAACCACTGCGATATGTTTTTTATATATTTGAATAGATCTCGTGGACAGCTTTAAAACGATACCACGCACAGTCGTTTTGCACTCGCGGTTGCCCAGATAAACCGCGATATTGTCAAAACTGATCACCGGTTCACAAGAAAACAATTTTTTAAATGTTCAGTTCAAACCACTGCGATATGTTTTTTATATATTTGAATAGATCTCGTGGACAGCTTTAAAACGATACCACGCACAGTCGTTTTGCACTCGCGGTTGCCCAGATAAACCGCGATATTGTCAAAACTGATCACCGGTTCACAAGAAAACAATTTTTTAAATGTTCAGTTCAAACCACTGCGATATGTTTTTATATATTTGAATAGATCTCGTGGACAGCTTTAAAACGATACCACGCACAGTCGTTTTGCACTCGCGGTTGCCCAGATAAACCGCGATATTGTCAAAACTGATCACCGGTTCACAAGAAAACAATTTTTTAAATGTTCAGTTCAAACCACTGCGATATGTTTTTTATATATTTGAATAGATCTCGTGGACAGCTTTAAAACGATACCACGCACAGTCGTTTTGCACTCGCGGTTGCCCAGATAAACCGCGATATTGTCAAAACTGATCACCGGTTCACAAGAAAACAATTTTTTAAATGTTCAGTTCAAACCACTGCGATATGTTTTTTATATATTTGAATAGATCTCGTGGACAGCTTTAAAACGATACCACGCACAGTCGTTTTGCACTCGCGGTTGCCCAGATAAACCGCGATATTGTCAAAACTGATCACCGGTTCACAAGAAAACAATATCTTAAATGTTCAGTTCAAACCACTGCGATATGTTTTTCATATATTTGAATAGATCTCGTCGAGAGCTTTAAAACGATACCACGCACAGTCGTTTTGCACTCGCGGTTGCCCAGATAAACCGCGATATTGTCAAAACTGATCACCGGTTCACAAGAAAACAATTTTTTAAATGTTCAGTTCAAACCACTGCGATATGTTTTTCATATATTTGAATAGATCTCGTGGACAGCTTTAAAACGATACCACGCACAGTCGTTTTGCACTCGCGGTTGCCCAGATAAACCGCGATATTGTCAAAACTGATCACCGGTTCACAAGAAAACAATTTCTTAAATGTTCAGTTCAAACCACTGCGATATGTTTTTCATATATTTGAATAGATCTCGTCGACAGCTTTAAAACGATACCACGCACAGTCGTTTTGCACTCGCGGTTGCCCAGATAAACCGCGATATTGTCAAAACTGATCACCGGTTCACAAGAAAACAATTTTTTAAATGTTCAGTTCAAACCACTGCGATATGTTTTTCATATATTTGAATAGATCTCGTCGAGAGCTTTAAAACGATACCACGCACAGTCGTTTTGCACTCGCGGTTGCCCAGATAAACCGCGATATTGTCAAAACTGATCACCGGTTCACAAGAAAACAATTTTTTAAATGTTCAGTTCAAACCAATGCGATATGTTTTTATATATTTGAATAGATCTCGTCGAGAGCTTTAAAACGATACCACGCACAGTCGTTTTGCACTCGCGGTTGCCCAGATAAACCGCGATATTGTCAAAACTGATCACCGGTTCACAAGAAAACAATTTTTTAAATGTTCAGTTCAAACCACTGCGATATGTTTTTTATATATTTGAATAGATCTCGTGGACAGCTTTAAAACGATACCACGCACAGTCGTTTTGCACTCGCGGTTGCCCAGATAAACCGCGATATTGTCAAAACTGATCACCGGTTCACAAGAAAACAATTTTTTAAATGTTCAGTTCAAACCACTGCGATATGTTTTTATATATTTGAATAGATCTCGTGGACAGCTTTAAAACGATACCACGCACAGTCGTTTTGCACTCGCGGTTGCCCAGATAAACCGCGATATTGTCAAAACTGATCACCGGTTCACAAGAAAACAATTTTTTAAATGTTCAGTTCAAACCACTGCGATATGTTTTTATATATTTGAATAGATCTCGTCGAGAGCTTTAAAACGATACCACGCACAGTCGTTTTGCACTCGCGGTTGCCCAGATAAACCGCGATATTGTCAAAACTGATCACCGGTTCACAAGAAAACAATTTTTTAAATGTTCAGTTCAAACCACTGCGATATGTTTTTTATATATTTGAATAGATCTCGTGGACAGCTTTAAAACGATACCACGCACAGTCGTTTTGCACTCGCGGTTGCCCAGATAAACCGCGATATTGTCAAAACTGATCACCGGTTCACAAGAAAACAATTTTTTAAATGTTCAGTTCAAACCACTGCGATATGTTTTTCATATATTTGAATAGATCTCGTCGACAGCTTTAAAACGATACCACGCACAGTCGTTTTGCACTCGCGGTTGCCCAGATAAACCGCGATATTGTCAAAACTGATCACCGGTTCACAAGAAAACAATTTTTTAAATGTTCAGTTCAAACCACTGCGATATGTTTTTCATATATTTGAATAGATCTCGTCGAGAGCTTTAAAACGATACCACGCACAGTCGTTTTGCACTCGCGGTTGCCCAGATAAACCGCGATATTGTCAAAACTGATCACCGGTTCACAAGAAAACAATTTTTTAAATGTTCAGTTCAAACCACTGCGATATGTTTTTTATATATTTGAATAGATCTCGTGGACAGCTTTAAAACGATACCACGCACAGTCGTTTTGCACTCGCGGTTGCCCAGATAAACCGCGATATTGTCAAAACTGATCACCGGTTCACAAGAAAACAATTTTTTAAATGTTCAGTTCAAACCACTGCGATATGTTTTTTATATATTTGAATAGATCTCGTGGACAGCTTTAAAACGATACCACGCACAGTCGTTTTGCACTCGCGGTTGCCCAGATAAACCGCGATATTGTCAAAACTGATCACCGGTTCACAAGAAAACAATTTTTTAAATGTTCAGTTCAAACCACTGCGATATGTTTTTTATATATTTGAATAGATCTCGTCGAGAGCTTTAAAACGATACCACGCACAGTCGTTTTGCACTCGCGGTTGCCCAGATAAACCGCGATATTGTCAAAACTGATCACCGGTTCACAAGAAAACAATTTTTTAAATGTTCAGTTCAAACCACTGCGATATGTTTTTTATATATTTGAATAGATCTCGTCGACAGCTTTAAAACGATACCACGCACAGTCGTTTTGCACTCGCGGTTGCCCAGATAAACCGCGATATTGTCAAAACTGATCACCGGTTCACAAGAAAACAATTTTTTAAATGTTCAGTTCAAACCACTGCGATATGTTTTTCATATATTTGAATAGATCTCGTGGACAGCTTTAAAACGATACCACGCACAGTCGTTTTGCACTCGCGGTTGCCCAGATAAACCGCGATATTGTCAAAACTGATCACCGGTTCACAAGAAAACAATTTCTTAAATGTTCAGTTCAAACCACTGCGATATGTTTTTTATATATTTGAATAGATCTCGTCGACAGCTTTAAAACGATACCACGCACAGTCGTTTTGCACTCGCGGTTGCCCAGATAAACCGCGATATTGTCAAAACTGATCACCGGTTCACAAGAAAACAATTTTTTAAATGTTCAGTTCAAACCACTGCGATATGTTTTTCATATATTTGAATAGATCTCGTGGACAGCTTTAAAACGATACCACGCACAGTCGTTTTGCACTCGCGGTTGCCCAGATAAACCGCGATATTGTCAAAACTGATCACCGGTTCACAAGAAAACAATTTTTTAAATGTTCAGTTCAAACCACTGCGATATGTTTTTCATATATTTGAATAGATCTCGTCGAGAGCTTTAAAACGATACCACGCACAGTCGTTTTGCACTCGCGGTTGCCCAGATAAACCGCGATATTGTCAAAACTGATCACCGGTTCACAAGAAAACAATTTTTTAAATGTTCAGTTCAAACCACTGCGATATGTTTTTTATATATTTGAATAGATCTCGTGGACAGCTTTAAAACGATACCACGCACAGTCGTTTTGCACTCGCGGTTGCCCAGATAAACCGCGATATTGTCAAAACTGATCACCGGTTCACAAGAAAACAATTTTTTAAATGTTCAGTTCAAACCACTGCGATATGTTTTTCATATATTTGAATAGATCTCGTGGACAGCTTTAAAACGATACCACGCACAGTCGTTTTGCACTCGCGGTTGCCCAGATAAACCGCGATATTGTCAAAACTGATCACCGGTTCACAAGAAAACAATTTTTTAAATGTTCAGTTCAAACCACTGCGATATGTTTTTTATATATTTGAATAGATCTCGTCGACAGCTTTAAAACGATACCACGCACAGTCGTTTTGCACTCGCGGTTGCCCAGATAAACCGCGATATTGTCAAAACTGATCACCGGTTCACAAGAAAACAATTTTTTAAATGTTCAGTTCAAACCACTGCGATATGTTTTTTATATATTTGAATAGATCTCGTCGAGAGCTTTAAAACGATACCACGCACAGTCGTTTTGCACTCGCGGTTGCCCAGATAAACCGCGATATTGTCAAAACTGATCACCGGTTCACAAGAAAACAATTTTTTAAATGTTCAGTTCAAACCACTGCGATATGTTTTTTATATATTTGAATAGATCTCGTCGAGAGCTTTAAAACGATACCACGCACAGTCGTTTTGCACTCGCGGTTGCCCAGATAAACCGCGATATTGTCAAAACTGATCACCGGTTCACAAGAAAACAATTTTTTAAATGTTCAGTTCAAACCACTGCGATATGTTTTTTATATATTTGAATAGATCTCGTGGACAGCTTTAAAACGATACCACGCACAGTCGTTTTGCACTCGCGGTTGCCCAGATAAACCGCGATATTGTCAAAACTGATCACCGGTTCACAAGAAAACAATTTTTTAAATGTTCAGTTCAAACCACTGCGATATGTTTTTCATATATTTGAATAGATCTCGTCGACAGCTTTAAAACGATACCACGCACAGTCGTTTTGCACTCGCGGTTGCCCAGATAAACCGCGATATTGTCAAAACTGATCACCGGTTCACAAGAAAACAATTTTTTAAATGTTCAGTTCAAACCACTGCGATATGTTTTTCATATATTTGAATAGATCTCGTCGAGAGCTTTAAAACGATACCACGCACAGTCGTTTTGCACTCGCGGTTGCCCAGATAAACCGCGATATTGTCAAAACTGATCACCGGTTCACAAGAAAACAATTTTTTAAATGTTCAGTTCAAACCACTGCGATATGTTTTTATATATTTGAATAGATCTCGTCGAGAGCTTTAAAACGATACCACGCACAGTCGTTTTGCACTCGCGGTTGCCCAGATAAACCGCGATATTGTCAAAACTGATCACCGGTTCACAAGAAAACAATTTTTTAAATGTTCAGTTCAAACCACTGCGATATGTTTTTATATATTTGAATAGATCTCGTCGACAGCTTTAAAACGATACCACGCACAGTCGTTTTGCACTCGCGGTTGCCCAGATAAACCGCGATATTGTCAAAACTGATCACCGGTTCACAAGAAAACAATTTTTTAAATGTTCAGTTCAAACCACTGCGATATGTTTTTATATATTTGAATAGATCTCGTGGACAGCTTTAAAACGATACCACGCACAGTCGTTTTGCACTCGCGGTTGCCCAGATAAACCGCGATATTGTCAAAACTGATCACCGGTTCACAAGAAAACAATTTTTTAAATGTTCAGTTCAAACCACTGCGATATGTTTTTTATATATTTGAATAGATCTCGTGGACAGCTTTAAAACGATACCACGCACAGTCGTTTTGCACTCGCGGTTGCCCAGATAAACCGCGATATTGTCAAAACTGATCACCGGTTCACAAGAAAACAATTTTTTAAATGTTCAGTTCAAACCACTGCGATATGTTTTTTATATATTTGAATAGATCTCGTGGACAGCTTTAAAACGATACCACGCACAGTCGTTTTGCACTCGCGGTTGCCCAGATAAACCGCGATATTGTCAAAACTGATCACCGGTTCACAAGAAAACAATTTTTTAAATGTTCAGTTCAAACCACTGCGATATGTTTTTTATATATTTGAATAGATCTCGTGGACAGCTTTAAAACGATACCACGCACAGTCGTTTTGCACTCGCGGTTGCCCAGATAAACCGCGATATTGTCAAAACTGATCACCGGTTCACAAGAAAACAATTTTTTAAATGTTCAGTTCAAACCACTGCGATATGTTTTTTATATATTTGAATAGATCTCGTGGACAGCTTTAAAACGATACCACGCACAGTCGTTTTGCACTCGCGGTTGCCCAGATAAACCGCGATATTGTCAAAACTGATCACCGGTTCACAAGAAAACAATTTTTTAAATGTTCAGTTCAAACCACTGCGATATGTTTTTTATATATTTGAATAGATCTCGTGGACAGCTTTAAAACGATACCACGCACAGTCGTTTTGCACTCGCGGTTGCCCAGATAAACCGCGATATTGTCAAAACTGATCACCGGTTCACAAGAAAACAATTTTTAAATGTTCAGTTCAAACCACTGCGATATGTTTTTTATATATTTGAATAGATCTCGTGGACAGCTTTAAAACGATACCACGCACAGTCGTTTTGCACTCGCGGTTGCCCAGATAAACCGCGATATTGTCAAAACTGATCACCGGTTCACAAGAAAACAATTTTTTAAATGTTCAGTTCAAACCACTGCGATATGTTTTTTATATATTTGAATAGATCTCGTGGACAGCTTTAAAACGATACCACGCACAGTCGTTTTGCACTCGCGGTTGCCCAGATAAACCGCGATATTGTCAAAACTGATCACCGGTTCACAAGAAAACAATTTTTTAAATGTTCAGTTCAAACCACTGCGATATGTTTTTCATATATTTGAATAGATCTCGTGGACAGCTTTAAAACGATACCACGCACAGTCGTTTTGCACTCGCGGTTGCCCAGATAAACCGCGATATTGTCAAAACTGATCACCGGTTCACAAGAAAACAATTTTTTAAATGTTCAGTTCAAACCACTGCGATATGTTTTTTATATATTTGAATAGATCTCGTGGACAGCTTTAAAACGATACCACGCACAGTCGTTTTGCACTCGCGGTTGCCCAGATAAACCGCGATATTGTCAAAACTGATCACCGGTTCACAAGAAAACAATATCTTAAATGTTCAGTTCAAACCACTGCGATATGTTTTTCATATATTTGAATAGATCTCGTCGAGAGCTTTAAAACGATACCACGCACAGTCGTTTTGCACTCGCGGTTGCCCAGATAAACCGCGATATTGTCAAAACTGATCACCGGTTCACAAGAAAACAATTTTTTAAATGTTCAGTTCAAACCACTGCGATATGTTTTTTATATATTTGAATAGATCTCGTGGACAGCTTTAAAACGATACCACGCACAGTCGTTTTGCACTCGCGGTTGCCCAGATAAACCGCGATATTGTCAAAACTGATCACCGGTTCACAAGAAAACAATTTCTTAAATGTTCAGTTCAAACCACTGCGATATGTTTTTCATATATTTGAATAGATCTCGTGGACAGCTTTAAAACGATACCACGCACAGTCGTTTTGCACTCGCGGTTGCCCAGATAAACCGCGATATTGTCAAAACTGATCACCGGTTCACAAGAAAACAATTTTTTAAATGTTCAGTTCAAACCACTGCGATATGTTTTTCATATATTTGAATAGATCTCGTCGAGAGCTTTAAAACGATACCACGCACAGTCGTTTTGCACTCGCGGTTGCCCAGATAAACCGCGATATTGTCAAAACTGATCACCGGTTCACAAGAAAACAATTTCTTAAATGTTCAGTTCAAACCACTGCGATATGTTTTTCATATATTTGAATAGATCTCGTCGAGAGCTTTAAAACGATACCACGCACAGTCGTTTTGCACTCGCGGTTGCCCAGATAAACCGCGATATTGTCAAAACTGATCACCGGTTCACAAGAAAACAATTTTTTAAATGTTCAGTTCAAACCACTGCGATATGTTTTTATATATTTGAATAGATCTCGTCGAGAGCTTTAAAACGATACCACGCACAGTCGTTTTGCACTCGCGGTTGCCCAAATAAACCGCGATATTGTCAAAACTGATCACCGGTTCACAAGAAAACAATTTCTTAAATGTTCAGTTCAAACCACTGCGATATGTTTTTTATATATTTGAATAGATCTCGTGGACAGCTTTAAAACGATACCACGCACAGTCGTTTTGCACTCGCGGTTGCCCAGATAAACCGCGATATTGTCAAAACTGATCACCGGTTCACAAGAAAACAATTTTTTAAATGTTCAGTTCAAACCACTGCGATATGTTTTTTATATATTTGAATAGATCTCGTGGACAGCTTTAAAACGATACAACGCACAGTCGTTTTGCACTCGCAGTTGCCCAGATAAAACGCGATATTGTCAAAACTGATCACCGGTTCACAAGAAAACAATTTTTTAAATGTTCAGTTCAAACCACTGCGATATGTTTTTTATATATTTGAATAGATCTCGTGGACAGCTTTAAAACGATACCACGCACAGTCGTTTTGCACTCGCGGTTGCCCAGATAAACCGCGATATTGTCAAAACTGATCACCGGTTCACAAGAAAACAATTTTTTAAATGTTTAGTTCAAACCACTGCGATATGTTTTTTATATATTTGAATAGATCTCGTGGACAGCTTTAAAACGATACCACGCACAGTCGTTTTGCACTCGCGGTTGCCCAAATAAACCGCGATATTGTCAAAACTGATCACCGGTTCACAAGAAAACAATATCTTAAATGTTCAGTTCAAACCACTGCGATATGTTTTTCATATATTTGAATAGATCTCGTGGACAGCTTTAAAACGATACCACGCACAGTCGTTTTGCACTCGCGGTTGCCCAGATAAACCGCGATATTGTCAAAACTGATCACCGGTTCACAAGAAAACAATTTTTTAAATGTTCAGTTCAAACCACTGCGATATGTTTTTTATATATTTGAATAGATCTCGTGGACAGCTTTAAAACGATACCACGCACAGTCGTTTTGCACTCGCGGTTGCCCAGATAAACCGCGATATTGTCAAAACTGATCACCGGTTCACAAGAAAACAATTTTTTAAATGTTCAGTTCAAACCACTGCGATATGTTTTTTATATATTTGAATAGATCTCGTGGACAGCTTTAAAACGATACCACGCACAGTCGTTTTGCACTCGCGGTTGCCCAAATAAACCGCGATATTGTCAAAACTGATCACCGGTTCACAAGAAAACAATATCTTAAATGTTCAGTTCAAACCACTGCGATATGTTTTTCATATATTTGAATAGATCTCGTCGAGAGCTTTAAAACGATACCACGCACAGTCGTTTTGCACTCGCGGTTGCCCAGATAAACCGCGATATTGTCAAAACTGATCACCGGTTCACAAGAAAACAATTTTTTAAATGTTCAGTTCAAACCACTGTGATATGTTTTTTATATATTTGAATAGATCTCGTGGACAGTTTTAAAACGATACCACGCACAGTCGTTTTGCACTCGCGGTTGCCCAGATAAACCGCGATATTGTCAAAACTGATCACCGGTTCACAAGAAAACAATTTCTTAAATGTTCAGTTCAAACCACTGCGATATGTTTTTCATATATTTGAATAGATCTCGTGGACAGCTTTAAAACGAGACCACGCACAGTCGTTTCGCACTCGCGGTTGCCCAGATAAACCGCGATATTGTCAAAACTGATCACCGGTTCACAAGAAAACAATTTCTTAAATGTTCAGTTCAAACCACTGCGATATGTTTTTCATATATTTGAATAGATCTCGTCGACAGCTTTAAAACGATACAACGCACAGTCGTTTTGCACTCGCGGTTGCCCAGATAAACCGCGATATTGTCAAAACTGATCACCGGTTCACAAGAAAACAATTTTTTAAATGTTCAGTTCAAACCACTGCGATATGTTTTTCATATATTTGAATAGATCTCGTGGACAGCTTTAAAACGATACCACGCACAGTCGTTTTGTATTCGCGGTTGCCCAGATAAACCGCGATATTGTCAAAACTGATCACCGGTTCACAAGAAAACAATTTTTTAAATGTTCAGTTCAAACCACTGTGATATGTTTTTTATATATTTGAATAGATCTCGTGGACAGCTTTAAAACGATAACACGCACAGTCGTTTTGCACTCGCGGTTGCCCAGATAAACCGCGATATTGTCAAAACTGATCACCGGTTCACAAGAAAACAATTTTTTAAATGTTCAGTTCAAACCACTGCGATATGTTTTTCATATATTTGAATAGATCTCGTGGACAGCTTTAAAACGATACCACGCACAGTCGTTTTGCACTCGCGGTTGCCAAGATAAACTGCGATATTGTCAAAACTGATCACCGGTTCACAAGAAAACAATTTTTTAAATGTTCAGTTCAAACCACTGCGATATGTTTTTCATATATTTGAATAGATCTCGTCGAGAGCTTTAAAACGATACCACGCACAGTCGTTTTGCACTCGCGGTTGCCCAGATAAACCGCGATATTGTCAAAACTGATCACCGGTTCACAAGAAAACAATTTTTTAAATGTTCAGTTCAAACCACTGCGATATGTTTTTCATATATTTGAATAGATCTCGTCGAGAGCTTTAAAACGATACCACGCAGAGTCGTTTTGCACTCGCGGTTGCCCAGATAAACCGCGATATTGTCAAAACTGATCACCGGTTCACAAGAAAACAATTTTTTAAATGTTCAGTTCAAACCACTGCGATATGTTTTTCATATATTTGAATAGATCTCGTCGAGAGCTTTAAAACGATACCACGCACAGTCGTTTTGCACTCGCGGTTGCCCAGATAAACCGCGATATTGTCAAAACTGATCACCGGTTCACAAGAAAACAATTTTTTAAATGTTCAGTTCAAACCACTGCGATATGTTTTTCATATATTTGAATAGATCTCGTCGAGAGCTTTAAAACGATACCACGCAGAGTCGTTTTGCACTCGCGGTTGCCCAGATAAACCGCGATATTGTCAAAACTGATCACCGGTTCACAAGAAAACAATTTTTTAAATGTTCAGTTCAAACCACTGCGATATGTTTTTTATATATTTGAATCGATCTCGTGGACAGCTTTAAAACGATACCACGCACAGTCGTTTTGCACTCGCGGTTGCCCAGATAAACCGCGATATTGTCAAAACTGATCACCGGTTCACAAGAAAACAATTTTTTAAATGTTCAGTTCAAACCACTGCGATATGTTTTTTATATATTTGAATAGATCTCGTGGACAGCTTTAAAACGATACCACGCACAGTCGTTTTGCACTCGCGGTTGCCCAGATAAACCGCGATATTGTCAAAACTGATCACCGGTTCACAAGAAAACAATTTTTTAAATGTTCAGTTCAAACCACTGCGATATGTTTTTTATATATTTGAATAGATCTCGTGGACAGCTTTAAAACGATACCACGCACAGTCGTTTTGCACTCGCGGTTGCCCAGATAAACCGCGATATTGTCAAAACTGATCACCGGTTCACAAGAAAACAATTTTTTAAATGTTCAGTTCAAACCACTGCGATATGTTTTTCATATATTTGAATAGATCTCGTCGAGAGCTTTAAAACGATACCACGCAGAGTCGTTTTGCACTCGCGGTTGCCCAGATAAACCGCGATATTGTCAAAACTGATCACCGGTTCACAAGAAAACAATTTTTTAAATGTTCAGTTCAAACCACTGCGATATGTTTTTATATATTTGAATAGATCTCGTGGACAGCTTTAAAACGATACCACGCAGAGTCGTTTTGCACTCGCGGTTGCCCAGATAAACCATGATATTGTCAAAACTGATCACCGGTTCACAAGAAAACAATTTTTTAAATGTTCAGTTCAAACCACTGCGATATGTTTTTTATATATTTGAATCGATCTCGTGGACAGCTTTAAAACGATACCACGCACAGTCGTTTTGCACTCGCGGTTGCCCAGATAAACCGCGATATTGTCAAAACTGATCACCGGTTCACAAGAAAACAATTTTTTAAATGTTCAGTTCAAACCACTGCGATACGTTTTTTATATATTTGAATAGATCTCGTGGACAGCTTTAAAACGATACCACGCACAGTCGTTTTGCACTCGCGGTTGCCCAGATAAACCGCGATATTGTCAAAACTGATCACCGGTTCACAAGAAAACAATTTTTTAAATGTTCAGTTCAAACCACTGCGATATGTTTTTTATATATTTGAATAGATCTCGTGGACAGCTTTAAAACGATACCACGCACAGTCGTTTTGCACTCGCGGTTGCCCAAATAAACCGCGATATTGTCAAAACTGATCACCGGTTCACAAGAAAACAATATCTTAAATGTTCAGTTCAAACCACTGCGATATGTTTTTTATATATTTGAATAGATCTCGTGGACAGCTTTAAAACGATACCACGCACAGTCGTTTTGCACTCGCGGTTGCCCAGATAAACCGCGATATTGTCAAAACTGATCACCGGTTCACAAGAAAACAATTTTTTAAATGTTCAGTTCAAACCACTGCGATATGTTTTTTATATATTTGAATAGATCTCGTGGACAGCTTTAAAACGATACCACGCACAGTCGTTTTGCACTCGCGGTTGCCCAGATAAACCGCGATATTGTCAAAACTGATCACCGGTTCACAAGAAAACAATTTTTTAAATGTTCAGTTCAAACCACTGCGATATGTTTTTTATATATTTAAATAGATCTCGTGGACAGCTTTAAAACGATACCACGCACAGTCGTTTTGCACTCGCGGTTGCCCAGATAAACCGCGATATTGTCAAAACTGATCACCGGTTCACAAGAAAACAATTTTTTAAATGTTCAGTTCAAACCACTGCGATATGTTTTTTATATATTTGAATAGATCTCGTGGACAGCTTTAAAACGATACCACGCACAGTCGTTTTGCACTCGCGGTTGCCCAGATAAACCGCGATATTGTCAAAACTGATCACCGGTTCACAAGAAAACAATTTTTTAAATGTTTAGTTCAAACCACTGCGATATGTTTTTTATATATTTGAATAGATCTCGTGGACAGCTTTAAAACGATACCACGCACAGTCGTTTTGCACTCGCGGTTGCCCAGATAAACCGCGATATTGTCAAAACTGATCACCGGTTCACAAGAAAACAATTTTTTAAATGTTCAGTTCAAACCACTGCGATATGTTTTTTATATATTTGAATAGATCTCGTGGACAGCTTTAAAACGATACCACGCACAGTCGTTTTGCACTCGCGGTTGCCCAAATAAACCGCGATATTGTCAAAACTGATCACCGGTTCACAAGAAAACAATATCTTAAATGTTCAGTTCAAACCACTGCGATATGTTTTTCATATATTTGAATAGATCTCGTCGAGAGCTTTAAAACGATACCACGCACAGTCGTTTTGCACTCGCGGTTGCCCAGATAAACCGCGATATTGTCAAAACTGATCACCGGTTCACAAGAAAACAATTTTTTAAATGTTCAGTTCAAACCACTGTGATATGTTTTTTATATATTTGAATAGATCTCGTGGACAGCTTTAAAACGATACCACGCACAGTCGTTTTGCACTCGCGGTTGCCCAGATAAACCGTGATATTGTCAAAACTGATCACCGGTTCACAAGAAAACAATTTCTTAAATGTTCAGTTCAAACCACTGCGATATGTTTTTCATATATTTGAATAGATCTCGTGGACAGCTTTAAAACGAGACCACGCACAGTCGTTTCGCACTCGCGGTTGCCCAGATAAACCGCGATATTGTCAAAACTGATCACCGGTTCACAAGAAAACAATTTCTTAAATGTTCAGTTCAAACCACTGCGATATGTTTTTCATATATTTGAATAGATCTCGTCGAGAGCTTTAAAACGATACAAAGCACAGTCGTTTTGCACTCGCGGTTGCCCAGATAAACCGCGATATTGTCAAAACTGATCACCGGTTCACAAGAAAACAATTTTTTAAATGTTCAGTTCAAACCAATGCGATATGTTTTTATATATTTGAATAGATCTCGTCGAGAGCTTTAAAACGATACCACGCACAGTCGTTTTGCACTCGCGGTTGCCCAAATAAACCGCGATATTGTCAAAACTGATCACCGGTTCACAAGAAAACAATTTCTTAAATGTTCAGTTCAAACCACTGCGATATGTTTTTTATATATTTGAATAGATCTCGTGGACAGCTTTAAAACGATACCACGCACAGTCGTTTTGCACTCGCGGTTGCCCAGATAAACCGCGATATTGTCAAAACTGATCACCGGTTCACAAGAAAACAATTTTTTAAATGTTCAGTTCAAACCACTGCGATATGTTTTTTATATATTTGAATAGATCTCGTGGACAGCTTTAAAACGATACAACGCACAGTCGTTTTGCACTCGCAGTTGCCCAGATAAAACGCGATATTGTCAAAACTGATCACCGGTTCACAAGAAAACAATTTTTTAAATGTTCAGTTCAAACCACTGCGATATGTTTTTTATATATTTGAATAGATCTCGTGGACAGCTTTAAAACGATACCACGCACAGTCGTTTTGCACTCGCGGTTGCCCAGATAAACCGCGATATTGTCAAAACTGATCACCGGTTCACAAGAAAACAATTTTTTAAATGTTTAGTTCAAACCACTGCGATATGTTTTTTATATATTTGAATAGATCTCGTGGACAGCTTTAAAACGATACCACGCACAGTCGTTTTGCACTCGCGGTTGCCCAAATAAACCGCGATATTGTCAAAACTGATCACCGGTTCACAAGAAAACAATATCTTAAATGTTCAGTTCAAACCACTGCGATATGTTTTTCATATATTTGAATAGATCTCGTGGACAGCTTTAAAACGATACCACGCACAGTCGTTTTGCACTCGCGGTTGCCCAGATAAACCGCGATATTGTCAAAACTGATCACCGGTTCACAAGAAAACAATTTTTTAAATGTTCAGTTCAAACCACTGCGATATGTTTTTTATATATTTGAATAGATCTCGTGGACAGCTTTAAAACGATACCACGCACAGTCGTTTTGCACTCGCGGTTGCCCAGATAAACCGCGATATTGTCAAAACTGATCACCGGTTCACAAGAAAACAATTTTTTAAATGTTCAGTTCAAACCACTGCGATATGTTTTTTATATATTTGAATAGATCTCGTGGACAGCTTTAAAACGATACCACGCACAGTCGTTTTGCACTCGCGGTTGCCCAAATAAACCGCGATATTGTCAAAACTGATCACCGGTTCACAAGAAAACAATATCTTAAATGTTCAGTTCAAACCACTGCGATATGTTTTTCATATATTTGAATAGATCTCGTCGAGAGCTTTAAAACGATACCACGCACAGTCGTTTTGCACTCGCGGTTGCCCAGATAAACCGCGATATTGTCAAAACTGATCACCGGTTCACAAGAAAACAATTTTTTAAATGTTCAGTTCAAACCACTGTGATATGTTTTTTATATATTTGAATAGATCTCGTGGACAGTTTTAAAACGATACCACGCACAGTCGTTTTGCACTCGCGGTTGCCCAGATAAACCGCGATATTGTCAAAACTGATCACCGGTTCACAAGAAAACAATTTCTTAAATGTTCAGTTCAAACCACTGCGATATGTTTTTCATATATTTGAATAGATCTCGTGGACAGCTTTAAAACGAGACCACGCACAGTCGTTTCGCACTCGCGGTTGCCCAGATAAACCGCGATATTGTCAAAACTGATCACCGGTTCACAAGAAAACAATTTCTTAAATGTTCAGTTCAAACCACTGCGATATGTTTTTCATATATTTGAATAGATCTCGTCGACAGCTTTAAAACGATACAACGCACAGTCGTTTTGCACTCGCGGTTGCCCAGATAAACCGCGATATTGTCAAAACTGATCACCGGTTCACAAGAAAACAATTTTTTAAATGTTCAGTTCAAACCACTGCGATATGTTTTTCATATATTTGAATAGATCTCGTGGACAGCTTTAAAACGATACCACGCACAGTCGTTTTGTATTCGCGGTTGCCCAGATAAACCGCGATATTGTCAAAACTGATCACCGGTTCACAAGAAAACAATTTTTTAAATGTTCAGTTCAAACCACTGTGATATGTTTTTTATATATTTGAATAGATCTCGTGGACAGCTTTAAAACGATACCACGCACAGTCGTTTTGCACTCGCGGTTGCCCAGATAAACCGCGATATTGTCAAAACTGATCACCGGTTCACAAGAAAACAATTTTTTAAATGTTCAGTTCAAACCACTGCGATATGTTTTTCATATATTTGAATAGATCTCGTGGACAGCTTTAAAACGATACCACGCACAGTCGTTTTGCACTCGCGGTTGCCAAGATAAACTGCGATATTGTCAAAACTGATCACCGGTTCACAAGAAAACAATTTTTTAAATGTTCAGTTCAAACCACTGCGATATGTTTTTCATATATTTGAATAGATCTCGTCGAGAGCTTTAAAACGATACCACGCACAGTCGTTTTGCACTCGCGGTTGCCCAGATAAACCGCGATATTGTCAAAACTGATCACCGGTTCACAAGAAAACAATTTTTTAAATGTTCAGTTCAAACCACTGCGATATGTTTTTCATATATTTGAATAGATCTCGTCGAGAGCTTTAAAACGATACCACGCAGAGTCGTTTTGCACTCGCGGTTGCCCAGATAAACCGCGATATTGTCAAAACTGATCACCGGTTCACAAGAAAACAATTTTTTAAATGTTCAGTTCAAACCACTGCGATATGTTTTTCATATATTTGAATAGATCTCGTCGAGAGCTTTAAAACGATACCACGCACAGTCGTTTTGCACTCGCGGTTGCCCAGATAAACCGCGATATTGTCAAAACTGATCACCGGTTCACAAGAAAACAATTTTTTAAATGTTCAGTTCAAACCACTGCGATATGTTTTTCATATATTTGAATAGATCTCGTCGAGAGCTTTAAAACGATACCACGCAGAGTCGTTTTGCACTCGCGGTTGCCCAGATAAACCGCGATACTGTCAAAACTGATCACCGGTTCACAAGAAAACAATTTTTTAAATGTTCAGTTCAAACCACTGCGATATGTTTTTTATATATTTGAATCGATCTCGTGGACAGCTTTAAAACGATACCACGCACAGTCGTTTTGCACTCGCGGTTGCCCAGATAAACCGCGATATTGTCAAAACTGATCACCGGTTCACAAGAAAACAATTTTTTAAATGTTCAGTTCAAACCACTGCGATATGTTTTTTATATATTTGAATAGATCTCGTGGACAGCTTTAAAACGATACCACGCACAGTCGTTTTGCACTCGCGGTTGCCCAGATAAACCGCGATATTGTCAAAACTGATCACCGGTTCACAAGAAAACAATTTTTTAAATGTTCAGTTCAAACCACTGCGATATGTTTTTTATATATTTGAATAGATCTCGTGGACAGCTTTAAAACGATACCACGCACAGTCGTTTTGCACTCGCGGTTGCCCAGATAAACCGCGATATTGTCAAAACTGATCACCGGTTCACAAGAAAACAATTTTTTAAATGTTCAGTTCAAACCACTGCGATATGTTTTTCATATATTTGAATAGATCTCGTCGAGAGCTTTAAAACGATACCACGCACAGTCGTTTTGCACTCGCGGTTGCCCAGATAAACCGCGATATTGTCAAAACTGATCACCGGTTCACAAGAAAACAATTTTTTAAATGTTCAGTTCAAACCACTGCGATATGTTTTTATATATTTGAATAGATCTCGTGGACAGCTTTAAAACGATACCACGCACAGTCGTTTTGCACTCGCGGTTGCCCAGATAAACCGCGATATTGTCAAAACTGATCACCGGTTCACAAGAAAACAATTTTTTAAATGTTCAGTTCAAACCACTGCGATATGTTTTTTATATATTTGAATAGATCTCGTGGACAGCTTTAAAACGATACCACGCACAGTCGTTTTGCACTCGCGGTTGCCCAGATAAACCGCGATATTGTCAAAACTGATCACCGGTTCACAAGAAAACAATTTTTTAAATGTTCAGTTCAAACCACTGCGATATGTTTTTTATATATTTGAATAGATCTCGTGGACAGCTTTAAAACGATACCACGCACAGTCGTTTTGCACTCGCGGTTGCCCAGATAAACCGCGATATTGTCAAAACTGATCACCGGTTCACAAGAAAACAATTTTTTAAATGTTCAGTTCAAACCACTGCGATATGTTTTTTATATATTTGAATAGATCTCGTGGACAGCTTTAAAACGATACCACGCACAGTCGTTTTGCACTCGCGGTTGCCCAGATAAACCGCGATATTGTCAAAACTGATCACCGGTTCACAAGAAAACAATTTCTTAAATGTTCAGTTCAAACCACTGCGATATGTTTTTCATATATTTGAATAGATCTCGTCGACAGCTTTAAAACGATACCACGCACAGTCGTTTTGCACTCGCGGTTGCCCAGATAAACCGCGATATTGTCAAAACTGATCACCGGTTCACAAGAAAACAATTTTTTAAATGTTCAGTTCAAACCACTGCGATATGTTTTTCATATATTTGAATAGATCTCGTCGACAGCTTTAAAACGATACCACGCACAGTCGTTTTGCACTCGCGGTTGCCCAGATAAACCGCGATATTGTCAAAACTGATCACCGGTTCACAAGAAAACAATTTCTTAAATGTTCAGTTCAAACCACTGCGATATGTTTTTCATATATTTGAATAGATCTCGTCGACAGCTTTAAAACGATACCACGCACAGTCGTTTTGCACTCGCGGTTGCCCAGATAAACCGCGATATTGTCAAAACTGATCACCGGTTCACAAGAAAACAATTTCTTAAATGTTCAGTTCAAACCACTGCGATATGTTTTTCATATATTTGAATAGATCTCGTCGACAGCTTTAAAACGATACCACGCACAGTCGTTTTGCACTCGCGGTTGCCCAGATAAACCGCGATATTGTCAAAACTGATCACCGGTTCACAAGAAAACAATTTCTTAAATGTTCAGTTCAAACCACTGCGATATGTTTTTCATATATTTGAATAGATCTCGTTGACAGCTTTAAAACGATACCACGCACAGTCGTTTTGCACTCGCGGTTGCCCAGATAAACCGCGATATTGTCAAAACTGATCACCGGTTCACAAGAAAACAATTTTTTAAATGTTCAGTTCAAACCACTGTGATATGTTTTTCATATATTTGAATAGATCTCGTTGACAGCTTTAAAACGAGACCACGCACAGTCGTTTTGCACTCGCGGTTGCCCAGATAAACCGCGATATTGTCAAAACTGATCACCGGTTCACAAGAAAACAATTTCTTAAATGTTCAGTTCAAACCACTGCGATATGTTTTTTATATATTTGAATAGATCTCGTGGACAGCTTTAAAACGAGACCACGCACAGTCGTTTTGCACTCGCGGTTGCCCAGATAAACCGCGATATTGTCAAAACTGATCACCGGTTCACAAGAAAACAATTTTTTAAATGTTCAGTTCAAACCACTGTGATATGTTTTTCATATATTTGAATAGATCTCGTTGACAGCTTTAAAACGAGACCACGCACAGTCGTTTTGCACTCGCGGTTGCCCAGATAAACCGCGATATTGTCAAAACTGATCACCGGTTCACAAGAAAACAATTTTTTAAATGTTCAGTTCAAACCACTGCGATATGTTTTTCATATATTTGAATAGATCTCGTGGACAGCTTTAAAACGAGACCACGCACAGTCGTTTTGCACTCGCGGTTGCCCAGATAAACCGCGATATTGTCAAAACTGATCACCGGTTCACAAGAAAACAATTTCTTAAATGTTCAGTTCAAACCACTGCGATATGTTTTTCATATATTTGAATAGATCTCGTCGACAGCTTTAAAACGATACCACGCACAGTCGTTTTGTATTCGCGGTTGCCCAGATAAACCGCGATATTGTCAAAACTGATCACCGGTTCACAAGAAAACAATTTTTTAAATGTTCAGTTCAAACCACTGCGATATGTTTTTCATATATTTGAATAGATCTCGTGGACAGCTTTAAAACGATACCACGCACAGTCGTTTTGTATTCGCGGTTGCCCAGATAAACCGCGATATTGTCAAAACTGATCACCGGTTCACAAGAAAACAATTTCTTAAATGTTCAGTTCAAACCACTGTGATATGTTTTTCATATATTTGAATAGATCTCGTCGACAGCGTTTAAAACGATACCACACGCAGTCGTGTTGTGGCACTCACGGTTGCCGAGATAGATCGAGACAAACGCGGTGACACACACTGAAATATTGCGTCATCTCTCCCGCGCACAAGGAGCGCAGCGCGCACGATGTATTGCGCCGTACGCGAATCGGACACCATGCTTTTTACGAATATGCTAACAAGATTAGCGCGCGGCACGTATCTTTAAGCTTCTAATGATTTCAACTGGGGCCTATTTCTGTCACAAGCGGTCGGCTGTAAGGCACACCATACTATTCGTGGTGTGAGACGATTTGGGTTTCGGCTCCCAAAGCCCATATCGTGCAGGGTACGTTTCACAGTCCGGACGCTGATGCTTGTTGAGACTCCAGCATTGAATTCCGATGCTACCTGCGATAGTGTCGCGTGAAACGATTCTAAACAGCCGACGATGGTCACGTTCACCCAATGTCTTTTTACGGCCACACTGGTATCGTAGGTTGGAGGTTTTGCCGGAATTCTTGTAGTCACGGTACACCCTTGCAATGGTCGTCCGTGATAATCCGAACTTCGTTTCTACCTCCGAAATACTATGGCCCATCTCACGAGCGCCAACTATGACACCGCGTTGAAAATCGCTTAAATCGTTATTACTTGTCATTCTCATGCCGAAAACAGCTCTGACAGCTGGCAAGGATGTCTATTGCTTTATATACGCACTGGCGGACGCAACCGAGTACCCGCATTGGTGACGTTGCTATGTATTTTGCACCTCCGAAATACTATGGCCCATCTCACGAGCGCCAACTATGACACCGCGTTGAAAATCGCTTAAATCGTTATTACTTGTCATTCTCATGCCGAAAACAGCTCTGACAGCTGGCAAGGATGTCTATTGCTTTATATACGCACTGGCGGACGCAACCGAGTACGCGCATAGGTGACGTTGCTATGTATTTTGCACCTCCGAAATACTATGGCCCATCTCACGAGCTCCAACTATGACACCGCGTTGAAAATCGCTTAAATCGTTATTACTTGTCATTCTCATGCCGAAAACAGCTCTGACAGCTGGCAAGGATGTCTATCGCTTTATATACGCACTGGCGGACGCAACCGAGTACGCGCATAGGTGACGTTGCTATATATTTTGCACCTCCGAAATACTATGGCCCATCTCACGAGCGCCAACTATGACACCGCGTTGAAAATCGCTTAAATCGTTATTACTTGTCATTCTCATGCCGAAAACAGCTCTGACAGCTGGCAAGGATGTCTATCGCTTTATATACGCACTGGCGGACGCAATCGAGTACGCGCATAGGTGACGTTGCTATATATTTTGCACCTCCGAAATACTATGGCCCATCTCACGAGCTCCAACTATGACACCGCGTTGAAAATCGCTTAAATCGTTATTACTTGTCATTCTCATGCCGAAAACAGCTCTGACAGCTGGCAAGGATGTCTATCGCTTTATATACGCACTGGCGGACGCAACCGAGTACGCGCATAGGTGACGTTGCTATATATTTTGCACCTCCGAAATACTATGGCCCATCTCACGAGCGCCAACTATGACACCGCGTTGAAAATCGCTTAAATCGTTATTACTTGTCATTCTCATGCCGAAAACAGCTCTGACAGCTGGCAAGGATGTCTATCGCTTTATATACGCACTGGCGGACGCAACCGAGTACGCGCATAGGTGACGTTGCTATATATTTTGCACCTCCGAAATACTATGGCCCATCTCACGAGCGCCAACTATGACACCGCGTTGAAAATCGCTTAAATCGTTATTACTTGTCATTCTCATGCCGAAAACAGCTCTGACAGCTGGCAAGGATGTCTATCGCTTTATATACGCACTGGCGGACGCAACCGAGTACGCGCATAGGTGACGTCGCTATATATTTTGCACCTCCGAAATACTGTGGCCCATCTCAGGAGCGCCAACTATGACACGGCGTTGAAAATCGCTTAAATCGTTATTACTTGTCATTCTCATGCCGAAAACAGCTCTGACAGCTGGCAAGGATGTCTATCGCTTTATATACGCACTGGCGGACGCAACCGAGTACGCGCATAGGTGACGTTGCTATATATTTTGCACCTCCGAAATACTATGGCCCATCTCACGAACGCCAACTATGACACCGCGTTGAAAATCGCTTAAATCGTTATTACTTGTCATTCTCATGCCGAAAACAGCTCTGACAGCTGGCAAGGATGTCTATCACTTTATATACGCACTGGCGGACGCAACCGAGTACGCGCATAGGTGACGTTGCTATATATTTTGCACCTCCGAAATACTATGGCCCATCTCACGAGCTCCAACTATGACACCGCGTTGAAAATCGCTTAAATCGTTATTACTTGTCATTCTCATGCCGAAAACAGCTCTGACAGCTGGCAAGGATGTCTATCGCTTTATATACGCACTGGCGGACGCAACCGAGTACGCGCATAGGTGACGTCGCTATATATTTTGCACCTCCGAAATACTGTGGCCCATCTCAGGAGCGCCAACTATGACACGGCGTTGAAAATCGCTTAAATCGTTATTACTTGTCATTCTCATGCCGAAAACAGCTCTGACAGCTGGCAAGGATGTCTATTGCTTTATATACGCACTGGCGGAGGCAACCGAGTACGCGCATAGGTGACGTCGCTATATATTTTGCACCTCCGAAATACTGTGGCCCATCTCACGAGCGCCAACTATGACACCGCGTTGAAAATCGCTTAAATCGTTATTACTTGTCATTCTCATGCCGAAAACAGCTCTGACAGCTGGCAAGGATGTCTATCGCTTTATATACGCACTGGCGGACGCAACCGAGTACGCGCATAGGTGACGTTGCTATATATTTTGCACCTCCGAAATACTATGGCCCATCTCACGAGCGCCAACTATGACACCGCGTTGAAAATCGCTTAAATCGTTATTACTTGTCATTCTCATGCCGAAAACAGCTCTGACAGCTGGCAAGGATGTCTATCGCTTTATATACGCACTGGCGGACGCAACCGAGTACGCGCATAGGTGACGTCGCTATATATTTTGCACCTCCGAAATACTGTGGCCCATCTCAGGAGCGCCAACTATGACACGGCGTTGAAAATCGCTTAAATCGTTATTACTTGTCATTCTCATGCCGAAAACAGCTCTGACAGCTGGCAAGGATGTCTATCGCTTTATATACGCACTGGCGGACGCAACCGAGTACGCGCATAGGTGACGTTGCTATGTATTTTGCACCTCCGAAATACTATGGCCCATCTCACGAGCGCCAACTATGACACCGCGTTGAAAATCGCTTAAATCGTTATTACTTGTCATTCTCATGCCGAAAACAGCTCTGACAGCTGGCAAGGATGTCTATCGCTTTATATACGCACTGGCGGACGCAACCGAGTACGCGCATAGGTGACGTCGCTATATATTTTGCACCTCCGAAATACTGTGGCCCATCTCAGGAGCGCCAACTATGACACGGCGTTGAAAATCGCTTAAATCGTTATTACTTGTCATTCTCATGCCGAAAACAGCTCTGACAGCTGGCAAGGATGTCTATCGCTTTATATACGCACTGGCGGACGCAACCGAGTACGCGCATAGGTGACGTTGCTATGTATTTTGCACCTCCGAAATACTATGGCCCATCTCACGAGCGCCAACTATGACACCGCGTTGAAAATCGCTTAAATCGTTATTACTTGTCATTCTCATGCCGAAAACAGCTCTGACAGCTGGCAAGGATGTCTATCGCTTTATATACGCACTGGCGGACGCAACCGAGTACGCGCATAGGTGACGTCGCTATATATTTTGCACCTCCGAAATACTGTGGCCCATCTCAGGAGCGCCAACTATGACACGGCGTTGAAAATCGCTTAAATCGTTATTACTTGTCATTCTCATGCCGAAAACAGCTCTGACAGCTGGCAAGGATGTCTATCGCTTTATATACGCACTGGCGGACGCAACCGAGTACGCGCATAGGTGACGTCGCTATATATTTTGCACCTCCGAAATACTGTGGCCCATCTCAGGAGCGCCAACTATGACACGGCGTTGAAAATCGCTTAAATCGTTATTACTTGTCATTCTCATGCCGAAAACAGCTCTGACAGCTGGCAAGGATGTCTATCGCTTTATATACGCACTGGCGGACGCAACCGAGTACGCGCATAGGTGACGTTGCTATGTATTTTGCACCTCCGAAATACTATGGCCCATCTCACGAGCTCCAACTATGACACCGCGTTGAAAATCGCTTAAATCGTTATTACTTGTCATTCTCATGCCGAAAACAGCTCTGACAGCTGGCAAGGATGTCTATCGCTTTATATACGCACTGGCGGACGCAACCGAGTACGCGCATAGGTGACGTCGCTATATATTTTGCACCTCCGAAATACTGTGGCCCATCTCAGGAGCGCCAACTATGACACGGCGTTGAAAATCGCTTAAATCGTTATTACTTGTCATTCTCATGCCGAAAACAGCTCTGACAGCTGGCAAGGATGTCTATTGCTTTATATACGCACTGGCGGAGGCAACCGAGTACGCGCATAGGTGACGTCGCTATATATTTTGCACCTCCGAAATACTGTGGCCCATCTCACGAGCGCCAACTATGACACCGAGTTGAAAATCGCTTAAATCGTTATTACTTGTCATTCTCATGCCGAAAACAGCTCTGACAGCTGGCAAGGATGTCTATCGCTTTATATACGCACTGGCGGACGCAACCGAGTACGCGCATAGGTGACGTTGCTATATATTTTGCACCTCCGAAATACTATGGCCCATCTCACGAGCGCCAACTATGACACCGCGTTGAAAATCGCTTAAATCGTTATTACTTGTCATTCTCATGCCGAAAACAGCTCTGACAGCTGGCAAGGATGTCTATCGCTTTATATACGCACTGGCGGACGCAACCGAGTACGCGCATAGGTGACGTCGCTATATATTTTGCACCTCCGAAATACTGTGGCCCATCTCAGGAGCGCCAACTATGACACGGCGTTGAAAATCGCTTAAATCGTTATTACTTGTCATTCTCATGCCGAAAACAGCTCTGACAGCTGGCAAGGATGTCTATCGCTTTATATACGCACTGGCGGACGCAACCGAGTACGCGCATAGGTGACGTTGCTATATATTTTGCACCTCCGAAATACTATGGCCCATCTCACGAACGCCAACTATGACACCGCGTTGAAAATCGCTTAAATCGTTATTACTTGTCATTCTCATGCCGAAAACAGCTCTGACAGCTGGCAAGGATGTCTATCACTTTATATACGCACTGGCGGACGCAACCGAGTACGCGCATAGGTGACGTTGCTATATATTTTGCACCTCCGAAATACTATGGCCCATCTCACGAGCTCCAACTATGACACCGCGTTGAAAATCGCTTAAATCGTTATTACTTGTCATTCTCATGCCGAAAACAGCTCTGACAGCTGGCAAGGATGTCTATCGCTTTATATACGCACTGGCGGACGCAACCGAGTACGCGCATAGGTGACGTCGCTATATATTTTGCACCTCCGAAATACTGTGGCCCATCTCAGGAGCGCCAACTATGACACGGCGTTGAAAATCGCTTAAATCGTTATTACTTGTCATTCTCATGCCGAAAACAGCTCTGACAGCTGGCAAGGATGTCTATTGCTTTATATACGCACTGGCGGAGGCAACCGAGTACGCGCATAGGTGACGTCGCTATATATTTTGCACCTCCGAAATACTGTGGCCCATCTCACGAGCGCCAACTATGACACCGCGTTGAAAATCGCTTAAATCGTTATTACTTGTCATTCTCATGCCGAAAACAGCTCTGACAGCTGGCAAGGATGTCTATCGCTTTATATACGCACTGGCGGACGCAACCGAGTACGCGCATAGGTGACGTTGCTATATATTTTGCACCTCCGAAATACTATGGCCCATCTCACGAGCGCCAACTATGACACCGCGTTGAAAATCGCTTAAATCGTTATTACTTGTCATTCTCATGCCGAAAACAGCTCTGACAGCTGGCAAGGATGTCTATCGCTTTATATACGCACTGGCGGACGCAACCGAGTACGCGCATAGGTGACGTCGCTATATATTTTGCACCTCCGAAATACTGTGGCCCATCTCAGGAGCGCCAACTATGACACGGCGTTGAAAATCGCTTAAATCGTTATTACTTGTCATTCTCATGCCGAAAACAGCTCTGACAGCTGGCAAGGATGTCTATCGCTTTATATACGCACTGGCGGACGCAACCGAGTACGCGCATAGGTGACGTTGCTATGTATTTTGCACCTCCGAAATACTATGGCCCATCTCACGAGCGCCAACTATGACACCGCGTTGAAAATCGCTTAAATCGTTATTACTTGTCATTCTCATGCCGAAAACAGCTCTGACAGCTGGCAAGGATGTCTATCGCTTTATATACGCACTGGCGGACGCAACCGAGTACGCGCATAGGTGACGTCGCTATATATTTTGCACCTCCGAAATACTGTGGCCCATCTCACGAGCGCCAACTATGACACGGCGTTGAAAATCGCTTAAATCGTTATTACTTGTCATTCTCATGCCGAAAACAGCTCTGACAGCTGGCAAGGATGTCTATCGCTTTATATACGCACTGGCGGACGCAACCGAGTACGCGCATAGGTGACGTTGCTATGTATTTTGCACCTCCGAAATACTATGGCCCATCTCACGAGCGCCAACTATGACACCGCGTTGAAAATCGCTTAAATCGTTATTACTTGTCATTCTCATGCCGAAAACAGCTCTGACAGCTGGCAAGGATGTCTATCGCTTTATATACGCACTGGCGGACGCAACCGAGTACGCGCATAGGTGACGTTGCTATGTATTTTGCACCTCCGAAATACTATGGCCCATCTCACGAGCTCCAAATATGACAGCGCGTTGAAAATCGCTTAAATCGTTATTACTTGTCATTCTCATGCCGAAAGCAGCTCTGACAGCTGGCAAGGATGTCTATCGCTTTATATACGCACTGGCGGAGGCAACCGAGTACGCGCATAGGTGACGTCGCTATATATTTTGCACCTCCGAAATACTGTGGCCCATCTCACGAGCGCCAACTATGACACGGCGTTGAAAATCGCTTAAATCGTTATTACTTGTCATTCTCATGCCGAAAACAGCTCTGACAGCTGGCAAGGATGTCTATCGCTTTATATACGCACTGGCGGACGCAACCGAGTACGCGCATAGGTGACGTCGCTATATATTTTGCACCTCCGAAATACTGTGGCCCATCTCAGGAGCGCCAACTATGACACGGCGTTGAAAATCGCTTAAATCGTTATTACTTGTCATTCTCATGCCGAAAACAGCTCTGACAGCTGGCAAGGATGTCTATTGCTTTATATACGCACTGGCGGAGGCAACCGAGTACGCGCATAGGTGACGTCGCTATATATTTTGCACCTCCGAAATACTGTGGCCCATCTCACGAGCGCCAACTATGACACCGAGTTGAAAATCGCTTAAATCGTTATTACTTGTCATTCTCATGCCGAAAACAGCTCTGACAGCTGGCAAGGATGTCTATCGCTTTATATACGCACTGGCGGACGCAACCGAGTACGCGCATAGGTGACGTTGCTATATATTTTGCACCTCCGAAATACTATGGCCCATCTCACGAGCGCCAACTATGACACCGCGTTGAAAATCGCTTAAATCGTTATTACTTGTCATTCTCATGCCGAAAACAGCTCTGACAGCTGGCAAGGATGTCTATCGCTTTATATACGCACTGGCGGACGCAACCGAGTACGCGCATAGGTGACGTCGCTATATATTTTGCACCTCCGAAATACTGTGGCCCATCTCAGGAGCGCCAACTATGACACGGCGTTGAAAATCGCTTAAATCGTTATTACTTGTCATTCTCATGCCGAAAACAGCTCTGACAGCTGGCAAGGATGTCTATCGCTTTATATACGCACTGGCGGACGCAACCGAGTACGCGCATAGGTGACGTTGCTATGTATTTTGCACCTCCGAAATACTATGGCCCATCTCACGAGCGCCAACTATGACACCGCGTTGAAAATCGCTTAAATCGTTATTACTTGTCATTCTCATGCCGAAAACAGCTCTGACAGCTGGCAAGGATGTCTATCGCTTTATATACGCACTGGCGGACGCAACCGAGTACGCGCATAGGTGACGTCGCTATATATTTTGCACCTCCGAAATACTGTGGCCCATCTCAGGAGCGCCAACTATGACACGGCGTTGAAAATCGCTTAAATCGTTATTACTTGTCATTCTCATGCCGAAAACAGCTCTGACAGCTGGCAAGGATGTCTATCGCTTTATATACGCACTGGCGGACGCAACCGAGTACGCGCATAGGTGACGTTGCTATGTATTTTGCACCTCCGAAATACTATGGCCCATCTCACGAGCTCCAACTATGACACCGCGTTGAAAATCGCTTAAATCGTTATTACTTGTCATTCTCATGCCGAAAACAGCTCTGACAGCTGGCAAGGATGTCTATCGCTTTATATACGCACTGGCGGAGGCAACCGAGTACGCGCATAGGTGACGTCGCTATATATTTTGCACCTCCGAAATACTGTGGCCCATCTCACGAGCGCCAACTATGACACGGCGTTGAAAATCGCTTAAATCGTTATTACTTGTCATTCTCATGCCGAAAACAGCTCTGACAGCTGGCAAGGATGTCTATCGCTTTATATACGCACGGGCGGAGGCAACCGAGTACGCGCATAGGTGACGTCGCTATATATTTTGCACCTCCGAAATACTGTGGCCCATCTCAGGAGCGCCAACTATGACACGGCGTTGAAAATCGCTTAAATCGTTATTACTTGTCATTCTCATGCCGAAAACAGCTCTGACAGCTGGCAAGGATGTCTATCGCTTTATATACGCACTGGCGGACGCAACCGAGTACGCGCATAGGTGACGTTGCTATGTATTTTGCACCTCCGAAATACTATGGCCCATCTCACGAGCGCCAACTATGACACCGCGTTGAAAATCGCTTAAATCGTTATTACTTGTCATTCTCATGCCGAAAACAGCTCTGACAGCTGGCAAGGATGTCTATCGCTTTATATACGCACTGGCGGACTAACCGAGTACGCGCATAGGTGACGTTGCTATATATTTTGCACCTCCGAAATACTATGGCCCATCTCACGAGCGCCAACTATGACACCGCGTTGAAAATCGCTTAAATCGTTATTACTTGTCATTCTCATGCCGAAAACAGCTCTGACAGCTGGCAAGGATGTCTATCGCTTTATATACGCACTGGAGGACGCAACCGAGTACGCGCATAGGTGACGTCGCTATATATTTTGCACCTCCGAAATACTGTGGCCCATCTCAGGAGCGCCAACTATGACACGGCGTTGAAAATCGCTTAAATCGTTATTACTTGTCATTCTCATGCCGAAAACAGCTCTGACAGCTGGCAAGGATGTCTATCGCTTTATATACGCACTGGCGGACGCAACCGAGTACGCGCATAGGTGACGTTGCTATGTATTTTGCACCTCCGAAATACTATGGCCCATCTCACGAGCGCCAACTATGACACCGCGTTGAAAATCGCTTAAATCGTTATTACTTGTCATTCTCATGCCGAAAACAGCTCTGACAGCTGGCAAGGATGTCTATCGCTTTATATACGCACTGGCGGACGCAACCGAGTACGCGCATAGGTGACGTCGCTATATATTTTGCACCTCCGAAATACTGTGGCCCATCTCAGGAGCGCCAACTATGACACGGCGTTGAAAATCGCTTAAATCGTTATTACTTGTCATTCTCATGCCGAAAACAGCTCTGACAGCTGGCAAGGATGTCTATCGCTTTATATACGCACTGGCGGACGCAACCGAGTACGCGCATAGGTGACGTTGCTATGTATTTTGCACCTCCGAAATACTATGGCCCATCTCACGAGCTCCAACTATGACACCGCGTTGAAAATCGCTTAAATCGTTATTACTTGTCATTCTCATGCCGAAAACAGCTCTGACAGCTGGCAAGGATGTCTATCGCTTTATATACGCACTGGCGGAGGCAACCGAGTACGCGCATAGGTGACGTCGCTATATATTTTGCACCTCCGAAATACTGTGGCCCATCTCACGAGCGCCAACTATGACACGGCGTTGAAAATCGCTTAAATCGTTATTACTTGTCATTCTCATGCCGAAAACAGCTCTGACAGCTGGCAAGGATGTCTATCGCTTTATATACGCACTGGCGGACGCAACCGAGTACGCGCATAGGTGACGTTGCTATGTATTTTGCACCTCCGAAATACTATGGCCCATCTCACGAGCTCCAACTATGACACCGCGTTGAAAATCGCTTAAATCGTTATTACTTGTCATTCTCATGCCGAAAACAGCTCTGACAGCTGGCAAGGATGTCTATCGCTTTATATACGCACTGGCGGACGCAACCGAGTACGCGCATAGGTGACGTTGCTATATATTTTGCACCTCCGAAATACTATGGCCCATCTCACGAGCTCCAACTATGACACCGCGTTGAAAATCGCTTAAATCGTTATTACTTGTCATTCTCATGCCGAAAACAGCTCTGACAGCTGGCAAGGATGTCTATCGCTTTATATACGCACTGGCGGACGCAACCGAGTACGCGCATAGGTGACGTCGCTATATATTTTGCACCTCCGAAATACTGTGGCCCATCTCAGGAGCGCCAACTATGACACGGCGTTGAAAATCGCTTAAATCGTTATTACTTGTCATTCTCATGCCGAAAACAGCTCTGACAGCTGGCAAGGATGTCTATCGCTTTATATACGCACTGGCGGACGCAACCGAGTACGCGCATAGGTGACGTTGCTATGTATTTTGCACCTCCGAAATACTATGGCCCATCTCACGAGCGCCAACTATGACACCGCGTTGAAAATCGCTTAAATCGTTATTACTTGTCATTCTCATGCCGAAAACAGCTCTGACAGCTGGCAAGGATGTCTATCGCTTTATATACGCACTGGCGGACGCAACCGAGTACGCGCATAGGTGACGTCGCTATATATTTTGCACCTCCGAAATACTGTGGCCCATCTCAGGAGCGCCAACTATGACACGGCGTTGAAAATCGCTTAAATCGTTATTACTTGTCATTCTCATGCCGAAAACAGCTCTGACAGCTGGCAAGGATGTCTATCGCTTTATATACGCACTGGCGGACGCAACCGAGTACGCGCATAGGTGACGTTGCTATGTATTTTGCACCTCCGAAATACTATGGCCCATCTCACGAGCTCCAACTATGACACCGCGTTGAAAATCGCTTAAATCGTTATTACTTGTCATTCTCATGCCGAAAACAGCTCTGACAGCTGGCAAGGATGTCTATCGCTTTATATACGCACTGGCGGAGGCAACCGAGTACGCGCATAGGTGACGTCGCTATATATTTTGCACCTCCGAAATACTGTGGCCCATCTCACGAGCGCCAACTATGACACGGCGTTGAAAATCGCTTAAATCGTTATTACTTGTCATTCTCATGCCGAAAACAGCTCTGACAGCTGGCAAGGATGTCTATCGCTTTATATACGCACTGGCGGACGCAACCGAGTACGCGCATAGGTGACGTTGCTATGTATTTTGCACCTCCGAAATACTATGGCCCATCTCACGAGCTCCAACTATGACACCGCGTTGAAAATCGCTTAAATCGTTATTACTTGTCATTCTCATGCCGAAAACAGCTCTGACAGCTGGCAAGGATGTCTATCGCTTTATATACGCACTGGCGGAGGCAACCGAGTACGCGCATAGGTGACGTCGCTATATATTTTGCACCTCCGAAATACTGTGGCCCATCTCACGAGCGCCAACTATGACACGGCGTTGAAAATCGCTTAAATCGTTATTACTTGTCATTCTCATGCCGAAAACAGCTCTGACAGCTGGCAAGGATGTCTATCGCTTTATATACGCACTGGCGGACGCAACCGAGTACGCGCATAGGTGACGTTGCTATGTGTTTTGCACCTCCGAAATACTGTGGCCCATCTCACGAGCGCCAACTATGACACGGCGTTGAAAATCGCTTAAATCGTTATTACTTGTCATTCTCATGCCGAAAACAGCTCTGACAGCTGGCAAGGATGTCTATCGCTTTATATACGCACTGGCGGACGCAACCGAGTACGCGCATAGGTGACGTTGCTATGTATTTTGCACCTCCGAAATACTATGGCCCATCTCACGAGCTCCAACTATGACACCGCGTTGAAAATCGCTTAAATCGTTATTACTTGTCATTCTCATGCCGAAAACAGCTCTGACAGCTGGCAAGGATGTCTATCGCTTTATATACGCACTGGCGGAGGCAACCGAGTACGCGCATAGGTGACGTCGCTATATATTTTGCACCTCCGAAATACTGTGGCCCATCTCACGAGCGCCAACTATGACACGGCGTTGAAAATCGCTTAAATCGTTATTACTTGTCATTCTCATGCCGAAAACAGCTCTGACAGCTGGCAAGGATGTCTATCGCTTTATATACGCACTGGAGGACGCAACCGAGTACGCGCATAGGTGACGTTGCTATGTATTTTGCACCTCCGAAATACTATGGCCCATCTCACGAGCGCCAACTATATGACACCGCGTTGAAAATCGCTTAAATCGTTATTACTTGTCATTCTCATGCCGAAAACAGCTCTGACAGCTGGCAAGGATGTCTATCGCTTTATATACGCACTGGAGGACGCAACCGAGTACGCGCATAGGTGACGTTGCTATGTATTTTGCACCTCCGAAATACTATGGCCCATCTCACGAGCGCCAACTATATGACACCGCGTTGAAAATCGCTTAAATCGTTATTACTTGTCATTCTCATGCCGAAAACAGCTCTGACAGCTGACAAGGATGTCTATCGCTTTATATACGCACTGGCGGACGCAACCGAGTACGCGCATAGGTGACGTTGCTATGTATTTTGCACCTCCGAAATACTATGGCCCATCTCACGAGCGCCAACTATGACACCGCGTTGAAAATCGCTTAAATCGTTATTACTTGTCATTCTCATGCCGAAAACAGCTCTGACAGCTGGCAAGGATGTCTATCGCTTTATATACGCACTGGCGGAGGCAACCGAGTACGCGGATAGGTGAAATTGCTATGTATTTTGCATAAGCTCGTCTGTACTAGTTTTTCTGGCACTTCAGTGTATATTTCATTCTCATTTTTTCTCCTGACTGTACATGCTGTACAAGTGCCTCTAAAACTTCTTCAAAGTCGACGATTTCTCCGAAAAAAGTACAAAAGCAGCCCAAGTTCGGCATGTTGGGCATAGCGCACAGCTGATACGAAGTGTAATGTCACGAGAAACGCGGGGCGTGCGTCCGATGCCATGTCCTCTCCGTTCTAACCTCCTATTTTAACTCAGAAATCATTTGAAAAAAAAGTTGTTGGCATTTTTTAAAATTGGTAAAAAACCCTTAAAATAAATTTCACGTGTTTTTGTTACTATTATAAATACAATTGAGTTGGAAATTCACAGTATCTGCGTATTGTACACTGACGGGGAAAAAATCCCAACACCAAAAAGGGGTTTGTGTTAGATAAACGACAGTTGGTAGGCGGTGAGAGTACATCTGTAAGATGACGTCTATGCAAATTTCGTGCTCGACGCATACGTGTGGCGCTAGTAGCGCCCCTCGGAACATGCAAAGCAGGTTTGCTGTAAATACGCGCTGTAACTTTCGTGAGCGCTAGTTATCGTTGAGATTCGACGTAGTGTGTTGATGTTAGTCAAGAACGCCTTTAAGAAGACGAAGAAGCCATTATCAACAGCTCACTGAGTTTGAACGAGGTCGTGCAATAGGGCTACGAGAAGGTGGATGATTTTTTTTCCGCAATATTGCAGAACGACTTGGCAGGAATGTAGCCACTGTGCATGATTGTTGGCAGCGGTGGTCAAGGGAAGGTACTGCCTCAAGAAGACCGGGTTCCGGCCGGCCACGTGGCACTACTGAGAGGGAAGACCGCCGTGTACGGTGTATGGCCGTGGCGCATCGTACCGCGTCTGCGGCAGCGATTCGAGCTGCAGTTGCCACCACAGTGACACAACGAACTGTTACAAATCGGTTACTTGAAGGACGGCTCCGAGCCAGACGCCCTGTAGCGTGCATTCCACTTACTCCAAACCACTGCCGTTTGCGACGTCAGTGGTGTCAAGCTAGAGCTCATTGGAGGACGGAGTGGAGATCTTTTGTGTTTTCAGATGAAAGCCGGTTCTGCCTGGGTGCCAGTGATGGCCGTGTGTTGGTTAGAAGGAGACCAGGTGAACGCATGCAACCAACCTGTCTGCGGCCGAGACACACTAGACCTACACCTGGAGTTATGGTCTGGGGAGCAATTTCCTATGACAGCAGGAGCACTCTCGTGGTTATCCCACGCACCCTGACGGGACAGTTGTACGTCGGTCTGGTGATTCAACCTGTTGTGCTGCCATTCATGAACAGCATTCCAGGGGGTGTTTTCCAACAGGATAACGCTCGCCCGCATACCGCTGTTGTAACCCAACATGCTCTAGAGAGTGTCGACATGTTGCCGTGGCCTGCTAGATCACCAGATCTTTCTCCAATCGAGCACGTATGGGACATCATTGGACGACAACTCCAGCGTCACCCCCTAACCAGCATTAACCGTCCCTGTATTGACCGAGCAAGTGCAACAGGCGTGGAACTCCATCCCACAAACTGACATCCAGCACCTGTACGACACAATGCATGAACGTTTGCGTGCTTGCATTCAACATTCTGGCGGTTACACCGGTTATTAATGTACCAGCATTTCACATTTAAAATGGCTCTTCTCGCGCTTACAATAAGCTGTGATCTTGAAACCTTAATCGATTAAATATGTTACCTATACAAATGTATTGCCGCCATTTCATTCCTCTACAACTATTTTTTCGTGGTGTTGAGATTTTTTTTTTTTTTTCCGTCAGTGTAGTTGCGACCCATTGATCTCTCAGGCCTTCCAGTAAGGCTCTTACGTTTTCTGTGTTGTTGTTTTCTTCTTCTTTTTTTCGGCGGGGAAGACATTCTTTTAAGGTATAGATTAAATGGCGCAACTCAATATGCACTTTCTAAATATTTTCACTAACAATGGTCAACGGAATGTTTTTTTACATCTTTACATAATGGAGAATGTCTTATTTACGTGAATAAACTCGATCGAATTAATTTAAATTGTATATCCAAAGGCAGAACGCAAGCGGGTCTTAGAGAGTCTTCGCTGTTCTGATGCGAAGAACTTCGATACAATCGCCTGTTAACGTTTCCATGACAACATGAGTCAGCGTATGGAGGTGAATTGATCACTGCTTTGCTCAACAGTTCACTCAGAAAAGAGCACTTTGGACTATCTCAGTCCCTATTTTTTTTTTTTTTTTGATTGGAGGTTTAACGACCACCGTGAGCAACTCAATGGGCTATAAGCAGTCGCCCGTCCCCAATTTTAGGGTCACTGGTTCCAGGGAAGGGAGAGAGCCAGTGCCGTAAGACAAACACAACATCCATTGATTGATTGGAGGTTTAACGACCACCGTGAGCAACTCAATGGGCTATAAGCAGTTGCCCGTCCCTAATTTTAGGGTCACTGGTTCCAGGGAAGGGAGAGAGCCAGTGCCGTAAGACAAACACAACATCCATTGATTGATTGGAGGTTTAACGACCACCGTGAGCAACTCAATGGGCTATAAGCAGTCGCCCGTCCCTAATTTTAGGGTCACTGGTTCCAGGGAAGGGAAAGAGCCAGTGCCGTAAGACAAACACAACATCCATTGATTGATTGGAGGTTTAACGACCACCGTGAGCAACTCAATGGGCTATAAGCAGTCGCCCGTCCCTAATTTTAGGGTCACTGGTTCCAGGGAAGGGAGAGAGCCAGTGCCGTAAGACAAACACAACATCCATTGATTGATTGGAGGTTTAACGACCACCGTGAGCAACTCAATGGGCTATAAGCAGTCGCCCGTCCCTAATTTTAGGGTCACTGGTTCCAGGGAAGGGAAAGAGCCAGTGCCGTAAGACAAACACAACATCCATTGATTGATTGGAGGTTTAACGACCACCGTGAGCAACTCAATGGGCTATAAGCAGTCGCCCGTCCCTAATTTTAGGGTCACTGGTTCCAGGGAAGGGAGAGAGCCAGTGCCGTAAGACAAACACAACATCCATTGATTGATTGGAGGTTTAACGACCACCGTGAGCAACTCAATGGGCTATAAGCAGTCGCCCGTCCCTAATTTCAGGGTCACTGGTTCCAGGTAAGGGAGAGAGCCAGTGCCGTAAGACAAAACACAACATCCATGCCTCACCGGGATTCGAACGCGGACCCCTTCCGGACGAATGATCAGAGGCCATCGCTTAGACCACTGCGCCACCGGGGCGGCTCTCAGTCCCTATGTGCTTCCGCCTTTGACAACGCGTGTTGTTGTGTCAGTCAATCGCACGCTTCTCCTATAGGCTTTAAATGGGAACTTTGACGCCCCGCAACGCCCGAACCGTTGCCCCAATCTTATTTTTTCTCTTCGTCTGGCACATCAACAGGGTAAGACCTTTATTTTGATACCTCACCCATATTTTTCTTCAGGTTTCGGTCTGTGTCCTCGATTTTGAATGTGAGGTAACGCTAACCCATTGAGTTCCGATTCTGATATGATATGATAATACAATTTCAAAATCGCTTTATTGTAAAACTAGGAGTTATAACGAAGTTAATTTCTCCGTCATTTTTATCCGCGCCAGGATTCGAACCCGGGTCCACTCATTCCGGAATAAGTTGCTCTACCAATTAAGCTACAGACATTTTATTCTGATTCCTATTTGCCTTTATGTCGTGTGCATCCTTCTGGCAGGTACGTCACATCTCCTGGTACGTTACAGAGTGAACAATAAATCAGGGCACAAAACATGAGCACAAGACACAGGAAGCGCGGATATGACATGGAGTGCATACATGAAGAGTCCAAACAGTAATTTGAAAACATGGGCACTTACAAATTGAAACATTGAGGAATTCATGACCACTCATGCAGAATCACAGGAGCAAATGCTGCAACGAGCATGGAGAAGTATACGTAAGTACAGGAAACATGTATGGGAACAGAAGATCATACATAGTGAACGGGGGCTCTCAGGCCGCACGTATGTATGTTGCGAGGGCGAAACAAGAAAAAAAAAGCGCAAGGAAAAATACAAAATGGTACACTGGCGTGCGAAAAATAAGGACGAGACGGTTTTTCGAATGTAACGTCGTGCAGAAGTGCTCCACATCGACTCAAATCATACCATAAGATTCCCAAGACGGAAGAATATGGGACAAGTGAGCAAACCCGTCCAAAAAAGGAATCCAAAGGATAAAAAAGGCACTTTATTGAAAAGGTAGCTTCGAGCACAACTGGACAGAAGACAGAAACGTCCATGTGACAGGTGGCTGCCAAGAAAAATCCAGTCTTTAGTAGGGGATATGATCACCCCTGACTGCGTTGCAGGATTTACAACGTCTGTCCATGCTGAGGACGAGGTTGTCAAGGAGCTGTTGAGGCATCGCGGCCCATTCCTCTTGTAGCGCCAATCGCAGCTGCGGAATCGCTGCTGGCGGCTGGTGACGTGCTGCCAAGCGTTTCCCGAGAATATCCCGCACGGGTTCGATTGGATTTAGGTCCGGGGACCTTACGGGCCAATCCATGCGTTGAATATCTTCACTCTCCAACAGCTTTGCGACAGCCACTGTACGATGAGGTGAAACGTTGTCGTTCATGAAGAGGAACTCAGGACCCACGGCACTTCTACACAGACGCACGTGAGGCAGGAGAACCTCGGTACAATAGCGGACACCAGTGACTGAACCTCCTTGGAAGATGTGGAGGTCAGTACGGCTACCAAGCATGATACCTCCCCAAAGGAGAACTCCACCACCTCCAAACCGGTCCCTTTCGATGATGTTTGAGGTGTGATTGCGTGTTCCCTGCTCTCTCCAGATGTGTATGCGTCCAGAATCGCTCGTCAGACTAAATTGGCTCTCATCCGTAAAGAGAACTCGACCCCATTGCTGATGTGTCCAGTTCTTGTGTTCCTGGCACCACAGAAACCACCGTCTCCGATGAGCAGGCGTTAATGGCACACACCGTACTGGTCGACGTGAAAATATACCACCTTTGTGTAGCCTCCTGGCCACGGTAAATCGCGATAACGGACGTCCAATTGTCTGTTGCATGTGCCTTGCTATTTCTCCCGCTGTCTGCCGTCTGTCTCTTCTCGCCTGTAGGACAATATACCGGTCGTCCGCCGCCGTGGTTGCTCGTGGACGACCACTGCTAAACTCTCGGACAGCTGTTCCTGTCGTTTGAAATGCTCTCCAAGCTCGTGAAACGATGCTGTGAGCGATCCCGAACTCCTCGGCCACACTAGTCACACTTCGACCTTCTTCCAACTTCCCAATGACGCGACCTCGGGTAAAGTCATCCAGATGTCGTCTACTGGATTGCCTGTTGGCCATATCACACGGTGGCAGCAACTCGACGTCGTTCAAACCGATGTACACCGTGCAATAGCTTTCGCCGAATTTCTGAGCGTACACCGCCCGTGTGCTTTATACTCTTCCAACACCCCCCCACCCCCTACGTCATGCTGCATATATGCGCATGCCTTACCGTACCGGAACCTAGTCTATCTCCTGAGTGGTCTTTCGGTCCGTTCTGCCTGCTCGTTCCGCTGTTATGCTAATTTTTCCTCTTCGTCCTTAATTTTTTCACACCAGTGTACATAGAAACAGGGCAACAATAAGAAAAACGTGAAAAATTGGGCACATACATGAAGCACAACATGGCACTACACTAGAAAAAATATCTGTACATAACAAAAGGCGTGGAAGTATGACACTAACGTAAAGTAAAACGAAAAACCATGAGGTGAAATCGTGAAATCTTACATAACACATACAATCACGGACTTGACAGGTAATCGCATGGAAAAAACGTAATGCAAAGACGATGCGTAAAACCGTGGGCGCGCAGGCCGCACTTTTAAAACAGGGACGGAACAAGACAATGGGACAATAAGCATGATGAATAATACACAAAGAGTTCAAGTGACAGAAGCAGAGTTCACCTAATAATAAAGACCGGAGGAATGAAGTTCTTCCCAAAGAGTGAAGGCATCCATGAAATCAGCATTGTTGGCAAAGTCTTGTGGACGTGGTTGCGGTGGGAGTGGAGAGCATGCAGCAGACAGAACACGAGCTGCAGAAGGATCTTTGGTTTTGGCGCGAAGTTTCCGTTTGCGATGAGAGGAGCGACGCGTACGTTTCTTAGGAACGGCTCCTAATAAGTCCGCAGTAATAGGAGGTGGGACAGAAGACGACTGGTCAAGGAGCCGCGGATGGCTTAGTGGTTAGTGTTTCAGACTATCGATGCTGGGTCCCCAGGTTCAAGCCTGGGCTGATCTTTCAGAGATGGTGTGATTTACTAACAATCGCTGAATATCCGCCGTGAATCGGACGAGCACGTAAAGTGACGGCCCCCAGGCTGGACCCACTGGTAAAATGGGTATCCTTTCCTATGTCCCCCCTGAAATTCTCTCACCCATCTATGTGCAATATCGTACTTGTACGGTGGCGCCATCTACTGTGCTCTAATCTCCCTACAAACTGTTCTGTCAAAGTCGCTAGACTTGCTCTCATTCCTTCCGTTTCTGTGTCCTGCCCAAAAGGCGATCTCGCTGTAGGTGGCTGGGACCTAAACTCTCCTCCCTGTGGACGTAAGTCCTACAAGAAAATGACGCTGAGCCCGACGACTGGTCAAAGAACTGTTGCGGATGTTGCACTGAAGAATCCTCAATAGATGTAGTAGAGCAGGTGGCAGCAGAAGACGTAACAGGCAATCCAGATGTGTCGTGAAGTAAAACAGGTGACACAGAAGATTGAACACAGTCAGAAGGGTGATGTTGCAAAGGGATGGACGGGATGGACTGGGAAGTCACTGCTAGGGAGGCTGGAGGACTGCTGAGTTCAGACAGCTGTGCTAGACCAGAAGGATCGGTGTTGCGGGAGCAGAAACGGACGTCCGGACAACAGGAGGCACAGACGATGAAGTAACAGCGTCAATAGGCTGGGAAGGGGAAACGCACACAAAGAAATGCAAACTACCAGATAAGTTTTAATTACTGTTACCGTATCAAACTTTTCCATTTTAGCGATCTTGACAAAAAAAACTCCGGCTTCACGGACATCCATGCCGTACAAAAGATCTTTATACTTCATACTCGAAATCTTTTTCTCATGCAGACACTCCTGAATCTGATCCACCTACGTCTTCCTTGGCCTTCCTTTCTACCACTTGGGCTAAAAAGATTTTCTTTTGTAAACATCTCATCACTCATTCTTTCAACATGGCCAAACCACCGAAGCACATTAGTCTCCACCTTGCTAACAATATTTTGCTTCACATTACACAACTGCAACACATCTTCATCCCTAACACAATCAGATCGTGTCTTGCCACAAGCCCCCTGTAAGTAACGCATTTCTCCAGCACACAAACGACTTCTTCTGTATTACCCAGGTTTCACTGCCTTACATTAGTGTACGAAGAATTACACTTTCATACACAGTCATGCACGACTCTCTTGATAACCCATCATTCCTGTGAAACCCTCCCAGAGCAGCTATGATTTTCAAAGAAGAATTCACTCGCCCACTGATTTCACCATCCAACTTGTTCTCTCTGTCAAACATGCTTCCTAAATACACAAACTCATTCACCTGGTCAATCACTGTGTCATTTAGACTTACATATATTACATTCAGTAATACCAGTTCCTCTCTCAAAAACCATAACTTTGGTGTTTCCCTTATTTATACTCGGTTTGAATTTCTTGCAAACTTCGTACATCCGGGACAACATACTCTGCAACTCACTTTTGCACTCTGCCAACAGGACAGTGTCATCAGCATACAGCAATCTGCACACACGGATATCTCCAAGACATAAACCACTATTATCTATTTTGGCCTCACGCATGCATACGTCCATAAATATATTAAACAGCCATGGTGACATTACACAACCTTGTCTAACTCCTGCACCAATGGAAAACCATTTTGATAAAACACCATTCACTCGTACATAAGCTCTACTACCAGCATACATGGCTTTTACACTATTAAGTAGATTCTCAGTAACACCATTTTCATTCAAAACCTTCCACAAAAGTGTCCTATTTACTCGGTCGTAAGCTTTCTCTAAATCTATGAAAGCAGCAAAAACTTTCTTATTAACAGCCAGATACTTTTCAATCATCGTGGATTTTTGGGGAGCTACGTACCCCAGAGAGGATGCTGGAATACATCACTGTTTAAAGATTTTTACACATATATTTCTGAATAATTTCAACATGCACGAGATTCGTGTAAATATCTGTCTCTGCTGTTTCAGCAAACGACGTTAATACTTCTTTACTTTATTCTGCACGGAAGTATTTAGACAGGAGTTTAAAAAAAAAAAAAAAAAGGAGTAATAATAGCGCGAAAACGAAATGTCCGAATGAGTGTATGTGCAGTTTTGGAAAAAAAAGGATTCCTAGTTTTAATCATTCTTAACGATAAAAAATCCAAAAGTTCTTCATTTTTGTAAATTCTTCATATTTTTAATCCTAAGTTTAAAGCCAAAATATTTGCCTATAAAATGTTTGTTAGCATTCAAAACATTTGCCCCCCGCCCCCACTACCACCACCACCATCTTAAATTCCTGAATTATTCCAACTCTCAGCCATGTAAAATTCAAAGAAACATGAGATGTTATTTTTGTTCAGCAGATGGCAGCACAATACCGTTGCATTGTTTAGACATTGTAAAAAGGGCAATTTTAATAGTGAAATGTCTGTAGTTTGAGGTGTAAATGGTTTTTTTGTTCTCATATTTATCAGTGACCTTTAAAGTTTTTTAAGCACGTTTTTGGTATGATTTTAATGAGGTGTCGTACAGATGTTTTATTGAACCTGGAATGAAATTATGTTGATACCTGTGGACCATAGGCGCCGACTATAGAGTTGCAAAGTGAATCTTGCCCCCTAATAATTTTACTAAAGGGACAGTGCCCACAACGTATTTTTCGTCCTGTTTAATTAAATAATCGCTTTGGCCTCATAACGTGGACCAAGCTCCACCTTATGAGGATAAAGCGATTTGTTTCCGAAAAATTTATAAATAACAAAATAAGTAAACTTTTTTTCCCATAAAAAGTTTGCTGATTTGCATGTGAACAAATTATCAGGAAAAACCAAAATGTTGATGCAAAAAAGAAGAGAGATGAGGACAACTAAAGAAGATGTGACTTCCAAAGTGGAATATATAGAGCTATGCAAGACAGTAAGAAAAAGTATCACTGAAGACGTAAGGAAATTCAACTGTGAACTAGTGAGGAAAGCAATTGAAAACAACCAAAGCCTAAAGATAGCAAAGGGACATCTCAGTAAGGGAAGAAAACAGATTATGGCACTGAGAAAAGAAGATGTGACTTCCAAAGTGGAATATATAGAGCTATGCAAGACAGTACGAAAAAGTATCACTGAAGACGTAAGGAAATTCAACTGTGAACTAGTGAGGAAAGCAATTGAAAACAACCAAAGCCTAAAGATAGCAAAGGGACATCTCAGTAAGGGAAGAAAACAGATTATGGCACTGAGAAAAGAAGATGTGACTTCCAAAGTGGAATATATAAAGCTATACAAGACAGTACGAAAAAGTATCACTGAAGACGTAAGGAAATTCAACTGTGAACTAGTGAGGAAAGCAATTGAAAACAACCAAAGCCTAAAGATAGCAAAGGGACATCTCAGTAAGGGAAGAAAACAGATTATGGCACTGAGAAAAGAAGATGGTTCTGTAACAAGAAATAGAAGTGAAGTTTTGACAAGAGTGAAAGATTTCTACTCCAAATTATATGAAAGGGATGATACATGTACTCCAGACATCATGAAAGGTACCAGAGTTCTTCCAGTCCTCCCAGCAGAAGTTGCTCATGCAATCAAGAACATGAAGCGGGGAAAAGCTCCAGGAGAAGATGGAATTACTGTAGACATCATACAAGAAGCAAGTGGAGAAATCGAAACAGTACTCGCTCAAATTTTCACTCAATGCCTTAATGAAGGGAAGATTCCTGAGTATTGGAACAACGTTACAATGATACATAAAAGAGGTGACATTGAGGATCTCAGGAACTACAGACCTATCAGCCTCCTATCAGTGGTTTATAAAATCTTCACTAAAGTTCTTTCACACCGCTTGAAGGTGACACTGGACATGGCTCAACCGAGAGAACAAGCTGGATTCAGGAGTGGCTACAGCACAATAGATCATATCCACGTACTGAGAGAACTAATTGAAAGAGCGAGGGAATACGAACTTCCATTGTGCATGGCTTTTATCGATTATGAAAAAGCCTTTGATTCGGTGAAACCATCAGCAGTTACCACGGCTCTGAAATCCTGCGGTATTGAAGATGCATACATTAATATTAGTAATAACATGTATGAAAATGCCAGTGCAAAGATTCGGCTATTTCAGAATACAGCTCCCATAAAAATTGGAAAGGGAGTGAGACAAGGTGACACCATATCTCCGAAGCTCTTTAATGCCACATTGGAAAATGTCTTTCAATCACTGAACTGGGAAAACAAAGAGATAAAGATTAATTTTGCAACTACCCCATCAGAGCTGCAGAGTATGATCCAGGAACTTGCTGACAAGAGTAAAGAAGCGGGATTAAAAATGAACTTTCAGAAGACAAAAGTGATGTTCAATGCTTTTACAAGAAATGAAGATTTATCGATTGATGGAGAAAAGCTGGAGATAACAGACACGTACGTTTATCTTGGACAGCAGATATCAAGTGAGGGTCACATTGATGAAGAAATTAATCGGCGTACAAAACTTGCCTGGAGAGCTTTTGGAAGAAACAGCATAATTTTCAAGAGCAATATGCCATTATGTCTTAAAAGAAAAGTGTTTGATCAATGCATCCTTCCAGTGCTTACGTATGGTGCAGAGACGTGGACCTTAACTAAAAGAGACATACAAAGGCTGCAGACAACTCAAAGCAGCATGGAGAGGTGCATGCTTGGTATAACCAGGAGAGATAAGAAGAGGAACTCGT